>JACSYO010000759.1:167500-867500 GCA_016806645.1 Ophiodon elongatus | reverse complement strand
TTTTTTTGCTCCCTCTTTTCCTATCCCCCTCCACTCTCCCAACCCCCTCCCCTCCCTTTAGCCCGAGGTGAAGTGCTGGAGGATGCCGACAGCGGGAATGAGAGCCGCAGCGGCAGTGAGGAGACGCATGTATGTGAGAAGTGCTGCGCTGAGTTCTTCAAGTGGTCAGACTTCTGTGAACATTTAAAAAGTTGCACCAAAAACCCCCTGGTGCTCATAGTGAATGACAATGAAAACACACCTATTCCCTCCCAAGAGTACCCTACAGAGCTCTCCCCTGTACCCAGCTGCTCTAGTGAGCAGGCTGACAGCGAGGACCCCAGGGAGGGCAACCACAGTTCTGCTGGTGAGGGGGATGACATCCCAGAGCCAGCAACATTAAATGGGGTCAATGTCCAAGAAAAGGAGGACGAGCCGATGGAGCTAGAGCTATCACCAGAAAAAAACATGGATCCTGAAGAGACAGACGTGACATCTCCTGAGCCAGACGGCTCCCTACCTCAGCTCGATGATGTCGACCCCTCCACTGTTACAAGCTACGCCATGCCAAGCACCAATGTTACCTTGGAGACCCTGCATGGCACCCGGGTTGCAGTTGCACAGTTTTCACAGAGCGTAAAGGCAGCAGTGGGCAGTGGGGTCTCCACCATGGCTATTCCCATGATCCTGGACCAGCTGATGGCTCTCCAGCAGCAGCAGATACACCAGCTGCAGCTGATAGAACAAATACGCAGTCAGGTGGCTCTGATGAACAGACAGTCTGCCTCACAGCCTGCTCTAAACCACCATCACAGTAATGCTGCTGGAAACCAGGGGCCTGTATCCTCCTGCGCCCCTACTGTCGCAAGTCAGCTTCAACTACACAACTTCATCACTCCCCCTGTCCATCAGCTGCCTGTTAGGCTGCCGGCCACTCTCAGTGGTCAAGGCCCTTCACCACTGACCTCAGCGATAGAAGGACCCCTCTCTCAAACACCACAAAGTAGCAGTCAACAGTCTAACTCTTCAATACCCAACACATGCTCAAATAACTCTGTGTTTTCCTCACCCAGTGGTAGTGGATTGTCATCTCTACTTCCCTCCAGCTCATCTTCAGTAACAAACAATATTAGCACTAATTGTAGTGCAACAGGAGTTGGTGGCATCAGCAGCAGCTCAGCTCTTTCCAGGAACTCCACCACCCCTCCCTCACTCAGCCACAGCAGCCTCCTGAGCTCTGCCTCCAATCTACCGCTAATACCTCACAGCTCACCCAGCAGCGTTATCTTCCCCAACCCGCTGGCCAGCATAGCAGCCACAGCCAACGCCCTTGACCCCCTCGCTGCGCTGATGAAGCACCGCAAGGGGAAGCCCCCAAACGTGTCTGTGTTTGACACTAAGCCCAGCTCTGAGGACCCCTTCTTCAAGCATAAGTGTCGGTTCTGTGCCAAGGTGTTTGGCAGTGACAGCGCCCTACAGATCCACCTGCGATCACACACAGGAGAGAGGCCCTTCAAATGCAACATATGTGGCAACCGTTTCTCCACCAAGGGAAATCTGAAAGTCCACTTCCAGAGGCACAAAGAAAAATACCCACATATTCAGATGAACCCCTACCCTGTCCCAGAGTACCTGGACAACGTGCCCACTAGCTCAGGCATCCCATATGGAATGTCTTTGCCCCCAGAAAAACCTGTAACCACATGGCTAGACAGCAAACCTGTCCTCCCCACGGCTCCCAACTCAATCGGACTCCAGCTGCCTCCCACACTGCCGAGTATGATGGGAGGTTTTGGCGAGTCTCCAAGCCTCACACCGCTCAACAGGTCCCCTCAGAGGCCATCTCCACCATTGAGCGAGTGTGCATCTTTATCCCCTAATATTCTTATTGACTCTGGCATGACCACTATGTCACCTTCCCCAAAACCCAGTCTAGGGAGTGATGCACCACCTCTCTTGAAATCTGAAGGTGTTCTCCTTCCACCAAGCTGCTCTAGGCCAGGAGAGAACACCACCACAACAACTACACTAAGTCAAGTGGTCCTTTCATCTACTGTCAACTCTACCACATCGTCCAGCAGTGGCCAGGTCATTGAACCCATCACTAGCCCTAATTCTGCTTCTAACCCTGTCTCCCATCCTGTCCTTCCCATGCTCTCAGACCAGTTCAAGGCCAAGTTTCCTTTTGGAGGCCTCCTAGACTCTATGCAAACCTCAGAGACATCAAAGTTGCAGCAGCTTGTCGAGAACATTGACAAGAAGATGACTGACCCAAATCAGTGTGTCATCTGTCATCGCGTTCTGAGCTGCCAGAGTGCTCTCAAGATGCACTATCGTATCCACACTGGCGAAAGGCCTTTCAAATGCAAGATATGTGGGCGGGCATTCACCACTAAGGGAAACCTGAAAACACACTTTGGTGTCCATAGATCCAAACCCCCACTTCGGGTCCAACACTCCTGCCCTATATGTCAGAAGAAGTTCACCAATGCCGTTGTTCTGCAGCAACACATCCGCATGCACATGGGAGGGCACATCTCCAACACCCCGGTCCCTGAAAGCCTGCAGGAGATGGACACTGACCTATCCTTTGACGAGAAGAGTTTAGATGCGATGAGTAATTATGATGATGACCTTCTGGATGAAATGGAGCAAGCTATGGAAGATGAAGCCGACTTTAAAGAGGGAGAATTAGACCCATGTAAACCTTATTCACCTGGGTGCTCTCCACCAACTTCCATCATCTCCAGCATCGCTGCAATGGAGAACCAGATGAAGATGATCGACTCCACTGCCAACATGACGCGTTCTTTTGGCCTTAAGCCTATGCAGAACGGCATCAGCTTTGGAGTAGAGACTGATTGCTTTGCCACTGATTCCCTGTCTGCATTGGGGGATGCTGAAGGTCAAAGCTTGGGGAGCCCTGCTTTCTCTGAGTCCTCTGGCTCTATGCAGAATTTGTCCCCAGCTCACAGCCATTCTGAGAGCCAGCGATCCAAGTCCCCAGCTACATTCAACAATAATAACAACAGCAGTGCCATGACAATAGACGAGTGCCAGGAGAACAATACATCTGGCCTGGCGACAGTGAAGTCGGAAAAATCAGAGACCCCATCTCCGCTTTCTGCAACTGAAGGCACTGGGGCCCTTGACCTGACTGCCACTCAACCTGGCAGGCACTTTATCAAGGAGGAGAGCCACTTCAGCATGCTGTTTCTAAATAGAGATCGAGGTGTGTATGTGCAAAATCAACTTAAACTGAATGAGTTATTATTATTAAATATCTATATTTATCTAATGTTCAGGTATCACTAAAAATATTGTACTCATAATGCAAATATGTATTCAATATAATGGCATATATTGATAAGTATGGAGATAAATGTGATATGTTGATATATTGATAGTATATATATTGATATGATAAAATATGATTAGCCTAATTAATATAGTGGAGCTTCAGCAGGGAAGTGTAGTCTGTATGTTTTACAAGTCTGTCAAATTCCAACATCTTCCTTGCAGCCATAGGGGTCTGCCAGTTTGTAAAATTACCATGTCTAGTTTAATGGGTCAGCATTCTAATGTGCATTTTAACTCGTCTTTTTCAGGGCTAAGTACTCCTAATTTGGCCAGCACTGCATCAAACATGATCAAAATGGAAATGAATGGACACGGCAAGTCAGTGTCTCTGAGCGACAACTCGCACCTGCCAGTGGGGATCCAGGTTCCCGCTGCAGCACCCCACAGCAACATGAGTCCCGGCATCAACCCCATGTTGGCTCCCCCGCCTCCACGACGCACACCTAAGCAGCACAACTGCCACTCGTGTGGGAAGAATTTTTCCTCAGCCAGTGCTCTGCAAATCCACGAGCGCACACACACTGGGGAAAAACCTTTCGCCTGCTCTATTTGTGGAAGGGCTTTCACCACAAAGGGCAATCTGAAGGTACGAGTCCGTTTAATGCACCATCAAATAGAATTTTACATATATGGGGTCATTGTGGTTGCAAAGATGCATGCCAAGTAACATGTAACACTCTGGGATCGATTCTGGCTAAAGACCTTTGGAGTACTGCATGTCCCCGCTCTTGCCATCACTTTTCATGTTTCTCTTTGTTCTGGTCTCCAAGTTGAAATGTAGCCGCTACCTTAATGGTTCATGATACCTGTGCATTTTATTTCAATTCCTAAAATTCCTTTTCTAAATTTTAATGTTGGCCTTTTTCCTTCCATTTCTGACCCATAAAATGTTTGCTTGTGTGCCGTATTTGCCTTGGATGTAAGATTTGAGACTCAGGATGACACACTCAAGATGTTTCTTTTCATGTTTTTGCTCATTTTAGGTTCACATGGGAACTCACATGTGGAACAATGCTCCAGCCCGAAGGGGTCGGCGACTGTCTGTGGAGAATCCCATGGCCTTGCTGGGCGGAGATGCCATGAAGTTCAGTGAGATGTTCCAGAAGGATCTTGCGGCCCGGGCCATGAACGTCGACCCAGGATTCTGGAACCAGTACGCGGCCGCCATCACCAACGGGCTGGCTATGAAAAACAATGAGATCTCTGTGATCCAGAACGGAGGCATCACCCAGCTGCCCGTCAGCCTCGGCGGTGCAGGAATCACTTCATTGGGACACATGCCGGGAGGAATGGACCGTGTTCACGCCAGAAGCAGCCCTCCCATGACGGGTTTGGAGAAGGCTGGTTTGGATGTCGGGGCCAGCCGCCCCTTCTCCAGATTTATGGAGGAGAACAAAGAGATTGGGATCAATTAAAAAGACTTTTCTGTATTATTCCAAGGTAGGCGTTTGGCAAAGACTAAGAGTCAAACAACAAGGAACGAAACTGTTGATCCAGTCTGAACTCATGCGTACTATATTATGTACAGATTAAATATTTTTTGTTTGGTTTTGGAAATATAGTATTTAGTATTGATTAGAGGTCTTTGCCTTTCACCCATTCCCTCCTCACTTGATATTTCGCCTATACGAAGAATACTTTGTCTCTTGTTTGAGAATATGTCGTCTTGCAAGATTTGCATGGTACTTATTGGTTTTTATCAGTATGTTTGACTGCTTTTATGAATTCCTTTGAAAACCAGGATCCTGCCTCATTTATGATGGGCAAGCATCTTTTCTGGACAGGACTAAAACAGAAAAGTCTGGCGTTTGTCTGGCCACCTTGTTTATGATTGCTCTTTTAAATTTAAAAGGGCCGTGGATAGACTGAAGAAAAGACTGAAGTATAGTGTTTCTGTGCTCGCCTGATATTTTTTTTCTCATGAACTAGAAAACTTGAAAAAAATAATGTTTGAACTATTTTAATCTTTACATTTAGTCTCCCAGCATTGTCTTATAATATTGTCCTGTGTCTTTAGTATTTATGATATTGACAAAAAAGCGGGTATACAAAAATATATTTAATGGCCCAAGCATTTTATTGATCCATTTCTTTTCTAAACTGCAGGCTTCACTGATGAATATCTCTTTCAATAAAGACAGTATGTCGTTTGAGTTGAACAACAGAGAAAATGGTAGGTTTTATTTGGATATCTGTTGAGACTATGTGTATCTCGTTACATGGTAAAGAGGCTAGAGATATCCGAAGCTGCTATGACCACAACCCTGCTTTTAACCTTTGTAAAAAGAAAAAAGAAGTGATCCTTTTGAAGAAATATCTATGTATAGAAATACAGACAAATCTAAAACAGGTATGCATATTTTGTATCACATAAAAATAGACATCATGAGTTGAGAGTATTTGTCATGTTTGTGAATGCACTTTTTAAAAACAAGACGTTTTGTCTGTGAGTTACCGTTAACCTTTTGACTGAACTATCTATCATGTGCTGTTTTCATTGTTTTCAGCGTACCACTCCTACAATTTGCAGAGTCGGTTCTCTGTTATTGCATCTGTGCTACTCGTCAGAGTGCAAACTCATCACTCAATCAAAACCTTCTTAAATAAAAAAAAAAGAGAACAGGTGTGTGTTTGAATGGTTTCCTTATCTGCACTATGTCTTCCCTTTCTCTGTCACCCTTTTATTTCCATAAATTAAAACTGAAATACCAGATACATATGATCAAATCATTGACAAGGTGTTTTTACTATCATTATCATTATTATTGTCATTTAAATTTCTCAAAATCCTTTTTTTCATTATGCACTTAGACACAACATTTCTATGCTGAAAAGATTAAGGCAGAAGAAAAGGTCCAGGCAACATATATTGTACTGTGGTCCGTATAGAGAGCCACAGAGTCTTCGTAATAAAACTAAAGTAAAATTAAATGATATTATTGTCAATTAATTAAAAATCATTTCTATTTCACTTTTTATTTATTACGTTTTTTATTTGACGTTTCACTATTATTAATATTATTACTATTATTAATAGATAATTTTATTCGAAATTTGCAGTTAACTTTCAAAATTAACTGCTTTTGCATGCCTAGATTCTCCAAAATTACAGCCCATTTATTTCCAGAAAAGAAATGTGCCTTCTATTTTGGGACACATACATGTTCCCTAGATTTTTATATTAGCTTGGGGAAAAAATCCCTTCAAAAGAAAAATCATTTAATTTTCCGCCTCTGTTAAAATGTTTTTATTGTAGTCGCCCTGTACTTCAATTTGAAAAACAAAAAATAGATGTTGTAGATAGATAGTTTTACCTTGGACTTATCCTGTGTGTGTGTGTGTGTGTGTGTGTGTGTGTGTGTGTGTGGTTTCTGCTGCTTACATCAGTCAATACATTAGTAAAAAAAAAAAAAAAATCATACATTTGCAGCTGATGATATGTTGGCCTTCCCGTATATCCTGAACATCTGAATTGTACATGGAAGTAAGATTGAAACATATCAGAACCATATCAATATAACAATATATTAATAAGTCATACACAAAAGTACTGCAATATTTCTATCAATATGTAATGAATGTACAAAATGCTGTTTTCTGAAAAAATATTTTCCAGACAAAACATCTCATCCTTAATCGATTGTGTTTTATGAAATCTATAGCAATCGTAGAATCTAAAACGTTCTCATATTTTATATACTTTTGTATACTTGTATAATCTCTGTCATGATTTTCATATCATAATACTACCCATAATTAATATTAATATTTAATATATTAATTTATGGCAAGGATTAGCGCTCTGCTGAGCTCATGTAAAATCCCTAATGAAACAACACCATAATAACTTTAAACTTGTCATGGCTCTTGTGTAATATAATAGTAGATTTAGAAATCACATGCTAGTGTGTGAGATAATCTGTCCAGCGGTGTGCCAATGCATTTCACTTCATAACTAAGAAGCATGCCTTATGCTGCTGCGGCAGCGAGGACGTGTGAGACAGTGCTGTGTCTGGCTAGTGCCGTGATTCAGTGATATCTTCGTGTGTGTGTGTGCGTGTGTGTGTGTGTGTGTGTGTGTGTGTGTGTGTGTGTGCGTGCGCGCATGTGTGTGTGTGAATGCCACGGTAAAGCGACAGTGGCCTCCTCCCAGCATTCAGCCCTCCCGGTGCAGTACGCTTGACACATGGTCGACATGTGTGCGAACACACGCGCGCAATCTCACACTCCCACACTCCCACACAACACCCATGTTCTCACTTTCTCGAACGTAAAAAAAAAAGGAAAGACGAAACATAGTTACATCAAATATATACTTAGAGACGTAGAAAAACATTATGTCCCTGCTGCGGACAACATGGAGCCACATTCGGTGCGAGATGAAAGTCAACGCTTACTTTAATCACTGAGAACAAAAGAGTTTTTCGATGCTTATCTGTGGCAACTGTACTGGCAGATGTTATTCACTTGACTATTTCCAATTCCTCACTATATAAAGCAAGATACCATGACTCCGACTCATTTACATGTCAGTCTGCAGAACGTGACATTAAATATTTCAAAAATAATACAGGTAAAAACCACCCCAAATGAGCAAATCTGAAGAACTGATTTAAATGTTCATTAATGGTCGCCCACCCTTTAAATTTAAATGAACGTCTGCTTGGTTTCTACCAGGTGTTTCTGAGCAGCTGACGTGCTCAAGCTACAGCTATTAGACATGCTAATTACCTGAGTGAATCTGGAAACCGTAACATGTAATAATATGTATTAGGAGAAGGGGCAACAATGTACAGCATGACTCCTACTGCCAAGCCAGTGAGCACATTATCCACCGCAGCTGAAGCGGCGATTGGCCCATCAAAGTCCAGCTTACATCAGCTTTCACCACTGAGCCATAAGTGTTTATTTTTGTGTTATTTTCTCTTGACTTCCACACACATATTACTTTTCATGTTGATGAACAGGAGTCAAGTCTACCCTCGGGAGCTCTTCGGGGCTGTTTCGGTAATGCGCGCTGATGTTTGTCGGCCCATTGTTTGACATTGCGCTGTCAGCTGACAGCAGGCTTAGTCAGTGGAATTGTCAAGTAATGGAGAAATTTCATACTGACTGTTCGTCTCTGTGAAGGCACTTATTTTGCTCATATTTGGCTAGGCGAAAAATACATTCCAGTCATTCTTGCACTCATGCGTTAACATTTAGCAAAAGATCTTGCAGACAGCCAGCAGACATGCATGTAAAGACTGTTGTTTGACACCATAATGGCAATTCTTCTCAGATTTATGATATAATTCATTACGCGGTGGCTGTAGCAATTATGATGCCTTTCCAGCTCACCACCGGGTGAAATGAGGTTATTAATGTGATGGTGTTGTTGATTGTTATTCCCATAGCTAAACTTCGGCACGTTACCCAGATTTTCTGCTGCCGTTACGTTATTGTTTTTTTCCACTAAGCAATACATGACAATGGAATGTCTAACACGTGAAGGGCAATTTCATTTTACTGTTCAAAACAGAATGTTTATGAGCAACCAGGGGAATGCGGACAAGGAATTATTTGAGGTGTGTCCATTTAGGAGAATTTTAACAAGTACATGTTAGAGTGGGTTACAAGGCTAATTATCTAAAAGTAAACATAACATGCCTTTCCATCTCTCTTGGATATTTTTTTTCTTCTTTTCCTGAAATGTGGCAGCTTTCCTCTTTGTTCAGCACACTGGACAAATTGCTTTGGCCTTTTTTTTTTTTGTTTTGTTTTATCTGCACTTCACTCGTGTTTGTGTGCTACCTGTTTGAAGTGAATATGTGTGACGTTTGGGCATGGCACAGTGTGAACAGACAGGCCATCATTGGGACGGGGCTGTCGGCTGTTTGTTTAATGCCCTGCCTACTGTGAAAGTCTCCCTGAAACAGGCGCAGTAAATATCCCCATTGATCCAGAGGCAGGGGGCCCTACGATGATGTAGTGGCGAAGAGCCACAGGAGTAAATCTAACCGACAGTAATCCAATCCCATTCTCAAGGCTTCGGGATCTGAGATAGGTGCTTTAAATCCAAAAGTATGCCTTTTTTGCACAATTTCTCTGCCTTTGTTGGTGCTGCTCCTCTTGTTTTGTTTTTTTTGTTTTTTTTTACTTCCAGGCCTCAGCTCTTGAATCAATCCATAGCTTGCTGGGGTGCTTCGCTTGCTATCCTTTTATATTTGTTTAAAAGTTCCATAATGAGTCTCGTGACATTCACTCCCACACTTACATTTCTAAAGCATGTGTATCCAGCTGAAGTACAAACCTGTGAGTGTGTGTGTGTGAGTGTGTGTGTGTGTGCGTGTGTGTGTGTGTGTGTGTGTGTGTGTGTGTGTGTGTGTGTGATAACACTCCTCAGGTAATCGTGTTCTCTGCGGATGGCAGAGGGATACACTGGAAACTCTGAAACCCCATTAGGCTGGAATTTCCCTTTGATGGCCAAAAGCTGCCTACCTAGCGCTTGACTGGTTCGCTTGGCTGCTCCAGCAAGTGTTAGTTTTCATGCCGGCTCTCAAGATGACAAAGTTACGCACTCCAGATCCCCTGGAATAGGATTGTGTGGTTTACGAATTCAAATTCTTTCCTGTATGGATTGTTGAGAGCTGCTGAAGCGTACCGCGCCATAGCCCGGTGAGCGTTTTTTCCAAACATTAAGAGTTTGGTGCGGAGTGGGATCAGCAACTCGGTATCGCTCACCAAAGAAGATGCATATGGTGACTAGTTCACATAAAAAAAAAATCCTTTTAATGCACTCTGCTGCATGCACACAACAGTAGTCGGTGGTTATTATAACCTACATTTAACGCCACTCACCACAGAGGGCTAAGAGAGTGAGAAGGATTCAGAAAGTTCCACATCACTATTCATTTAAGTCACAAAACCACAGCTCTAATGGGCATCAGTGACAGTTTTGACATTCATGTACATCTGATATGACTTTTGTGCGCCTGTGTGGGTAAATGTGTGCATTTTAGTACAACTTTCAGCCGCCTGCTCCATCTCTTCTTCGAGGAATGTGAGCCGAGACTTGACTTTTGCTCACTTCTCATAATACTTTTAAGTTGATACACCTAGTAGGCCTCTATGCTAACAAAGGGGCACTGTATATCCATCACTGGAAGTCTAACCGGCTGGTCAGAAGCAGGTTGAAGTACACTCCATGTCGCCGAGGTCTAGCCGAGGCGGGGGCGGTTTGTCTTGGGAGCTTAAAGGAAGCGGGAAAAAGAAGCTCTGGAGAAAGGTTGGGGGTGCTTCGGAAAATCAATGAATGCGTGGAACATAGTGGTGGTCCACCTGAAAGGGAACACGTCATCAATTAAACAAACTTGGCGAACAGGGCCAATTCATCAGAGAGCGGCGTGGATCAGCTATTGGGTTCGGCTTCGACGTGACAAATGCCGGATCTCCTCTGTGTGGCCAAGGTTGCCGATCGATAGAGATCATCATTGTGATGTGGCCTTTTATCTCACAACCTGCTCCCACAAGCCTTATATTATTCTATTCCCAACACAGAGATCTCAACGGAGGAGGAGGTATAAGAAGGGCACAAGTCTGATGGTATCTTTTATCCTCAGAACGTATTGGCATTGTTTGTTCGGACTGTGTTCATGATCCCTAACGCAGGAAAGTTTGATGGTTTTTATTAGGTTTCGTACCTGCTGTCGCAGTCTGTTTTGTCTGGGGATTATTCCTCGGCAGTTGAATATCACTCTGGTTAACATGTCTGTGCGCGATCTGGGATTGAGTCCTCTCGACATAAGCCTGCTCCCCCTCAGCGGCACTTATTCAAATGTGTCAAATCCGGCTGAGAGGAAAGCCTCCTGGTTTGCAATTGATCCGCGCCATTATGGAATTCCATGCCAATAAACTGTCATGACTGACTGTAACAGTCCAATGATTAGGCTCCACTTCAGCCACGTGAGCATGGAGAGCTTCCTCATTATCAGAGCCCATTATGAGAAAATGGAGTTTTGCAATTGAGTTATGCAATGGTAAATATTGACTTGTTTCAACTTTAATCGGCTGGTTTAACTGTATTATTGGTCTATGGGCCTATAGAGTTGCCAGTAATTGCAGCATTGTTATTTGCATCATGATCCACTCACTCGACTTTCTTTCAACCCTAATTCTATTTCAGACACACACAAACTCCGATGTCTAATTTCTGAAATATAGAACATGTTGACAACGATTTGTATATATGCCGGGACTTTGGGCAGACCTGATTGAGGCTGTGTTCGCATGTATACGTGGAGCGGTTTGTTAAAACATTTCCAGGGAATTTTTCCATATGAGAGAAATGAAAAGTGACTGCAAGGTGCACAACTGAACCCCCCCCCCCACCAAGAAAAAGAGATGTTTTTTTGGCAGAGTGGATCAGGTTCCCATTTTAGAAAAGAACCAAGTGACATGAACTGACTTTCTCAGTCCATCTAATCACACTGACATTTAGACAGGAAGCAACCAAAAAACAAGAAGAAAGTGTGTTGAAATCAAGTACTTTTATCCCTTGTCATATACATATTCTCTGTTGCCCGGGGCGTAGTGTGTTTTGAGGGTTAGATTTATGAACAGCAACAGAGAGTTCCTCTGAAATAAAAAAGAAGAACTGGTAAATAACTTCCATAAAGATTTTGCAGTTCCAGTCTATATATGCTCGTTTTCTTCGTGTCCTACAGCCTTACTTTGTCAAATCTGTTCAGCTCCTTGCAAGTGCTGAAACTTTACACCTGGGCTGTAGTGTAAAATATGCATGCGGACACTATCGGTTACATGCTTCTAGCCTGCTCCAGCTGGGAGAAATTGAGGATATTACAACTCACTCTGTGTTTCACCAGCCAGCCCCAGTTTCCCAACACTGATTTGAACCAGTCTCTGCTATCTGCTCTTCATTAGATGAGATGCCAGCTCCGCTAGGAGCTGCATGAACGAATAAAGGCAGGGCTTGCAAAACTACGCCGGCAGTAGCACTTGACAAATACGGCAGAGTGGGCTCTTGTTCTGTTTCCACTGAAACCAAATGCTAACATTTTGCAGCTTAACATGCAGCTGTTATTATTTTAGCGACTCAATTTAATGCTCAATCTCTGGTTTCAGATTGTAGAGATCTCATCACCACAAGTTAACTTCACAGATGTTCTCTCACATGTTGACGCAGGGGACTGCATGGCTTAACTTTTTCTGGTCTAACTGTATGATAAAAGTAAACAAAAGTAACATTATAAAATGACCTATTACCTATTATGATTAAGAGGAAATAAAGTTTGTTATATCCATCTTTACATAAGTGATCGCAATGCTCTTTTGTAACTACAGTGTTTACAAAAATCTGTTGGCTCTTGTTGTCACTGCTAAGAGCAATAGGAAACCGTACAGAGGAATGAATGATGCACGGCACTGAAATCTCACTGGGCCTTGAAATACATTACAGTGTGCATTAAAATATAAGAAGCCCAGTCTCAGCAGATACCACAGCAGCCTCTTGACTCAAACTGTTTTTGATGCAGCCAGAATGTGAACAGCACTTGCTGATGTATGGAATTTGAAGAGTTCAGAGTTGTCACTGTCAGTGATTGACATGATGAGAGGATCAATGTAAAAGCCTTCCTGCCAAGCAATAATCCATCCAAACTGATCACGCTTAAAATTGCCTGGGGGTATTGATTACATGTGCAGGCCCAGAAAACACCGTAAGCACTGTGCAATAACAATCAAGTTGGCTAAGGAGGCAGATTTTTTTCTTTTTCTTTCCTCTTTGGTATTGCTCATTCTCTTCATTTCATATACACCGTGTATTGCAAGATGTTCACCTAAACAACTGGGGTTAGTTGGTTACTTTGCCCAGTTTGTGAGAGATCGTCTCAGAAACCTTTTGCGTGTCCATGCTAACACTTAGGCATTCAGCACTCGTACACAGGATGGTCATTTATTAATCAAAGCGAGCATCACTGAAAGTCAAGCACTGTTCTACCACGCTGAGCTTTATTTGAAACTTTAGCGGAAGACGTTCTTAAACATGAAAAATAAATTCATGGCATGAGCATGCATGGGACACGAGATTATATGCTTTTACCAGATACTGACCAAGAAGGCGAATGGGCCAAATGCCAGACATTCAATGTATTAATATAAAATCACTTCATCATCTATTCCGAATTAGATCTAGTTAATCTCCTAGGAAATAACTCGTCTCCTACCAAGCAGGTCCTTAACCTATTGCATGTGGGTCTTTCTCTTTGTGAAAGACCCACATGCAATAGGTTAAGGACCTGCGTGGTAGCTATTAGGCGCCATGTAACTGACCATGTCGGTTCTTCACTCCGGAAATGATACATTACAAATGTTTACGTTCACGCACCGGGTTCACGGGCCCGGGCCACCTATAGCATATATTTAACCGGCGCAGCTTTTCTAGCCTTTACGGCAATCGTTCAGCGGTCCAGGAAACACACCGAACAATTACATGTGTTGTAAATCCTCTCACGTGATGCTACTCTGCCAATCAAATATGTGTATTCCGATAAGTATTCTAGACTCTAGTGAGATAAACACACACACACACGGCAGATTAGAGAGCCAACAGTGGGAGAATTACGTGAGTCAGAGAAGTTATTTCACATGTTGTTCTCCAAAAAGAGAAAAGTGGACAAGGAGACCAGAGCCTTTAACCAAGAATGGAGAGACTCTTAAATGTTCATTCTTCCAAAAGGCAGTTCAAAACCAGTGTGTCTCATATGTTCAGAGAACAATAAAAGCGGTAATGTGAAGCCAACCATGATGTTAACAGAGAGGAGAATAGAGCTGAAACAAGTGGTTTTAATAACCACTGATAAAGTCCCTCCACACAAATCTCTCTTTTTAGAAGATGAGAAGAATATAATATCACTTCACACCCGAATTAACCAAATTTAAAGCTGCAGTTAATTTTTCTAAAATGAAGTACTTTATTTTAAGATGCACATTTTTTTAAAAGCATTCTGTTAATGTATTTTATTTTTTAATCCAGTCCTTTTTTTTTACTTTAAATGAGAGAAGATCATTTATTTATTGTTAGAGTATGTATTATTTATAATTCATCGAGTTCAATTTGAAAACTGACAATAAATATCGTTGAGATAATATTCAATTGAACTTTCTTAATTTGATTTGATAATCAGTAGTTGACTACATACAGACGTTGATGCAACTGCTGGGCTACTTCAATATATATGGGACTAAATCATAGCGCAAGTTAGACATTATTGTGATGTTCCGAACCTTTGCATGAAGAAATTCTCTGGACCTGGTTGTATTTTAATTGAATACCCCTGACATATGGGGTGTGGTTATAATCAGCATTATTGTACCTCGGCATAGTTAAACAAAATATTTGCATTGACATGACACACCCACCTGTACAGTAGGGGGGTACGCTGGGTCTGGCTAACATGCTAAATGCTAACATGCTCATGGAGGATGACTTCTGCTTCATTGAGGAGCTTCGGCCTTCAGTGAGGTGTGTGAGGACTTCCTGCTGTTTGAGAATCTCTGATGCTCAAAGCGTTTTGAATGTGAGGAGTGCAATGGGACCAGAGGGACCAGGTGGACTGGTTATACTGGGAGAGAGACTCCGAGAGGACTGGTTATACTGGGACAGACTCCCCAAGAGGACTGGTTATACTGGGAGAGAGACGCAGAGAGGACTGGTTGTACTGGGACAGACTCACCGAGAGGACTGGTTATACTGGGAGAGAGGCGCAGAGAGGACTGGTTATACTGGGAGAGAGATGCAGAGAGGACTGGTTGTACTGGGACAGACTCACTGAGAGGACTGGTTATACTGGGACAGACTCACCGAGAGGACTGGTTATACTGGGACAGAGACGCCGAGAGGACTGGTTTTACTGGGAGAGAGTCACAGAGAGGACTGGTTATACTGGGAGAGAGTCACAGAGAGGACTGGTTTTACTGGGAGAGAGTCACAGAGAGGACTGGTTATACTGGGAGAGAGTCACAGAGAGGACTGGTTATACTGGGAGAGCGTCACAGAGAGGACTGGTTATACTGGGAGAGAGTCACAGAGAGGACTGGTTATACTGGGAGAGAGTCACAGAGAGGACTGGTTATGTGCTTTGAGAGTAAACGAGGAGAGAAGTTGAACCTGGAGCAGATTGTGGAGGACTTGCAGGGTGGCGTTCAGACAGGTGAGTAACTTACAACCACACACTGCTGAACTCTCAAGACGAGAACTTCAACAACCACTTTGTTGCGTCAACGACGTTGCCTAGCAACGTAGTTGCTAGTCCGCACTGTCATGCATACTGTCTGCAGTGGAGTTTATACATGTCCACGTTATCTGCTTTGATGGTTTTATTTTACTGTTGGCTTTATAAGAAGTTGCAGGTGCATTTGTGTCCATAGATGGTTTTATTTATTGTCCATCATTTTTGTTTAATTTTCTGACTTTTGTCCCTTTTCTGGTTAATTTTTGGAGGCTACACTGAGGAAGGCTATTTTATATTTATAGTTGATTATGAGTTGTATGCACGGTGTCCGTCTGTTGTTTGGACATAAGGAGTCTTGTTGCTGATATTGTTGCAATTGCGTATGAATTGACTTTTGAAGCCATCTGTTTTGTGGACTATGCAACCCAAGGCAATACAGTAACATTTACTCTGGGTACATTTTAAGATTAACATTTTAAAATGTGTTAAAAGTAACCGTACTTTTACTCGAGTGCAATATTCTAGTCCTCTTTCCACCTCTGGTGATACAAAGAGATATAGTGTGGCAGCAGGTTGCCACCTTAGCAGCCTGCAATACAGTATGCAGGACAAAGCTGTCCATGATCACAGTAGACCATTGCATTACACCTTATCATTTCCTCTGGAGCTGAAACTCAAACTGAGACTCATCAATAATGTACCTATGATCTCCCATTCAGAAGATCTCAATGGCAGATCAAGCTACTGTAGTATCTCCTCTCCTATCTCCGCCTCGACTTCTTCCAGATACTTTCTTTAAAGCAATGTCCATATATGTAAATGCACCTCACTGACCGCAATCCCCACACTAATGACTTTAAATGTCCAGCACCCTCATTTGGGAGTTTAGTTTTCCGCATAGATTTTGCAATTAGTCCAGTGCCTAAGATTCATTCTGTCTTTTTATTAAAACCCCCACAAATGGATGTCTCCATAATGAGTTTTTTCTTCTGTTGGCCAGAGCATTATAATGTCAGCCGTTGTCTCTGGACAAAATGATATCCCTGACTATATTGGGTGAGAGATGCTCCTCTGTTCAGCTCTCTTACTCTCTAACTGAATTATTAAATACGCAGAATCTGGTTAAGCAGTGTACATTTTCCTAAAGGTCAGAAAGTTCATTAACTATGGACTACCATTGATTGTATCCTTGTGTAGTTCTCTGCTCGGTGTAAGCTTTCGAACCTGGTTATTGAGTACACTGCCATTCTATTGCTACAGCTATGGAAGCCAAGATGTGTGTTAGTCCTGTCATGTGGGGTGAAACGTAGCAAAATGTACTGCAAATATACTTTTTATCTGTAAAATCTGGTTTGATCCCGTACACTTTGATTCCAGAAGTATTAAAGGTAACAGTTGTCCTTTTACCCCCAAGCCACGTTTTTTAATCCACTGCACTTTAGCTGGCTAAAGAACATTTCAGCGTAAAGGCCACATGTTTTTTTTTTTTCTTCCCCCCCCCTAGCTGTATCTTTAAACAGAAAAATCCATAATGACTATGACAGCCGCGGTATCTGTTTCACAACAGTCCGCTCATGTCGATCAGCATGATGCCGATAAAGATCTGTATTTTGATTGAACGTGTGCAAAACTACTCATACTTTACACAAGCGACTTTGATGTTAAACCATTTGAAATCATATCAGATGCTGCGCGGCGAAAAGAGCAACCCAATCAACAGAGATGATTTCATAAAGAGGGCTCTTGGGTTTCAGCGTCATAAATAACTCATGGTAATCCCATATTTCTCTGACTTCTCTCATTTGAGCTTGGGATGGAAAGAGGGCAGTTGTGACAAACATTGTTAGCGCGACTGCCAAGCCATTCTAACCTGGCTCTATGTGTCTTGGCTGCTCTGGTTTCTCTGCGCAAGGACCTATGAGGTGATGTCCCAAGTTATCCATATCCTCACCTTTTTTAACCCATTACGTACTCTGCACATAGAAAGAAAGAAAAAAAAAAAAGGACTACCTTTAGCTTCAAGGAAATGCAATCCCTACATGCCTTTTTTTTACAAGGCACACTAGCAGTTCATCCAGAAGGGCAAAGCATGAATTTTGTGAAAATCTCTTTTCTCTTTCAAGTAATGTTGCATGCTTAGCCGCCTGCTTCACAATGATAATAATGATAATACTGTGTGAGGGCGTGTGCGCGTGAGTGCACACGTGCCGCTCCGTAGGGATTTTTGAAACGGCTTGATTCCTAAGTCACGGGCGCCCCATGCTGAGACCTCTTCCTACACGTGCAATTTTCCGAAGCCAGCAACTCGCCGAGCAATAATTATGCTGAAGTTTTCAATTACACTCCTTCCATTTCATTAACAAAAAATGTTTGGCTATTGTATAATTAGATATATGAGCTTACCACCTACATTTAACATAGCCACTACACAGCAGCTTGATGGAAAACAGAGAGAAATTTTAGCATGTGTGCATTCACGGCGGTTTAGTAGTCTACTATAAAGTGAAATCAGCTAGACGCTATGCAGCCGGCCTCCCCCTCCTTTTTTCCGTCATTCGCTGAGGTCCTCTAATCTACAAGACGTATACAGACCTGTAATTGAGTATCATGAGATGTTTGATGGTGTACGGGAGGTTTTGTTAACATGCAAAGTACACATGGACACTGGCTATGTTATCAGCTGTTGGTGCCTATGAATTTACACTTTGCGAGATCCGACATTTGAACCATGTGTGCCAGTGAGAGATTATTAGTTACCTTAGCCCCATAGTGTTAAATTTAAGTGAGAAAAAAAATCTTATATCATCCCAAGTGAGTATTTATTTTCCATTAAACAATTTTACAGAATGTTTTACACTTGGAAACTCTGTCTCCCCTCTCCCTCTGCTTCAAAGTATAACCCATGGATGATATTATATTTAAAAAATCGAGCTGTCCATCATCGTGGCTATCTTGCCATCTTAAGTGGCTGTACCCTGTTACCACACAGGCTTGAGTTTCAGGGCAATGCAATCCAATACAAGCCACAGAAACTCTCCTCAGTCCTGTCATTTTGTCTGTTCCCTTTCACATCTCCTCGCAACAGGTTTCCACTAGAGGCCAAGGTTGTTCTCAGTAAAGAGGTATGTGTTGCTCCTCTACCTACATTAACAGAAAACCGCAGAGCTTATTGTGACTGAAAGTAGCTGAAATACTTAACCTGATGTCCGCAGCAGGTATTGCAAAGGCTTGCCGGCGCATGATGGGCGATTCAAACTGAATTTGATAGCTTTCTAAATAGTATATTACCACTAAGTTATAGTTCACTTGAGATGTGGCTGACCTAGTTGCACGCCACCGGAGAATCCCTGATGGACAGCAACGCCTCTAGGTGTGTGTGTGATGTCAAAAAAGCCGACAGACAATGCTGGAGACAAAAAAAAGAAAGAAAGAAAGAAAGAAAAAAAGAAATGGAGGAGGGAAGAAGTGATCTGATGACGCAGAGATAAAGTCAGCAGGGGACAGCGTTTTAATGAGGCCGGCCTCTCGATGGAGAGACGGCTGCATGTTCAGTTCAGCTGTAAAGTGATCCCGGCCTGATATTCTCCGGCCCTGTGACAGAATTATTAAAAGCTCATCCTCTTAATGCGACATCCAGAGTGTCACCTTTCACGGGTCCTCGGAGACACTTGCCCGGTAGGACTGCCTCTTTTTTTTTTTCCACAGGTATATTGGCATAGAGCAGACGAGCACTCAATCCAACATCAGCGACTGGTGATGGTAAAGTGAACCCTCTCGCCACAACTTGGAACTTGACTCGCTTTCAGCCAAACGCAATGCTCTTCTCTATCTGTCAAAGTTAGACAGAAGTATTATGTATATGAGCCCTAATTCCCTGTCATTAGTGATACCAATTGCATTATGGTGGTCATCAGTTGCAAAAATGATCTCAGAGTGGTGTCCATTTTTAAGGCAATTTTGATACTAAATGGATTTTGCCTCTTTGTGCGTAGGAGCAAGTCCCCTCAAGCCTGTACTAATTACATCTATAATCAAATGCGTTCTGTGCCTTCTTGTTAATGACATTGATCTTTTGGAATATCCGAGCCTATATTCTGCGAGATTATTGGATAAAGTGCAGGGCGAAGTCTGCGTGACCCCAGGAGGAAGACGTCGCTGCAGACATAAGTGGGTATTAAATGGATATAATTAACAGTGACCCTTCCTGGCACTCTGCGCCGCCGAGGCCTCTGCTCCATGGATCATACAGCAGAGGGGAGGAATTAGCATGGGTTAGGAATGGGAAAATTAAAATTAAGAAAAGGGAGATGGGCTGAGAGATAGATCAATGTTGAGCCAGTGGGCTTATCAGCTGATAGGGGCCACAGACGCAGTGGCCAGGTTTCACCGATGAGGCAAAATCCATCATTTAGAAACTTCTGCTCTTAATTTCTTCTCTTAAACTTCAGCAAAAGCATCAGACACTTGGATGTATTTAAGTTGATGGTCCTTCTCTTCACTTACGTTTGCATCAGCAACCGCATATGCATCCTGGGAGAGCATTGACTATGTTTGCTTATTGATCGTTCAAAGGTCACGACCTTATAGCCCTAATCCATTGTGATGATGTAGACAGATGATTTGTATGAGATGAATCCAACCTGGCAACATATAATCACAGTTTTCCTCTGTGATATGAAGGCTAATCGAGTGTTAGATATGTTTGGAAATGCATCTAATTGTAGAGCTGAGTATTTCAATTTTATGACACACTGACCAATCTTGACAAGTCTATCTGGCAACCGTCGCAGCCATGCACAGGTGGGTCCCATTGTGGTGTGTGTGTGTGTGTGTTGTTTGCTTTTCTGCTGTACTGTTGGCATGATGAGGGTAATTGGAGTGTTGGTCGGGTGAATCAGTGCCAGCCTGGGTGGGCAGATTGCATATGATGATCATGTTCTGACCAGATGGCTAGCTGGCACCAGGGCTTGGATTGGCAGGGTGTGTATATGTATGTTTGAACATGTGTGTGTGTGTGTGTGTGTGTGTGTGTGTGTGTGTGTGTGTGTGTGTGTGTGTGGGTGTGTTTGTGTGTGTGTGTGTGTGTGTGTGTGTGTGTGTGTGTATGTGTGCTGGGAAGAGGAGGGGTGATGTGGGTATGAATAGCAATTTATTGTGACTGCTCATTTAGAAATATATCGAAACGCTGCGCATATACACACAGAGGCAATGGGCCACGTGCAAGAACCCTGCTACAACAAGATGTGTGGCAGACATGAGTGCTCTATGAAAATGTGTAGCTTCATCGATTTTCTCTTAAGTAAAAACGGAATTTAAGAGCCTGTTGTATGAGTATTTGTTTGACTGAAGAATTAAAATAACTTAATTTGAATGAATATGTTGCGGGATTCATCATCATCACCATGGTTTGCCAATTTACTGAAAGGTTAATTATTTTTTAGTTTCTCTCTTCCAGAAATGGAAGTTAAAAAAAAGAAAAAAGGTAGTTATACTCTTAAAGCCATATAAGGAACACTAAATTTGAGTGGATTTTGGCGGCCCCTGTGGACAAAAGCGGTAGTATTTTCAAGCACCAAATTCCTTTCAGGAAACCTCTGAATTTATTGCAGGTCTGTAAGACTGACCCACGGAATCTTGGTTCTGGTTCTTTCATCCAACGGGCCCAGCAATACGGCCTGGGCCTCCTAGCAGCGCGGTGTCGTCATTGGCTCCCGGGGGGAGGCTGCTGCCGGGCACAAAGCTCTCCTCCCCCTCCAGAGCTCCGACTGCAGGTCGGAGGCGGATGTGGATCTGTCAGCGGAGGGATGGTCGCTGCTGGAAATCCCACTGGTGTCTCAGCCGAAGGAGTTTCTGGTGAACCGTCTAATTTCACGTGGCATCCGACCCAATGGCACCAATGAACTTCTCGCCGATGGTTCACTCAGTATTCATTATTCCTTTCGTTGGGTATTAAAATGAGTCTGTTCCATAACCACATAATAACAAAGTCCTGATAAACTGGGCGAGAATGGAACAAAAGAAAGGAGATAAATCAGCAGCTGCAGCAGAGAAGAATCTGCTGGTGTGTCCGCAGCCGCAGGAGGGCAGAGCTCCTCAGAGGAGACACTCTGCACTCGGCCGACACTCCGGAAATGATACGTGTTCTTAATGTTTACGTACGTTGCATGTCAGGGGGTACGAGTGTATGCGGAACAGCGGTATCGCGGCCGGGGACCAGCACTTAGTGAACAGTACAAAAAAATGCATCACAATGCATTCAAATGAAGGATTGTATCCTTATGGTTGTGGTTACTGTAGCATTACTGAGCATCGACATCGTTTACAAAAGGTTGCGTCTACCTTAATTCATCGCTGATTTAATGCACCACACGGTGACATTTAATGAAATTCATTTTGCGGCCTAAATATGCTAATTAAATTTAATGCTACTTAAGTGCAATATCCTAGCACTCTTTCCACCTCTGCTTACTCTGACAGCCGCCTGAGGGTTTTTGTGCAGATCGCTGTCAGGGTCAACATCCACTGTTGCACCCGACAGAACAACCACTGTCTAACATCTGTATCCATCTAGAATTATATACAGTGATCGAAGCTTTTGAGCTATAGTGGAAAATAGTGCAACTCGTGAGAGAGAATGCATTCAAGTGCACTTTGTTTTTGCACAAGTTCGGTAGGACTTGGATTCCTCCCTCTGCATCGAAACAGTGGACCACTAGCAGGCCACATTGCGGTGGCCGGTCTCATGTTCTTGTCTAAAATCCAAGCCACTTGGAAATGTATTACTTTCGAAGATGACAAATGGCTCCGGCAAAGTTTTGCACATGCGGCCGGATAAAGTTTATCTTTAGGGCATGTGCAGCTGCCAACAGTACTTCCAGAAAACTTTAATCTTTCCTCTCAGAGGCTCACTTCCTATTTCTGCGCGGGGGACTTGATGAGAGGCAGACCGGGGGTGTTTTGACACCCGTCTGAGGGAACGATCGCAGTGAGTGGGGCTGCTGCCGCTGCTGCTGCTGTAGCGCTGCAGCCTGTCTCCTGTGGTTCCCTGCTGGCTGTTTCTGTGTAACTTAGCGCCCTGGCTACTTAATTAGAGCTTTACGTTTTTTTTTTATTTCGAGGGGTCGGGGGGGGGGGGGCGGGGGGGGGGAACCCAGTTTGAGCAGAGCACTTCTCCCAGTAAGCCTGCCATGTGGCTAACCAACTGGAGGAAGGCGCTTTTATTGAGAATAATCCATCAGTGTGATCTGATGAGGTGCTGATGAATGATCAAGCTACAGGCTACATGATTACCTGCTTCTTAAATGTTACAGATACGTGGAGGCAGATTTTACATGGGGTTGAGTCGCTCGCCCTCCCACGTCAGCGGAGGCAAACATCATTACGGTGATGCTGTACTGCTGCACACCAAACAAATAAATAAATTTGAAAAAAAAGCATGGAGCAAAGCAAACTGGCAACAGTAAACACTATTGATGTGGCCGGCAGATTTCATTACAACACTCTGCTGTTTCAACACTAATGACTAACTTCTTCAGCAAAATCTAACATTGTGAGGGCAGCAGAAGAGAGAGAGAGGGGGGAGGTGCGGGGGGGGGGCATTACTGGTGTTGCTGTCAGTAGGGGGCTCAGGCCAAGTGGGAAAACGTCAGCACTGTCAATGGGAAGGAGGGCTTGATGCTGCAATGATAGGCCTCTGTAATGGGCACTTTGAAAGAACAATCAGTGCCTTCTGTGAATCATATAGCCCGGCATGTAATTCATGTTTGTGTCTGTGAATTTCTGCCAGAGCATGAGAACAAAAACTATTTGTAGTCGGAAGGAACGGAGCTAAAGGTTATGCATGACTCCTTTTTTATGACTCGCAGCATCAACAACTCATACTCTGACTCAAAGTAGGTCCTGATATTTTGTGGTGCTGTTATTCTTTCCATTTTTTTATGTTTTGCTTGTTTCCTTTATAGAGTCTCTATTTGTATGCAAAGAATTTCCTGCTTTTGACTTTGTTGTTTTAATTGTCAGTGGTTTTATTGCCGGCCTAACCCGGGAAGGATCAGTTTCCAAAGCTGTTTATGTGTATTTACAGTATCATAATGTTATATTTGGAACATTTTGAGCTTGTTCGGGTGGATGTTACAATTAACCACCACCTGTATGTCACTGCCAATGCATCAAATGCTTGCTGGCAAAGGTCTCTTCCTGATGACATCATAGGCCAGTGCCATTACAAAGTTGTGATCACCAAGATGTAAGCCAAAGTAGAGTTCACATCTTCCAAAGTACGATAGATTTCCGTATTCTTTTATTTGTTTAAGGTGTGAACTGTCAGTAAAATGTTATGTTTATAAGCTAATTCAAAAGTAGGCATATCATAGAACAGTGATGCCAAAGTGGTAGTTGTAGAATACATGCAATCATGACCAAACTGACCTAAACATTAGTTGCATTAATGAAACCATTATTGCTGTATATACTTAATAGTAGCAAATAGCATGATGGGTGGTGTCAGTGTCTGCATGGCATGGAACATATTAATTAAACCCAAATCATGTCACAATATACCTTGCAAAAACAAAACAAAAGATGGAGGGGAAGTAATTAATAATGAATCTCGTCTTCCCCTCCTGTCTCCAGTGTGTTTCACCTTAAAGAAAGGAAAAGATAAATCTCTATTGCCTAAACCCCCTGCCCCTCCTACCAGATTAAAAATTCATAAGATATATTGAATTGGTGTTGAAAACCCAAAATATATGCAATTTGATCAGGCGGGGATTAAAAATGTCATTGTGCTTGTCAATAAGGGTTGGTGGCGACGCGGCAGTATCACATTGACTCCTGCGTATTAATACTTAGTGTCCTATTGGGGCCTTCAGCTGATTGTTTGGAATGTAAATGATGCTGCTGATGGCTCCGGTGACTGATGGCTTAAATTCCAATTAATCAATTGCTTCATCAGTTTCCCTAATTCAGATCAAATATCTCCTGAGTGCACACTCTTCTTTCAGTGGTATTAGAAGAAATAAATGCTCTGGAAGTAATTTTCATCAATCTCGTGTACATGCCAATAACCCTCACAAGCCCGGTCCAGGTTGAGGACTTAATGTCTTAAGTGTGTGTGCGTGTGCGTGTGTGTGTGTGTGTGTGTGTGTGTGTGTGTGTGTGTGTGTGTGTGTGTGTGTGTGTGTGTGTGTGTGCAGGAGAGACATTTGCATATTAGGAATGGAATGCAAGGAAGAGAAAAAGGGCTACTCATTTGTGCGTACTTATTTACTTAATTCAAATTATTTTACTTTGTAGTTATTTTCTGCCAACATGAAGTGTGTGAGTCTACTAATACAGGACTGGCTTTAAATACTTTAATAATTCAAGTGTCTTCAGTTCTCCGTTTGCTGTATGCAGATCGTGAGAGAATGGTCTGTCGTGCGTTCAGGCCGACAGCAGGCGTCGAGTAGAAGGCTGCCCGATATCGCGCCGCTCCGCGAGGCGGTTATGACAGGTCATAAGATCCCACCTGTAAGGAAAGCAACCAAGCGCGTGAAATGAACCTGACGTGAGCCGGCCTTTTGTACCGCGGGGCCATACATATCGCCGCATCGCAAAACCCAAGCTGCCGCGGAAGGCCCCACTGTACGATAAGCCTTGTCAATTATACAAAATAAAATCAACTATTCATAAGTAGGCTGTAACGGGATATTGGCCGACAGATTTAATAATTCAGTTTTGCTGAGGCTTAACTGGTATTAGTTTGTAGCTAATGGTCGCACTTTGTTAAAAATTCATTGAAGACAATGCTGGAGTGAGAAGATACACATAATTATGCCTACTTCATTTACTTTAGCCCCCAATCCCCCCCCTGAAATTGAAAAGCAACTTCTAAAGAGAGCTCGGCTGTTTAAGCATGCAGAAGCAAAGGTACTGTAATTTGATTTATGAATTTGATCCCACCCAACCCCTAATTTAATTCATCAATGTTTCAGAAGGAGCAATTATGCATTGTGCCACAGCTCTTCATAGCTCCATTATCCAGCCTGAATATCTTTGTCAGAGGGTGTGTAATGGTATTGCTACATATTCCATAATGGCCAGACGGGGCCTTGTCCCTCACACCCATTATTAGCGTGTCCTTCTCCTTAAATTGAGCTTCTTTTTTTGAATAATAGCTTTTGACAACAAGCAGATAACAAGGACACGAGTGAAGTTTGAGAGGCTGTGCACTCAAGGACTCAGACGCGTGTGTTTGTGTTTTTGCTCTATTGTTTCATGTTAAGAACAAATATGCCATTTGTCAAACTAAAAGCCTTGTTTGATGTGGCCTATGGGCTTCAGTGAGCATGCATAATTCCAGTGATCCATTTCACGTCGGGTTTTAATTTGCTCATAGTGGAATAACAATTTTTTGTGCGAACGGTCCCATCCAGTCATTCGTTCAATCAATCCATTTATCCTTCCTTCATTCTCAACTGCGAGGTGCAGCGGGTGGCCAACAAAAAACTAGCTATCAGGCCTCTGAGAACATGCAGCAGCAGCACCCCCCCCCCCCCCACACACACACACACCACCACCACCACCTCCACCACCCCTCGACAAATGCTCAGCGGTCGTGAACTACATCGATCTGGGGTATAATTCTCTATGAAATTGATGGATGAGGGCAGCCATTGACAGAAAGGGTAAAGACCACTTTGAGATGTCCCCTGTGAATAAGTATGATGGAAAATAGATTGTTGAAGAAGATTTATGTTTGTTCCCCACTGCCACAGGAGAGGGCTAACCTCCCCGCACACCAGCCGCCCGCAACCACCCGCCCACCCGCCCCACCCGGCTTTGACCAATCAAACATGTTATTGTGGTCACATTAAACTCACTGGCTCTATTAGGTTGCCAACTTTGTGACAATTAGCTCATTCTTGAAATTTCATAGCCATCTCTTTGTTAGTTATGACAGGTGATGAAGTGGAAAATGACACTGCGGTTGAACCTTCAGTTAATGATCTACATAAAGCAAAAAACAACATAAAGACACAAATAATTATATTTTAAGGGAATAAATCATTTTTGTGGTTTGCTTTAAACATACTCATATATCATGCATCGTTGTAGCATAGCATTGAGTTAATGAAATAATTGTAAAAGACACTAGTTTTAATAGTGAATAAGTAAAATGAAGGTACTGCATGGAAACAATTAGGGTTGGTTAAACTCCTTTAAGAAAAACTAAAAGAGGAAAAGCATAAATATTTTAAAATAACTTACCCTGAAGTAAAAATGTAATAGCTTAATATAACATGAATTATCACAAAGTCCACAAAAAGCACATCAGAAATGAAATTACCAATTGCTGAATTTATGGCAAACGAATGACGCATGCTCTTCGCCAAATTTTCCAGCCACACTCTGTTTGATGCAAGAGCTACTAACGGCTACATTACCAGTAAACTCTGGTTTTACGCATCAGGGAACTTGGTTTTAAGTGCAAAGTGAAATATATAAAGAAAGCTTTTAGTGTCTTGGTTGCAGTTTTGTTAACTGTGAAGGAGCGGACGATAAAGTCTGTAAAATGGCCCTGCTGGACATATCATGTTAGTCATGTATGTTCCAAACTCTTTACTCATACATCTCATTAAAGCACATGGGGGAAGAACAAACAAAAAAAAGCCCTCCCCTGCTCTCCGAAAATAGTCGGACTATCCTTCCTTCAGCAAAGATAATAATTAAAATACTCCCTCTTCCACCCCTCCCTATTCATTTCATATTGTCCCTGATGCTGTCCTGGTTGAAATGATGAGTAATACTTATTTTGTTCATTTAAATATAGTAGTGTTCCAGGTGTCTTTGTTATGACTCATGGGCCTATCCTGCATCATGGAACAATTATGAATTAACTATGTACTATGTCCTTCTGCAGCCTTGTAAATGTACAGTTTTCATACCTATTCATATACAGGACAGGGTTTCTCAATGTGTGTGTTCCACAGCACATGCTGCATTTTCACTGAGGGAACGGCTGAGCTTAGTGAATGTGTGTACAGTATGTCTAGCTCCTGTTCTGACTCCTCTGTGGTGTAGTATTGTTTGGCTGCCAGCAGTGTAATCAGATAATACCACTGAGAGGTCAAAAGCACTGCAAGATTTAGCTTCAGATTTCTGTCACCTTTTTACAAAAACAACCAAAAGAACTTTTTCAAAGAAGTATCTGTATCCAGATGTGGGCACAAATAAGTGAACTTTGAAAGTTGTTTTGTTACTTTGAAAGTAGTTTTTTTTTTTCTTTGCGCATTAGTCTCACAGTTACTGTATGATTTAATACGGTAAGAAAATCTCGGAACATGCATTTTTTTGTCAGAAGATCATTGGCAATGTCGGCCCACTAGACTGGAATATCAACTTTTGTAAGGAATACCATGATTTGTGACATTTATGGTCGCAGGGTGATGAAGCGTACTGACTTTGGTGATCCCCTGACTTTGATACCGCCATGAGTTTGATCTTTTTGAGGGAATGATTGTCATGACCACAATAATTTACACGTTCATGTCACCTGCGGAATGCCTTGTAACAACTCCCTTCACTTATTTAGCGGCACCATCAGGTTTTTAATTCCCATCAGCCTCAGCTGATGTTAATTTGCAAATGTTTGCCTGCTAACATGCTAAACTAAGATGGTGACCATGGTAAACATCTGGTGAACATTAGCATGTCGGCGCTGTCTTTGTGAGCGTGGGGAAATCTAATTCCGGTGACTGATAGAAGTTTATGTAGCACTTTAATGCTTCTGTTGTGAATGAGAAAGTACACATGAGTCAAGCACAGTAGTTTTAATTCATTTTGACCTACTGTATTAATCAGGGGAAATCCCAGTTGATGTGCTTTTATACACATGGCCTTAAAAGAGATCAGTAAGACCGCTACCTGAACAGATTTTAGGATCAGCAGATGGATTTATTAATATTTTAGCTTTTGAAATCACGCTTAAACCACATATCTGTTATCATAAAACCCTGTGGTTGGTTCGTCTGCTTTCAAACAAACCGTACCAACCGGTCAAATGGACCCGAACCAAATGGGTCAGGTGTGAAAGCCCCCTTTAGTCTGGCTTTTCTCAATGCAATCTACATAACTATATATTATTTATAAAATAGGTCGTATGATATCACTGTATATTCCTGCCTTAGTCCTTAATGTCCTTTATAAGGTTAAATAAAAATATCATTGGGTTGTACTTTGTGCAATACAGAGGTTCTACGTAAAGGAAATAAAGTGTGAACTTGTTATAGAAGCCCCGTCCCTGTGATAGTCATGTATGGTATGAAACAATATTTTGCCATAATGCATACCTATCGTACAAACCAATCACATCATCTCTTTTTAGCAGAGGAAAGACATTTTTACATAATTCATGATGTCCCCAACACATAACCGGTGCTCCGGATCATTACATTTTCCCTCAAAAGCCACGACATTATTATTATTATTATTTCAAGACACCAGCGGTGCACATTTCCAAAAGGATACTTTCTCTAATCATCTGTAGTCAAGAAGGTCGGAGGGAAAACTAACACAAGCATGATGTCCATGTTTAACCTTTTGGTGTCATGATCAGCGTCTTGTGTGGGCTCTGCCTGTAGCCCCTTCCCATGATGCTCTGCTGGTAGGGGTCCTCTCCTTGTGTTGTCTTTATTTACATGATCCTCTTATGAAAACATCACCTTTGGCTTCCCAGAGGGTTGAAACAGGATAAAACTAGTATCAATTAGGCCGAGAAAAAACCTCTTTCTACAAACGATGTCTCCCAAACTTCAGGCCTCAGTGGGTCTCGCTTTCATCGGGTTGCCAGAGGGCGAAGAGGTCTCCATTTGTTTATGTTTGATTTGGCAGCCGTCGCCGAGCATCATTTGTTATCGGCAGAATATGGGGACAATGCGGCGATTACCATCCCTTTTTATCAAACTAGTTTGTTGCAGTGAGTTCAGCTTTCCTTCATGATGTGCGTGTGGAGAACTACAGCAAGCCCTTGAATGATAAAACATCACACATATTGACATGTATTGACCCTGTCAAACTCACACAAAACCAATTTCCATAATGCATGACCTGTAATTACTGATGAGGTCAGAGTGGACGTTAAAAGGGCTGTGTATCCGTATGACCTGGACTAGTAATCAGATGTATTGCAAATTAGAATGTGAATAAAAAGAGGTGTTTGATTTCTTGTTTCACGTCTGCCGTTTCATCAGTTGAAGAAGAATGCACGATATTGTTCGTAAAATATCTCGACTGTGATTTCTGCTATTCGGAAATGATTGTTTCTGTATCTTTCATCGGCTACGTTGAAGGACCGCATGTCGTCACAGGGATCGAAAGATGAGGAAACATTTTTTGAACTAAGAATATTTCCATGTTTATTGTTGTTTTAAGGAGCTATTTTAAATTTGGAACTTTGATTTTTTTCAAGGCCCAAATGCTCTTGAAGTAATAACTGACGCTCCTCATATGACCCACATCAGTTGATGCTCTTATGACGTACTGCAGGCAGCCCACAGAACCAGCACTATTTTAGGAAAGGTCACTATTAAGGCAACATTTATCTTGTACTTTAACTTGATCTAAATAATGAAGGTAAACAGAATTCACATTAAGTAGTGACTGATGTGACACACCACCGCCGGCTTTGTCATTTTAATCATTGACAGCAACAGTATTTTAATCATTATTATTATGTATTTATTTCTTAATAAAATATCATCCTTAGGGGAAAATCCTTCGTCTTTTATTCCTTTTTTATCTCTCAAACAGTTACTGCGGCTGCAGAATAAAACTGCTTCGGTCGCTGAGTTCTCCTTTGACTCTCCAAAGGTCGGAGTAGGGGCAACAAAGCAGTCTGACACGTTTGGTGCGTGTGTGGTCATTTAAAACAAAAGGTGTAATTCAAAATGTACGCGCCAGGCACTTCCTCCGTCAAAGGATTAATATTATGACAGATATGTCACGAATTAAAGTAGTCTGATTTGATTGATGTGTAACAGTTATACATATCAAGCGAACACGGCACAATATTAGAATTAATTTAGAATCGCTCGCCTTTGAGCTCTGCTTTGTTCCACTGAGAGAAATATCTGTCTCTTTAGCTGCTAAATGCTCTTCTTACCAAATAGTTTGTCTGTCTGCCATGTGGTGCTGGTCAAACATCTGCGTGCTGGACCCAAAAACAACACTATGAAAGTGATCACGGTTAGCACTGTCAGCACTTTTCGTGCTGTTTGCCCCGTTAGCTGTTCAGCCGTCTCCGGGTTGCGAGCCGCGTAGAGGCAATAGAAATGCTCTGAATGTGAGCACTTTTTAAGGGTTCATGTTCATGTGCCATACCGCAGGAAACCGACTTTAGGCCAGAATACATTAAAGTTAAAGACTCGGGTTTAGTGTTCATTTAAAATAGAATATTATTCAGAGTTAGCACAAGCTTTAAGGCTTCTCGTTCTGAGGGTTTGATTCAGGCCTCAGGTGAGAGGACAAATGATGGGCCTCAGAAGTGTGGCGATACACCCCGCGGTGGCATATGTCACCCGTTTGATTTCACGCTGCTAAGAGATGCGCGGGACAGCGAGGATGTCCGGGTGGTGAAACGAGCCGTCACGCACACCCATCATCTTATGCAAAGGTGAAACCTAAGCCTTCATAAGACACCGGCACTGAAAAAGGGAACGAGCGTCCTTATGCGGAAGATCCGTAAATACATCCCTCTTCGCGAAGAGGTGACACCGCCAAGATCTGCGCCGCAGAGTTAGTTGCCTTCCCCGCAGCACTTAATGTGATCAGAGGATTAAAATTTCAACAAGTCATTTAATGATAGCCGGGGCCAAAGGGCCTGCAACGCCAAGCTAGAGTTTCCTGCGGTTCTGCAGTCATATCTCTGGCATCCCGGGCCCTCTCCTTTTAGTTCATGCTGAGTACGTTACAGTGAACGCCTCACTCGCTCTCTGTTTAATGTGATCAGATAGATTTATTATGGGCCATGAGGTCATTGGGGTTTTCTGTAAATGGAGTCAGGCTGAATTGTATTAACAGGTCCACAACACTGTAAAGCAGAAGCATTTACATTTAATTACTTTTATTGAGCCCCTGCTCATTTTATTTGTAATGAGGCACATGCTGTGATTTATGGCAGATTGAAACCATATTTAAACAAGAAGAACAAATGTTGCCCTTGAACTGACAGGCGGGGTTCATGATATCTCTTTTTACGTGCTTTTATCAATAAAAGAGGAGAGCGAGCTCTGAGAATCTTGTAAATATGTAAATAGAGACGTTACAAGGACTTTTTTTTCGTGGATATTTTTAACAGCTTAAGGCTACGGATTAGCTGGCATCTCTCGCTCGCTCGGTTTTTTTTTCTTTTCTTTCTTTATTCTTTGAAAATGTATCTTCTGTTCAAGTGAGCGAACGGCTTCTCAGTTACACTTGAATGAATGGAGCATATCAAAGTAGCAACACTTTGATGAGCTTTTTATGTATTTCACGGGATTAGTGTTGAGAGAGTTGTAATGCTCAAAGACAACTCAAAAATGGCATAATTTAGTAGTTTCATGCTCATTCGCTTTTTAATCCTGTGCAGTGAGCCAGTATGATTTGGAAGTCGGCCAGCGTATGTGTACGGCTATCAGATATCGATGTCGGCAGCACTTTTGCCACGTGTGTCTGAATTTCCCCGCGCGTGTGTGTGTGTGAGAGTGTAAGTTTGTGTCAGTGTGTCGGTATCCGTGTGTCTGGGCTGTAGATGCTTTGTCTCGTTAATGAGAGGCGTTCAGGGCCTCCACGGGGGCCTGTGGAAGATAATCTTCTCCTGTTTTGCTATGAAAGCTCTTCTCGACGTAACCGAAGAAACTCACTCAAATGGCGGAGGGCTCGGTTGAATAATTCAGCATTTACAATCAATTTTGGCCCCCCCGCCTCATCTCGACACCTCCTCGGACCACAGGGCCTGCAGGCTCATCATGGGAATGTTGACAATTCCCTGTACAATGCACTCTCCGGACCCGTGGCAACACGAGAGGCTGTGGGAGCATGGGTATTTGTGTGAGTTTGCAACTTAGTGTGATGAATTATTAACCCCACCCCCCTAAATGCTGTTTTATTGTAGAGTGTGAGCATGTCAATTTTCTTTTTTCTTCTCTCTCCAGGCTCAAAAGAAATTAACTGGGCTTTTTTTTCTGAAACTGACAGTATTGTGTTATTATCTGGTGAAATTTGGATACACAAAAAGGACATGTTTGACTCAAAGTAGATTTCCTGGGATGTGCAGGAACAGTTTGGCGTCTGCTCATGCACTTACAGTCATCCATTAGTATAGTGGAGCTTCCTCTGTGTTGTTACAGGAAACTGTGCTAAGCGCTGTATACTTTCTATGAAATGCTGGAGCACCTGTGCTTGATTTACACATCAACTTCAAATGTAACAGGCACATCATGTACTTTTCACTCCACCACATGTACATGAACTACTGACTTCTTTTCAGATTATGATTATTTTAGACAAAAACACTCAAGCATTTCTAACACATGATTTGTTGTGATGAATTACACATAAAGTAAAGTAAAGTAGCAGCAACATTCCAGTGCTGGTTACATATGATTGGATCCTAATGAAATAATGTAACAAACTGCTACCTGATGAATGCTTTTAATACTTTCATTTACTGATAATACCTGTGTGTCTGTTTGAGTAGAATTATGAATTATGATTTTCGTAAGGGTAAATGAGATGAACGCATAGGAGGTAAGAAAAAAAAAAGAATTCGGTCACACACACACATAAAAAAAAAAAGCTTTGTACAATTTTGGTTTTCAAGAACATGATAAAGTGTGTGTAACCGGTAGAAAGTGAGTACTGCATCGGAGTGCTATTGTTTTGCTACTTTATACTTCTGCTCACTTTCAGAGAGAATTATCATACTTTTAACTCCATTACGTTCATGTGACGGCTTCAAATTAGACAACACGACAAAAGCATATAAAACAGTTAGCAATAGCTCCAACTCAACCATCGACGGCAATAAAGTGCTGTTTTCGCAGTAATACAACAGTAATTATAACAACAGATCATATCATTATATCAAATTATAACAGTCTGCTGCTTAATGAGTGTACTGTTGATACTTGCAACATATCTGGATACTTCTTCCAGCGCTGTCATGCAGTATCTGATATTCAAAGAGAACAATTTTCTTGGTGACACAATCGCATTATAGTGTGAGTGACGATGCGACATGAATGCAACACAACTCTTTGTTCTGCTATATGTAGTGACATTAAAAAAAAAAAAAAAAAACGTATACAGTTCATGTGCAATGTGTGCTGAGAGTTTGTTGGTCTGGTAGGTGTCGACGTTCCGCAGGTATGATTCGGCTGTGGCGGGAGGAGGCGGAGGAGGTGCTGCTGCTGCTGCTGCTGGTGGTGGTGGTGGTGGTGGTGGTGGTGGTGCAGGAGGCAGCTATATTCTCCTGTGCAATAAGCCACAGTATAATAGTCCTGTGGATTACCTCAATTGTAGGTGATAACAGACAGGCAGCGGAGCGCACAGGCTGATACAGGACACCCACTCCTGTGTGGGAAGCCGTATGAATTATTTCTTGTTTGCCCGCAGACTGTCTATGGGGGCCGGGGGCCAGTGATGGGTGGGAGGGGGTGTCAATGCTATGACTCAGTTTGACTTTGCAGGTGGAGCATGTTGAGCACAAAGCTTATCCAAGATTGCTTCTGTGAGTCACACCGTATACTTCGTATTGAATTCTTTTGTCATGTTTCATCCCTCAATTATTATCTCCAAAATAAAGTGTGATGTTTTTTTTCTTCTTTTTTTTCCTATTTGCTGGTTTTGATCGCCGTCGAGCTCGGCCACATCCTTCGTGTCGCCATCCATCAAATACTAGCTGCGAAGTGATGTGTCTGTGTCTGTGTGTGTGTGTGTGTGTGTGTGTGTGTGTGCGTGTGTGTGTGTGTGTGTGTGTCAGCGGGCGTGTCAGTCACAGATACCTTATCAAGTGGGAGGCCGCAGCTCCGCTCAGTGCAACGCAGTATGCAGGATTCTTTGTCAATGGTGGAATCAGGGAGGAAGGCGATACCTGGTTGAGGCATGATTAAATTGACACCCCATAGAGTGTCTCAGATACGTTTTTTTTTTGTGCTCTTGATACTGTGGCGGCTTATTCAACGCTGTCTCTATTCAGTCTCACCTGTCATGCTGACATCATTGCGTCGCAATTACAGTGAGTGAGAGGGAGGACGCGTGAGGCCGGCGCGGTGGGGAGGGGATCAAGGTTACGTCTCTGTCTTCCTCCTGCGTTTGATTTCAAGGAGCACGGGCATCCACACAGAACTCCCTGAGATGTTTTTTTTTCTTTTTTTTTTTGTGTGTGTGTGTGGCAATATTGATGCATGAATATTCAATGCGAATTCAACTGAAATTGTTGGATGTTTACCTTCAGAAATGCCTTTAAACTGCCTGTAGCCTCTCAGAAATATTGCACTGCTGACTTTTCAATGTAGAATTAAATATTTATAATTTAGTAACTTTTCTTTTAACTGTTTAACTGAATTCAACAGCTGATGGAAATCTGATTCACATTCCATCTTCTCTATCTTTTTTATTAGTTTTTGTTTGTGTTTCCAGTTTGGTTGGAAACACAAACTGGAAATTAATTCATATCTCTTTTCATACAGTTTGCATGGCTACCATCCAAAAAGAATATGTCTTCACAGTCATCTGTGGACCTCCAAAAGACTAAAATAGTGACTTCCTGGACATCTGCTCCCAAGATCAGAGCTCCTTGAAACTATTTTGGTGTTTGTAGTTGCTCAGAGGTTTGGAGTTCATGCTCCGTGGCGTATTTATTATTTACATAATTCAGATGCAGTCAGTATTTATTTTCACATTGTTCCCTCCAATGTCCCAGATTTCTGATCCGGGCACGTGGTCCCCCGTCAATGTCACTGCTCGATGACACTGGACTCTTTTAAGGGGAATTTTTTAGGAAACATGTGAAAAGAGATTTCAGTGCATGTTAGTGAGACTTAAAAGATAAGTGAGTGACTTCTTAGGATCAGACGGGTATTAGAGAGACAGAGAGAGAGAGAGAGAGAGAGAGAGAGAGAGAGAGAGAGAGAGAGAGCACTAGAGAGTGAAGAGGAGTCACAAAGAGGATCTTTGTTTATGGCCGTCTCTCTTGGCCACACGCAGGGCTTAGCAAGAGAGCATTTCCTGTACAGATTCATTCTCCACTCCATCATTTGTGTATCTCACGTCTCCGTTGACGAATCAAAGACGTGTGTGGCTGCATGCATGCACGGTTTTTCGCTGACATTCTCGTGTTGCAAGGTCGTGGTGGTATCTTTTTTTAAAAATCTCACCAGTTATCGTATGAATCATTAGCATCCAGTTAAAGGAGAACGACACATGCTGCAACTATACAGCCTGGCCAATTCCTGGATTACAGACTGGGTAACGCAGCCAACATGCCGTGGGACCCCAGACCCTCAGAGGCCCTTGAGGAACCATTCATGTGATTTGGTTTTGGTAATAAGGAAAGGAAGGACAATGGGCCTGTGGGTGCTGCTTAAATCAAAGAAATACACGTAACAAAAAGAGGACTCCTCACTCAGAGTTTTATCTCAGAGTATTAGGTTTATCAACCTGTCTCCCAATAAAAGTAAGGATTTTAATGCAACATCCCATCTGCTAGTGTTTCTATAGAAACAAGTTTCTTTGGATGGGTACGTTTATTGGAAAATAAACCTGTTAAACTTTTAAACATTGTTTATGTATGTGATATGACATGTCATATGACATTGCTTCCTCTTGATTGGACAGCTGAACGGGGGAACCGAGTCATCAGGATGGCAGCCAGGTGTGTGTGTGAGGGGGGGTGGTGGGGGGGGGGGGGCATGGTGAGTGTTGGACCTTTTGATAAACTGTTTTGAAAACAGATTAAATTGAAAGCAAAAGCTATGAAGAGGACTTCCAAATAATAGGGATGGGTATCATTAGGATTGTATCGATACTACTCTTATTGATGCTGCTTATCGGTTCGGTTCCTTATCAAGACTCTTTTTTTTTTTTTATATTGTGAGAAAAATGAATTAAGAAAATAATTGACATTGTTATATTATGCTTGTATCTATACAAGTCGTCTTTCTTGAGCAGCAATACAGGAAGTTCCAAAGTCCTTAAAATACATTCACAGCTAGCCAATGAGTTAAGTGATTAACTTTCATTTATTAGACTATTCCTATGAGCAAAACTCTGTATGGCATCGCTAACGTGGACGAGGATGGAATGTTTTGATAGATAAACTCTGGCGGGGGCTTCCCTCCCAAATAAACAATGACAGGGTCTTTCAAATATTATATGAGTTGATTTTAAGAGGTAATTTAGGTAAACCCAATGACCTTTAATACAGAATGAATGACCCAGACAATATCTGAGCAACTTTTTGAACCCCCATGACATCACTTTGTACATATTTCAAAAGTATTATTCCGACTGATTTTGACGGGCTCCTCCGCTAAAGATCTTCTATTTTCATGAAGATAGATGGCTTTTCATGTTTTTAACAGATTATATTACGAGTTCCAAATCCCCGGCTTGACGCCACATTGGTGACTAAGTTATAATCATGGGGTGCCAAAGCGTTTGATGGACACTGTGGGCAGGATCTCCCAGCCCTGAAGCCCATTTTGAGGACGTGTAAATATGCTCATTTGCAGAGGGTGGAAGGGTAATAAAACATGCGGGCTGCTCCCTCACCAGAGCCGAGTTAAGCTTGGCTCTGCCTCTGTGTTCGGGCCCAGCAGGCAGTGTGTCACAGCCGCCTCTCCGTGTGTGGCCTCCTTGTTTTGTCATCATTGCTGATGTGTTTAGGAATGGTCCGCAACAATCTGACCGCAGCGCGCCGTCTTGTGCGCTGAGTGTGGAGAAAGCACACTCGTGGCCCGGGTGTCCCCTGCTCCGCTCCGCTGTAAACATATGCAAGACGCACAAATTTTCGAAGATACACATGTGTATGTAAACACACACACGTACGCACACGCACTCCGGGTTTGCCGCTTCCTCGGCTGATTTACGAAGGCCATAAAGACATAATTGCTCTGGTTACATATGGAGGATGAGAAGTGCCACATGCGGAGAGTTGTAGCTGCCCCGGTGTCGGCCGCTGCCCTCTGCGCTGCAGTCGTCCTCGAGCAATTGAAGGGAACACCTGAGCCGTTTTCCATATGATGCCAGCATTGGCGAGGGGGTGGGTGGGGGGTTGTGGGGTAGAGGAGAGCACCAGGACATGAGCGGCTGTCTTGCTAATGGGACACTTAGACGTCTGGGCCTATGTCATTCAGTCCCAGCGCGCCGCATCCAATCGCCCCCCCTCTATCGCAGGGATCCAGCTCCGCAACGATCGATCTGCGGCTAGCCTCCTCCACCCCGGCGGTCATGGCTCAGGCAACCGGAGCTGTCAGGGTCCTGAGGCGTCCCTCTCACCGTCTACCTCCCCCAGCCCCGACACGCGCGCGCACACACACACACACACACACACACACACACACACACACACACACACACACACACACACAGTATACTGTCCCACTGCCCCTGCGAACTCCTGGCCTGACCTTGATCTGCCTCTGGAGAACCCAGCCGGAGCACTTTGTAGTTGCATTCTGAATATGCAGACAGAAGCATAACTACTCCGATGAAGGAAAAGAGAGAAGACCGTTTAAATCCGAAGTCACGCTGACGATCATCCGTGGATTCACTCCACCTGAACAGACTGAAGTGAGGTGTATACTGTAACTGGTAATGTAGGGATGAAACCAAACGCTGGTGGACGTTATAAGGCAAACAACCACGAACATGAGCAAAAAGTACAGAAACCCAGAAAGCATTAACGAATGATTACTTATTTTACTCACTTAAAAGTCTTAAGATCGGATATAGCTGACAAAAAACAGTGACATATTTTACATTTGTGTTGTATTAAAAGCACAGGGAAAAAAGTTTACCTTTAGTTACATAAAGTTCATATTTGTGGTTTTGAGTGAAATATAATACTATTGGATGGATTGCCTTCGACGTATCCACATCCCTCTCAGGATGTAATTGCTGCCTTGTTCGACCGGCTTTTCACTTCCCACAATATTGGGAGTGTGGCATTCCTTTACTGCACAGACATCATGGAGAGAAAGTCAAAGGTTGATAGCACACAACACGTGTCATCTAACGCTTCAATTCAGTGTTGACTTTTACAATATTTTACCAAGACCACACTCTTTCCCCATCTTCAAACAAAGATTCCTGTTTCTAGATGGTACAGGTGGTCCGTCTTGACTCACACCTCCTCACGCTGCGTGGATCTCCTGGCCCTGCCGTGAACAATGTGCGGAGGAGGGTGGGGGCCACTGAGCTTATGAGTGGCCCTACACCTCTTCCCATCATTGTCATCTAATATTGATGCTGTATCTTCTTAGCTAAGCTCCAGTAATGAGGGGCTGATTTGGGATCAGGGCGCGGATAGAGATAATAATCTGCATGTGCTCTCTCATGAAAATGGAGAAGGGCCCTCTTGAAATAACCCTGTTTGTCTGGCCGCATAAACCTTCTGCATAAACAGACAAGAGGCAGATATCTTAAGTGTTACTGGAAAAGTGAGGTGATTCCTCAGCGGCGGAATAATGAAGAGCAAACGACACCAGAAATATAATTTTAAACGAAAGTGTCAGAGTAGACGAACTATATTTGCATTTATCAGGGACAAAATATATATAATAGTTCTATCTAAACATATAATATGAAAGTTAAACTTTGAATGTCTTTGCATATTTTTCCTCTTCTTTCTCTCTCTCTCTCTCGCTCTCTCTCTCTCTCTCTCTCTCTCTCTCTCTGTCTGTCTCTCTTACACACACACACACACACACAAACACAGACAGCATTCACAAAACACACTTTGACATACAGGATGTGAAAATCCTGATGTTCCGCAAACACTCTGGTTTTGTCTACACGCAGCACCAAAAAGCCCGTATTCAAAAGAAGCGTCTGCGATCACGCTATTGCGATGACATCATTGTTTATGAGAGTGGAAACACGCAGAGAAAGCACGCTGAGTAGCTGGTGGGGGCTTGTTTGCAGTTTGCTTGTATTCTAATATCTCCTTTATGTGAAGCTTCACTGAAACACTGTGTGTGGTCCACTTTCGGTCCGGTCTGCCGAGCGGATGGCCGCGGTGGCCGCGTTGTTGTCTTCTTGACTTCATTTTTCAACATTGGCCGGTGTTGCTTATAATAAAACCAGATTATGAAAACATTTTGGAGTCCCGACGTGCACTGACGAATTCAAATGTCAACAAGGAGATATGACAAAAAGGGCACCCAAAGGACTCTGCCAATGTGGGAGTAAACACTATTAGTAAAGGAATTGAAGGTGATTGTGACATTGTTTGTCTATGTTTCATCATTCTATTTTCAGGTTTGTTCTATAAACAGCTGTAACTCCAGAGAGTGAACCAAGGTGGGGGGTTTTCCAGGTTATTCTCGTCGCTTCATGTTCACAAGCTCTAAATGTTGTATCATCTCACAATTTGAGTTTTTTTTATTTACCAATCAAATCAATTGACTGCTAAACGAGATGAATAACTGTCTTTGTTGGACAAGGAATGACTGAATTAGATTTAGCAAAGCTTCCTCACACTGCCTTGGATTTATATGCAGATTTCAACCACCTGTCGGAGGCTGCATCACATCTAATCTCACACGGCCCCGCACTGCTTCAGCCCATAGCTTGAGCATCCCCTCTGATGGCGCACTTTGGCCCTCCTCCCGGCCCCTTCGACCACGTCTCTGGAGGAATATCACACAGTTGTGGGTGCTAATCATGCTGAGCGGTTTAGTCTTTCATAAACAACGTGTAAAAAAATTAGGCCACACTAACAATCTGGTAATTCAGTAGCGATCGGCGGACGTTGCCGCTATTCCATTTCATGCGGGATTATGAATCTGTGTGCCGAGCCGTTGCCCTCTTAATGACGGCCCTGTGATATTACAGCTGCTCACAATTAGCCAGGACTCCCCCCGCGGCCGCCAGAGCTCCCCTACGTAAATAAACGGTGGGACGGGGGAGGCTGGGCACAGTAAGCGCTGAAACAACATGGCTGATTTGGACATCTGGTGCGGTAATAGAAACGTCTCTTACACACTTTGACGTAATGAATAGGGATCAGAGTCCCGCTTTAAAAGCGACTTGTGTGGATAATGAAGACATGGCGTGCTTCATACATCACTGTTTATTCTTATGTTGGGCGTGTGGAGGGGAGGGCTATGCCAGGTCAGAGAGAGAGAGAGCGAGAGAGAGAGAGAGAGAGAGAGAGAGAGAGAGAGAGGGAAGCGAAGGTGACAAAAAAGTGTTTTTATGTTTTTAAACTACATTTTAATCTCAGTTGTGATAGTGCATGTTTGATGGCATCACCGTTAGTGTTTAATGACGTCGGAGCGGAGAGAGAGAGAGAGAGAGAGAGAGAGGGGGTTGGGTGAAAAGTTGGGATGCTCACAGAGGAAGCGTGTAAGGGCTGGACAAAATAATGGAAACACCACATGATAAAGAGGGATTTGAAATAAAAACCCAACACAAAAAAAAATAGCACCTCACCACAACAACAAAATACCTCTACTGATGGAGACCAAGAGATGTGGTTGAAAGCTCCTGGAAGAGCTAATGAGCTAGAATAAAGTGGACCTTGACTTTTGTGCTATTTAAGTTTTGACTTCCATGAAAAAGGGGGATTAGCAAAATAAAGATTGAAAAGGGAATGGACAAACTGGGTGCAACACAGGCTGAGATATCCTCCATAAGCTCCAAAAACATTAGATCCTACATTTCCCATAATGCATTACCTCGTATGACGTGCGTTCACATCATATTGTTTTACGGCGGAAGACGTCAGCCTATTGGTCGTAAATTGTAAGGATATTGGAGGAATTTCTGACAGCGGCGATATTTCTCACTCGGTGAAAAGAACTACAGGAAGTGTCAACAACCAATCGCAAAAGGGCTGCAAAGCCACCATTGCTGGCATCTGCTGGCGTAGTTAGATTTAAATACAATCCAGTATTAGCGCTGACAGAATGGATTCAGGTAATTTAGAAGAAGCTATACACAGTCTGTTTGAATCCGGTTTCATAATTAAATGAAGTACTTAACGCAGCAAAAGTAGTTAATTTGGGCTGTTTAAATGATGTGACTACAAGGGTAACAGCGGGGGTAACCACCATGCAAGAACACGTGAAGACTCCATGTGATGACTTCATCACGGTTATTTTCTCCCAACATCTGCCACAGGAGACGACGTACTGTACAGCCGTTTTTCACAAAGCTGAGGAGTACTTCTTGTGACACGTAAACGGGTCGTCTTGTATGGAAAATTGGTGGCGTGTCGCTTTAAGCAGCTAACGGGCCTTACAACACGGCCCAAATGTTAGTTATTGAATCGCCGCGCGTTGGCTGGGAGAGCGCCGACATTTTAAAGGTTACATCACAATCTGAACAGCCTCCGCAGACAGAAAGCTCTCAGCTTCCTCTGTCTCTAACCGCCCAGTATAGACATCTAACCTAATGATCTACTGGTGTTCATTAGGTCTGATGAGTGCTCTTCTGCATCATAATGGCTGCATAATGGCAGAGGAGTGCAAGTCCATTCTGCGGGACCAAGAGCACCCTTGGGTGCAACCAGCGTTTTTCCCATCGCGTGCCCATTTTAGTAGATGATAATACCCTTACAGTTTATTCTCTGGCCTACACTGCAATATTCAAATGTGGTACTTACACAGATATTTTGCAAGTGTGTGGCATTGATTGTGAATACCATATATATATGTTCAGCATTGTAGTCATATTATATCTGAATACATGACATAATTATTATTATGTAAACTGAGAAAGATAAAAAAAAAAAAATAAAAAAAAAATAGCGGTTATAAGGTATTGGTTGGAAGGTTAGATGTACCAAAACAATTTTTCTTTGATAAAATTATGGTCAAATGTTGAAAAGAAAATTACAATATAAAAAAGGTGGTTCTAATATTTTGTCCACCCCGTTCCACTCATTAAATGAAGTACACACAGACCGCCAAGACTGTGGCTTTTATTTGTCATTTCACATAATTCCTCATTAGTTTCCTCATATTCCGCCGACCCTCACCTGTGCGACTGGAGTCGGAGCAGTTAGCCGAGGGCTCTCTCTTCAGCCCAGCGATCAGTAATCAATCTGCTTTGATACATAGTTTCGTAACCTTGACTTTCAAGATAAAGTTGCCCCCTATCTGTTGGAAAGGTCAGGGGCAGATGTTAATTAACCAGGAGGGAAATGAACTAATGGGGCTTTTCGAGTGGAATTTAACCAGACACCTAATCGCACGGAAAGAACAGTCACCGTATCGCATTTTTTATTCGGTGTACAGTTCCGTGGGCGGCGGTGGCAGACACACAGTTTGACACTTACAGACACACTTTTCGTTTATTGTTTTTTCTCAGTTTTTAAGTCTTTTATTGTGTTTACTTACTTCTGGGTTTACTGTGGAAGAGAAAGGTGCACCCTTTTTTTTTTTTTTTTTTTTACTTTTTCACACCTCTGAGATGACAGTAGATTATATCTGGATCGTCCGTGCCTCCTGCTGTGACGGCAGGAAGTTAAGGTGAGGGCGGTGCTGTTGCAGGCGAAACCATTTGGCTTCAAGTGACTTGCGAGGCTCGGCCATTGTTGGAGTCATGATAATGCAGCAGACCAAAGCACACGTTTTGTCTTAAAAAGTGACTAAAAGTTTTTCCAAAATAATTCCTAAATGTCCCTACCTGAGGCTTGAGTGTGTCCCAGCATGCATCAGGAGGACGCTTAGCGAGACACCCTCTGTCCGACAATGCTAACAAACATAGACCAAACACAGGTCCGTATTTATGGACATTCTGAGTCAACCTGCCTGTAGAGGAAGCTCTGGAGAGCTCAAGGCAAACTCCACACAGAAAGCAGAAGCACACCCATGCATCCTGGTGTCTGTGACTTCAGTGTTCTACCAGCAAATGTTAATGTTCCTTACAACCGCCCATTGACTTCAAACAGCGATTGCCTCTCTGTGTGGGTTTGATCACAGTGGCCGTGACTGTTGGTGCTGCGCTTTGCACATGCGGCCGTATATATATATATATATATATATATATATATATATATATGGAAGCGCTTATCCCCGGAACAGAGAGTTTACACACTGTGTGAACAGGTTTTGAGAGCTAACGTGGCATGCCTCCATGTCGTCAATCGGGCGTGCAGCGTGCAATTTTACAAGCAGTGTGATCTGCATCACCTGCGTCTTTGTGGTTTTACCCCGCGACACGGGGAGCACGCTTTGTCCCTAATGTGTTTCTTTCTCCCTTCCTCGCCTTTATCTTGTTCTTTTCTACGTTCCCCCCCCCCCCCCCCGTCTCCCCGCAGCTGTACACGCATGCATGAAGCCTTGTATCGCCATCTGGTCCACATTGGGGACTGCCACTGTCATCTGCTGATAATTACTGTCACCTGCACGTTGCGCAGTGCGATAAACACTTGGCGTTACCAGTGGCGAGCCGCGGCACCGCAGAGCTTGTTTAGGTCGCCTGAGAGCTGGTGGGAGAGAGGGCCGACGGCAAAGAGAGAGTTGAGATGCTCAAAGCAACGCACAAGAGGGATTAATTGCAGCACGATGGGCCTTTTCACTCATCTCCCACCACGCCAGGAGAAAAGACCGTACCTGCATCGGGGGTTCACACCGAGCATCTCTAACCGGATTCATCGGCAAACTAACTTCGCCACGTCCCCTGTTTGTCTTTACGGCCATGATTTTCAGGTCAATGCACGGAGAGTTTCCCACTCACATGTTTATACGTCTAAATCACTGACCTTTGCTTGCACAGGAAATCCATCTGTGCTGATATACAGTATCTCAATGATAAATACTTCCCTTCAAATATTTATAATAGGATCAGGAAACCACAAGAACATAATAGTTTAAATTAGGCCCATCAAATGCAAGTGGCTTGTTAGACAACATCCAATTTTTCAGTTCAGGATACTCTTTTCACATGCTGTGGTGGGGTAGAAAAAAAAAGAAGAAAAGAAAGGACAAAAAGAAGAAAAAAGAAAGAAAAAACCTCAGGAGTCAAGGGTTGCAATCATAATGATTTAATGATGGGCTTATCCTCGCTGCAGTACAGTGTAAATCCTACCAGCCAGAGAATATAGCTCTGTCCCCTCCAGTGGTTTATCCTCCGGTGCTTCGGCCTCTAAATCTGCCGGTGACACTGACAATTATTTGACCCTTGTGCGGAAGTTGAACACTCGACCGCTAAAAGCACAAAGGTTCAGAACTTAGGAAGCAAAGCAATTATGTTTTATGTTTAAAATTAATGTGCAGACTTCCTTTAGGGCTTTAAAAAAAGATTCTGTGTGTCTCATTTTGTCAAATAAGGCTTTAAATTGTCTGTTATGCCTTACGCGTTGGCATTTTATTTTTATTTTTTAAGCAATTATGTATTGTTCTTTTTTTAATTGTCATTCAGCTTTAGTGTACATATATGTTATTTTTTATTTTATAATATTTTTGGTTGATAGAAATGAAAATCAGTTGAATTTTTATTTCTTTTTCTATTTGTGTGTATTTTGGAGGGGAGTATCAAGACTACTTCCTGGAGAATACCAACTAACAATGTTACTCTTTGACAATTGAAATTTGATTTAATCTCAGCTTTTTTAGTGTAACAAATTATAATACAGCTATTGTACATATTTTTTTCCCATTTTTTAAAAGAGGATAAAACAGCTTTCTGACATATTTGTGGAAACAGCGTCTAAGCTTCAATCCTCTGGGTGGGTCCCATGGCAACGGTTGACTAATATTTTACAGCTTGCTTTGGTAGATTTTGGAATCAGAAGCCTCCTGGTTTCCGTTCGTAGTTCATGTGGTGAGCAAAAGAGGCGGAACACATTAGGCAGAAATACAATCTCGGAACCGACAACAATTTAGCTATTTATAAGAGTGAATGAATAATTATGATTTTTTTTTATTTATCTGCATTCATATGCATATATCTGTTTGAAGAAATGAGATAAGACGTTGTCTTTTATACTCCAGTCTGACGTCTCAGCGTCGGACTGTACACAATGACTGGCGCAAGGAAGAGGAACCCCCAAAATATTGGCCCTTGCCCCTATAGGTGCCCAGGTGGTACCTCTATGACCACTCAAATTGAAGTGACACTAATGTAGCAGAATAAACAAATGAAAAATAAAAATGTATCTAATTTTGGTAATGACAATTTTGACCAAATGAGTACACACGTTTAAACAAACACCAAGGACATATTCTGATTTCTCTGCAAAACTGAATTTTCGATTTGAGCTTTTCAGCCTTTTTTCTTCCGGCCTTTGAACACAAGCGTTTGGAAATAAAGGCTTTCCTGTGATACCTGCATTATTGTCTCATTTGAAGCATGTGATTCGTTCACCTTAATGTTGGAACGTTTCATCATATTTCCCACGCCTCACTGCTTCCAAGGGTGATGAACTCTTGGACATTGGGTGTATGAAAATCTCCCGAAGCAGCACTGGCTGCGACTCGACTTCTGTCTTGCTCTTACAGAATTACATGAATGCCCTTTTCCTTGACAACCGAAGAGCGTGGAGAAAATGTCCCTGATTGGAGATCTTAAACTGTCCCCAGTGGCCTGAGAGCAGCTGATAATTGTGAGCGGGATAGATTGTATATATCAAATAGTTTACAAAATGAATCCAGCTGTGTTTCCCCTGCATACTGTGGCTTCCTGACACGCACCATTAAACCTTATTAGCTACTTCCTTTAACTGAGATCCTCCTCACCCCATCTTCCACCCCTCATATTAACGCTTTTTTTTTTTTTTCTGTTCCTCCAACTGGAAATTATTTGCTTTATTGCAGAGTGTCAACCTCTCACTGTAGTTTTCTGACGCGACATAATTGGCACTTTGGAATATAATCATGGATGAGCGCTGTGTGATTGTGGTCTTTTATGCGCACATTTCAGCAGATTGTTGATCACTTTGTTCTGCCTTCGCCCCCTCGGTCTCGCTGTGCACACGACTCGTCTCTGATCCCTCCGTCAGTCTGGGTACCTTCTCCCAAAGGTCCTCTCCTCGCCGCGCCGCGCACAAGCCATTAGCTTTTGAAATGACTCATAAAGAATCAATTGAAAATGATCACAATAGGAAGTGAATATCGGCGGGGACGCTGCTGCGTGGCTCATGAACAGATGTCGGCGTACGCGCCGCATGTCAGACACAATATTGCTTTATGCAGACATTACCAGCGCAGCCGAATGGGAAACATAATTGCAGCGATGCTTAGAAATGACAATCATTTCTTGGAATGCGAGAGAGAGAGAGAGAGAGAGAGAGAGAGAGAGAGAGAGAGAGAGAGAAAGAAAGAGAGAGGGGGAAAAAAAGCTAAATGACTCCGAATACATGGACAGGTTGGCTGTTGAGTACAACTTGACACGCTAACGGACAAGTCAGCCAATCACAAATCAGGACATACAGAAATGAGGAGGACTCTTTCTTTTTTTTTTTTTTATTGGAGGGTACCATGTGAAGCTTAGGCTTTTAATAAGCCAAGCTATGAAGATGATGTATGGCTGGGGGTCGAGAGTGTTGCTGTAACCCAAAGATGTTGAAGTAATTACCTCTTGTACCTGGGTGGTCCCAGTGAGAATAGAGTGCTTGATATGCGTGTGTGTGTGTGTGTGTGTAGGTGTGTGTGTGTGTGTGTGTGTGCGTGTGTGTGTGTGTGTGTGTTTGTAGGTGTGTGTGTGTGTGTGTGTGTGTTTGTGTGTGTTTAGGGTCGGTACTGGCCCTTTCACAATTGATAGCTTCCTATGTGGACAGATATCGTAACAGCGGAGGCAGCACAGTGGTCTGATAATGTAAAATTAGAGCAGTTAACCCCTGCAGCGCTGGGTGGATTGATGGAAGCCTCTTACAATGGGGCCCTTTATGCAGGGCAGGAAGTTATGCTGAGGATTGTGAGGACCAGGGATGGAGAGTGACAACACACCGAGAGGTTAGTTATTGTGACAATAATGGTTTCCACTTCCACGTTAAATGGTTTAAGTAGTAAAACAATGATTTGCTTTACGTTACGTTGTTATTGCGATCATGAGTGTGATATTAGTTGTCTCTTTGGAGTAATTTGTTGTCAACATGATATTCAACATAAGGCTGGGTCAAAGGGAAACATTTTGGGCACTAACGTTTTAGGCAAAAGGTTTTTGGCAATATTTGAGGGCATATGACAAGATTACATAACTAATCGATCACGACAAGTGAGGAGAGGCATGTAACAGTGAGTGGCTGCATTACATGAAAGCTTTTTCCTCTGAGGACGAAGCAGAGACAGGTACCACGACAACAAGACTTATTTGGAAATCCGGCCTTTATTGAATCTTTTCTTTTATAATCAGGCCAATTTTTTCACTTTTGCCGAATTGTAAAGAAAAAGAAGGATTCTTGTGTTGCGTTGTTTCTGTTGTATTGCTGCTACGAGTTCCCAAAGTCAGAAAGTTTGAAATTTTGTTTGAACCATGTATTTGCTCCAGAACCGAGACAAGCGAACGCATCACATCAGTTCCCTTCACTACACTGCATCCCATATTCAGGCCACTCTTTACCATTTCCACTGGCGAGCTTCCCCTATGTCATTTTAAGAGAGTCTTATGAATCACGGGAATGTAACACGAGAGCGATATGAAGCACATGAACATGTGTCCAGTTAAAAGTCCCGGTGTGGAAAATCGCATGAGAAGAGGCCTCTGTTTATTTCAATTTAATTATTTCCCAATGAAAGTAAAGGTAAACTAAACATGGTGCGCATGCACAGGAAACACGTTGAATACAATCATGTAATAAGCCGACATCTCCCCATATGTCACGTTGATATTTCCATGAAACAAACTTATCACTTATCACAAACATTTAAATGAAACAAATATGTGGCCATTACAGATATTCTTATGACTCATGAACCGGTCATCGTCGTGCTGTGTGATGTATCGCTCAGCCTCACGTGGGGCGGACAGATTAATGTGTTACTTGACGATATCGAGGGCAGGCAGCCGATATTCTTCTTACCCTTTTTACTCTTAGAGGAGCCCCACATGTCCTTGAAGCTCTGCGAAGTGTGATTTGTAAATGAGATAGGCGAGTATTACAGACCCTTGGTATTTCTCTTGGCGCCCTGCGATCAATTAAAGAGCGACAATAATAAATGTATACATTTAGAGGGATTTCGCAGCGGTGACAAATGATTTTACCCTTGAGCTATTGACATTGTCTGGGAATAAGCTGTGTCCGTCCCTGTTGTGTATTCTGTCTGAGGGTCCCTTCCTCTGCTCTGGGAGTCTGAGGACATGGCAGACACATATTCATCATTAACATGTGAGCGTGGACGCACACACATACACACACACACACACACACACACACACATATACAAGCACGCATTTTCCCATGCATGCAAGTATGCTCTGCTTAATGGGTGTGAAGCCTCCGCGTCTCTGGGCTCACAGTTCAAAAGAAAAAGTTAGATTTAATCGTTGTTCTTGCTTATAATGGGATCGAGAAAGAAATATTTGTGCGCTTCTGTTGCTCGCCGATACCATCTTTAGATCGAGGTAATTGGATCCCCTGTAGTCAACTGAATGATGATTGTGAGCCCTCTTATTAAGTGGGACGAGAAAATTGAAGACTCGGTGTGTCCTTTGTTATACCGGTGACATTTTCTTCGCTCATTAATTTCACAACTCTGCTTTCAAATATTTGGTGCATTTCTCTTTCTCCATGGCAGGCGGATTTACTCCATCTCACCCACTTTTCATACTTACATATTTTTTTTTTTTTTTTTTATCCTTACCTAACATGAAAATTGGAAAATATATCTTCTAATCGCCTTTTGATTTTATTCATGGCTTTGATATGTTACCTAGTTCATATGATTGATTGGTTGAGGGGGGCGATGGAATCGTAGTAATAGAAGTCATTAAGCGGGTGGGGATCTGATATTACCAATCTGCTCGCCCCTGAAAGATCCATCAATAGGTGAGATATTTTCTCTCGGAGAGGAGGGGGTGCGCTCTCCACGTTTAACATATTTCAATAACGTAATTTTCATGTGGGGCAGGTCAGGCTCCGAGTACAAAGGGCAATAGCGTCGGAGTGTGTGAGTTGAATCGGGGCGTATGCTAAGCAAATCAATAAAACATTAAAGGCAGCATGCAGAGAGCAGCCCATTTGGTACCTGTCTGCCAAGGGCAATGGTCTAGCCACTCAGAAAAGAGAGAAGGATTGGAGTTGCTGGGCTTGAGGAATGCTCTGGCACTAACATAATTGGAAGGTAGTTGCCTTATGACTGCAAATTGGGTTTTTGCGCTTCATCAATAGGCATTTTGACAAGCGGCGTCCATCACGGCGCATCTCACTCTTGCCACGGCGAGCAGGAGAAAGAGGTGTCTCAATAATTACATTAAATCTCTCCCGCTCACCCACCCCCAGCAACCTTCCTTATTGTTGGACAAGAAAAGCAATATGGTATAATTAGGTTTGATTGGGATGGTGGTGGTGGTGGTGGTGGGGGGGGGGGCTAGATACGTTTCCGGTGAGATTTGCAGATGAATGAAGTTACCATAGCGACGCTCATCTGTGTCCACTAGTGCGTAAAGCATAAAGCGAGGCACGTGGACACGTAGGACAGCGCATTGGTGTACTGACACTGACCCGCTGGGACAGATGAACCAAAGGTGCCTGCATGCAGACAACAGTTCTAGACGACCTGCTGGACACATTATGTACCGTGTTGGGTAACTATTTAACTGGCCGATATAGTAGATGCTTATAAAAAGATATTTTTTTGTTTTATTTGGCAAAATTGTTGACTTAAAATACAAGGGAAAATGTGCAGTTTCAAATGGTGGGGTTGCACATAAGAGGTTCCTATATTAATTTAGAACATGTGTATGCATCCTACCAAAAACATTTCTCTGCTACACATAAAGCATATTGCTTTTGAGGTCACAGCAATAACTAAAGGCTTCTCTGATGAGCTTATAATAATGTTTATCAATTCCTCTCCTGTCTCATCTGGATTTTGGCAGCTGGGCACTACAAGAGGGAACTGTTTAAGTTTTAGTCAGTAAATCAAAGTGAAACTGTTATGGTAAAAGGGACAAAGACTACTTCATACTAATTATTACATACTACGTTATAGTAGACACATTAACAGGATTTATTTGGTTGGCAACATACAGTAAGATGAAAAATTCACCCCGAAGACAAATAAGTCTCTCCATTCTGTGTCTAGGTGGCATTTGCTGTAGTTCGAAGGTGCATTCCTGAGGACAATACGGTGTCACTGCTTAGTTCCACGGTGAGAAAACATTTCAGAAAACATCAAAAACGTCTTTACAGATCAGTCATGGGGAGAAATCCGGCTGTTTGAAAAGTCAAAGCTATCACAAGTTCCTTTCAGCCTCAGTAGACCAGAATGCAATGCAGCCAGTGCACTGTACACTCGAGTGACAGGACTTGGCTGTTGACGGGAGAAACTGTTGTTGCTCCACTATCATCATCATTATTGCCGCCCGCACCCACGCACCCATGAAACCCACAGCTGAAGGCAAGACGTTACCACTCCAGGCTGAGGGAAAGTGGATTCATCAGAGCAGATTATAATACACTGAGATGTAGCCCCACGCACTCAGCAGCATAGATTGAACAGAGGATTCACGACACCTGATTGGCCAACATCAGATTTTCTTTTCTTTTCAAAGGCCACGGGGGGTGATAATCAGCAGAAACCGAAAAGTATGTGCTAATGTTCACACAGAGGCATTAAAGTGGAGAAATAAGCTCTCCGGTCTTGCACAATTGTCTGTTCCGGTGGGAAGGGGAGGAAAGGGAACTGCATTAACAAGTGGGAGAGGGAGGGGGGGAAAGTTTTAAGGTGCCACTGTTTAGCAACACTAACATGAGGATGGACGAAACAAAAAAAAAAAACATGGATTTCTTGAAACCTAGCAGCCAAATCCTTACTTTTAATCATCCACATATTGTCCGGAGTGCTACGAGCCCCCTCGTCTTTGTGTCTGCTTCCTGTAAACACAGAGCAGGGCAAATATAACAACAGGAAGTGTATGACAGCACAGCTCTGTTTGGTGTACGGTTTGATGTGTCATCACACTCGGTTTATGGATGCCTCTGCTCTTGTTTTTGTTTTGAAATTGTATAAACTTTTTTTTGCGAGAGATGTACACAGATGAGTGGATGTTTGGATTGCTGCTTGTTTAGTCGTCGGCATGTCTGTTATTGCAGTTATAATGGGAATAATTGCAAATATAATTTTCATGATTTTTTTTGGGGGATGCTGGCGTGCGATTGGGACAGATGTGACAGCCAAGAGTGATATTGTGCTGTTATTTGTTAACTAGAAGAACATGAAAAACTAGTTCCATCCTCTTCTCATTATGCACCGCCACCACTCAGGCTTTTATAAAAACCTAGCTTGGTTGCCATGCGTGATTTTCCTTTGCAAGAATCGCCCCCCAAGCCCCCCCCCCCCCCAAAAAAAAGTAAAAACAATTATCCTGCTATTTTGGAGGCATGTTTCTTTAAAATTGGACAGTCCGGGGATCTGTAATAAACCTAAGTGCAGGAATGAAGAAAAAGCTCCTTTTAAAAGCCGCCCACCTTGGGGAGCATGCCACTGGAAATCCTCTGGCTCTTTTTAATACATCAAAGCAGCAAATTAATCCTGAATGCAACACATGTACAGGCAGGTAAATGAAGACAAAGCCACGGTGGACCGAGGCTACATGCCTCTTATTACAGGCCGTTGATAAACTCCACCTCAAGCCTTACAAATGGCTTATCGGGAGGTGTGGGAGAAACTTATTCTTAATAAGCCTGTCACTTTACAAGGGAAGTGTAAGCAAGAGAAAAATGGGGGTAAGAACACAAAGACAGTCTCTGCACATACTGGTGATGCTCTTGTTTGCTCAAATGAAGTAATATACTAAATCACGTACTGTACACATCATAAGAGGATAAAATAAAAAGTGCCAGAGAAGTAGTTTAAACAGGAAAAGATGACGAAGGCGTCACTGGTGCCAAAAAAAAGTAAATGTAGGCTCCAATCATTTGCCACTTAGCCCCTCTAAATAATACCAACATAAATCCTCATTATTTGTCTCCATGCTCACTGTGACTAAGCTCTCACTCGTTGTCATGACAAAGAAGGGCGAACCATGAAGTGTTGTGGAAGATTATGGTTTGGAGCAATGACTCAGGAGCAGCTGACATGAAGCTCCACGACGTCAGAAAATTGTCAGCCGGCTCTTAATTGCAGTTATTATTCAGTTTTAATTGTTGCATGATGGGGATCAGCGGTTAGTCCCCTAATAAGGGACGTGCAACCCACATCGTATGCTACAACAAACAAAGGGAAGGTTTTAGATTCATTACCTCATCAACAACTCATACTGTATAGAAGATGTGCGTGAATGAATAAACATTTTTTAAATAGAATATTCGACGGTCGAAACAGCTGTACCTTCAGAAACATCTCTGAGCGACCGTAATCCGGCAGATGCAGTAAAACAGAGCGAGGAATACACGTTATCCTACATTTTGGGATGTCAGTCGACACGTTTCTCACACGTTTTGCCGTTGATAAGAAGAAACCTAATGTTAACCATTTTCTTTAACTTTTTTTTTTAACAGTGCCAATAATAATTTTCAACTTAAGAAAAGTTTAATCAACAGTACAATCCCAAATTCTCTCTGAACAGCAGTGAGCACACGTCCACACAAAGTAGAGTTCTGTGCCGGGCTTAAAACCAAAACATGACCCCGGCCCGTCCCCGCAGACCTGACCCGACTGAACCCAACTGGTTCTGCCAAATTTGAGACCGGGACTTGAACCGAGACCAAGGCCGTAGCTTCTTATTATTTTCTTCTTCTGAAGATAAAGTCTTACGCTTTCTGTGGAAAGGCTGTCTCACAAATAAAAGGAAAATAATCTGACAATGGCAATAGACCAACATCAGAATGTGTTGTATGTCAGAGTAGCATTGCAAACTGTTGTCACAACGTGATCGCAATACAATGGCCCCTGAATTATTAGGGATTTTAAGAAGTTTTTGCTTCATTTGATCCATTACTGACTGCTAAACAATGGGACGCATTGGCTACGCTGTCTCTCTTCCCACTTGCCCAGTGGGCAACTGTGAATCAGTAATGGTGATCATTATTCATCCAGCTTTGAGCACAAATTAGTATGCTTTTGTTGGATATATGGATTAAAGTTGCCTGTTAAATATCCCAGCTAGCACACACTATATGATATCATGCGACACTCATCAATTAGTAGAGTAAGGAACATGATGTTGCTGCTGTGGTACCAAAGTGAGACACAAACTCTGCCATTTGTGTAACAAGGAGTCTCTTCCATGTTTGTGCTGGAGTGCAGAAAGCGATCTTTTACTGTGATAGTTCACAAATTCACAGTGGTTTCATGATTTGTATTCTAATACGAAGGACTGGACCAATGTGACGTGAACTAAGAATATGTTTGGATCGGCCCACTGAGCCGTCTTTTAAAAAAAATGTGTGTATAAAAGTGATTGTTTTCATCCACAGTCTGGCAGATTATTGAAACTCTCAAATGTGATTTCATTTAGACTAAAATATCAACTGGGCAATGAGTCCGCAGTGGGACTTCATACTAATATTGGGCTTACAGTTTTAATACTTGCACCTAATTCTCCCAAGGGTCAAACGGGGTTCTCGCATGTGGCCTTTCAGAGTGCAGTTGTGTGTCATTTGTGACACAGCTGTGTTACTGAGGTGACATATTTGACTCCCCGCAGGGCCAGGGGGACGGTATAATCCCCCAGAGATGACTTCCTTTTGATAGCGAGCTCTGAAAGCTTCCTGTCACTTAGTGCATTTTGACGGCATCATCACAGCGCCCATTGATCCGTTGGCTTGACTCTGCATTATTAAGATGACACTTGTGTGTGTGTGTGTGTGTGTGTGTGTGTGTGTGTGTGTGGGCGTGCGCTGTGTGTGTCCCGACTGTAATGCATGTCTCTAGATCCATTATAACCCGATTAGACCCCCCCCTCCCCTGCCCCTCCTCCCCCCCATTCTCCTGGAAGTGCTGCTCTGTGACAGAGAGCATAATCTTTAATGGAATTTGTGTGAAATTAAATTATACGAGCATCAATAAACATAACATAATTCAGAAGAGTAAATGGGCTTAATTTATTGGATGGGCAGGCGTAATGGCACCGGTGTGTATAGAATGGAGATGTCAGGGAGACAGGTTTGAAACAGCGGGGCAGGAGGGGTTGACAAATGCATCAACGGTGTGCGTGCGTGCGTTTGTATGTTAGCATGTGTGACACTTTAAGTGAGAAAGATAAATGTTAACGATGAGGCATAGCAGGGCCTTCACTGTTCTTACGGTTCCGTGTGTGTGTGTTTGTATGTGTGTGTTTGTGTGTTTGTGTGTGTGTGTGTGTGTGTGTGTGTGTGTCCAATATTCCATGGCAAGGAATTTGGAGCAGCGGGAAACTGGCAGATTTTTCATCCACATGAGTGGGTAAAGAAAGTTCAACCTTTTATTAGAGAGGACTGTAATTTAATGGGCAGGGTGCACACACGGGCCGAGAGAGCCGAGCGAGAGAGACGGGGACAGAGGGTGACGAGGGAGGAAGGGAGAGAGAGAGAGAGGAAGACAAAGATTAGATTGAGAGACAAATGAAGAGATAGCAAGAAAGCAATGGAGATGGAGAGGGAGTTAGAAGGAAAAAGGGGGAGTGAGGGGGGGGGGTTGAAAAGGCTGGGGTGAAAACGTATTGAGGGACGGGGCGAGAAAGAAAGGGTGGAAGTGTGTGTGCGCTTTCAAAGGATGATTTGATGGAGTGGCTCCACAGCTGTAACAGTCAAGTGTTTGATTGCCCGGGTGGGAATCGCGCGAGGTTGTCATTTTGCGCCTTAACCTTTTTTTCGGGGGCGCTTTTCTCTTTTTTGGGTGGGAGGTTAATAATCAAAAATGATCTGCTTCACTAGAGCAGATAAATAGTGTCAAACACAGCTGGGACGGAGAGGGGCTGACTGGCCACCACAGAGCTAAATTGATGGTTGTAGCTGCAGAAGAGACAGGGGGAGGGGGGGGGGGGGAGAGACAGAGAGAAAAAAAGAAGCCCCCTCTCTCTACTGTATGACATGAATAGACTCCGAAGATGTCGCTTTTTTTTCTCTGCTCTGTCGTTCACGTGATGAGCCGCAGTCAGACGCCAGGAGGCGCAGATGTAAAGTGCGTGTCGCCCGAGACACGAGTGTCTTTACGACGGCCTTTCAATTTACCTTTCTTTTTGGGTTTTTTTTTTTTCCCTTTCAGTCAGGTTCTGTGTGTTTTTAAGAAGTGCTCGCCACAGTGTTGACTCTACGTGAGGGATTATGTCATAGCCACACACACACACACACACACACACACACAATAAGAGCGCAAGCTGTTGAAGACATATGTCATTGTCACATTTTTTTTCCTCCTCCTCCAGAAGGCCTGACTGTTTTTGAAAGATATACTGTCCACAAAAGCCTTTTCTTCTCTATCCCATAAATCTGTTTGTGTGGCGGATAAAAGGAGATGGACTGAGCGGAAAAAAAGAAAAGCGACTTCAGTTTACTTTATCATCTTTCACCCCCCCTAACCCCTCCCCCTTCCCCTCCTCCTCCCCCTTTGCCCTCGCTCCAGCACCAGATTTGTGGCCATAATCGTGGATAACTTACAGTATAATCTTGTTTGTTCCTTTCTTAAATGGAGCGATAACATCTCTCCGGATCATGAGTGGAACGACAGCAGTAAGGGGGGTGGGGGGGTGGGGGTGGGGGTTGAATGGGGGGGGTGGAGGGTTGTTTCATGGCGGAAGAAGATAGGGGGAGGTGGGAAAGGATAGAGAGGCTGTTGCACTTTTTTTCTTTATGTGGAAATCCTAAAGTGCTGGCGTTTATGACCAGCTGCCTGACTGCTTCCACTCCAGGATTTACAAACCCTTTTCTCACACACACACACACACACACACACACACACACACACACACACACACACACACACTCTCAATGTAGGCACAGTGTTATCTGGAGAAAGGACACTAATAAATATCTGCAATATAAGAGGTCAACAAAGGTCGATCGGCGAGGAAGATCCCCTGTCATAATTTGTTTAAGGGCCTGCATCCGATAGCTGTTTTGGGGATTGTCAATGTTGTGTGTGTGTGTGTGCGCGTGTGTGCGCGCGCGCGCGCGCGTGTTTGTGTGTGTATTTGAAGGAGGAGGAGGGTTAAATGCAAACAGTTAATTATTCGGTGAAGTGAAATGGGCTTTTGTTTAGATCACTCATGGCCACAAGAGCTTCCAGTGACACTGCCATATAAACTGGGTTAAAAAAAAAGAGAAAATCTTTACTGTGAGCACCGCATTTGTGATGATTGGTGATGTTTATCTTATTAAATACAGTGAAAATCAATGTTTGGGGATGAACCCCATCAACTCGGTTTACTCCATTTTTTGACTTGTGTGCTTTTGTGAAGAAAAATAATGCAAGTGGTAAATTCTAAACTATTGTTTTTTTGTTTGTTTATGGGGTCAAAAGAGATTGTAAAGGTGTAGAGTGATGCCATGTTTCATATCACATTTGAATATGCTTCCTTTAGCTGAAAGGCTTTCTTTTGTCATACCATTGGGAAAAAAGTATTGGTTACGCTTTACCTATTCACATAGTCCACATATACATTTCAATAGCAATTGTTTTGTTGTAAGCAGTTATACATGCTTATAGGAGAACTTATACATTATTAAACATACATTTTTTTTAGCGTGTAACTATTTATTACATTTTTATATACTGCTTATGAATGGCAAATAGAAGTATTTTAAGTAACATGGTATTTTTTTGGCAACCACTGACACATTGACAGAAAATGTAAATAAATATCTCATATCTTGTAAAAGAAAACGATAAAATTCAATTGGGCTCTCTCTCTGCTTTTCGTAAATGAAACTCATTATAAACCTCTTCTCCTGTTTGTGCTTTCTCTGATAGGAAATGCCACTACCTTAATTCTTTGTCATCCTAGTCTTGTAATATGGGGAATGGAACGGTGTATCTTATAATGCTGACGCCGCACACTTATTGAACCCTGTTGTTTATGCCCCGCGTTCTTGGGAGGACAGGAACCGGGGCATAAACAACAGCTCTGGGCATAAAGGACAGCTCCGAGATGCAGATCCCTCATCAGGAGGGCTATAGAAACGCACGCCTCGTTAATTATTTAAAAGTCTGCGCAGGCTCAGAGGCTTTACCGATAACGCCGATCAGAGATGAGGGGTTGTTTGCTCACTGTCAGGGAAGAAGCACGATAAAGAAGACCCCGGCCTCATGTCCGCCTGCCTTTAGACCTTCCCCGGACAGACCTGTCCCCGTGTCTGGGGCGTGGCTGATGGATGGGTCTGCAACTCCCATGCTTTGGATTCGCCCACCATAAACACACACCCCCACCCCCCCACCCCCCGACCCCCCCAACCCACCCACCCACACCCACGCACACTTGGACAGGTGATACAAGTGTATACTTATTTATTTCCTTTAATACTCTTCGTTATCTCCTGCTCTGTTAGTAGGCCTGTGAGATTGATCAATATTTAATTTTCTGGGAGAGGGAGTGGGGAGGAATCGTCGCCGCGGCGACACACAGGAAAATCTTCCCCCGCACGCACCGGCTGCATCCTCACATCCTCTCACCCTCTCGGCATCCTTCCCTCATCTCTGGTCTCATCCCGTCGCTCATCCCGTCTCCCCGACGTCTCCTCCTTCACACCTTCCTCCCGCTGCTCCGTTAACCACCGTTCCTCCGCGCTGAACTAAAGCGCCTGCTAGTTCTGACCGTCCCCCCCGGATAGAAAAAAAAAAAGGGCTGAGGTTAACCTCTAATGTAATGAAGGATCATAAAGGGAGTTGCTGTGCCCTCTTGCAGGACGCCCTTGCTATGAACAGGGCCCTTTGGTGACCTCTTGATCCCATATGGTCATTGCCCAGTGCTTGGATGTGCCCTTTAATGACTGAGCAGCCTAATCAATGGATCATTTTTCACTTTGGAGACTGGGAGGTCGAGCCTGATGCCATGAGCACAGGAGAAGAGCACAATGGGAAAGATTGTTCAATAGGGTCCCTTTTCTATGTCTCCGTCTGTATCTGGTGGCAATCTTAGAAGATGCTGACACTTGGATGTGCTAAAGCCGCATCGGAGACAATAAAGGATGAGCAGTGACGGAGCAAAAACCCTGCATTGCTTTCGTCTGAAGATAAGAAATCTGAAGCCTGGCCCTGCCAATAAAGCCTTGAGACAACTGCTTAGTCAGGTTCAACTAATCATATGTTTTTGTCGATGTATTCGAAACGAGCGCGTCGTCGGCGGCGACATAAGCCATTATTATCTTGACCCTTGAGCCCTGTTTAATTCACCCATGCATTTGATTCAATGCTCACAAAACTGAATCTTTTCTGTACTTTTTTCTCGGTCTGGACATACAGATGTTACACTCTGCAACCTTTGTTTATGTTAAATGGCTTTAAATGGTTTGATACATATCAGAGTCTGAGCTCACTTTAGGCATCAAAGGATTGAACACATGTTTCGGAAAAGAAGGGTATTTTTCTTTTTTCTTCCTTTCTGATGCCATTTCCCAGAGGAATCTTCAATGGCTCTCAGTGGATTGAACACATTCTCGCAGTTGCTTTAAAAAAAAAAAAGAAAAAGACGAAGCATCCTTGTTTTGCTCCCTGCATTATCAGTGCTGCTGCGCAGTAGATGATCATGAAAGGGGGCTGATAGTTTTGACTGCAGGCCATCGAGGCTCTCTCCAGATAGAGGGCAGTGCCACCGCGCCTCTCATTATGCCCCCCTCTCCTCTGCCGGTCTTGGTAATCGCCACCATAAGGATGAAGGAATTTCTCAGCACATGCTGGCGGTCTCTGGCTCGTTTCAACCTCTGCTTCCCATTGAGCGGTGAGGAATTTAAATTTTCATACACAGCAAGGAGAAATTACTCTCGCAAAGTTGTTCCTGTCCCAGAATGTCTGGCTCGCTTTGAAATAACCCCTTTTCGAAAGACTTTGAAATCGGGTGATAAAATGTTATCAGGAAGGCAAGAATAGAGGGGAGGGCTATTCTTTTATAGGCCTCTCACTCTCTGTGAAGTGGCAGCGGCCAGTTTTAGCTCTTGTCTATCTGTGATCCACATAGCTGACTAATAGTGTTGTGCAGCATGTGGTCTCTGGGGCTTCAGACCAGGTGTTGGTGTTAATGCTGGAGCCCTCATAACACCTGTTAGGGCCAGCTTCAGCACCCGGACAGACGTCTGCTCTGGTTACCACGCTTAACCAACCTGACGTAGGCTCACTGAGACATTTAGTAATCTAAAAATCATTACAAGAGAAGCCATACAGACAGTTTAAAACCCTTTTTTTGTTATTAAACCTGGGAAGGAATTGGAATTCTGGTTTTATTTCCTGCAGTAACATCAGCAGTTTCTTTAATTTGATTGCTCGGAATTAAATATAAAAGTACTGAAGTGTCATGACAGCGTTCTGGATAGTAATGTTTCCTCTATACCTCAGTCTTCATTCAAAATTGGATAGTTTGTCTTTACCTTCCAAAACAACTCATATTACTGTAGTTTGATATATATACATATATACGTATATATGTATATATATATATATATATATATACATATATACGTATATGTATATATATATATGACAGTACTCAAGGTCTATTTACTAGCTTTTTTTTAGCTCACAGCCTTCATCAGTGGATGGAGAAAGCTGAATTGACATCACATGACCTACGTATAGAACTTGATTACAATTGACCTATCTCCGTGACAACAGAGCATTCTCCATCCACTGCTGAAGACTGTGAGATGTGACTGAAAGCTCTGATAAAGTTTGTAAGAGGCCCTGAAGGTAAAAAGAAAGAAAATAAAGAAAATGCAAGAATATCTTTCTAACCCGATTTTAAAGCAGTTCATTTGATCTTTTTCTGATCTGCCACCTCTTTATAAATTCTGTATACGTTTGTTTATGTTTAGGCAACTACATTTGAGGTAGGAACTCTCATTGCCAGGGTAAAAGTATAAAAACCTACTCAGTTAAGGTTGGGGACAAAATTGAGGATGTTAAATTTTTTTCTCAAAGAGACACTTATACACTTTTTACACCAACCTCCTGCTCAGAGAGCAAATTTAACATCCAGTATGATTCCATAACAAGCCAAATGAATGCAAATATGGGTCTGCACAAATGTGTACAGATAATGCCAGGACGAAAAATAAATAGCTTCACATTCTGTCTGAACACCCCTGCAGGTTTTTGCAAAGCCACTACAACACCATGTTACTTCCACCTGACTGTCCTCGCTATAAGAAGACTGTCCTCGCTATAAGAAGACTGTCCTCGCTATAAGAAGACTGTCCTCGCTATAAGAATACTGTCCTCGCTATAAGAAGACTGTCCTCGCTATAAGAGGACTGTCCTCGCTATAAGAATACTGTCCTCGCTATAAGAAGACTGTCCTCGCTATAAGAAGACTGTCCTCCCTATAAGAATACTGTCCTCCCTATAAGAATACTGTCCTCGCTATAAGAGGACTGTCCTCGCTATAAGAAGACTGTCCTCGCTATAAGAAGACTGTCCTCGCTATAAGAGGACTGTCCTCGCTTTAAGAATACTGTCCTCGCTATAAGAAGACTGTCCTCGCTATAAGAAGACTGTCCTCCCTATAAGAATACTGTCCTCGCTATAAGAAGACTGTCCTCGCTATAAGAGGACTGTCCTCGCTATAAGAAGACTGTCCTCGCTATAAGAAGACTGTCCTCGCTATAAGAGGACTGTCCTCGCTATAAGAAGACTGTCCTCGCTATAAGAAGACTGTCCTCGCTATAAGAGGACTGTCCTCGCTATAAGAAGACTGTCCTCGCTATAAGAAGACTGTCCTCGCTATAAGAAGACTGTCCTCATTATAAGAAGACTGTCCTCGCTATAAGAAGACTGTCCTCATTATAAGAAGACTGTCCTCGCTATAAGAATACTGTCCTCGCTATAAGAAGACTGTCCTCATTATAAGAAGACTGTCCTCGCTATAAGAGGACTGTCCTCGCTATAAGAAGACTGTCCTCGCTATAAGAAGACTGTCCTCCCTATAAGAAGACTGTCCTCGCTATAAGAAGACTGTCCTCATTATAAGAAGACTGTCCTCGCTATAAGAGGACTGTCCTCGCTATAAGAAGACTGTCCTCATTATAAGAAGACTGTCCTCATTATAAGAAGACTGTCCTCGCTATAAGAAGACTGTCCTCGTTATAAGAATACTGTCCTCGCTATAAGAAGACTGTCCTCGCTATAAGAATACTGTCCTCGCTATAAGAAGACTGTCCTCGCTATAAGAGGACTGTCCTCGCTATAAGAAGACTGTCCTCCCTATAAGAATACTGTCCTCGCTATAAGAAGACTGTCCTCGCTATAAGAAGACTGTCCTCGCTATAAGAAGACTGTCCTCGCTATAAGAAGACTGTCCTCATTATAAGAAGACTGTCCTCGCTATAAGAGGACTGTCCTCGCTATAAGAAGACTGTCCTCGCTATAAGAGGACTGTCCTCGCTATAAGAAGACTGTCCTCGCTATAAGAAGACTGTCCTCATTATAAGAAGACTGTCCTCGCTATAAGAAGACTGTCCTCATTATAAGAAGACTGTCCTCGCTATAAGAATACTGTCCTCGCTATAAGAAGACTGTCCTCATTATAAGAAGACTGTCCTCGCTATAAGAGGACTGTCCTCGCTATAAGAAGACTGTCCTCATTATAAGAAGACTGTCCTCGCTATAAGAAGACTGTCCTCCCTATAAGAAGACTGTCCTCGCTGTAAGAAGACTGTCCTCGCGATAAGAAGACTGTCCTCCCTATAAGAATGGCCTTGCTATAAGAAGACTGTCCTCATTATAAGAAGACTGTCCTCGCTATAAGAATACTGTCCTCGCTATAAGAAGACTGTCCTCGAGAAGACTGTCCTCATAAGATCCTCATTATAAGAAGACTGTCCTCGCTATAAGAGGACTGTCCTCGCTATAGACTGTCCTCGCTATAAGAAGACTGTCCTCGCTATAAGAAGACTGTCCTCCCTATAAGAACACTGTCCTGTGTTCAGCATCAGTTATTACTTGCTTTCACAACTTGTGTGACCATGAAGACAGTCACACTTGATCCTAAATGATGTATTTTCTTCATATAAAGTGACATTTTGCAAGTGCTACGGTCACAGGCATTTGAAATTTGGCATGCTGCAAATATATATATAAATAAAATTGAGATTGTGATTGGACAAAGAATAATAAAACTTGATACACATAATGCTACTGTTACACATCATCAGAAGATAACAGAGTGTGGCGGCACTATGATTTAACCCACAGACCATGAGAAGGGTCAAGAGCGGAAATAAAATAAATTTGACACGGGGGGAACAGTTGCCTCACAACCAACCACGGAGCGAAAGGAGAATTTCCCCATCTGAGAAAAAAGGTACATTAAATCATATTCAATGCTGCACAACTTGCCCTTTGTCTCTTCTCTCCGGCGTCATTATGTGACCCTCCACCGCAGCCACACAGCCACACAGCCACACACAGCTTTACAAGATGTTATGACCTCTTAAACAGTGGCACTTTAAAGTATTCCTCTCCTGCTCAGTGGTCCACGGAGGCCAGGTTTCTTGCCAGGGATTATCAAAGTTAACAGGATTTTAATGGGTCCGGGGAGACTGGTAAAGACCCTACCAGGGCCAGGTAGTGCCGCTCTCCTGCTACCCCTCTAACTCTCTAATGCAGTCAGGCTGCACATCCAAGCACCAGCTAAATAATAAACAGATGGCCACCACCAAATATAGCCGGCCTCGGTCCAAACTACAAAGGGACCCCGAAATGAAATGATGGGGTTATTAAAGGGGAGATACAATTTGCAGGTCAAAATGTAATGGGAACCCTTCACTGTGCAAATTGAAAATTAACCTCTGGTGGCACTGAATCGTTCACAGCTGATGTCGTACATGCGCGGCAGGCGTTCTTTTTTTCTTGCCGTGGCAAAAGAAGCTGAAGGGGGAAATTGGCGGGGATGAAGGTGGATCATATTTATGCCTCTGGGTTTTTCTTTTTTTTTTCTTCTCAGAGCGCTGACAGAGCAGTGCGTTCGAGTTCTGCAGCTGTTCCGTTCTCACGTTTTGTTTCCTCTCGCATTTAACTTTTAAAAAGCCTGTTAAGCGCGCCGCTGATCAATAACCGAGGCCCTTTTTCTGTGCGTACGTAAAGTACGAGAGCTGTTTTGGGATTCCATAATTCAAGGAAAAATTAGTGGCGTTTTGTTTTGCAAAGGTGATCATCTGGCACTCATTTTTTTCTCGAATTATGGAATCCCAAAACAAAATGAGTCAAGGTCCAGTGTATTTTTCTCCTGGATTAATGTATTTATACAAATAGGCTGGCCTCCTTGCACTGTTACTCAGGCATTAATCCATGCCCCTAAACCCCCTCTGCAGGAACCGGCTTATGATGCTAACCTTGTCATATTCAGCAGCTGTCAGCGAAAAGGCCACTGTACCGGGCCAAGCCGGTAAAGTGGCCTATTCATTATCCTAATCTCATTAGTTAAGATCTGTTAAGTAGAGACCGGTTTTAATGCACGCTTTTCCCTTTTAATTATTGACCATAAATACATTGGAGTGCATTAGGGTCCTGGGGGCGAAGAGCGGAGCGGCTCCGTATAGATTAGGGGACAGGCACATTATCTAAATGTATATATCTAACGAATCATGCGTCAGCCGTAGCCATGTGAGCATTGTGACATCAATTGCAGCCTGACATTTGACCCCCGCGTGGCCTCTCGGAGGTGCAGTCACGTAAAGGTCCGATGTGGTCAGAAAGTGGAGGAAGAAAAAACTGACGTCACGGTTGCGGTAAGGCTCATGAACGTAGCCCCTCCCATCCCCCCCACCCCCACCCCCCAGACCCCAACCCCACCCCACCCCACCCCACCCCACGCTTTCTTTCCCGTAATGATTAAGACTGTCGTGTTGTTTCTGAGTGCTACCAGATTATTTCTAAATTGCTCCACGGTTAATCATGTTACCGATTAAATCATTTGGGGATTATCTTATAAGCACTGTGCTGTGCTGTATGTCCGCCCGCATGCTGGTGATCTCATGTCGAGGAGTTTCGGGGGAGAAAATCTCTCTCTCCTCTCTCCTGCTTCTTTCCTTTTGTCACTTTTGCTTTCCATCTGTCTCATACAGGCATTCTCTCTCTCTCTCTCTCTCTCTCTCTCTCTCTCTCTCTCTCTCTCTCTCTCTCCTCCTGCAACACACACACACACACACGCGCACACATAGACACACACACTTACTCACTCAGAGACGCAGTCATTCGCTCAGGGATGAGGGAGAGAAGTGCTCCGTTCGCCACACAGAGGGGCTCTTTTACAGTTGTGAGAGGCTATTGTGTAAAACAAGAGCGAGGGCATGCTCCTGAGAAGTATCATCCCAGCTGAGGGTCATCACAGCCTCTGTGTGTATGGAGTGTTTGTTGGTGTGTGTGTGTGTGTGTGTGTGTGTGTGTGTGCGTGCGTGTGTGTGTGTGTGTGCGTGTGTGTGTGCGTGCGTGTGTGTGTGTGTGTGTGTGTGTGTTAAATTAATTAATTCATTAATTCTCTATCTATAAGCACATGAAGGTGTATTCAATATCCCTTATTCTGAATATCAGAATATAGATATATTCATTTTTTTTGTATGTTGATGTCAAATGGCTCAAGGTAAGTCTGATGCACATCATTATGATTTACATAATAACCTTATTTTATTCCATAAGGTGTTGATGAATTTATTTTAAGATAAGCTCCTTACAATAGCCAATCCTCAGTGGTCCACTATGCCTGCTTTCACATGAGCTAATTTAGTTGTTGTTTTTTTTCCCATTCAAATGCTCTCCTGAGTCTTTCGTGACGGGAGCCAATCACGATCAAGACAGGCTGTGATGCGTTCGGGTAATCTGGAAGAAAAAAAAAAGGCGGAAAAATTGCCTTTTATGCAATGGCTTCAAATGTTCAAGCACAATTGAACGCATTTGACTTTGATGCACTTTGAATTAATGCACTAATTCCATGGGCTGACAACATGGTATTTCTAAGAGAGGCGTATAAAATCATCTATATAAGCGTATAACAATCCATTGAATAAAAGCAATACGTATGTATAGGCTCAAAGAGGGCCCCTTTAAACTCAAGCCCTCACCTTTACCTTTTACTTTAACCACAGGTCCGCAGGTCGACTCACTGTAAATCTCTCGCACATGAATATTATCAAACACACGCGTTTCGCATGCAGTTTACGACGCCTTCCAGACAATGTACAACGCTGGGGCAATTTCTGTGAAAATGTTTGTGCTTGTTAATGCAACACCAGGCGACAGAGCAGCTGCTGAACTCCACAGCACAATCATCCCCTCAGTCCATATGCAGTCAGAGATGCTCAGAATAACGGCTATTGTCCCGTCCAGGCAGAGATCCGTAACAGCATACAGTGTGTTTGTGTGTGAAATAAGAGCCTCAGTGTCACTTAGCCTAAATGACGGGCGATAGCGAAGTCACCGTGCGGACAAGGACATGTGTAATGTAAGTAATGTGGATTCTGTGCGTCTCTGCTCTCGGGTCTCAACAATAACGCCAGGCTTTGTTCGCCATCTGTGGCGTCTTTTGCATCCCTGTGTCATTTTTCACATTATAGTCAATTCAGAAACATACAAAAAAAAAAAAAAGAAAAGAGAGTTGGAGTGTTGTGACGTGCGGTAATCGACGGCGTCATGCCTCCGCAGTCCTTTCTCAGAAACACACTTCCAGCATGTGTGCTTTTAATAAGCCGCTAAAGGGATTATGAGTTTTCGCCACCATTGTGCATTGAGATCTGTGGTGGAAATTACACGGCGTGCATGCAGAAGTACAGTAATTACTGTCTTCTTTTCTGATGCTAAATACAGGTGATGCATTCGCACTGTTTTCCTTTAATCCATTTAATTACTGTATGTATGACAACATGTGTGTGTGTGTGTGTGTGTGTGTGTGTGTGTGGAACTTCCTTCCAACCCATGCTTCATCACTATCAGGCTGCTCCATACATTACGGTCTATTTCCACTCAGGCAATTATTGCTCGGCTAACATGTATGGATGGATGTCTAAGAGCGGCAGGTCATACCAGTCATATTGTATCGGCCATATTAGCGAGTCAATAAGAACCCTGGGCAGGTTGATTTAATTACACTGGTAGCCTGATTAGACCGCCTTCCCTGGAGTAAGTACAGACTATATGTCACGATCATAACAATGCTGCAAATTATGAACAGGTCAAAGTAATATCCCTCCGTGGTTTGTCATCGCTAATCATTCTGGTAAATTATTGTGCGCTGATGTGATTTCACACTGTGCCTGCGGTGTTGATTTTATTGGGTTTTGACAAATTGTAAACGGAATGAAAAAAATGAATACTGGAATAGACAGGAAAAAAAAAGACACTAACTTTTTTTTTTTCCTATTAGAAATAAATAGAAACCCTGTGTTGATTGGTGACACATGACAGTAGATACAGGCGCGCTTATGAGACACCCTGGGGCTCCGGTATTCATATCTCCTGAAAACATGCTGGAAGAAAATAAAATAAAATATATATATATATTTTCTCTGTCATGTTTCAAAGACTTAATGAACTATCCCAATCAAAGCAAACTTGACATTCAGTCACTTTCTTAAAAATAGGTAAATAAATAAATGAGTACGGTTCATGTTTGTGTTGTCTTTGTTCTAAATTAAGGATTACACCGAAAAACCAGAGCGCTCATCGGGCAGCAAAATAATTAATTTGGGAACGTTATTTAGCCACAATTTACATATAAATGTGTTTTGTATTAAAATAAAGAAACAATACAAATACACCATAGTGATAAATGACACCCTCAAGACTAAAATTTACAATTAAAATGTTAAACGTGCTGATTATATTCGAGAACAATTTCTTCTTGACCTTTCGTCATTCAGGTTTGTGTTTGGGCCTCAAATGGAAATTCCACATGTTTTCTGTTGCAGTTAAGATTGTCATGGTTGACTTTCCATCATTTGTAACTACATAACAAGACTTTCGGGGAACACTGTGCTTTGTGGTGGTACTAATAACGCCAAGCAAAAGACACTCCTGATTTATATTATAATCAAAGGTACTTTATACTCCTCTAAATTTTAGAGGTAAAAAAAAAGGTTACTATTTACTTTATTATTATTGAAAGGCCCTGCACACCATCACAGGTGTTCTCACTCACTTTGGCTGATTGGACCTGCTGAGGCAAAGCTCTTTTACATTGTGGCACTGGTACTATGATCCGAGTACTTCATCCACCACTGATTGTTATCAAATGAAATAATGAAGACAACAATATGTGGAAACTAGACTGAAACTGAAAGAAATTTTCCGATGTCTGTGTAGAAATAATGTTTTTTTTTTTATGTTTTTTTATAGTCTTCTTAGCAGTTCCTCTTTATTCCGCATACATAAATATCTTGTGTAAGAATGAAAACAAATAAAGCCCTGATCAAAGCATTTCCAGCTCTTATAACAGTTGTTGTATCCAATATAAATGTGGCTCCAGCTTAAATTTCCCGGCTACATGGTCCGGGAAATTCAAACTATATATTTAAACTATGTATTTAAACTATATATTTAAACTATATTGACCACCAACGTCCCATTTCTGCTTCCAGAGGGAGATATGTCACATCTTATCCACATGGTGGCAGCAAAGACAACAGACGTGTCAGAATGTGCATGTGTTCACAGCCATTCTGTGTGTCCCCTGTGTGTGTGTGTGTGTGTGTGTGTGTGTGTGTGTGTGTGTGTGTGTGTGTGTGTGTGTGTGTGTGTGTGTGTGTGCCATCACATGTTTGACGGCGCTGATCTGACCCATGCTAATGAATGCTGCCGTCGTGGCTGACACAGAGTGACACGGGGACAAGAAAAAGACCCTCTTCTCTCCCAACGCCTCCATCTCCGAGCCTTTAAATAACCCCACGGAGCCCCGCTGCATGTTTATTAGTCATGTATCAGACGAGCGGCTGATGGACGCGGATGCTCATTACCAGTTAGTGTTGCTTCAGAAGAGACCAATCTGTGCCCTGTGAGGGTCATCACTCAGGAGCAAAACAGGCCTGACGCGGGCATAAGTTGAACTTGAATAGAAATTATATTTAACTGCATGAAAAGACAGGAGAGCTGCTCCCGGTCGGGCCAGTGTGCACGCAGTATAATAGGTATATTGTGCTAACAGTGGAGAATGTTCCCATGAGAGTTTTGACTAATAATAATGTCCCTGTCCGTTCTCTTACCCGCCGCTCCAGGTATTTTCTCAGTGGGTTAGGTTACCTTACATCTGCATAAGTAACACACATCCCTTTTTTTTTTTTTTTCTATATTGAGATATCTGATATTTTGGCAATCGTGCAGTGTGACATACACGGGGCCCGGGAGGCAGGCCTGCTCCGTCTCTCTCTCGCCCCTCCACGCATGACATCACCGTGTCTGCTTTTAATTAAAAGACGGGAATTGGCGTTTGCGGGAAATATGAGCAAAATATTTGAATTTCAATCACTATTACATTTCCCTTATTTCACACACGCTGCGTCCGCGGAATGTGCCACACTGCTGCATATCCAATGATGGGACCCCGTCGCTGAGCATTAGGCCTGGGAGGAGAGGAGAGGGCTGTACAGTACAGGCCGCCGGTGGCAGCAGGCACTTTTCACATAAGAGGACTCGGTGTGCAGCGACGGTGACGTTTTCCCCTTCGGAGCCGCTACAGTGTTACAGCCGTGGTCGCAAAGCTTCAACAGAAGCACAGAGGAATTCAGAGTTGTAGGAAATCAGAAAAAAAAAAAAAAAAAAAATGGTCAAGAGAAGACAACCCAGGTGAATAGGGTCAAATGAAATTCACTCACATGTCGCCATGAAATGTCCCCATTTGATTACTTACATTAAGACAATTATTTTTTTTTTTTGTATTGATGTACGTCTCAATATGCAAATGAGGCATTATCTTATTACATATTTGCTAAGTTGCATACATTTCCAGAACAGAAACCTGAACATCGGATAAAACCAGGTTCAAAGTGTTTGTTTCATCTTGGTGACATATTAGAGTCAAATGTTTCTGAAAGAGGGAATTTTTGATACGTCTCCACTTCATAAATCAGAAAATACCGTCCACAGGCATAAAAAAGAAAATGTAATTTTGCCATGTTTTGAGGATAAAATGTTCTATAAATCAGTGTATGGACGATGTATGAACAAACCCCTCGGTTAAAACCTTCAGAATAAAGAGAACTGGAAAGAGTGGAACTGGAACGTTTGGTGTAAGTGATGACAAATACCTAATTTATACCTAATTCACGAGGAAACTTCCCTCTGAATTGTTTTTTGTATTTCAATATGCAGCTCAGGGATTTTCTAATGCTAACTTCTTGCTGAGTTCAAGAAACATCTGCAGAGGTAAATAGACAAAGTAGTAAAATAAGACCCTGAATGTGTTTTCTTTCCAGTAGTCTGAAAGAAGATATGTTACGGAGGCAAAATAGCCCAAAATCTCTAAATTGACAGTGCATGAAAACAACTTTTTTGCCCGTACGTCTCCCTTTCACATGGGAATAATTAGGTTATCTTTTGTCAACAAATGCTTGGTGATGCTACTTCAAACTACATTCACCATTTGGTAATATAAAAGTGTCCGGTGATGACCGGCGTTCTCCACCAGATGGGGCAAAGTTTCATTCAGTAGATCGTCATCGCGTCCTTCCTTCTACTCTGAATCCTCTTTTATGAATATATAATTTTTTCAGGCAGACCATATCAAAGTTTGTTTTACCCTCAACCTTTAATAACATCACATAATCTAATATTCCCAGAGGGACTGATAATGAACAATGTGCAGTAATCATACTGTACACTGTATCAGACTGATGCTATTGTTCTATATCGTTTTGTGACTATTTTCTTCAATATTCCTACTTACACATACATACCTGATGTATGTTCTGTGATGTATTGCTCTCATGGATTCGTTATTAGTTATATATGAGGGAGTTATTTATTATTTGAAAAAAACATGAAGTAAGTGTTCTTCATGTACACACAATGGAGGGTTGTTGTTTTTTTGTTTGTTAGTGATTTAGTGTGTTTGTTCGGTTATTTGCTTCTTATTTCACCGCCGTATTTCATGGCACGCAGCGTCTCACAGAGTATGGAGGGTGTAATGCGCCGGCGAGCCAGCAGATGGCAGCGACAACACATGAACGAGCGTCGCCGCTGGGAGAGCGAAGAGAGGCTCTGCAGGTTCCCTCAACCTGCCAGCGACACGCCCTCCGTACTGTAAAGGCCATGATGCATTAACTCAAACCAACTACCTGAAGACTGGCAACTTGAATTCGTCACGCTCAATTTCAGTCCGATCCGCTCTGTCAGTGCATTTGCCACGCCACATAATCTGTTAAGTGACAGCTCCTCTAAATTATTAATATTCCATACTACTCTGACGGTAAGACTGCGATGGCAGGTGAGCTGTGTGTGTATGAAAGCAAAAGATTCTAAAACGTTCCTGAAGCATTCTGAGCGTAGGGTTTCCAGACGGTGATGAGATGATATATCTACAGTATGGATACAGTCTCCGGTACAACTCTTTAAGTGATGGACACCAGTGTCACGGTTTTCCAGATTCATACCGGAGCAGTTCACTATTACAGATACTGTATTTTGAAAGCTTAAGCTGGGAAAAAAAATCCCCCCAAGTGTGGTGGTGTCCAGGTGCCGTCTTCTTGCTCTCTATTGGTGGACTGACACCAAATCAAAATATATCCTGATCATCGAGATGACCCGTCCGGTCATTTGCCATTTCCGTTGGCAGCAAGTTTGCTCATTTCAGGATGAAGTTTGACATCAAGACATCAAGAGTCCTCTTTAGGTAAGCCATGTCTGACGTCATCAGGGCGTGTCTTTCTATAATCCTGTGTGTTCCTTTCAACAAAAGAGGTAGACATCAGAACAGGAGTCAATAAAGAAAGAGCCGGGGCGGGATAACATAAACTTATCTAGCCCCATCGATGTGAGTTTTGCACCTAGACTCTGAACCGATGCAGAGCTGCCCCATCACTGACAGGTAAACAAGTCTCTGTGAAGATTTACTAAATTGCTTTCAGCTCTACCTACAGTGTGTACAGCTTCAACTCCAGACATCCACAGAGTGCTCCACAATCTGAGTGAAGCACAGCAAAGAAACTACAGCAGCAATCTGAAACACATCCAGTCACACACACACACACACACACACACACACACACATAGGGAGAAAGACTCCACTATATATTTACATATAGTTGATGCTGCTACATTAGTGCTCTGAATGTCATATTCAGAATGACATCCAGAATGTCCTTTCTGGTTTGCCTGCACTGGCGGAGCCGGGAGGACCCCCCCCTCCCTCCCGACCCCCCCCCCCTCCCCTTCCCTCTCCAGACCCCTCCACCGCCCCGCCATCCCGTTCGACATGAGAATTCAGGAGACGTATCCCTCCGAAACCACATCATGGAACCATAACTGAGACATAATAACCTATTTGCTCCGTGAGTTTCGTAACCGTCTGGTTGCTTTAAAAAAATAAAAAAATAGAAATTTCAAAAAAAGACAGCATGGCAGCCAGTCAGCACTAATGTGAAGCTAGGACACAGATCTGGTTCATATGATGATATGTAAATACTTTCAGGGGAAATTTTCCACCTTAAGGATCTTGGAGCTCACAAGAAGGGGACACACACCGCAACGCACACACAAACACACACACACACAGACAGACCCACTACTAATGTGTTCCGATGGGGGAGCAATTCAAGGCAAAATTGGGAAATCTCATGCGTCTGGAGGTCTCCGTACTCATGGCCTGGCAAGGCTTTCTGGGGAGTGCGGGAAGCCGAGGCATTGAGTCACTGTAGACGATGGGTCAGCGCGGTTTCAGACTGTTGGAGGAGAATTATGGCGGAGGGGCCAGTACGGAGTGTGTATTCTCAGCTGGGGTAGCAGGGATTCCCTCTGACAAGACCTGGGCTTTATTTTCTTACGGAGGGAACGTGGAGGGTGTGTGTGTGTGTGTGTGTGTGTGTGTGTGTGTGTGTGAAAGTGACGTTGTCCAGATGTATTTACACATGCAGCCACAATTGAAAAAGAAGAGACGGCCATTATATTTGGTAACAAACCTTTCTTAGGTATGTATAACTTTCTATTCGCTTCTCTTTCTTTTTTTTCTTCCTTTGGCAGCGTCCTGGCTCGTGATCTCCTTTTACCGGAGCATGATGATGGGCCCTGCAGACGGTTTCCCAGAAGCCATAGCAGTTACGTAGATAGCGGCGAGGTTTGTGACACATGGGAGCAGCTGAGTAACACTGCCTCCTGCTGCCAGAGCTCACAAGCTCGCAAACCATGAAGGCATGCATTCCCATAACTTTCACTGCAGAGGGGGGAGGAGGGGATGGGGATGCGTCATAATCCCAGAATCCATCACGCATGTAGGTCCACTATACAGTAAGGATACATTACACCACTGGCTCCGGTTAATGTGATGCCGTACGTAGGACTGATTAATCCACCAGAGCACAAAAACAAACGTGCTCCCTCAGAATAAACTCTACATCCCAACTGATGCTCTGGATAAATAAAAGAAGCGTCACGGTGTATAATTAGTGATCTCTATGTACACACCGGCGACTTAGACTGCAGCCAAGCCCTGTTAGAAAACACGGAGCAACCTGCACCAGAGCACACAACGTCTGGCCGTCGTGTCAATAAAGAACGCCCAGCGCCCGGCAGGTGGGCACGCGATCCCGCCCTGCCCACTGGAAGCCAGCGCGGCTGAGGCTAATCCTGGATACACTCGCCTGACTGCACAGGAGGACGGGAGGAGAGTATCCTGTTTATTGTCTGAATGCTCAGAAGTGCGCACTACCATCCAGCTCATATCTCCACCCCCCCCTCCGAATGTTTTATTAATTACACAACATCCGCACCACCGCGGCACAATCCACATCGGGCTGTGGTCAGTGTTTACCCGTTGGAGAAGGATTGGAATTCATGATTCATCACATTTCGAGTCACTCTGCAAGAAAATATGACACTGTTTTAAGTGAAAATGCTGATCTGTGCTGCGGGCAGCAAATAGGACGGCAACATTGGCAGACACAACTGAGGAAGGGCTAAAGAATGAATACCAGATCCCAACGGTCGCTGAATACAAAATGGTAATTTGTAAATTGAGACTATTACTTACTGAAATTGTGCTTTTATAATAAACCATGCAAGATATCAGCATGGAGGAGCAGCCAGTTTTCCGACTTGAGTGTGTTTCCCGAAGAGGGATCCCTCATTACGCGATTATGCTATTTGGTTTCAGCGCAGAAGGGTCCAAACTGCAGCATCAGGGTATTCCTCCTGATTGGGATCACTGTCTGAGGTCAGGAACACCCGCTGACGGATTCAAGTGAAAAACACACCGCCAGGATCAGGTTTCCAGAGACTGGGGAGACGCTTAAGGCTGCTGGGTTGAAGGGGAATGACTTGAGATGGATCCACAGCAGGGCAGCATGTTCTCTCCCTGCGGAGCAGCACTTTATTATGTCTGGTTTCATCTCAACAGTGCTTTTAATGGCGTAAAATGGACTGCCGAGAAAAGGAAAACAGTTCCTCCTCTCGGGTTGATGTGCGCATGCATATGTGAGTCTGTGGAATTCACTCGTGAAGTCATTCCCGTTTTGGTCCGTGTGTGTCGGCCACACTGAACACATGCTTTTTAAACGCATGTGTGGTTGCTGTTAAACCTCGTAAAAAGGCCTTGAAAAGCAGAAGACAGTCCGGTGTGAACCTGACATCTATCAGTGCTATCCGGGCGCAGGTGGTGGGAGGGACGGAGGCCTCGGAAGAGCGGTCCAGCGCTTGAGCGTCACACTCTGTGGCTTATTCCTCATGTGATGCATCCTCGCCCCGGCCGTATCACTGCCAGATGGGGATGAATCAAAGGAGAGGGTTGACTAATAACACAGTGTGAATCACAACATTCTTTAACAAGGGTTTGTGTCTGCCGTCTCTGTGTGCACACGTTGAACAGTGTATGTTCACAATCATCAGGCGGATCATTACTTATACAGCAGTTTAGGTATTAGCACTGTGCAATCGAGCCGAATAACAGATCATGTTTATTGTGATTATTGTTGAAAGGGGATATAAGAGTTGACTGGGCAACAGGGAAATTGGGATTTCTGGGTTAAACCTGAACTAATTGTTTGTCTCTATGGCAATCGGGGGTAACGCAGCAGTCTGCAAAACATTTTTAAGTGAAATATTATCACTTTTTAGGTAGCCGAAGTCAACAGATAATTTCAGTTTTCTCTCAAAAAATCACATTTACATTTGCAAAAACACAAATACCTAAAAGAAATCCTGCCTTGGAGCCGAGCCTTATGGTGTCTCCATGTCTTTGGATAAGGATGTCAGAAAAAAATTGAAAGTTTATTCATTATTTCTGGTGACATATATTGATGTGGTTAAAGATTAATTGCAACCAACTGAATACCCCTCTGCTCACTTCTCCCTTTCCAAGACTGTTGGCCTCGCTCAGAGGCCGTCCTGACCATAAACACACCGCTTCAGGAGTGAAGGAGGACCGACGGCGGGCGGCGTTACTTTTTGCGGTTTGGCACTCTGTGGCTCACTTTGCAGTAGTTTCACAATCGTGTCGGAGAATTATGGCGATCTTTAGGTAAACGAAAAAGCGTGAAGGGCTCTCGTTAGAGCCAGTGCTTGGTGTTGTCCCTTCTGGGCTACTGTAGAAAATTGGCGGCGCAACATGGCGGACTCAGTGTTTCCCTAAATGCTTATTCTAAGCGAACGAAAACACAACAATTCTTAGTTTCATGTGATTATACACCAATAAAAACATAGTTATGAATATTATTTTCCATTTCCGCTAATAGGGCCCCCAAAATGCTACACACTGGCCCTTTAAAGAACACTATTTGCCATTAGCAGAACAGAATAGACACAGCATGCCCTATCTGTAAAAACAGCGGGACAGAGAGGACCGAAAAGTTTAGAGGTTTTTAGACGGCAGAGATCCCAGAAAAGAAGTTTGAAAAATGATATTAGAAGAGAGCTTTGAAAGCTGTGATGGATATCGACGAAACCAAGTTACGATGGCACAACTACCCGTGCTGCTGTGGTGGTAAATTCCATGGGACATGTAGTGCTTTGTACGCCAACAAATGAATTGTTTTTACAAGTTCTTAACGTCATAACAATTTCTAATGGTAAGTGCTGTGGTGGATTTATTATGGGGTTACAGACACACATACCCATTTTTTTTCTTTTGGTAAGATACAGTAAAAATATTGATTGGTGCAACTTTAAGTAAAAGTAGTGATGTAGAGTCACATAAAAGCTCGATAAAGTAGGAACAACTGATAATAATCAGAATGAATTGAAAAAATGAATTGTCTTTTAATATGTATTTACAAATTCCTTTGTTGTCTAACTTGAATCAATTTGAGAGTGTGTTTTAAAAAGTTCGATTTCCACATTATTTTAAGGTTAAAGAGGGGGACAAACCAATTTAGTGGAACACAGCATTACTTTTGCCCGTATATCAAAATGCCAACATAAAAACTGTAACGCATACCACCCATATGCTGACCTTGTAACCTCTCAACCCCCACCCCCAGTCACACCAGTAAAACAAAAATGTCATCCCTCCCAACTGGAAAGCTGCCATGGTTTCCAAGCAACTCAACACAAACAGCAGGAAACAGAAGAGGGGATCCCATCAGAGGGGCCGTGAAAAAGGAAGGCATGGTACAGAGACAGGAAGAGGGGAGAAAAAAAGAGGAAGGAGACAGGGTTTGGTCCTTCATTTAACCCCCCCTTCACAAAAAGGCCCAGCGGGGGTTATTTTCTTCGGCTCCTCAGTCAGAACCGCTGTCAGCCGATCAGAGTGTGACTCGCTGCAGCACTGTAAGCCAGGGTGGAACTATTTTTAATCTTTTTATGACATGTCAATACCAACTCCAAGGACAGGTCATAGAATCCCAGTAACAGCCTGCCTCGTGTTCTTTTTGGGCCTGTACATGAAAGGCCCTGCAAATCATCTCTGCAGCAGCATCGAAGGACACTAACTTTAATTGATATCTTCCTCCTGCCAATCCGCTGTCACACTTTTCCACGAACTGTATATTTCTGGCGTCAAACTTGAACTAAAGTGGTGAAGAATGCAGCTGATGGACGGGATCTTGTACCAACTCGTCCCTCTTCTGTAAATCTGGTGCTGCATGAGTGTCCTGCTTGTCTGGCAAAGTTAAAGAGGAGTCAAACGCAAGCTGATCCTCTGACGTGTGAAGCAAACACGTGGACGGTCCGGAGGAAAAACAAAAGACAACGCTCAGTTGCTGCAGTTGGAGGCAGAGGGCTCAAGATCAACCCAGTTAGCTGTTACTTTCACAGTCAGGGCTGCGATGCATAGACAACTCCGTAACCGGCTTCAGAGTGGCCAAAGTTTGGCCCGTTGGTCGCCAAAATCAATAGGTTCCCTCTTATTGGGAGCAGAAAAGTACACAGCAAATATTGTGCGTTTTATGACCAAAGACTCAGGAGATATGAATTGAAAAGGTTGGCTTGATATGATGCCAGTAAAAGGAAATGTCAAGGAGTCACCAAAATGGACTTTTCTTTTGCCCTCCTCTTGGGATATTCAGTGCACGAAGCGAATGCCGTGCCAATCAGGTCAATAATGATGGAAAATTTTATTTTTAAAGGGCGTAGACATACGGCCACAGCATCCAGAGAGAAGTACTAATAACAGTGACATGTGAAAAAGTCTTATAGGGGAACATAATGTAGTACATACCGATGGCTCCAGAGACAGATGTGAAGTAAACCTGGCTGCTACTTCTATCATGCACGATTTTACTGCTTATTAGTGAGTCATATGACCAGAGTGAGGATGAGATGACGTTACTTGTGGAGAGGTAGGTGAGATGTTTGTCACCATTTTAATATCTACCCCGTTATAAATCTGGAGCTAGGGGCCTGTTAACTTACAACTATTATTATAATTCTTTTTTTTTTTTTTTTTTACTAAAAGCAAAGTGAAAAAGAACACAATTTGCCGTTTCATTAGGGTTTATGAGTCTGACTATTTCTTGGCCGGGAGCAGTGACTACCTGGAGTCTTGTTACTGTAGGTTGCAAGGCAACCAGTGAAGACTCCAGGAAGTGAGCGCTCCTTTTCACTTTGGGCTTTGTACGGATTAAAGTATCAACGTTCAACATGGTAATTCGTTAGCTTTCGGCAGATTTCTTTGAGGGAGTCGGGCAAGCTGTTTCCCGTTGCTTCATGTCTTCATGCTAAACTAACCTAAGCTAAGCTAACTGCCTCCTGGCTCAAGTTTCAGAATCAAAAGAAACAAGAGTGGCATCAACCTTATCATCTCTCTCTCAGCAGGAAAGCCAATAAGCACATTTCCCAAAATGTTTAAACTTTTACCTCAAATTTTTCTTTGAGTCAGGGGATCAGATTGTGATGTCATTAAGAATTGGGAAGCAGCCGAGGGAGTGCTTGACCCTCGCCAGTTAATGCAGCACCTGGCACCATTGCATTTGGTAAATGCTCGTCAGACACACGATCGTTCGCATTGTAGACAAATTATTATGGCTAATTCTTAAGTGGAATTCACTGAGTGCCTTTTTTTCTTTTTTTCTTGAAATAAAATATACATCACTAAACCTCCTGTCATCTTGTCGTCAGGTAAACCAGCGATGGAAACAGTGACTGACTGTGACAAATCACCTCTCAGTATTTCGTCCACAAAATTATTCAAGACTCCGGGAGATCGAGCTCCGATTTGTGAGTGACCCCAATGCGCATGACCGGGACCCTGACTGTGCTTGGACTATATAAATGTGTTTTAATGTAGAGAAGCCACGCCAGAGAGCCCTGCAGTAAAAATGGCCTTGGCATATATGCTTGGGTTTAAATCACCGTAATGGACCTGGATGTGACAGTCATAGGCTAGAAAAATGAAACCATCCGCCCTCATAATCCCATAACCATTACTGGGATTGCAACAAAACTGAATGGATAGACATTTTGGTGGAGAGGGGGGTGGGGGAGCTTACATCACACTGTTTTGTTTGAAACTGACAATATGGCCCTCCTCAGATGTCTTGCCTGAGTAATTATCTGCGTTAGAAGTGATGTAGGAAAATTGTCTCATAGGTCGTACGTCTTTGACCTATAGAAGCCGTTATTGGCCACAGGTTTTGAATTAGCTACACATGTGGGTAAGCTACAGTGCCCATGGTGGAGCTGTTATCGCACCTCACACTGTCAGCAAAAACCATAGTCGTAGAGAAAACAGCTCTGACAGGGTGCAATAATGGGTCATTAGTTAAAAAAACAACGTGCAGATTTCAACCCTGCGGGGCTGTATTTAATCTAGACAATAACAAACAATAGAGCATTATCATAGTTTTATGATTTTGTTTTCTTTCGTAGTCGCTGCTCGCTTGTTGTGTTCAGGGTTATTTGCATTTTGGATTTACAATGTGCTTTCCCATAAATTCTTTCCTATTCTTCTTCTTTTTTTTTTTAAAGTTATATCGCTTCTTGAATTGACTTTATGATCGAGCGCAGTGGTAGGAAGTGTGTAGCAATAGCTTTAAGTGTTATATAAATCTCTCTTATTATAAAAAAAAAAAGGGACCAGACACCAGACACGTGTTGAAGAAAAAAGATCTATCTGGAGTACAGCATGTAAACAAGCATGACAAAGTGGCAGACTCACACTGCTCCTTCCCTATTTTCTGCCAGCACAGAATCTTAGTCAATGGCCGTGTGACGATGACGGCCCCGCTCCTTCGGTCCGCCAGCCAGACATGTACGCTACTTCCTGTTCAGAAGAGGAATCTCTGCAGCTAAACATACAGCAGTGTCCAGACATGCCTAAGATAGCTCCGAGCAGTTCTCCATTGTGAGCGCTCAAGTATGCACCTCCACGCGTCTGAACGCTAACAAAAGGGAAAAGGAGAAGTGGGGAGCGGTGTGTACCACCGGCTGTGCGTGCGTGTGCTCATGCCAAAGGACGGGGCCCGACCGCAGCCATTCACAACTTGCCTTCACTAACCGCAGACACCGTGGCCCGCTCGCATTAGGCCTGCGATCAAAAACAAAAAAGGGTGGGGTGGGGGGGGGGGGTGAGTGGCAACCACGTCTGTAGCTGCAGCGGCGGCCACCGACGCCTACAGGGTTCGAGGCCGCTGCGCAGCAGAACCTGTATCAACACAGTGCACACAAATGAGTGTTTACAGCTATTACAAGCTGCCTGGTTCAAGTTATGGCTCATAGAGCAAAAAAATAAAAAAACATTTTATAGATAATAACTGGGTAGGGAAGTCAAGATGCCAGTTGTGCACATTTCCCCGGATATGTCAAACGAGAATTATATGTTGTAAAAGGAGGGGATTAACAGTGCAGCTTTGAGGGAAGAGCTCGGGTTTGCAGCCTTGAATTTTATGTAGCGCGGGGATTCACCCGGAGTTAGCTCCACGTCTCTTGGTTTAAGCGTCTCGTTAGTGTCCATGTCCATATTGATATCTACCTCAAGCCCTTTTTCTTTTTTTTTTATTATTCCCAAATGGCAGCATTCCTGGTGTCTAGACAAACAAAATACGACAAGACTAAGCCCACAGCTTGGAGAGTCTTGGATGTGATGATTTAAACCTGTCAACTTTTGGTTTGTCATTTTCGTGTCATTTCTTTTTTGTAACATAAGAGTTCTAAGAAACGGTTTCCGACCATGCCAAGATGTGGCCTGACTCCTGGGCCAAAACCACTGGTAGTAAAAAACGTTATAGAAACCGGCATTAAGTACAGGACTCATACTGAAAGACCTACTCTTGTCATTTATCATATCATCAGCGCTGTTGGCCGAGCGGTCCCGTCCCCTGACAGCAGAGCGTCGCACCAAAAGCAGGAAGCAGGAAGCAGGGGGACAACGGGAAGGAAACAGGAGCGAGGAAAGCCCCGTGTTGGACTCTCTTGATCTCCATTAATGCACATTATGATGTGTTTGTGTGTGTGTGTGTGTGTGTCACAAAACCCTTTGCTTTCTGGAATGCAAAATGAGGAAAAAGAACAAAAACAAAGCACAACAGCCACATCTCAATCGGTGCAAATGTGAAAGCAGCATGCGTCTGTTTACAAGACACGAGCAGCGATCATTTTCTGTGGAACACGCGGGCGAGGGAGCAAGCCGCTCGTAAATCTGAGCGCAGGACGTAGTATTCGCCTCTAATGCTCTCCGCAGACAAGTTGTGGCCGCCGAGTACGTGCACTGTCACAGGGCCAGATGTAGTAGCGCGATGAATTAGAATTGGACATTTCCACAGGGGTGGACGTGAATGCTTTCCGGACGCTGAATGCGGCCTGTTTGGAGCTTTTATGTTTTTGTTTCATGTTTTATTTTCAGGATTTTAACAAAGAGACCCAGAGAAATAGTAAAACAGAATCTAGAGACCATCTTGCCGTGGGATCACACCTAGCAGGAAGCCAAAAAGGGGCCCGGGGCTCCTCCCTGTCCCAGCGGCCTCCGGCGCCCTCGCTCCGGCCACACCCATCTTCGTAACCAGCCTTCATTTTAATCTTACCTGCACACTTGTTAAGTTTCATACCTGCATCTTTCATATCGGCTGGGATGGAAAATCTGTCCACGGACGGATAGAAAGCAACTCTAAACCACTTGTGCTTGTTCCGGGTGTCTTCCAGGACCACAACGGTTCCGTGATGACTCCCACACGGAAAAACACAAGTGTGCAGGGGAGGTAGACGCCCACCCACCGGACCCATCTACAAGCCTCACCTAACCAAGAGAAACAAATACATGTAAATAAAATGTAACGATGCAAAATACAATATCAACCATCAACATGGATATCTGTTACATGCCTGATCAAGTTGTGAATTGTGATTAGCTAGCTGCTAATGAAAATAAACAGCACTCTGTTGAAACCACAGCAAAATACAAATTCCAGAGTACAGATATAGATATAGATATGGAGTATATTTTATTTGTGATAAGCTAGAAAAAAAGATTGAGGACTAAATTATTCAATACAAAATCTTTTTGACATCAAAGTACTTTTGAGTCTCACTTTGTAGACTATGAGCAAACATTCTCTGTCAAGCACTCATGCACATATTAGAAAGATGCTATTCTGATCAAAATTAAGTGCAAAGAGGAGGACATAACACGAGACTTACAGCAGTATGCATTAAACAGTGTAATGCGAACATTAAAAAGCTGCTTTTTTGGGGGGGTTGGCTCCAAAATGCCATTAAGACTGAGGTAGCTGTTTTTAAAAGTGTAAATATATTACATGAAGAAGCTTCTCAGAAATCGCACACAGCGTGCTGCTGTAACTCATGCACATCTGTGGTGGCTTTGCAACGAGGAAGGAGAAAAGGAAAAACACCTCACAGCGTTCTCACTCTGCTGCTGCTTAGGAGACGCTGCGGATTTGAACCTCAGTTAAAGTTACGATTTGGACCTCTCAGAGTACAGAAGGGTCCAACTCTGTGTAAGGGTGTATTTTGGCAAATCAACGCAGTATAGATGTTCTTCACATAAAAAAAATAAATAAAAAAAACTTAGCTCATGTGTAGTAAAGCAGAGCCTGGATCACACTGGTTAAGAAAGAGATTTATGGACTGATCCTGAGGAAGAGGTAAAGCTACTTTACATTAGGGGTTTTCAGGTTACACAGGTCTCTGTAACGAGCTGCTTGATGACCTGACGTCTGTCGCTGCAGAGACGGTCTGGAGTGCTCTGACTGTTGTTTACGGACACTGCGGCTAATGGGCCTTTACTCAGTAGCACAGCATCCATCAAGATAAGCCTTCAGGCTGCCATCGAGCCATGCCACACCACAGGGTTTTAAAGTTGTTCAACAACTTGTGTAAGGCCATCCCACTGACAGTGCCAATCAGTTTTCATTTTTTTTTTTTTTTTTTACTTCCCCTTTACCACTGGTTTGTATCACAATTCATCTCCCAAAGTATGTGATGCCTCTGCTTCATCTTTGAGCTCACAGGCTCGGCGCGTCGGGCCAAGCCGCAGCTGACGCCGGCGCGCTACTGTAGGCAAAGAAAACACAGCAGCACTATTACTTTCCCCCCACCGTGCAGTCTGCTCACGCTTGCCCCACAGCCTGCTCGCCCGCCCCCCGAAAGCCGGTCTGCTTCTGATTATGTGTGATCATCCTCAAGCTTGCCAGCTACGTTTCAGACTCGCGGGAGTCATTTTTCTCTTTAAATCTGGCCCCCTTTCAAAAGGAATTACATTGTAGCTTGTCTAAGCCCTTGTTAATTGCACTCATGGCAGCTACCAGCACTCAGTGATACTCCTGCTCTACTTATTATGTGGAGTTTTTATTTTTTTTTTACTTGTCATTATCATTTCCATGCTACCACATAATGGAGACTCTGTATTCAGTGCCAAAAGACATGCATTCAACGGTACCACTCATCAGACTCTGTTAATTTTTAAAAGCCCCATCAAGCATCATAATGACACATTATCATTACAAATTAAAACTTCATTTGTCAACGTATGGGCTCACACTGTCCGTTATTCTGCCAACTGCTTCCTGTTGGGAGGATGAGCAGCTTATTTAATGCTCAGCAACACAATGTGTGCATGCTATTTAAATGACCAAAAAACGTGCGTCAGCCATATCTGCCAACACCCCCATGTGTTGTGACCTTACTTTCCCCACGATTTTGCTCAGTTTATGACCCCAGAAAATAACAACAAAGTCCTATAATGGGAACTATTACTTTGATAAACGGTTATAGGAGTGCAATTAAGGGGATCAAGCTGGAAAGTGAAGCCCGGTATTTTCCCTTAGCGTGAGGTAAAGCGTGAGGCATTGGGGCCCGCGCGGATTCACGGGGGACACGGCTGGAAAGCGGAGACGGAGGAACACGGAGTGTTTGTGCGCTCCGCGGTTCGGGGATCGTTATTTTTGGGCCGAATCTGTGAAACCGTATTGGCCCTCAAACACGAGGAAAACGCGTTTGGAAGTGAAATTCGATCGCGTTCGTGTTTTCTGAGTTTTCACCGTAGGGACACGCTGCATGTTTGAATAGTGTCAGTGGTGATATAATAACACCATCTGCGCCATTTACGAGGAAAGGACATTATAGTGATATCAGTAGAAGTATACTGGAATGTGATACTCTGTTGTTGGTGTAGGAGACCCCCCCCTTCCTCTGTAGGGAAGTCACAGGTCAGGGTCAGCTACTGAAACACACGGGGGGGAAGTATCCTAATTATATACAGTAGCTGCCGCTGAGCTATGGTAAAGTTATATAGAAGGCAAAATAACCACAATGCTGGGATTACATCAGCTGTATTGATAATCCAGGTGGACCATCTTGTGACATTTAATCATATATAATGGCAATCATAAAATGACAATTCTGTGTCAACATCTGAGCCAAAAGTGAACAAATTAAGCATCTAAAACTCTGCGGCAACATGCGGACAGACTCCCTCTGAGGAGTGAGGAGCTCCAGGATGGGATGGCAACTAAATGACCCGAGATTGTTTTGTTATACACAGTATTTTCATTATTTTTTTTTTTTTAAATGTCCAGATACATTACCCAATAAACTATTGTTTAAATTAACTCGTGGTAAAAATGTGATATACGTAACAATATTAAATCAGCAATTTAGGGGCATTTCTCATCTGTTGTAGATTATATACATTAGTTTAGCATTTGAATGTAGTCGTAGTAGAAAGGCTGGATATTAGAACTATGGGCACTTTTAGTGCAGGTCGTACCTTTACAGTGGACTGTAAGCCAACACATGGGTGATGTAAAAAGAAAACAAAATTGCGAACGTAGAGTAAACTTTGGGGCAGTGTCTCTCTTTTATTTTATTTATTTTTTCTCTATCTCTCTCTCGCTCACTCACTCACTCTCACACACACACACACACACGCACGCACACACGCACACACACACACACGTCTCAAACACACCTCCCACCTCCGCCGATGGGATCCCGGGGCAGAAGACACATCATCGGGCCCGGTCGCGTCATCCCTGGATGGGCGGCGCACCGACGGGGAGGACGGAGGGTGTTTTCCAGCTTTAAAAGCACCGGAGCCGGCCCCTCTGACAAAACCGCGCTGCGTCATCGACCTGGGGAGACTCTTGAAAGAGCTTCACTCGGCTGTAAGAGAGTCAAACTCACCTCATCATCCCGCGGTCCCCCCCCTCCCCATCGGCAGCCCCTAATACCTGCGCCGCTCTCCGGACCCCCCGACGGCACCAGATTCCTCCAGGGTTGCTTTTTTCTTTTTTTGCGCAACTCGCTGCGCTCCGAACGATGCGCTTCTTCCGCGGCGTGTGATTCCAGCGATTTAGCTCCGCGCAACAGTGTCGTCGGCGTTGCCCGTTCGCAGTCTCGCAGTCGGATAGAAAGTTGCGCATCGCTCGGTTGAATGCAGGACACCTTCTGCCTGAGCGTCGATCCCAAGTTCAGCTTTGGAGCAACAGCCGGTAAAGAGCGGGGAGTCCAGCTTCTCACCTCTCTCGCCGCCGAGATGAAGTCTGCAGAAGAAGGTAACGTGCGCGCGTTTGGCTGCGAGTCCTCTGACTTACAGATGTGTTTACACCTGGTTGCTTTGGGGATCAGTGGGAAGAAGAAAAAAAAGAGCTGTCAGTGTTGGCGAACTGCGAAATGAAACTGTTGTCTTTGAATGCACGCGATAAATCCACATGCAGATGTGTTGGTACAAACTTTACTGTTATTTGGTCAGTTTGAAAAAGTATTACCAATTCTCACCTTAAAATAATACATTTTTTTGAGGAAACGTCTCTGGTGCGACAATTATTTTCATTTTATTTTTTCTCAAGATGTCAACAAATTATTTTGGATTGGTCTTGGCTCTGCATAAAGATGAGATTAGCACTCAGTCACAGGCAGCGGCGTTGCATCCACACCCCGAGGTGTCTGTTGCAGGTGCTTCTCACTGAGTCCCAAGAAGAACGCTGATGGTGGTGACACTGCTGCTGTCACCCGAACTCCTCTTGATGCCAGGTCCAACTACTTTTCTTTCTACATAATATTACAAATTCAGGGAGATTTTCTATTCTCCCCCATGCACAGCGAGGTCAGAGGTCAACCCGCAGGGGTAGCTTGAGCTTCTGTGCCTTGTTTGGAGATACTTTAGCTTGGAGGAGGATTCAGCCTTGGTTTACCAGTAGGAGGAAAGGCGTGTTTTTTTTTAGGTTTTTTTTTACTGTTTTTGAAAGGCTCTTTGATTCTGCATTTATGGGAGACAAATTAGATTTGGTCCATCAGAAGTCATTGATAGTCTGCCTCGTCATAATTCACAGCGTCTCCCAGCGCTGATGTAACTGGCTTTTTTTTTTGGATTTTGGTAATTTCATTTTGTCTTTGAGGTTTCAGACAGACGGGTGCAGGCTGTATTAATATTCATTTCAGTCCCTCAGTCCTAAGCCCTATAATTGGTAACAGACGCGTGTGTGTGTGTGTGTGTGTGTGTGTGTGTGTGTGTGTGTGTGTGAGAGAGAGAGAAAGCTGAGATCTGTGCGTTCAGGGATTCCGGGTAGCTTGCTTGACAATGAGACATGCTCAACCACGTGCAGCTTCAGCAATATGCAGAGGCCTGCTTTATTATCACACATATACATAAACTCAGATGCATAGACATGCAGATGCAAGCACACACACACACACACACACACACACACACACACACACACACACACACACACACACACACACACACACACACACACACACACACACACTTTACTGGTGTTTTGCCATAGCCCATAGTCAGCCATGTGTGATAAGTGGCCCCTGGGTTCTTAGTTCCAGAGGCTGCAGATGACTTCTGTGGGCGACCACCTATCTCTCCCTGAGGTCCCGTCAGTCTGAGCCCAGCCGAGACCACAATCCCTGCGGATAAAAACCCCCTCCATTCTTTAGTCACGCCGCCTCGGTTGTGGGGAGCGAGCGTTTTGATCGTGATAGCATAATTGAGAAAAATTGTGGAGAATAGAGCGAGCATGCTGTAATCTGTGTGATAGTCAGTGTTTTCAAATTAACTCCCGTGGACACTGCGTTTCGAATTCACTGCATACAACTGCAGCGGCTCTGCCTTGAGTGACTCATTTTCTTTTCTTCTTTCATTTGTTTCACCCCACAAATGATGATCTGCTATAATTTTGTTAGTTCAGCAGTGTGTGTGTGTGTGTGTGTGTGTGTGTGTGTGTGTGTGTTTGTGTGTGTGTGTGTGTGTGTGTGTGTGTGTGTGTGTGTGTGTGTGACTGGGGAAAAAAAGTCAAGTTTCAAGATCATGCAGCACACAGGAGTGAAAGCCCCAGTGCGTGTTTGAGTGGGTGGTAGGAGAAGTCAAGTATGTTGCGGCGTGGCGCGCAGTACGCGCACACATTCAAAACGAAAAAAGAATAACAACTGCAGCTCTCAAGCAAAGTCAGCGAGGCCTGAAGTCAGGAGGTGTGTCCCACCGGGTGGAGTGGGCAGGGCATTATCATCTGTTCAGCACTAGAGGGCAAAGCAGAGGAGAAGAGCATCAGAGGAGACTGAGCTGAAGGCATCAGCTAGTTTTTATGTTGAGACTTGGCGTCTAATCACTCGAGTGGAGATGAGTTTCCAGCATGAAGGGCAAGAGTTTGATTTCCGCTATATGTTTGAGTTCAGCCAAGGTGTCCAGAAGGAACCTGAGAGAGGTGGGTACAGTGGAGAGTGTTTTCTTTTCTTTCTTTTTTATGTGTCTCTTGTATGTTGCACAGTGCGAGGGCACTCCTCTGTACTGGGATCAGAAATGTTATGTTCAATGTAAAAAGGAAAAAAAAAGAAAACATCTGTAAAAGGGACTGCGTTTAGCGAAACAAAAGCGTACTATTTTTATTCAAATTTCATTGTTTATTATTCTCTGTTTTAGGTTAGTGTTTGTCAAAAGCGACGGGCACAAGGCCGCATATGAAAAGTGCCCGAGGCTTCACTCAACTTGTGGTATATTGAGCTTGTCTGATGCACGGCGCGTAATCACCTCTGAAAATAGAATCTCATAAAGTCATTTCAGACTGCCTACCCACACATTATGTGGTGTGTGACAGATTCATCATTTCATGTGATGCGCATCATTGTGGTTAACAAATATAGCACGCCGCATCAAGGGGAATGCCCTTCGCCGGGTTTAAGACTGAATGGTTGTCATTCTTTGACCACTTTTACCCTCATTGACTTTCTCAATTAAAAGGCTTAAATTAGGTTTACAACTTGTGACGCAAGCAGCCGGCCGGCCCGCTGCAAGGCCGACCGGAGTGGCATACCTGCCGGGCTGCATCCGCTCACGCTGACCCCCGTTTGTATGTCAGCGCACTTGTCTGCCAGCGGTCTCCTTGCGCGCCTGCTCGTGCGTGCCCTTTGTTTGTATGTGTGTACCACGGCGCATCTGTGTGCAACGCTGCAGCAAACTCTCTTTGACTTAATCACAAGCTCAGAGCGATGCGAGAGTGCTGTCAGTTTTCCACAGGGGAGGGCCTAATTCACTCAGTGAGTGATGCAATCAATCAAATAAGGCATCCATCAGCGCTGCCGGAGGAATTTGTGTAGAGTACATATGACAGCAGGGAGTGCCAAATAGAGCCTTAGATGAACTGATCAAACAAACAGACTGGCAGCGCAACTTGCGACTACACAGCAACCACATACAGTAAATGCTTGGAGATGATTGCTAAGCTTCTCCAGATGTTTATAAAGAAGGGAGGCAGTCATTCGCTGCGGGACACATTGGTAAGATTTGTGTAGGGGTATTGTTCTAAAATGCAATCATAGTTAATTACCACCATAATGTAATGGCTCTGAGCTTTTGCAGTGGTTTGTTGTCATATACTATACCTCTGTATACTTACAATGTGCTTCTTCTTTTCAGATGCATACAGCTACACACCAAATGTCAGCTTGTCCCTTCCACTGGGAATGGGCAACCCCTGTCTGGCCACCCAGTACCACACTTTACAGTCCAGCCCGGTCATCTCGGTTTCCTCTTGCCACCAGACAGGCTACAGCCTCCAAAATGATAACCATGCAGCATCAGGCTATTACCTGCCCCACGGCCTGAGACCCAATGGGGCCCCGGCTTTGGAAAGCCCCCGTATTGAGATCACGGCCTACAGCCAGTATCCCGAGGATGAGGTAGAAGAGAGCAACAGTGAGGACCACATCATCAAGCGAGGCGTCAACTCCATCGTGACGCTGACGCTGCCCAATGGCGACGGCTACCGTGACCCCAGCTGCCTCAGCCCAGCAAGTAGCATTTCCTCTCGCAGCTGTAACTCAGAGGCGTCCTCTTACGAGTCGGGCTTCTACAACTACGAAAACTCCCCACAGAACTCTCCCTGGCAGTCTCCCTGCGTTTCCCCCAAAGGCTCTTCTTCGCTCATGTCTTGCCCACATGCCAGCGGCCCCGTGGCTTCCCCTCACCATTCACCCTCCACCTCCCCTCAGATAGGAGCCGTGGCCGAGGAAGGCTGGCCGGCACAACCCCGTGGCTCCAGGCCTAACTCCCCCTCCTGCAGTGGAGGCGGTGGAGTCAACAACGGTGGCATGGGGAAGAGAAAGTACAGCTTTAATGGCACCACCTATCGTCAGACATCCTGCTCACCCAACCAGTCGGCCACCCCGTCCCCACACGGCTCCCCCAGGGTCAGCGTCACAGATGAGAACTGGCAGGCCAACACCAACCAGTACACCAACTCTGCCATCGTGGCCGCCATCAACGCTCTAACCACAGATGGAGTAGTAGACCTGGGGGAGGGGATCCCAATCAAGACGCGGAAGACCATGCTGGACCACTCCATGAGCCTGAAGCTGGACCCCGATGGGGAGCTCTGCCATGAGGACTACCCCTCCCGTATGGCCCTCAAGAAGGAGAGCTACTGTGGAGGGTTCCTGGATGTGCCCCAGCATCCGTACTCCTGGTCTAAACCCAAGCCTTACCTCAGGTAGGTGGAACCGGTCCAACAACTCAGTATTACCGTGACAAAGTTAAAGCATACGAATCCAACCAGTCGGTGTGAAAACCCACCCAGTAGTCTTGAGAAGACAATAAAGCACACACAGGGTGCTTACTTATTTAGACAAACACATTCTGCCAAAGGAATACCTTAAAATCTTTCAGACAGTGCAAAGGAGAAACAATTCATCCAATAATGCCATTACTTTGCCCCGGGCTTTACTTTTTCGTTTCCATTCGGCGTTGCTAATTTATTGCAAGGACAAGATTTCAGTTTTAGTTTTTAATCTTCAAAGGCCATATCAAAAGGAAGAAATCCAAAAGTTGCATGCCCTTCACTTCCAAAAGGAGTTCTCTTTGAAGATCAAAACTATTTCATAAATCATATTTCACAGGGTGGAGTTGCCCAGCATGTGCGTGGAACTGTTGCCATAGCAACCCTCACACAAACACAATAACCCTTATAGACACAGTCACACACATACACACAAGTGTGCACTCGACTATATCATTGATTTTGACTTTTGAGCAAAACAAGCTTTTTCATTTTCAATTGTGTCCGTCGTGGCATTTTTCCCAAGCCAATAGCACAGTCTCCTGGCGGAAATCAAGTGTTTGATTAAGATAGTGAGCAACAGGAAGTAATGGTGACAGGCCTGACTGAAGGGGAAGCAGTCTGTGGGTTAATCAGCCGGCTGGCTGCTGTGGTCTGCGCGCCATCAGCCCATCTCTCTCTGTGTGGCTAACCTGATGTCATGCCCTGACTGGGCAGATAAAGCCCCGCGGGGGGAAATCAGTTCGTTTTGGGTCAACAAACAGCCCGCAAGTTCCACAAAGATGCCAGAGATTGTTTTCAGTTGAGCCACCCTTCGGGTCAGGGCTTTGCGTTTACCAGGCATCCGGCATGGCGAAATATTGTCTTGCACATGTTTGTTTTGGTTTAGATATCTCCACGGTGTTCACATGGGAAGCTCTGACTCTCCATCTCGAGAACAATGATGTTAAGGGAGGCCAGCTGCAGCTCTGAGAAAGAGATATCATGCAGGGTGTACTGCTGACCTTATTCCATGGTAGAACTCCATCTATTGTCCAAAAATGACTGTGGCTGTTCTTTGGGATTATACAGATATCAATTTGGAATTGATAATTGTATCAAAGGACAGGCTGATTGCCATTTCGTCGAAGATTTGTTTTTGTGCCCGAGAACTGTCTTTCCCCCCACTGTCATTTTCTTAACTCCCATCTGTCACACCATAATGCAAAACACACTGCTCTGTAACGAGTGTGCATTCTCTCCTCGCTTATTTTTCAAATAAAAGGGCAGAGGAATTACGCACGTCAACGACTTACTTCAATTGATTAGATTTCAGACCATGATGAAACGAAAAAAGGATCAAGCCAGTTGGATTACACTAAAGTGTCCTAATTTGAGGCTAATTTAAAGCAAGTTTTGAACTTTGTGATTACAGTGATGGAATACTTTGGCAAGTCCAATGTGACCACTGTTTTAAAAATAGAATAGAATAGAATTGAGGAAAAGAAAAGAAGCATTTTTTTCATTTGGTTTTTATTCAAAGCAACCTGGAAATGCATGTCGTAGCACTTCCTGTTTTTCAGCAAAGTATTTAGCACAGGAAGTGTCAATATTTCCATTAAAATGAATACACTATTGTATAAATCAGTGATAGAGTATGAAACAGATTGTCTATTGTTATTTTTTCCTAATAAAAAAAAAAAATGTGTCATGCTATTGCAGCCCATCTCTGCCAGCTCTTGACTGGCAGCTTCCGTCCTGCTCCGGCCCGTACAACCTGCAGATTGAGGTGCAGCCAAAGTCCCACCACAGGGCCCACTACGAGACCGAAGGCAGCCGAGGGGCGGTGAAGGCGCTGTGCGGTAGCCACCCTGTAGTGCAGGTATGTCACCCGCACTGTGTCAGCCTGCAGATGGTTTGCAGATTCACTGTGCACGCTTGTGTTTATCAGAGACAAGGTTAGCTTTGTGTTTCATCATTTCCTGTCATTACAGCATATGTGGTAACAAGCAGAGAAGTGCATTCATCACTGATTAATGGGGCTTTTTTGCTGTCCAACAACAAGCTAGTGACATGGAAGTTTGGCTGTTGCTGACTTTATGACAGCATGTAGTCTCAGAGCAAAGTGAGAGCAGCCATGAGCTTTCTTTCATTAGTCCAGGCACTGAAATTATCTTGCTTTTCCTCTCTCTCTCTCTCTCTCTCTCTCTCTCTCTCTCTCTCTCTCTCTCTCTCTCTCTCTCTCTCTCTCTCTTTATTTTAACCAAAGAAAGATTTAAATCAGACCTGAGTGTTGAGTTTTAGTTTATTTCTGAATTATGTGATGCCCTTTCAAACCAGTGTTTTCTTCAAAACTAATACAGCTCATTCTGCAGAATTAAAAAGTGACCCAAAAATATGAGCAGAAGGATGTACTACTGTCTTCATCTATTAAAGTTTGCACCAGAAGATTAGCAGTAAGGGATTAAAAAATGTGTTCCTGTATGTTCTTGTATGCCGTTTTATTAATGTTCCCCGAAGCCGGGAGTCAATCTACTGCTGCAAAAAGGTCGCTCTGACCAGCAGCAGTGCATGCTGACTCAATTAGTATAGAGCAGGACCATCGCCTCTCACTATTGTGCTTGGCGAAGACGCAAGGAGCGCACGTCAGCCTCACCACAGCGGCACAGCACAGAGCTCCTTTCTCTGCTCCGCTGTCATCACACTGCGGTGACATCACACTGCGCTGACATCTTGGTTTACTTAAGGTGGGGATCTAGCGGTGTGTGCGTCCTAAAGGTTGAGCGCCAATTTACCCCCTTTAAATGTTGTTAGTTCCAAATGAAACTGCATTCATAACCAATAATATACAGGCTTTTGTTTGCGGACTGGATTTGTTGACTTCAGGTAGCAGATGTTGTATTTTATCAAGCGGCCAAAGCGAAACACTGCAGCCCACGGCTTCAGGTTGGTGGTCCGTCCTTGTCACACACTTAGCGTTACCACAGCTATTTTGTAAATAGATGTTGTCAGCACATCCCGGTCTGCTCGGTGTCAAACGCACTTGACAGCTGTTGGCCGACGTGGTCTTATAAACAGGCCTGCCTCTGTGCACACAGGTAATTATTCCCTTTCATTACAAGCCTTTGTCCACATGCGGGTGAATCAACATCTCTCCCTCGCACCTCCCCGATGAGGCTGAACAGACTCAGCTCGCCGTGCACAGCTGTGGCAGGTGAGGCTGGTTCTGATTTAGTTCACACCACTTTCTGACTCACTCCGGGGGCCCGGAGTAAAAATAAGTCGCGAGTAAGCGCCCTGTGTGTCTTCGCAACCACCCTGTTGTCCACTTTCACGTCGATGGCCCGGGTTGTTTGTTTCACACGACACAGACGCCAAGTCATTGCCAACTTTGCAGGGATGTGTTTCAAGTCTCACTCTGTATGTTGTCCAATTATTGGCGAGTAGTCGTCATGGAGGAAATATGATAACAGCTGCTTTGCCGTCACACCTTCCCCGTACTCGCATAGCTCACACTTTACTCTTACTTTTCGGCGAGGAGTGATTTATGTGCCTGATACTGCATGTGCGGTCAATCGGAATATCTGGAAGGTTTCGTAAGGGCTGAAACCGCTGGCAGCATGGCAGCTGGTAGAAAGACAAATCTACAACGATTGCGCAATCAAGTGTACACGCTAGAGGGTGTACTGTAAAATAAGAAGAAGAGCATGTGCGGTATCTTCGGGGAGCTCTTGCACAGTTTGGAGAGCACGTCATGAATCTGACTCGGCTCTCCGTCGCTCTCTTAGTCTTTGTTGTAGTGTCGGGTGAAATTGCGTTGTCGTGGAGGACAGAGCGCGCTGTGGTCCCCGGTGCCCTGAGGTAATGGGTGGCAGGCGCTGGATGGGTGAGGTGCAGTCAAGGAGAATGAGTCAATAATAACACAGGGACATGGGTGTAGGAAGCAGCGAAGGAAGTGTGTGTGTGTGTGTGTGTTTGTGCTTAAGACTGGAGTGAGTAGAGAGAGAGAGCGAGAGCGAGAGAGCGAGAGAAGGGGCAGAGGGAGCCACCAGGCAGCTGGGGCCTGGCTGGGGCCTGGCTGGGCTGCCCCTGGAGATGCTCTGCATCCTGCTGATTAGGGCCTCGGTGGCACCGAGGTTGGCTGAGCATAGCGGTGGTGGGGGTGGATAGGAGTCAGAATCCCAGCACCCATCGGACGCCACCTCCCCCTTTCCATGCACCGGAGCCTCCCTCCCTCCCTGGAGGGCCCGAGGATGTCACTCCTTGTCATCCGCTCATCCTTCAACCGTCTCCCAAACCCACACCAGCAGGGCCTCCCTCGGTTGAAGCCCAGTCATCCACAGCTCTGTTGTTGTTGTTTTTTTTTAAGCTCATGGACGATCAGACGTGTGCGCTGTGAGTGATGGTGACGTGTGTTGGAAAGCAACAGCGGAGGGAAAAACAGCAAGATGAAAAACATGAAGGGACACATTGTTTCTGCAATTGTCCCCCCCCCCGAGAGAGACGGCAACCGACAGATAACCAAACCAAGACGCCCAACTGCTCAATTACTGTTGTTGTCTTGCTACTCGATAACAAGCAGAGGTGTTTGCCTGACAAACGCACAGGAACGTTGAGCATCCGTAAGGTCTGACATCGGATCAGCCGCACCACAAACCAGTGCGCTCCCAGTGTGGGCCGAGGAGAATGGAGCGTCTGTGCTCCAGCCACACACCGGTGAAAGCCTTGGAGATCATGGGTTACCTCGACTCATTACCCCTCTGCTGCTTGCGCCGGCTCCCCTGCGCTTCCTGCTCCAAATCTCCGTCATTTATTCAGGACTCGCGCTCCACCCCTCCTCCCCCCCTCCCCATCGCCCTCCTCCTCATCCGCAGCCTTTTAACCTCCTGTCTCGCGATTGGTCCACTTTGTGACCCCCGCGGCTGCTTTCCCACTTTATTTACTGCAGCAGACCACAGCGCCATTAAGGGGATCTGGGCTACTATATCGGCTCCTCTCACACTGTTCCAGACTCTCCTTTCTCTCACCACAGCTATGCCGAACGTGCACAGGATGACTTTCAAAGCCATGCTCAGGCTAAAAAAATAAATAAAAAACCTAGTCTACCTTTACTTAGAATATAACCACATCATTGATTGATGGGGGGGGGGGTTCCAGAAGTGCAAAGGTGGAAATGTGCTGAATGCCAACCGAGTGCTGAATAATCTTTTCATTGAGAATATATGGACCGAGGACGTGACCCAGCTCTGATCTGAAGTGTGGGTTCAGCGGAAGACGTTGCGAAGGCTTTCTGGTTGAACGTCAGTCAGGAAACACACAGACATCTGCCAGACCTTTAGTAACATCAGACAGCAACACCTGTGGAGTATTAAACCTATCGCACGGCGCGCAAGCAAAGTCCTGCATATGGATAGTTCATATAGGATAATGACTGGCCTATAGGGCTTTAACCCTCACGCACACACACGCGCACACACACACACACACACACTCAGTCTCTCATTAAGTCTAAAGCAGCAACAGACACGGTGTAATTTCAACAGGATGTGGCCATCGTCCCTATTACCGTGTGCGTGACTTAATACCCATCTCCCTTCCTCTGCAACTCGATGTAATGCACATCAAATTTGCAGTATGTTTCCGCCACGACAACATGAAAGACCTTGGCGAACATGTGCTCGGTCCTTCGCATGTGCGGTTTCACCTTGGGATCCGGCGCTTCCTGGCTGCGTAATGTCTCGACGAAGAAAGAAAAAAAAAAAAAAAACACCCTGATCCGCAGCATCCTATACTGTAGCTGCTAATTGCTCGTTAAATCTACTGCCGCCTCTTGTTTGATATTCAAAAGCCTCGGCGTACCCTGTAGTGCTGTTACAGCTTAGTCAGGGCCGTTATTCGTTGCCCAAAGGGGTATTTATGCCACTCTTAAATTGTGGTTCTCCATCTGCGGGGCTTCCCTTACACTGGTATTGGGCTACCACTAATTACCAGTTAATAGCACGTGGGAAAAAAATGGAGCGAAATGTGCATCGTTTTCACTGGTTTGAGGTGATAACCAGACAGCCCGCAGATTTATGAGGTAAGACACTGAGGTAGTCGTGCTGTTGGGGGGGGGGCACAGCACGCATCCGTGCATCATCTTACTCAAATTCTCTGTAGGTTTGGGTGATGCTTCTTATGGCAGCATGTGCTGGTAACATAGCCATTCTTTTTATGTGGAATATGGGCCCTCGCTGGTCTAGACATGGGCTAGAGCTTGAAACTATGCCCTCAATGACATAACACCAGAGTGCTCGCTTCAACAAAAACTTTAGCTGCCTGGTTGCTTATAAAAAAGGAGCAGCTTTCGGAGCTATGAATACGCAGCGCATTAAAGGATTGCATATGTTGCCTTATGCATTCAATATGAGGCACTGGAGACATTAGCGGGGCAGGAGGGCGATGGAGTAAAGTCTGGAAGGAGAGACAACTTGGACGAGTGTACATTTAATTGGATACAGCAAAGGCTGGCCGTGGGACTGTCAGCACTTGACAGAGAGGGGGGGGGCGTGATAATGGGAAAAGGCCTGAATCTGCTGTTGTATTTCTCCTCCCACCCCCGACACACACACACACCCTCCTCTGCTGCTTCCAGTCGTCTTCTGCTTCTCCTCTCCCCAATTCTCTGCGCCACGTGGACCACTACGAGTCATGACATTTCTCCAGGCAGTGATGAAATCACTGCGGAGGGATAGCAGGCAGCCCACTGCAGGCCTGTGGAGTTTATTCACACTCAATCTGTAGCCAGGCCAGACACATCTAATTTACCGGCAAGTCATTATTAAACAGTACATGTTGAAATCCTGTCTTTGAACTACTGAGACCAGGTGTAGGCAGCACTGAGGCGGTCACTATTACTAAAGAAACTGAAGGATGAAATATATATATATATATATATATATCAATCAGTTAAAAAACACGCCCCGTGTCATTATTTAATCACTGATTTTCAGTGAGTGAAGCGAGGAGAGAATTAAAAAAAAAAAAAATCTTTGGGGGCTGTATCCCAAGGGCTGTAACATTCGATACAGTTGATGGATTTGTAATGGTCCAAAGGCACGAGGAGATGAATGGTGGAAAGTGCACAGGATGCACCCATTTCTCGCGTTTTTCAGCTCGACACCCCGTCCACGTCGTCACAAGTGACCCAGACAATACAGCTGCGTACAATTATGCAATTAATGCATCATCTGCCATATCCGCAATGTTTTTACTTCAGCCTCAGCTATCAGAAATGGCTCGTGCAGAGGCGGCCTGCGGTGGGAGGTGTAAATGGTTCTAGCTGACACAGTGGCAGAAGTTGGCACCCCTGAAACAGCTGCAAATCAAGCCTGGATTCAAACTCGGTTTAGATTATCTCAAAATAAATATACAGTACGCGTGCCAGATAGGCTGCAGTCACAGCTCGGAAAGCTCATCTGGACAAAATTAGCTGCGCTCTGGTCCAACCTCACAGGCTGCATTATAGACACAAATACAAAGCTGAGGTCACAGGTGTGTGTGTGTGTGTGTGTGTGTGTGTGTGTGTGTGTGTGTGTGAAGCCTCTATTGTCAGCCCACACTTAAAGTTTACGACACTATCTCGACTTTTTCCCCCATATTATTCCCCCTTAGAGAATAAAATGAAGAAGTAAGTTTTGCGCTCCGCTTGTGGTGTGCATTTGAGGAAAGCATCACAGAAGCAAAGGGGGTCTTAGGGACAGGGTCAGAGGAGCACATATGGTAAAGGGATCGGGGGAGGTCGCCCAGGGGGGACTAGACCGCCTTCCTTCGCTGCTGGGAAGACCAGCGTCACCAAGAGGACTACCTGACCTCATTAATCACTTCCTCTCCTGCATGAGGTCACTACGGCTTTGAGAGTGGACGCCACCGTCATCGTGTGCTACCGCAAGACGAGTGAAGGGATAAAGACCCCCCCGCCCCTTCCCTCCCTCCCTCCCCGCCTCCCTCCCTCCTGCCTCTCTTGTGGGCCTCCTTACAGCCACGTGGCAGCTGATGTAATGGTTGGAGGTCACCGAGACATCCAAAGAAGTCTACTGAGGCTAAAGTGACAGACGACACGGCTTTGTAGCGCGGCTGCCTGCGTTTTATTAAATCATAAGGAAACGTCATGCAATTTAACGCTCCGGCGTCTCCGATTTGTACCTCATGCTCCACCGTAGCGCTCTCACGAGTCAATACATAAGTAACTGGTAGCATGTGTGGCTATGGATAATTACCACTGGTGACACCATAAGTAAAATATAACAAGCAGAGCGGGGTCTGCCGGTGAGATCACCACATAGATGAAGTGGTCCCTTGGGATGCCAAGACTTCAAGAAGCCCCTGACCTCGGCCTAACTCACTGATGACTAGCATGTGTGACTAGCTCGCAGGTCAAGACAGCTGCTAGAGACACTACGTGGAGCTGAAGTGAAAAATAGGATGGTTGGAAGTGGAGATGAACGACGGCTTCAGCTTTACCACTCCCCTTTGCGCTTCCTTGATATCTGAATCAAAGCAAAGCATGATAACCACTGGCTGCTGAGGATATTGAGACATATGGATATATGCTCGCCTTGGCTGCCCCGTCATATACTCTTTTTATTCAAGATAATTAATACTGAAAATTGCTCTACTTGGAAGAAAAATAGCACATCATCTGCCTTATCTCAAATCCAAAGGATCTGTCATCAAGCACAGACCAAAGGCGTTTAATCGGCATGTTTATTATCAGGCCAGACAACGTTTAATACAGTATCCAGACAAATTAGTTCTCGAACCAAAGACATTAGGTGTCCATGACACTGCAGCACTAATTTCCACAGAATACTAATGACGTAGCTCTCCAGTCCTCCACCGACCTACATCTTCCTCACAGTCCCATCTCTGACCGCCCTCACAAAGGTGATTATAAACCCATTAATCAGATTATGTCATAGGTTACATGTGGTCTGCATTTTGTTATATGACTCAGTGTCTTAGATAAACAACAGGAGTCTTTTGTATCATCCGATGCAACCACTGTTTTCACTCGGATGGAGCTCAAGGAAAATTGGTCAGAAGCGATGCGCCGGGGTAATTGACCAATTTGTGGGATTTTTTTAGATGGCCATGGCTTGGTGAGCCCTGGTCTACTGTAAGTGATCCCTCCCAGTAAATGTCATATGCGGTCAAGTAGCCACCTGGGCGGATCCAAAGAGGTCCACCCGATGAGAAGTCAGTCCTCTCGGGTGTCTCTCAGTTTGAACCAGATGGATTTTGCAGTTTTCTTTATAGATTTGGAGAGACTTTTAAGTCTTCACAACTCATCCGCACATTTGACCATATGACCACTTTGCACTGCACAGAGCACGCGTATCTTGGGAGGTCTGCAGCGAAAGACTCGGTTCCACCAGAAATCCACACTTGGTTGGCAAATTATTCTGGTCAGAAATCACTCATAAGGTATCAGTTGTCCTTCACCACACTTTGGAACTCTGCCTCATTTTTGAGCCATTATACACTTGGTTAAATCATCAAATAATGTTACTTTAGACACCGTCAGAAAAAGATCCAGGGATGCTGAATGTAAATTGGCAGTTGCACTCAATATTTGAAGTGGCGTTGACCCCAAAAAGTCAACAGTGCTTTTCAAACTACGCATGGCTCTGGCGCTTTTCTTCTCCTTTTTAAAAGATTTGATCTTTTTATTACTTGAGCGGTAGCAGCTAATGGAGGCCTTCAAGAGGAAGTGGTAGTTGTTTGAAGTGGTGGTTCTGATACAGGAGTCTCTTTCATCACAGTGGGACACAGTCGCTGAGCTTTAATGGAAATCATAATGCATGTTCATAACTGCCCAAAGGTAAAGGGCTGGATCTGCATGCCAAGCCCAACGAAGTTTTTTGGTGTTATTGAACATAGGTGTAAAGTTTGCTGAAATAGCGACTACCGTACCTATATAGACACATTTAATCGACTCTAAATATATGTTGATAATTGTCAACACGCGTGCATTTTGACTTACATTTTATTTACACCAATTGTTTTAAAGTACTGGTTGTCATTCTCTTTAGTTTCAGTTTAAAGTTCAAACTTTATAGACTGTGAGTGTCTCATCTTGAAGCAAACCTGAGATGATTGCCCTGGTGTCTTATTTTGTCTCTGTAAGGTCACTTTCCACAAAGTCACTTTTGACCGCTTGCCTCTTTGTAGGTTTTTTTATAGCAGCAATACCATTTTTAATAGATCAGTGAAGTTCTGGGAAGCCGGCCTCTCCATCAGCCTTCATGTCTCCGTACAGAGGAGATTCCTACCTCAGACAGACTCGGAGACATCCAAAAACGTTTTTCTTCATCCACCCCTAAAGGAACGTAGAACTAGCTAAAAAAAAGGACAACAAAGACCACTGAAAAAGGGTCTCCAACCCAACCAAAAAACAAACAAAGACAAGGGGCTTATTTTTGCAGCCCCTCTACCATGTCAGCTATCATTAAAAGCCCCTTTAACTATCAGTAGCCGATGTGCATTCAATCTCTCTTTCCTAAATGAGGGGTTGCCTGAGATGGAGGTCTTAAAAACCTGATGTTGCCTCTCACCTGGGTCCCTTTGTTCTCCCGCCAGCTTTATGGTTACATGGAAAGCGAGCCGCTCACCCTGCAGCTGTTCATAGGGACCGCAGACGACCGCCTCCTGCGACCACATGCCTTCTACCAGGTTCACCGCATCACTGGCAAAACCGTCTCCACCGCCAGCCATGAAGTCATGCAATCCAACACCAAAGTTCTGGAGATCCCTCTGCTGCCTGAAAACAACATGAGAGCCATGTGAGTGCCCTTAGACCTTCACAAGTTGTCTATCAATCTTTTCTTTTCCATATTCTTCACCAGTAATTTCTTCTTCAAAATACACCCACAATAACACACACTCCTTTCTCTCAGCACCTTCCTCTTTGCTTCGGCTCTACAAACAGAATTCCTGATGATAGGTACTTTACAGCACACACTTCTGAATAGGCCTTCAAAACTGAGAGCTGTGCTTTGACTCCAAGAGATGCATGATTTCTAAGGAAGTGAAATAAGCACTTAGTGTCCACACACTGGGTTCACGGGTGACTTAGGCCTCCAAAGTTGAAAGGCTTGCAGTTGTAAAATAAATGTTTGACCAGGAGAGAGTGGAGAAAGTTTTGCCCAAATAATATCTTAGAAAGTAACAACCAGACTAGAGCCATTAATCACTGAGAGACCCAATGGTTGTCCAGTATGATGTAGTCCCATTACATAAGGATTGGCCAATATTTGCCAGCAAGTTGAATGTATTAGAACACCACTAGTGAAATAAAAGCTCTGCTAAAAAGAATTCCGCACCCTAAAATTGTGATCCAGAAATGTTTGGAGCGCACCATTTGTCCCTTAGCCCTGTGGCTTGCAATGTGCAATAAAAAAACTGGCACGCATGACGACAATTGTGGTAGAGATTTAGCAATAGCAGAACAATGTCAACTAATAAAAATTAAAACGTATAAAGGAATAAAAACTGCGCCAAATCACTCTTGGTGTATAGTTAAAATCTTCAATGCACACATATGCCTATTAAAACCCAAATAAATATAGGCCTTCAAAGCAGACATTTTGACTTGCTATAGTAAGAACAACACAGGTGTTGCTAATAACAGTAACGATGATGGTGTTCAATTCAAGTGTCCCAGTATACCGTGACGGTGTGAGCAGGCACAGGCAATCTAAATGAACAACAGTGGCAGTCTGTAACACCTTGCCCAACCATACACTTTGTAGGAAAAGGCTAAGTGAGTGTAAGTTTGAAAAGTTTGAAAAGTTTGAAAACTTCTGAATTCATGAAAGCTGGTGTGTTTGATTCATGTCCACTCCAGCTAACCAACAGCAGCATTGTCAGCCAACTCTGAAGCACTTAAAGGTTGTGCTAGTGCACACTTTGCCATTACCTGCTTAAGTTTGCTACTATGTATGTTAGCTAACATTTGTGTTCACTAGTTAGGAGCTAGTAAGCGAGCTAAGTTTCTTTGCCAGTTAGGAAGGTTGACTGCTCATTTTGAGTTCCTGTGGGCTGTGAGCTCAAACAGAATTGAATGGACACATTTTACTTGTGGTTAAAATTGCCTGAAGTTCTCTCCTAAAAACGACCTTAGTCTACCTTCAAAAACGTTAGCATCGGTTTCTAGGCTGAGGTAAATCAGCTTTGGCCTCTCTCACCCTTCCTCCAGACCTGCAGTAGGGGCCTGTGCTCTGCAGTGTGTCCAGCTCCTGTCCTGGGGCTCCATTCAGACTAGGCTGCAGTGGATTTTGTTGGACTGCGGCCCATGGCTCTGGGTTATGGATAAAACCGCTGTATCCGAAACATAGGTTACATAAGACCGTTACCTCTTACTGCACCTCAGGTTTATCCTACTGGTTTGAACATTTAAAAGACTTACATTATTTTGTAAAAAGAAAAAAAAGAATCAGTTATGATTTAATGAATCCTTATTTTCGTGGGACATTTTTTTTTCATGTTTGTTTAAATGCAGGAGATTCTGAATATATTTATAGGACATAAGAGTTTCCTGACTGGACAGGGGCCTTCTTTGGCTGAGCATGGGTGATTTTAACATCCATACTGCCTTACAATATAATTTCCAACAATACCACAATATCCCTTATATTGTATCACATTTAGCAGCGCCCCTCACCCATTTGACTTAATGTGTCCCCTGGGATTGAATACGATATTGAAAAAATATTCAAGGGGAAGTTTCTGTCCCTCTTTGTCGTCAGAACACACGCTAAAGGAAGAGGAGTGAAAGCTCTCTCTTTCTCCCCAGACTATCTGAAAGGTCAAAGAAAAGCCTTGAACTGTCTCTTTTCCACTGAGCTGTTTAACAGTCATCTTGATAATGCAGCGTCCGTCTCCATGCTCTTGTGCCAGCAATCATTGCTCGCTGTGTGGGATGCAGACAGTCGAGAACTGCAATCAAACTTACAGACAGTTTCAATCTGCCTTTCTTTCCTAATCGAGGAAAATTCACCCTCATACACAAACACCTACAGTAGCTTACATTTAAAGTAATGTTTATGCTTCTACAAATTAATATCATACTGTATGATCATAAATACATGTAACCTAATCCCTAGGGTGATGCTTAGAATACGTTTTTGACTTATATCTACAGTCTCCATGAAAGAGTTTTTTAATAGCTCACATATTGAGCATGTCTTGCTGGCAGAGAAAACTAGTCTAAACATTTCCTTGCTGGAGTTTCATCCTGTGTTTGTTTTAAAACTACATGCACCACACAACACTTGCACCATGCGAGGCTGATAAAGAGTGAGGAAGCCAGCGTTGCATATCATTTTCTTCTTATTTATTCAAATTGTTCAAACCAAAGTCAAGGGAAGAAATGGACTGGTATAAAACCTGACATTTACCCTGTTCCAGGAATGGTGCCAAAAAAGGCTACCATGTAAAATAATAGAAGTGCCAAACCATATCCCATTCGTATTCGCTCACTTTTCTTTTTACCAGCCACACTAGTTTTATTTAAATTCATGAAAGGCCATGTCTGAAAATGAATGCTTTTTTTCCACTAAGAAAAGGGAAAGAAAATTCACCCCTTTCCCTTCCAAATTCTGAAATGAAATAAAGACAGACAGCTCAGAAAAGAGTCTAACGCCACACGTGGCAATGATTAACAGAGGGGTTTTTAACCCTGAACATATGAAGCGTAAGGCTCCGATGGTGTGAAGGGACCGGAGAGGCTTGGTGCGCTCAGATAGCAATAAAGTGACTTTGTGTAGACCGGCTGCAGCTGATGGGACCGTGTTTGATGGCGCGCTCAGTCCCGAGCTGCTAATTCTTGGACCACCGTGACCCTTTAAAACTGTGATTTGAAGTCATTAATGTCCAACTCTGTCTTTGATGACATGCTGTATTAATAACGACACGGTCATGCTCCGGTGGATTTTTCGGTGCTTGATCTGAAACACCAGTGGGCTTCTCTGCCGTTCTTTAATGTGCAGCTACCCGGCCCACTGTCTTTTAAGTTGAAACAGCCAGTCATCAAATTTGCTCCCATTTCACGTCTTTGTCCTTACGTTCTGTTGAAAAATCTTGTGTTGGGAGTATCCTGCATGATCACACGATGTGTAGTAGCAGGGAAAGCCACGATTGATGACAGTTGTTTTGTAGAAGCATACAGGTCTGCCTTGAAAAATAAATAAAAAGAACTTCACTTTTTACCATTATCTTGAATATAAAATGTCAGCTTTGAAATATGGTGTTAAATTTGACCCTTCCCCGCCTCTGTCCCAGAATCGATTGTGCAGGGATCCTGAAGCTGCGCAATTCGGACATCGAGCTTCGCAAAGGAGAAACGGACATCGGACGCAAAAACACGCGCGTGAGGCTGGTGTTTCGTGTGCACATCAACCAGCCCAACGGCAGGACATTGTCCCTGCAGGCTTCTTCCAACCCCATCGAATGCTGTGAGTTGCACAGAAATAAACCGGCATTCCTGCTCTCCTGGCTCGCCACTTAAGCGAGAGGTGGCATCTATTGTTGTAATCCAATAAACTGAGCTGCTATTTTATTACCTCCTGGAGCAAATTCAGTGGCCCTGCAGCCAATAAGCTTTATGTGATCAAAGCAATTTGCCAAGGCAATAGATGCATTGTACGTGATGCCAGACACACGTGTTATCTATCTCAACTCACATTTTATGACTGAATGCACAAGTTATTGTGGTAAGACTACCCCATTAGCACAGGTTCCACAAAGGTCATTTGCCAGCCTCTAGTTTTGGCACGGTTGAATGAGCGCATTGAAAGAAACCTCTGTTTCTTTGTCAATCATTTGTGTATAAAGGTGTGCTGGTTTTTTTCACCCAAGAAAGCCAATTAAAGTCAAAAGGTGAGACAGAGCTGGCATTATATTTTATAGTCTAATGTGGATGTTAATCTGAGCTGGTTCATCATTACTGAGACGGTTTATTCTGTGAATTTAAGATTTCTTTAGCGCTTTGGTAAGTTCCCATTTCTAAAATTATGCAGTAGGATAATAGATTTAAATTGATGTGCTAATAAATATATATGACTCTGGCTGTGAATCTGATCACCAAATCACAGCGGCTGAAGCTGACTAGCTAGCCACAGTTACAGAAAACAGAGACAGGTGGTTGGCGATAGGCCTCCCAATGGAAAATAGTGACTTAAGGGTCAGATCATGAAAATGTTGTTTTGATCAGGCGTCCGCCTATTCCGATGTCATTTAAAGTGCAGCCGTTGGCCAAAAACCTCCAAGCGAGGGGTCATGAAATCATCATAATAAAGTTGATAAGTCTGTTTTACTGCTGTTTAACTGGCTGCGTGCCGGGCTTGTGCTTCTTGGAGTGGATGGAGATCATCCAGTGAGCTTATGTTGGCTCTCACACACACACACACACACACACACACACACACACACACACACACACACACACAAACACACTGTATTGAAATGTGTGTCTCCACCCGCAGCCCAGCGCTCAGCTCAGGAGCTTCCATTGGTGGAGAAGCAGAGTGTGGATAGTTACCCTGCCACCGGAGGCAAAATGATGCTCCTGAGTGGCCTCAACTTCCTCCCCGACTCCAAGGTGGTGTTCGTGGAGAAGGCCCAGGGTAAGCTGCCGTCACCAGGCCATGTTTATTGCCTCTCCCTTTCCCCCTCTTGATATCTCTTTCAAATGTCTCTCTCCCTCTCCCCTGCCTCCGTCGCATTTCCTCCGTCTCTCCTCCCGTCAAAATAGAGCCGGCCCTGCCAGAGAGCCACATGTGGTGTGCATTAAGCCACTATATTTTTAACCAAAGCATATTTACATTTGCTGAAGTTTCCATTGCCTGTTCGATGGTGCTCGCCACAAGTTAAGGAATGAATCACAACCGGGGCATGTGCAACGTCTCTTTCTCTCACTTTCCCTCGCTCCTCTCCCTCGTCGTCTCTCCCTCCCTGACTCCCTTGCTTTTGACATTTAACCGCCTCGCTCACTCTCACTACTGTAGCTCCCTCTTCCACCCATTCTGCCGGATACTCACCGCGGCAGTGCAGCGCAGAGTTGCAAGCGAATGGTCGTTTCCTTGATTGCGGCCACTAAATCGAAGCAAAGGTCAAGCACAGCGATAGCTCTGAAGTCATGTTGAAACACAATGTTGATGAGCAACAAGTGAGGAAGGATGTGGGATGCATCGCTGATAATATCCACAAATTGATGAATCATTGATTTCATCATTTCTTGGGAAGATTTTGGATAACAATTCCCCTTGTTACACTAAATACTTCTCACTTTCACTTGTATTTTCTTTCTAGTCCAAGGTCACCAATAGGTTTTTGGTCAGGGCAGTGAAATTAAAAGACAGACAAAATAAAAAAATAAAATAATATATATATATATATATATAATATCAGAAGATAACCTATTCTGCATGCATAAGTGAATGAATAAATTACATTTGTATTATTGTGTCATGCAACTCAAATGAGTGTCCCACTTTATAAAAGCCAGATCCAGTCTGCTGCATATATACAGTTCCAAACAGTAGTACAACAAAAAGCCCCAAAATAAAGATAGAGAAATCAGAGCTAACGCTTTGATGCAAAATTGACATTTTTTTACCTCCCCAGCATGCAGTACATGGGAAATGGGACTAGCGCCTCCCAAATCACGTTTCAGCTGCTTGCTTGCCAACTATTAACTAGGTGAGAAGGCAGCAATTAATTATAAAACCGCTGAATTAATTGCCTGAATCAGTAGAGAATGCTCGAAACGTTCATGACAGCTTCAAAATAGCTCTGGCAAAATCGAGTCTCAACATTGGGAGGGAAAAGGCAGGCTTCGATCATTGCTGAGCTTCCCAAAAAATTCAAAAAATGTCCTTCAGTGACTTCAAAATAAGACAAGGAAAAACACTCGCACACTCCTAAGCACCTTAGGGGTTCAGGGATAGGTAGAGACGGGGTGAGGGGAGGTGGATGAACTTGGTAATGTGGGGTCTCCCTCCTCCTGTCTTTATTTAGTCATGGAGGGGGATCCCCTGGAGAGGAAAGCCCATACATACACAACACCTCCGCCTCTCCACTCACTGCTATTTGAGACTCATGACCCCTTCAAGGTTGTGTCACCCTTTATTTCACCCCCTCACTGCTTACCGTGGGCTCTCCGTTTCCTCTTATTCTCCCCTTTCACTGCCTCGTCCTCCAATTCTTCTTACCTCTATCCTCGATACCCGTTAAAGACATTAGCCGGCGTGGAGCTCTGCGCTCGCGGGATCCCCACACTCGCGCCTGCCATCGACATTTCAGTGGTTTGTTTTCCGTCTCTGTGGTGTGGGGAGGGGGAGAGAGAGAGAGAGAGAGAGAGAGAGAGATATCGAAGGAGAGGTTGTCTGTCTACTACTTAGTCTGCTTTTATGTAAACTTTAATGACCCACCACTTCCAGGGTCTCCGAAGTCAAAAAGCCCATTACAGACAGAGCAACACACTACACACATACTGGAACACATACATCAATCACTAATGGCAACTATCTATGTGCAAGTATGAGTGTGGAAAAGTACTTATGTCCCGAATATACTGCAAAATATTGTCTTTTGGCATTTTAATCAGAGAATCCTGCTGTTTCATGATGGTTCTCAGACTTAAGATTTCTCTTGTTGATTTAGAAGGACCAGACTGGAATGAGGGGAAAAAAATAACCCAATAAAATTATAATTATATTACAGATTTATTCTATAACTTTGGTCTTATTTTCCTTTGGAAAAGTTCATGACTAAATGCACCCATGAAATACAGAGCATTGCGCCGCAATGATTACTACTCGCAGACATGTGCTTATACACACACAGTGGGACACGCACATGCGCACGCACAGCCGAGCTCTTTGTACAGCACGACACCAATCACTTCTTTTGCCACAGTGGTGACAGCCATTACTGTTGCTGCCATGAAAGATCAGGACGGCTGCTCATTTTCCAAAATTGACTCCAATAAACACCTTCCAGAAAATTCCACAAATCCGAAAGGAGCACCAGACGGTTTTCGAGTGTCCCAATCCAACTCTTGTCAATGATTGAATCACCAAAGTTGAGTCAGAGGGAGATCACACACAGCACAAAAGCCTATTAGCCCAAATGAGACAGCCATGAATCATAAATACATGTATTTCTTTAACCGTTTCCATTTGCTTTCACACACTCGCGGATGTAGCTGCTTTTAGCACAAACATACCCAGATGACTGTTTTGTAAACAACAAGAGCAGATGTCAATTAATTACTGGACTCTTAAATAATGGATGACATCAACATTTGAGAGATTGTCCCATTAACAGTTTCTGGTTAAGCGATGAGAACAGAAACACCAAAATCATCCACCAGCCCTTGGGAAATCATTGACTCTGGTTCTCCGTGTTGCCACTTTAGTTTACACTTGTTCTAGGGGCCTCTGGCATCATCTAAAAAGTGAGAAAATTATTATGAAATTCATGAAAAAGCTACCAGGGTGAAAATAAGTGATACAGATATATAATTTTTTTTTCAAAGCTAGAAATAAATCAATGGAAATTAAAATAATAAACTCTATTACATCTAAAAGTAGGTTAAGTTAAATGTTTAAAGTAAGATTTACTTCATACATATGCCTAAAATGTATATTTCTAGTGGGAACATACAGTAGTGTGTGCTTGAATAACATATTGCACCAGTGCGAATGAGATGTGTTCCTATCTCTTAACGGGAAAGCGGATCAATGGCAGATCCTTCTGAAAAAAAACCTGCATAAATGTTTTCTTTTAACCTGCTGTACAGTTAAATAATGTCTTCCACTGCAACTGAACTCCTTCCCTCCTTCACTCTGTGTTGTTTTGATTGTCTGTCTGTCTGCCCCCCCCCCCCCTGAGATGTCCTCAGTATCAAATGAGCAGAGCTCATAGCTGTTGCCACTGCGGGAGACCTTAATGCGCCTTGAAAAATAATTACTTCTACTTTTCAAATGCCACGTGCATCCCCACTGCTCCACTTCGTCACCCACAGGATAACTGATGCAAACGGTGTGCGTCCACTGCATGCGCAGCGTGTGTGTTTGTTGTTGTGTACGTGGGCGCGCACTCTCGCTGTTCGCCTGCAGGCCTGTTTGCGTTGTTCAGTAGGAAGTGTTTTCAGTGAGTCATCCGCGAGGGGTTCCCTGAAGAGGAGTGAAGCGGAAAAGGCAAGACCCTCAGAGAGATGAGAAAGAGGGGAGGAAGAGGTGAGGAAGAGGGGAGGGCAAGACAGGGCGTCCTTAGAAGTCCTGTTCGTGACCTCGCGTGTGAGACGTCGGAGAGTGAAAGGGATCACATGCTGCTCTCATGTTGACTTGTTTAGTGAATGAATGCCAGGAGTAGGGTCATGTGACTTTTATACACTTTATTTATTCCTTCAATGGATGAATCAATATAACTGCTCTTTTTTTTTTTTTTGTTCATCACAGACCACACATAGAGAGAGCAAATGAATCGGACTGTAGCTGGATAATGATAGACTCAAGAACCTCAAGTCCACATTTCTGTTTCTGCTGTAATGTAAACATTCTTTTCAATGGTAATTATTATTGACATGTATTTTTAATAGACCTTATCATTTTTTTTCTCTGAGGTGGAGAGTTGTACCCTCCACGTAGCCGCAATGTGGGCATTCATGAAACTTTCCATCTTTTTTTTTTTTTTTTTGGATAGCCGTGCTTGTTTTTTTTATTGTGTTAAGGTTGTGTCAGTGTTTTTGGTTTGCCCAAACCGCTCTCTTGGCGCAGGAGTTGGAGGACATACCTGGCGCACCTATTGCAGTGTGCGTTCTGGCTTGCCCCGCTTTCCATGGATGGAATGAGTGCTGGAGGCAGGGAAAATAGAGACAGACAGACAGACAGAGGGAGAGAGGGCTGGGGAAAGCCTACACTCTGACTCAGAGGGGAGGTAAGGGAATTCCCTGGTGAGCTGGATGGTTTTTACATCTGGTCGGATTGGAGCGTTGCCTGGAGCTCGGCAGCACCACACACGCCTGGACTGCAGCAGGGAGAAGTCTGGTCTTCTCCACCTCTGCTTCTGGCTGGTCAGCCAAGACTAAGAGAAGTCTGAGCTACAGTTTAATCCGTAACATTAGGACAGAAGAGTCCACAGCAATATCCCTTGGCTATTTCTCTTGTCATGTGGAGACTCCTCAGCAAAAGGCTGAACCATTTGGATCCTCGTGCCTTTCTAATTCGAGCAACGCAGGCTTCACTGTCTGCGATCTGAACTGTTAGAGTTCATTCATAAACTGTTTATACTTTGTTGAACACTTCTACCGTGGACAAGTCTAAACACCAGACTAATCGGTCGATGTATTGTACTTCTAGCGGTATGTCTAGACTGCCCTTTGGCTTCAGGCTAGGATAACCTGCATAATCATGGCTCACATTTTGCCACTATGGCAGTGTAAGGTCAGCCTCCACCCCTGCTGCAGGCTAGAGATTAGAGGAGTGTGAGTTACAGTATCCTGTCTAATTAGGATGGTATACTGCACCAAAATCAATGATTATGTGTAATAATTGTAGTTCCAAGAGGAGCCCTCTGATAGAGCTGGAGGGAATTAACCTTGCATGCTCCTTTGCCATCCCCCATTAAGCATCGATTAACGACTGCAGATCCAAAGCTGTGCATGAGAGAAATGGATGGGTCGCTACCCCGAAAGAGCGAACCGTGACATACAGTTTTGGAGGGGGGGGGGGGGCACTGCCAACTTTAAAGGTGCATGATACATTTCTATTCGGGATAATTTCCATTGCCTGTTAACATGACGGCCCACCCAGCGACTCATAGCTAACGGTGCTAAACGTTAACAGTATAAAGTACAACAAACGTGCTGACAGAGCTAACGGTGTTTACCTGGGGGAGGACCGGAGGGTGGCACAACACTTCCATGACGACGATCGAGACATAATCAGATGTGAGCGCCATATGAGAGCAGTGTTGAGCGGCGTGCCCATTTGGCTAGCTTAGCCTGTATTATACACATTTTCAGTGTAACGATGCTAAGTTAAACTTAAGTATCCTGTTATAGGATGAAGCATATGAGAAATAGTACAGAAAGTTTGCCTCTCAAAGCCTCTAGTATTTATTTCACTGGCCTTTCATCAGCAACAGGCCGGTGAACCATTTTGGAATGCCTGTTTTTTCGAGCATGTCTATACTTCAAAGGGATCATGCCGGTATCAGGACAGAAAGATGTCTAGGTTGTCCTGTGGCCTCCACCCTTTCTTCAAACTTCTCTGAACATGTCGTAGCTAGAGAAGTGGCTCAGATGAGAAAGAGGCAATTGTTTCCACTTCCCTTTCTGAGCCAGGTCTTAAAAAATGCCCTTTCCATAGAATAAGTATAGTTATACATCTCGATAGAACATTGCTCAATGCATGGGACTTCGGGTTCACTTTGTCTGCAAATAGTTCAGAGCAGCTAACTGTGCTAACAGGGCTAACACTGCAAACAGCTGCAACAGCTGCTGACAGCTAACAGTGTTTACCTGAGGGGGAACCGTAGGGTGTGCGCTACGCTTCCACAACAACGCCGTCGGTCGGGGCGGCTGTATCAGCTGTAACCGCCACATTAGCGGCGTCCATGAGCTAGCCACATGCACTGAAAGGCATGCACTATGTAAACAAAGCATGGAGAAGCTCGGAATAACAGCCCACACAGAGGGAGAGTGACCTCCCCCCTCAGGTAGACATTACTGTATTATATATTTACACAGATAATATTTGTTATCTGCTATATTAATGACCTGAATGTCGTATAGAGAACCCTTGAAGAGACCCTGCACAAAAGCTAAAACAGCATATACCTGCAGTCATCCGTCACCTTCACTATACTGTGCAACACACCGTGGAGCGCAACCAACCTTGATGGCTTCCATGTGAACACACATATTATACAAATGTAAAAGTCTGGGTGATGTTCCAGCCAGCGCTCTCAGTCTTTAGATCATTTTCAGACTCATTGCCACACAGCTGGAGTCTTGATAAAAGGAAAAAGATCTGTCTCTACTGGCCGCCGTCCTCCTCAGCCTGCACCCACGGGTCAAGTCAGCTCACGCTTTCCCTGTTTTACACCAAGAATAACTCACTTCCTGACTATAAACCCATCACGGATCTACTGTCAGGTCTTGATTTATACAGAAGCCTCTCAATTTGAAGCAGCCCCACATTTCTCCAGTTTCACCACTCCTGAGATTGGCAGAGGTCAGGTGCTTCAGAGGGGAAAGCAGCTGCACCTCTGGGATCATTCATGGCTGAGACCCCTTTTTGGCCTTTTGGCTTTGCTCCTCATTGGACAACAAAGTAAATGATGTGAAAATATGTGTAAAACTACTGAAGTATTTTCCATCTGGGTAGCAACAGCAGAACGGCACTAAAGCGGAATATAAACTTGATGTATGTAAACAGGCGAGATAGAAAAATACTCCTGAAAATCGCTCTGGAAAAGAGACAGGCTACCGTAGCTGCAAAATACATCTGGGTTGTTTCATGAGAAAAAACTCAGCAATTAAGAATGTGAATCATATTTTCCATTCTCAAAACTATTCTCTTTGGTCAGTGGAAGTTGTTGTGCATTACACAACACTTTTTAGCAGAAAAGAAAATCACCTGTGGAAAGCCAAAATATGCAAGGTCATTATGAGGACAGAAATGCTATTACTCTTGGCTATCTTTGGTGTTGTTAAACCCAAGGGATATAATTTGCTTAAAAATATAGTTGGTGTCTGCAGTGGTTGTTTACCTTTTGATAACACCAGATGGAGGACACACATCTGTATCATTAACCAAAGTTAAGGCCATGAAATATATTCAGAAGATTGATTATAGCAGCAACATCGTTGCTGTGTTCACACCGTGTACACAACATTATGCGTTGTCAAGAATTGAAGAACACTCCAAGACGCCTTACACTGCATGTGGCCTAATTGCCGGATGATGAGTGTGTTGTCCTGGTTGTCTGTTTAGGTGTTAGGCTTTGTGGATATCATTTACACAAGTGAGTCACGTAGAGCAATAGGCAGATGGTCGGTTTACCTTTGAGAGCAAGTGTCTCTATTTGTCTGTGTGAATGGATCAGTTCTATTTGGAAATGCCACTGGATCATAGCAAGACACATCTCCTATACCTTCTATTCTATGTGTTTCCAACTCTTATCATTCAAGTCAAAGGCCTGAACAAAAGGTAGAGGATACTGTGGCTTTGTGTGTGCGTTGCGCGTGGGTGGAGGCTGCGTGGAGACGGAGGTGTTGTCGGGAACAGAAGCATTTTGCAGATGTTGCAAGGAAGAAGGAGTGAATGGAAAGTCTTGCGGTTATCAGTTGTACAGCCACGCTCTCTGAATCGCAAAAGTATGCCACATGTGGCCCCATCCCAATTCATGTCTCGGTTTCAGATTTGCTGAAGTCTGACAGAGCAAGCGTTGAGAGGTTTGGAGGAACAAAGTGGCAGGGAGCTGCAATAGGTGAGGGACAAGATCGAGAAGAAGGTGGAGCGAGTGGAATGAGAAGAAAAGTTTTGAAAAACATGTTTACTAGTGGAGGTTGGGATTGACGTCGTGGTCTAAGGTTTCCCTCTTGGAGTGTCTCCCAGAGCGGAGGCGGGTGAGATTCCCCCTTGGTTCCCCTAGACGTAACATGAGGAACGCTCATCTCTGTTTGTCTCTGTCTCTCTGCCTTTCTCTGACCTTCTCCCTGTCTGTGCTCACTCTAATTGCACTTCCATACTCTGAGCCACTTCACAGCATTACGTGCGCCTCTCATTCTTTTCAGCATCTCAATCACAAGTACACAGTGTAATTCCTGTGCCCTCACGGCGGTCCTATAGGACCCTGCTTCTATTCCCCGGGTCATCCACATCATCTCCGTTACAGCGAGGCACATTTCTCCATATGTAACTCTGATTTCCCCAAGTTCAAATAGAAAACCCTTATCTGATCCGTTCACCGTCTGTTTTTCTCTTTCCCCGAGTTTTAATATGGCCATTTTGGAAAGCGATATCTACTGATGTTCACCCTCTGAATAGTAAAGCTGACCACCAGCCCCCACTACCACAGCTCACCAATAATAAACCAACCGTGGCTGGGATCCTTTATCCTTTCACTTGCTGCATGATGTGAAAAACATAATTCTTTGGGAGGGAAACCAAGGGTTTTACATCTTCCAGAGCTGCTGGACTTCTGCTATCAGTCCTTTGGAAACCGACTCTGATTATCTTATCTGATGGCTTCCTGTCCCAGAAGCAAAGCACAGCGTCTCAGCAGCCTAAAGTCACGGCTGCTGCTCACCCCAGCTAACATACAGTAGTGGTGCCACATTGCCCATACTATTGCCTCGCATGGTGTGCCACTGACACAAAGACTGTTCTGTGTCACGTCTATTTCTGACGGCCCTAATGAGTCATCGGTTTAAAAAAAAAAACAAAAGAGGAAGAAAAGAAATGCACTGTGGTCGGTGCTGATTGCCCAAGCAGAGCTCCGAGAGTCTGTTCGCTAAGGTGTGGCATGAAATCACGGAGAAAACCCAAAGAATGTGAGCTGAGCTTCTGCAGGCTTCCAACAGCTGCAGTAGCTCACAGGCCTTTTATTGCGTGGCAGTGAGGGGAACCTCCTTACCACAACAAGACGGAGATGAGAAGAAAGAGAACAAAGAAAAGCTTTTTTTTCTTCTTTTTTTTCACAGAGCAAAGCTAAGAATAGAAATAAGAGAGGAGAATAGAAACAAAAAATCTAATGAAGGATTTAATGAAGGGATAAAAATAGTAACTAATTTAACGGAGATGGAAACTGAGTAAGAAAGTGGGCGGTTCCAGTTGAAGATCTGACCTGGGGCTGAAGTTAATGCTTAACTTCATTATATTTTTGTATACAATATTGACAAATTCCCATCACAAAACCTAAAACTATATCTTCCCCTTGTTTTGTTTTGCTTTTTTAAGTCTGAGACCGACTTCAATGTGCTTTTCCTTTTTTGTGATCTAAATTGGATTGTTTTTTAGGATATACCCTTTCAATAACAAAGTAATGTACACAAAACATTAATTGAGGAAGAATAAAAATATAGAAAAAAAATATGAATAGATATTTGACAAAACAAATACTAAAGAGTGAGATAGAATCAATGTGAAAAAGAGACTTAGAGCAGCAAATGCATTGGAGAAGTTGAAAACAGCAAATGGTTTACGTTTTGCTTGATGGCTTTTAATCAATTATCCAATTATCGACGACTTGTTAAATCAACTAATTAAATCACGACACTGAACAAAATGCCCCTCCCCCCGCACCTAATCCCCTAACCCACCACCAGAGCACACATCCTTTCACGAATACAGAGTATCATCTGCAGATTATAGCCGTCCTCCATCTAAGGTCTTTCTTGTTTGTAGCATGATACTAAATGTATATATATATATATATTTTTTTTTATTCTTTTGCTAATAGATGGGCACCATCTGTGGGAGACAGAAGCCAAAGTTGACAAGGACTCCGTCAAAAATGTAAGTGCGCCTCAAAGACCCGTTGGAAATGCTCCTGTTGTCTTCAGTCCCACCCTCCCACCCTCCCTTGACACTTTCTCTTTTTTCCCTCTGTCTCCTCCTCATCTGTCCCCTGTAATGATGTAACCTTTGCTCAGGCATTACGAGTTGCAACATAGAATATGATGATTGGCCCACGCAATCCTGAATGGAATTTTCACAAAATCTCTCTACCCTAACGGAGTAAACACGGGATGTCATACACACACACACACACACACACACACACACACACACAGACACACGCAGGGATTACAAAAATATAAGTTACTATTTTTATCCCTTAATAAGTATAAACACGTACTCACACACACACACACACACACACACACAGTCCTCCCAGCATGGCCAGACGTTTAGTTCACAGCAAAGTGAATTGGACGTGAACACCTCGTCTGTGCCGGGACCGTGCAGCCAAGAGTGGATTACAGCCCGGCTTTTACCTGCTGCTTTTCATGAGAGCCGTAATGAGAAAATAAACCAGTCCAGTTGTTTCACTGACGCTCAGCTACACATTCGGAGTTGTGTTAATGCAAACCGGGGAGCAAAGGGAACGAAGCAAGTGTTGTTCTACGTGTCACAGAGAGCTGGTTGTGCTCTGGAATTAATTAGGGGCTTCACTGAGGTTCGTTAGGTCCGCCTGCAGTGTGGAGAGGCGAGTACAGGATCTGTGAAAACGGGCTTGCTTGTGCGTGATGACAGTGTGTTTTGCATTGCCAGTGCCTTTCATCAGCGACCTCCTCCCCTCCCCTTTATTTGTGTAAACTAACCAAGGCAATTTACACTCGCACGGGGTCTCAAATAACCCACACGCATCTAAATGCTGCGACTTGAGGCTGTTTTTTCTTCTTGTTGTTGTTGCTATTTCACTCAGGTAAATTACTTGGTTGCGTCAGGAGGGTAAATATGGACTGATGTCTAATTGGCCTGTAGGGCTGCTGTTGTGCCATGGCCGGGGTCCCAGATGCTGGAAAATTAGCGGGCGTGCAAGGCTCGGCCGGGGGCGGCAGCGTGGGGAGGCGAGGTCGATGAAAGACAAATACTAGTGTGTGTTTATTTGTAGATCTAACAAACAAGTGGGGAGAGACGGCAAGAGGGCCCTGGCCTTCCTCTTGTGTCAGTTGCCACCAGACTACCCTAAAGTGCTCCAGACTGCCTGCCCGACAGTGTTTTTATTGCCATTCAGAGCGTGCTAACTTTCATTGGTTAGGATGGAGAGGGAAAAGCCATGTGCGCACACACACACGCACACCCACTGAACACACACTGAACACACTCAATCAGCCACCTGCATGTTTTCTTTGTCATCATCTGGAGGGCAGACGGGGGCGGAGGACGCAAGTCCCTCACCTCCAAACCCCCCACCTCCACCCCACAGCTCCCTCCATCCACAGCGATGACCTACAGCACCCTGCTTCCTGTCATTCTGGCCTGTTTGGACCCCAACGAGAGTGGCAGCAGGAATTAGACACAAAAACTCAGACAAATTCCCTCCGTGTTCCCTTGTCAGAGAGACAGCAGTCGAGAGTTCACATCCGCCCAGACTTGCCGAGGTCTGGCCTGGGGGGATGGGGGGAGGGGACAGGCGAGCCTCTCCACAGGGAGGCATGGCTGTGCAAACAAATACGCCGGCCACCTCTCTCCTCTCGTGCTGTACAAAAAACAAAGCCCTGGGGTTTTCCTCCGAGACAAACACGGGCACTGGACCAACCTCATGGGCTCTGCCGCTGTGTCTACACAGTCCAGGCGAGCTCATTTAGATCAGTTCCCAGTCCAGCCTCTTGGAAACAGTACCCTAAATGAAGTAAAATAAACATAGCCGTTGATTAATAGGCTGCAGGAAGTTGGACTACAAACTCAGAGTTGGGGAGTGAAATCTGATGTGTAAATACAACTAATGAATGTTATTTTTTTATGGTATGGGCAGCTGTCTTGTCTCATAAATTTGAAATGTCTTATGGTATCTTATTTGTAATTTAGAGTACTGTTGTTGTGGAGATCCCGCCGTACAGGAACCAGAGAATATCCAGCCCGGTGCAGGTTAACTTCTACGTCTGCAACGGCAAGAGGAAGAGGAGCCAGTACCAGCGCTTCACCTACCTGCCTCCTAACGGTAATCCTCATAAATATTTCTTTCTCTACTTTTTTTTTGTTTTTTGTTTTTATCACCAGCGACCATCTCTTAGAAGCTGCACACTCTGCGTTCCATCACATATATAGTATTTCTCCAGGTCTTCACATCCTGTCCGCTGTAGTTTATCGCGGCCAGCAACATGCCATGGGAAAATTTGCGGCCTTTTTTTGGGAGGTAGGGGGGGGAGAAGGGCGGGCGTTTTTTCGACGTTACACCTGGCACCGCTTGGCCGTAGCCCGTGAGTGAGAGCAGGAGATGTGAGGTGTGTTTACTCTGGAGTGAGACGGCGTTCCCCAGCGATGAGGTGTACCTGCTGAGTGACAGAGCCTCCGAGCGCTGTTGATGAAGAGAAGTCAATCCCCCCCGGCGACCTGACTTTCACACCCCACCTCACAAAAATGCCCCCTCACACTCCTCCGGCACACAAAAACATCCATGCGCGCGCACACACACACACACACACACACACACACACACACACACACACACACACACACAAGTGCATCTACCAGGCAGTGCTTTGCCCTGTCATTCATGTAGCAACCTGAAAACCCAGGAATCCCTCTCTCTCTGTGTTCATCATGTGTCCCTGGCCTCAGTGTTTATAGATGGCTTTCACATTGGAATTTGAAGAATGTATCTCCGAGACTTTAGAGAAGAGTTCAGCCCTCAAATATTGCATCGCGAAGCTATTGACTCTTCACAATGGGCGCAGGTGAACTTTCAGCTTTGGTGTCACTTTCAACCATTCCGACTGGAATACTGTTATTCTATCTTTATGTGTTCAGAGAAAGTTGATTAAGCGCGCCTGCTCTTCTTTCAGCGAAACAATGCCTCCCCGTTATAGTGCCAAGATCCTTTTGCTGCTGGCTTTTGAGCAGCTTTCCTGAAGCAGCCGGGAGTTCAGTGCCTTTCTTAGAATACTAAACCTCTCTGGCACCCGATGATTAGTTGCTGAAGGCGGGTTTCCCACATAGTCCCATCTGGTTTAGGGATTCCAACCAGCAACCTTACCTTTACGAGACCTGCCGTCCCACTCGTGATAACCAGCGAAAATCCACTCGATCAAAATGTTACCTTGTATTCATTGATCAGTTGTCTAATGGGTCTAATGCTGCTGGGAGAGCATGCATGGCTTTTTTAAGTTAATACGATGTGACATTTAGATTATCAGCAGATGTGTTTATGGCCACGGGAGATAAGTGTTTGGGTTTTTGGACGAGGCTCTGAGAGAAAGTCAAGCAAGGCCCGTATTTGGAGATGCCTGATTATATGAGGAGCGAGTTCATTGTGGGTAACTGGACCAGCGTAGGGCTGACACACAGTGTCCTTGTATAGCAGATCCATTTCAGAAACTGTACTTCCACGGGGGGAAGAGAGAAGGAGAGGGAAAGGGCGGAGATGTAGAGGCTTATCAGCCTCCACTATGCATCTCTAAGTCATTTCCCTGAGCATAAACACAGCTCTAATTAAAAGATGACTTGTTGTGTTCTGTCTTTTGTTGCCAAGTAAACCACAAGTACAGTGTGGACCACACAAGCGGGGCCGATGTCTTCGCACTGGAGCATAATTAACTCACAAGTGTCACAGCCAAAGAGGCCACAAATCGCAAGCTATTGAGTTCTATTTTCAGATTTACCACTCCTTTGAAAGCCCACTTTAAAATATACAACATTTCTAAAAACAAATATTCCGTATTTCAATCAAAGAGGGAATCTAGGGTGTAATATTGCAACTGGGCTGGATAACAGCTGAGGCAGAGCTGCTCTGAGTGCAGAAGTAATCTCATTTCATTGAGAAAACCACTGCGGGTGACACCAAAAAACAAAACAAAAAACATAATTTCTCTGGTGGAGTAGCATCACAGCCGGTGGAGTCCCAAGTTGCAGAGTTGAAACTTGCATTAGCATTGACACTGGCTATACGTTGTCAATGAGATTTTAAGGGGTTTGAGAGCAATAGCTGTAATTTTAAATGTAGATAGAAATGTTGCAACGGCAAAAATGTATTTTCTTCATCATGACACCAGCATAGTGACTAATCAGCGCTCTCCTGTTGAAAAGCATTTCCAAAGAATTCTCTATAAAGGTCATAATCAGTGTAAACAAACCCTCTGTGGCAATGATGAATGTAACACATTCACGGTTTCAATACAGCAACAAAGAATGAGGAAATCCTAGTGAAGCTGTTTGCTTTTGAAGGTTTCAGTGTGTGTGTGTGTGTGTGTGTGTGTGTGTGTGTGTGTGTGTGTGTGTGTGTGTATGTGTGTGTGTGCACGCACGTGTGTGTGTGTAGGCGTGTGCTTGTGTGTATGTATGTGTGTCAACACTGAGAGAAACAACCAACACTGTGGCCAGGTACTCGGGGTGGGCTGCGGAGGAGGACACACACAGACACACACACACACACACGCACACACACACAGAAACTTGTCAACACTTTTTTTTCCTCTTTTTTTTTTTTGCTCGCTCGTATGAAAAGACTCTTCCGGCCCGCTGTCCCACTTCAAGCGCAGTTGTGGTCACTGACGTTGTTTAGAGAGAACATTTCTTTCACACTCTGGTGTCTGCTCATCTATAAAAAGGCAAAGCCTACCCTTTAAATAGCCTGACTTGTTTGAAACAGCGGAAGGATGAAGCAAACACTCTGCGACACAGATGCTAGTGAAAACCACCTTTATTTTCCATTCAGGTCATGTGACCACCTTGTTGTTCTTTAATGCAAATGCAGCTGGCACCTAACTCTGGCTCAACACCGATGCTTAGTTTCACTATGCCGTGTGTTCCCCTCAAATGAGAATATTACTTCAGTAGAGGCTATATTGTTTCACACATGTAAGCAGATCCTCATCGTCTGTCGACCTCGCCCTGCCTCCGAAACGTGAAATGATAAACACATTATCAGATGCAGCCTGCTCTTACTCCAGCTGACAGACGAAGATACGCCTCAGTGGTGTGAGTAGAGGGTTTTGCTGTTGACCTGTTGATGCATTGCCATTGGGAACGTTAAAGCAGCCTCTTTGAAATGTGTCTCCACTGTGCAGTATGTCAGAGAGCACACGGGTCAAGTGTCTTCATGTCCTTCAGCTGGGCTTCAAAGGGCAAAAATAATTTATTAAAATAAAGTGCATAGAAACACAACAGCTAAGCCGATCGTGAGACATGTCTTGCTGCATGAGCTAAAGCGGCCTTCAGCAGATGTGTCGAGAAGACGTTTGCTGTTGATTAACACCGTTTGCTTGTCTGCGATGCGGAGATGCACATGCGGGACTAGCGTCCTTGTCTGGTTCCCGGTATGAGCCCCTCTTTTCCAAGCTCCCTTCCAATCGTTATTGCGTGAGTAGAGTACGTGACGTGTCGCTCTTCCAATAAGAAAAACATTTTTGCTCCAACCACATTAAACAAGAACCCCCCCCCCCCCCAAAAAAAAAAGAAAGAAGAAAAAAGTCCTGGCAGTGACCGAAAGCTGGAGCAAAGAACTTCTCGGAACCCCTTTATTTTTACAGACTGTTCGGAGATTCATCTGAAATCCTCGAGTTCTATTCTTAACGCAAACGGGTGCCGACTCCCTCCGCTGCGTTGGTTTGTGGTTGGAGCTGGAAGGGAGGAACGTCAGAAACATGTTGTATGACACAGACAGGAAAAGTTAATAAACCACACATTGTTCTTTCTTTTTCTTTTGGGTAAATATTTGCACAGTCATGTTTTTTTCCTCCCGAAAACTGGACAAAGGCTGAACTGTTTCTGTCATGTCTGGGGCTTTGGGCTTCGTCAGACATACCTACAGCACACGTAGGCCAACAGTGTACATGGTGACCAGATTGCCTGCTCAGTGGGACATGGTGCACCAGGTACCTTTGAGTTAATCAACTACCACCTGCTCCATGTTTACTGTCACTGCAGATTCACGCCGTTAGAACAAGATGACTTCAGCATTTCTGCAACACGACAAATCACAATTTTCTTTTTTTTTCTTTTTTTTTCTTTTTTTGCGCAGTGGTCTGACACTGTCACGTCCCAATCAACAAGCAGTCAAAAATGAGAATTCTTACCTTTTGCATCCCATAATCCCCCCCTTGCCCGATGGCTACAAGTAGAGAGGGTATCTACATGAGCTCTGTTTGCTGGTCCATCCTAATCAAATACACTGATACGCACATCTATGTCCCAATTCCCATTCCCCTTGAGAGGAAACGAGTGCTCAATAAAATACCCAGATCAGGCTTGATCAGTTTAATATGAGCAGACAGGGAGGGGTGGAGGGGGGGGAAACTGCCAGAGATGGAGAGAAAACCATGTGCAGAACATCAACTGTCTGTGGGCCATAACCCACAGGTTGGGAGGAAATAGAAGCCAGCTGAAGTTGGGACTTGCCTGGTGAATCTGTTTTCTCAGCTCTCGTACAAAGTGGAAAGGAGACACACAGATGGATGGAGCAGGGGGGGGGGGGGACCTCTGTTTATATCTGTAGCAGAGGAGGGAGAATCTCAGGGGGGAGGGGAATAGTTTGAAAGTTGAAAGAAGGGCCATTAGTCCAACGTGATTTGATTTCCTGTTTCGCCAGTCTTGCCCATAGTCAGAGGGCATACAGAACAATAATTTTGACAAATTACCTCACTGGATATGAAAACTTTAAGCTGTAATAAACCAAACTGCTCTTTAAAAATACACTCTAACTGGATTACAAAGTGGGGTTGCAAAAGTCAACAGCATCCCATCTCTTCTGAGATACTGCCGATTCCCCTTAATTACATTATCGTGTTGGTTTTGGTCAAAGGCAGGACATCTTGTGATGTGGTATCAGATTTGTTAAATCTTAAGGGCATCCAGAGTAAGATACAGACACCAACGCTGGGCAATCTGCCTCTTTCATCCCATTGGTGTAAATCATCATTAACCACGAGGACTGGTAACCATGACATTCTTAGAAAAGACGACACTATTTTCACCCATTTAGCTACTGCAAGTCATTTAGCTGATGCAACTCTGGCATCACACATCTTGACTCCGTTGGTACTGTGCCATCCATTCACACAAAAAAAAAGGCATGGAAGAGACAGAGAATCACTGAGGCTGTGGATGCAGTGTGAGCCATGTGACCTGCCTGTTATTCCCCAGGCTGTGGGGAGGAGGCCCGGGCATCATGGGACTCGCCTTACGATGCTCCCCCAGACACCCAGACCCAGTCCCTGGGTTCTGAAAGCAGACAGGTCTGACGTAAATGTCCTCCCTGCAGCGCTATCGACGCATCTCAGCACCCCTCAGAGGATGCAAGCGTGATTAATGTCACGTCACGATCCAACTCCCACAAAAATACATGACACAATGAAAGAAAACAGCGTTTCGTAGGAAACACTTCATACTGTTCATTTCACGTTGCAGCCTTTTGCTCTTGACTATTGCTCAAAGGTTCTATTGTGTACAAACGCAAACACACAGTTTAGACAGACATCTATTCATATTGACATCTGTACGCCTCGGAGTAAATGTCACTTGGAACCAAAAACTCTTAATGGCTGGCATCAAACGCTCACCACACCCATTAACGCGTTTTAACAATGTGTAGAAATAGAAACAGTGTGCCCATTGTGACTCAGAGGCCTTTGCTATGCATCTGGGTGTCTTAACACTGCCCTATTAGTTTTGTGCTGGCACAGTGTGTGCATATGGACTTGTATAATAACTCACCAGTGAGCTTGTTAATGTGGATCCCTCTCCATCTCTCAACCCGGGCCGTATAGTTCCATTCTGAAATTTCTCAATTAATAGAAAGTTGTTTTCGATAACTGCTCTTGACAGCGAACAGGAAGCATGTGATACCTGTCCGTCAGAAGCAATCAGGAAACGGTGCAGACGGCCTGCACTGGATTCGAAATTAGAAGAGAGGAGGCAGGATGATCAAGTGGGGTCACTGCACTCTCCTCCATTAGCCGGGGGGCCTGAAGCTCCTGAAACCACAGGCGCAGCTCCACAGCCTCTTAAGGAGCTCAGGCGGCCTAATCAAAATCAAATCATCTTCTTTTTTTCACCCTCTCCTTCTATCTTTTGGTCCTGAGAGAAACGATTACTTCTAGAGTGTGGAGGAAACCTTGGGGTCCTGGGCTCCTTGAGCAGCAACAGCAGCAGCAGCAGCCCCAGTGCTTTAAAGTAGTCTTTTATTGGATATCAGAGCTGGAAGAGAGTCCAAAGAAAATAGGTCTTATTCATTATTAGAGCCAGCTGTGGCTTTCCACACTGATGACTCATCCATTTTTCTTTCCCCCCTATTCTTTTGCTTTTTTTTAACTTTTTTTTTCTCTTCATGATGCGGTAAAGAGGGGTGGCGGTTGGGAGGCGTGAGGGTTTCTCTGTTAGAGAGCTCAGCCAAGTTGACAGCGAGCCCATATCCACTGGTGGTTGTTTGTTTGGATTATGGAGGGTATCGCGGCCACAACTGTGCTTGCTCACTGCTTTACTCAGCCTCACTCGTGCACTCATTTGCGCCACGTGGATTCCCTGCACGTTTTTTTTAATATCTCCAACTTTCTTTCCACTTTTTTCCCCCCAGCGCCGATAATAAAGACAGAACCCAATGATGAATATGATTCTCTGGGGATTGCGAGACTGCCCATGCATTCAAAGCCCTATTACAGCCGGCCCAGGCTCTCTCCCATCATGCCTGTAGCCGACCCTGATGCCTGCCTGGTTGGTGGCTACCCTCCCTGCCCGCCTCGCCATGCTGCCATGCCATCGTCGTCCCCCAGCTCCAGCCCCACCCTGCATGACCTGTCCCCCGTGGCATACAGCAAGTGCCTCCCCGACAGCCCCACCCATGCGGCACCGCCAGGCCCTGTGGTGCCCCCAATCCAGGAGAGCCCTGGCCACCCCAACCTCGCCCACCCAGCATCGCCAGACCACAACTCTCCCCTAGGGATGCTTCATTCCCAAGGCAGCCCCATCCACCTCAACAGCCCAGGGCCCCTTGGTTACCATCCTATCTATGCCAACAGCAGTCCCTCATCCTCCCCGGCATCCCACCCCTCCACTCCTGGGGGGACTGCGGAGAGCCCGTTCGTTCAGGCCTACAGCCCCGGTCAGGCTCAGGCCGGAGGGAGCTCACCCAGCCTGTTACCCGAAGACGCCAGCCCCCCTTCGATGGCCATCACCGTCAAACAGGAGCCCCAGGAACTGGACCAGATGTACCTAGATGATGGTGAGTTAAGAGAAACAAGGTGACGTTGTCTGCAAGTTTCCATTTGATAACAATTTGTCTAATGGGAGGCATTTTGTTTTTCAACATGAAAGCTTCTCTTTATGAGCTCTCTGTCCATGCCAAAAAAAATTGGCTGTTTACGTAGACCACTGCATTTATCTAACACCTCTTGCTTATCTACGAGCCCCCACACATAGCCGCACCCTGCTGCACCCCTCAGTATTTCCTGATGGAATGCTGGCAGCAGATTTACGTCACATTTGTTTAATTTTAGACCACGGCAGCTTTATTTGCTTTTGGCGAAACGTGCGGTCCGGCTTATGTTGTCCAAGTGGCGGCTTCACTGTAAAACAGTAAATTGCCTTGATGGGATTTTGAAACAATCTGTCAAAACATGAGAGCGGTGAGGTCAGTCGGGTTGCAGCAGAACTAAAACGGTGGCACACGCGTAGCGAACCAAACTGTTGACACAACGACTAATGAAGGAAGCAAAACAATGGGTAGGGGTTTCCTGAACCGAGCCATCCTCCCCCCAACTCCCCACCCCACACCCCCACCATCTCTCTCGGAGGGATGCTGGGAGGCGGAAGGCAGAGGCTTTGTTTTCCCGTCTTTTCCCCATGGAGTCGACACCACGCGGCTGTCGTCATCAGGGGAGGCTGTGGGGTCACTGGTCTCCCTCTGGCAATGAAAGCAGTCACACCCAAGGGACCATATGGCTGAGTTTATTGCCTCCTGTGTCCATCTCACGGTATGTCTCTCAGGTCGCCAACCTGTTATCTGTGTTAGCAGAGGCTCCACTTGTTGTTATGACATATATTCATAGAGCACATCAATGGCATTGTGCCAGTTTGAAATATTAACCCCCACCACCACCCCCACCTCCACAGCTCCACACTGAACTCAGGAATATCACCCTTCCTGTGCACCTTTTGTTAAGTAAACTGATTTAAAGTGTTTGTGTGTGTGTGTGTGTGTGTGTGTGTGTGTGTGTGTGTGTGTGTGTGTGTGTGTGTGTGTGTGTGTGTGCACACTTCAATAAACAGCTCTGGAAGTAGAGGGGTGATAGGCACGAGGGACCTGGGGAGTTTTTGCTGTGGAACTGTAATTGAGTTGAAATGCAGTCGTCAGCATATCTGTCAGTCCTGATGAGTCCCATTAGTCCTCACCTCATAAACAGACAACACAGAGACAGGGGGGGTCTGTCTCTTATCAGCTCTATAAACTGATTTCCAACTTTTTCTCTCCCGGTTCTTTTCTCTCGCCTGCTTTTCTCTCCCGTTATTTTCTCTTGCCTCATTTCTTTTTTTGGAGTTCACGGCAACGCTCTGGAGATCTAATTTGAAACAAAACTGCTCGTTTGAAATTCTGGCTATTTTCAATAGCTATGGCGGGCAGAAGCTTTAATTTCAGCTTTGATAGGATGAAGTGAAACCGTAGCTCTATTTAGCGTTCTGTAATAAGGTTGGAAAGGGGTCCTTTTACACCAACAGTACGAAGATACACCCAATGTACATAGCGGCGCGAAGGTGAAATCATGTAATCTTGTTTCTTTTCCCAGATACTCCATCCACTGTCACTTTAGCAGGCTCAATCGCTCTCCAACCCGGTGGCCAAATGTATCCAGCCAGTGATTACAGTTGCATTAGGGACGTGCAGGAATGTGTATTGATTGACTGAGGACAGTGAGGCAGCCCCTTGAAAAACCTCAGTGCGCTGCCGGTTTGCATCACCTAACGTCTGCGCAAGCATCCGTGGTGAGCTCGTGGAGTCCCTGTAAGTGTGCGGTGGTAACAGCACACTCCAAAGGCATCCACCGCTCCCGGGCCCGGCCCGATCCCAAACCCCTCAAATGAGCCCTAAGCTAAAATAAATAAGATCGGAAGGCAGCTCGCAGGGCGCCCCGCTCCCCGTCCGCACGCATTACCACCGTATGTTAGCGAGCTGAGCGCTCCATTAGAGGAGTGGGGTGGGGTGGGGGGGGACAAGTGGATGACCTCACCACAGCGCGGCGGTGATTTAACGCCAGCAATGTAGAGCAGTGTTCCTCCCCAGCAATTGGGGGCCGGTGATTTGGAGTCTGCGGGAGCACACTTGATCTTCCCCAAGAGCGCAGCGCCTCCCACGCTCGAGCGCTGAGGCCTCCGGCTCTCGTCAGCCAGAGGAAATGTGTCTCTCTGGCCAGGCCCGGATTTTACGCAGCCCCTGAGAAATCACTCAACTTATCAACGGTGAGCTACTGTACCGCAAGGAGCTTGGTTAGCATGGAGGGAGTCTGGGATGTAAACCCCCCCACCCCCCCCTCCTCGACTGCCGTACACAGTCTCCATTGTAATCTGCTAAACTCTTCCCTCTGCTGTGATAGAAGCTCGCTAGCTGCGGTGCAAGACACGAGGCAACGATTCGGGTGTCTGCAATGAGATTTTATGGGAAGAAATCCAGTTGGCGGTCAGATCTACGTGGGAGAAGTTGTTTTCACTCAGCGGCACGCCGGCTCACACCTGTTTCAGTTCTCACGTCTCATCGCTGGACTAAAGCGGCAGATCAGCCTCGGTTCAGAGAAGAGAAGCAAGTAGAGGGTGAAAACACCCGGCGCTCCCGGGAGACTGCCCGGCTGCATTGTTGACTCACCGCCGTAAACGACGCATGGTGGCAGTCAAATAAAAGTTTTCAGACATTTCATGCTCGCTCGCGGCCGCCTATCTGTACTTTACAAGGCGCATGACTGCGAGCGAAACGCCATTCAAGTGACATCAGTGCACACAACAATGGAATTCATGAGAAACACGGTCTGCAGCATTTAAGTTTGCCGTGTCAGCCGTACTAATTAGGCCCCAAAAAACAAAATAGATGCTAAAATGACGACATGCTTTGTCACACGTCTGAAGGAGCAATTCTGATGACATCATACCCACCTCTTGTCTCAAACAAACCACTGACACACATGTCCATCTACATTTACACACACACACACACACGCATGGACACCTTTGATCTTAGACGTGGATTTTTTTCCTTTCTTTTTTTTTTTTTTTACACAAACTATTTTGGAAAGTTCCCCACATCACTTGTTGCAAACCCTTCACTTGAAGCTCTATTCCTGGTGTTTATAGGTGTTTTGCTGCAGATGTGTGTAGAGCAGAAGTAGTCTGCTGGCTGAGTTGGGTCCTGTGAGGCTGCTGCTGTGTGTCCTGTCTCATTAGCGACTGCTGCGATGGGTGATATCATGAAGTGCAGCTCAACGCAGCACACAGCAAATGAACGAGTGCTAATCAGGGGGCCAGATTTCTACCAGCTGCCTCTCAGGGAAACAGAGGGCCCTTATTCCTCCAAAATAAGAAAAACACTGAGCGCAACGCAGCCTCTGTCGATTTTCTGACATTTGACATATGTGCTCTGATTGCCTCGTGTTTCAGGCTAGTTTTCCTTGTGATTGTTTCCTCCCCAATTCAAGGCTGATGCATTTGAAACTCTACTCGGCTTGTTTTTCTCAAAATGAAAACAGAATTGTTGTCGGCCCTCCTTTCCTCCTTCCCTCCCCTCCGGCAACTAAAAAAAAAAAAGAAAAGGCATTCTAACCTTCCTGAGGATCTCCGTCCACCACTGATGCCTCCGAAGGCAACTCGAGGCTTTCCTCATGGAAACTTTTACACATTCTGGCAAGTATCCCAGACCCCAGGACTCCGCAAAAACCCCTAATGATGATTGAGAGCGCGTCCGCACCGCGCTGAAAAACATGCTGAGTCGCTAACATTGGAGTGTGCCGCAAGGCTGGCTCTGGGATTGGAGGGGGGCAGAGGAGAGAGAGCGAGAGAGAGGATTTTAGAGGGTGGGGGGGGGGGGGGCGGTGTTCATTAAAGTGGAGGTTTGAAGTGTCTAATGGGACTCACTAAAGCAGAGCTGCTCCTGTATGTTTAGACGGGATGCATTTGCGTGTGTGTCTCTTTTAGTTAATAGAATCAGGGAGACGTGGAAGCGCTGACCGCCGGTGCTTTCACAACACTTTCACAACACTCCACCTCTGACCCCCCCTGGCCTTTTAGGGGCAGGTCAAGCTCAAGCTAATAGTGCACAGAAAGAAAGGCTGTCTTGTGGTTAAGTGCAATGCCAAGAACATAGTCTCCTTCTAGACATATTGCTATCGACGGGTGATGGCTTTTTTATTATTTATGACCACAAAGAGGATGTGTTGTTGTTGTTTTTTTGACTCTTGCTGTCATTGCATGCGTTCTCATGAAGTAATTCGGGATCCTGCTTTCCTGGTAGCTCTTGACACGGTGAGGTTTAAGGGCTGCTTTTATAGTCGTAGGAAAGATTAATAGGTTGGCTGCTCTCTAGGATTGTCCTTTTAGAGTCATTGACCACCTGAGCGATGGATCAACAACTACACTTTTGGGATCCGCAAAAGATTTGATTCAATTTCTTCTCATTGAGATCCAAAACCATTACTTTTACTGTGCAAGTAGAGCTGCTATGGCTCTTATTACCCATTATCAGATATTAGTGGACCTCACCAACTACTTAAAGGGGTGTGCTCAGCGGCAAACGTGAAGATATTTGTTGTAGTAGAAGTTGTGGATGATGATAATTGATCAATTTGCTTATAAAACTTCACTAAAAGACACAAACGTATCACTTGATCTTACAAACGTCTTAATTGTAGTCGTACAACATTGGAATAGAGGAGCCAAAAGGGGTGGTTAAAAAAGAAGAATAAAACAAACCTGTAGCTGCACACAGGACACGTGAAGTGATTTCTGCTTCTTTTTCTGAAAGTCTGCTTAAACACTACCTTAGTTTGTAATATAAAGTTTGGGAGTTACAATGGAAGTACAGTAATTAAAACCAGAGAATGCCATCGCGTCTTTGCAAGAGAAGAGGAATACCTACGCAGTTGAGTGGAAGTCCTCTGGATTACCTTAGCACCCTCTGTTTCCTCTTACATCTCTTTTATCTCTGTCCCATTGGCTGAACATAAGAGCCTTTAGATTCCTGGTTGTGATCAGTTTTTTTTTTCTTTTTTTTTTTTTGCAACACATATTATGAAACCCACTCAATTATAGACACTACTGTCCCAGATTGCTTGCAGTTTAGCAAATAATTGGATCTAAGTGGTTACATATGACAGTGGCAATGGGGTCACAGTATTAGCGCTTTGATTTTTTTAGCTCTTTGTAAAAAAACATTGGGAATATTATTAGTTTTGATAAGCACAGCGAGATGAATCTGTAAGAGTTCAGTGCATTCATTACCGCAGCGTGCTGGCTTTTATGTGTGTTCGTGCTAGCCAGAGGATCTGGTCTGGTTTCAGTCGCTCTGTCATAATATCCACAGTCACTGAGAAAGAATGTGTCTGCTGAAAAACTGCAGCTAAATTATCTAAACAAATTGGGTTTCTTTTGTGTCTGGGATCTGATACACGCACACATTTAGATGGGAGACTTTTGATTTTGAATGGGTTTCGGGTTTATTCTGCCCAAATGTCAGAAATGTGTGACGCAGATTCGCAAGATTTGCTACTGCAAGGATTTTTGTCTTATTTTTTTTCTTCTCATTATTCCAAGCTGTGTAAAAAACAAGGCACACAATATTGACTTTGTATGGAAGTCAGTTACATGGCACCGAATGGACTTCAGTGAAGTATACAATCAAATATAGCCGAGTAAAAGCCACAGGGCTTTCTTCTCCAAACAAGTTTGAGTCTATTCATTAAAGTTATATTACTTCAGTTCATCATACGTCATGTATTTCTTACAGTTTCTCCCGACGCAGCAGTTTAGAGGCTCGGTCCCTGTGGCTCACATTCTGAGGTTTAGGAAACACGCGTTGAAAAGCCACCGAGCCACACGGATCACAGCGGGTCAGGACTCAGACAGGGCCCGTGGCTTGGCGGGGACCTTCCTGTGTACATCTGCAATCATGGAGCGACCACCTCACGCCAGACACTCTCATTACTGAATCATAACATGACAAATGTCAGTGTGGTTGACACGATGATGACTAAGAGAGAGAGTCTCCTTCTTCCACATGGCTGCGAGGTCGCTACCTGCCCCTTGGTGGTGATGGTTGTGTTTCGGCATGGTCCAAAGCCCGTGTGTGTGTGTGTGTGTGTGTGTGTGTGTGTGTGTGTGTGTGTGTGTGTGTGTGTGCCTGTGTGTGTGCCTGTGTGTGCCTGTGTGCCTACTTACGCTCTTTTCTGTGTCAGGTGCTCACGGGGCAAAGGGTCTCTGTGGTATGTGCAGAACTCTGAGGTTATGGTTTGATGATATGTTGGTGTGTTTGTGATCAGAATAACATTCTGTAATCCCCGCAAACACGACACCACTACTGCATTTACCATAAAACACTGTTCCTCTGTGGAAATAAATGATATTACTGCGAACACCACAAACGCTGCGCAGTCACATAAACCATAAATTAGCCTCAAATCTTGGATATTTCCTTCTGGCATTAAAATATGAGCACATGGAAAACTCATACGGTCCAGGAACATACTAAACACCCAACAAGCAGAATTTATTCGCAGAAAAACACGTTTTTATTTGTTGGCTCTCCACAGGGAGGTCAGGGGTCAGGATCAGCTTCTGGACAACATCCCTGGAGCTTGCTTTTGGACACGTGAACATAAAAACCGCGCTGCGATTTCAGTGTTTCATATTTAGGGGATGTAAATACCTGCGGCATCAGTAAACAGGAGCAGGTCTCCGTCCCAGACCACTTAATAACAGCCCCTCATCTGAAATCTGTTAGCTCAGTGAAATAGTATCCTGTAGCGACGGATGTCAACAGAGAAGTCTGATCCAGCCCGTGGGTTGGGGAAAGCCGTCGGGTTTTGGAACTCTTGGCAGAGTTCGCCGTCTCCTCCATGTGTAGATACCTCAGAAAGAAGAGGGTGGGAGAGCCAGTCAGTAATAAAGAAAAGAGTGAGGGGGTAGGGGGGGGGGTGGAGAGGGCTGGAGAAGGGAAATACAGAGCAGATATAAACTGAGAGTCCCAGTAGAATCTGTCACAGGGTAATAAACCGATTGCACATGTGCCCTGTTTTTGTGTTACAGTCCACTGACAAATCATTCTAAACACAGGCAGGTCAACGCAAAATACAACTGTCAAAGTAATGAATTTGTCAAAAGCGATTAGAATCATCGCATTTTCAACACTTGGGGAGAGGATCTGTGGATTTTTCTTTTATTTCAGTGTGATATCTGTCTTATGGGCCTCAAATGGAGGGGCAGCCACCAGTCTATTTTAGTATTTTTTGTGCTTTGAGATTTCGGGGTCAGAAGATACTCATCACGTCCTCACATCCAGGAATATTCAACGAGCATGAGGAGAATCAGGTCAGCCACAGGAATAAAGGAGACACAGACACACAGACGGGCGAGGAGAAAGAGGGGAAAATCTGAGGTGGAAGAAAGTAGCACGCGATCTTGGTGATTTTTTTCCCTGGCAGCTTCTCCCACTGTCCCTGTTCTTCACACACACACACACACACACACACGCACACGCACACGCACACACACACACACACACACACGCACACACGCACACACAGAGAGCTCCTTTCACAGCTCCAACCGTTAAAACCGAAACACTAAAAGTCAAAGAAAGATAAACACCGGCGAAGTTAAAGATCACATTTTCTTCCTCTCCCCACCAGTGGCCGCTTGCAGTGCAGAGACTTACCAAGCAGTGGGTGCCAGGGTTTACTTCAGGGGAGGGAATGATCATAACCACTGAACTGTAAGTGTCCTACTGTTGACATATGACCCATGGCAGTTATAAACCTCAACGGGTCCCCCGACTCTCCTGATTGTACTCGGCTGAGCTCAGTTCCTCTCAAAGCAACGTGCTAACAAACAGGGAAATCCTTTCACGCTCAGTAAGCCTTTTTTTATAGCGTTAAGCATTGAGAGATTAACTGATGAAAGGCTACAGTGGTGCGGCGCAACCTCACCATTAATGTCTTGAGCTCAAGAAAAGGCCAAGGGGCTTTTAACTAACTGCTGTGCTGTGTTTAGCACTGAAATGTGGCACTTTATTTGAACCAACCCACTGACCCGACTCCCACATCCCTTACTTAGGACATTTTAAGTGTTTATGCATTTGTCAACAGTAATACCTCCTATGAGATTGATAAAGATGCACAGCATGATAAGATGAAAACAGACTATACAATGGCACAGTAGTAATCTTCAGTCGTATAAATATGAAATATTAAAGTATTACATATGGGCATACTGTTAGAGTTGTATGTGTGAGTTTAATTGAGTATTTATTTATCTCGAGACAATTGAAAAAAATGTCATCCCCTGATGAAGGTCATGAGATGCAGCTAAAAGCCCCGGTAGAAATCTAGCAAGTGGATCTGCTATAAACTATTCATGAGGTATTAATATACTGATTAATAATGCTAAATATAGGGGTTAAAGTGTCTAAACAGTGTTAATAATTCTTTAAAAATCATTTACTAACGCTTTAAAGTTATAAGCCATTAATAACAACAACTTCTAGGGTGTTTGGTATTTATTAAGGACCAAAACATTACTAACCATGGTTATGGCCTCGTAATTATAAACACGTTAAAAAGGGTGCATTATTAGGAAGTGGTGTCATTCAACGTCATCGTTTTAATATGCTCAAATTCACGACTTACTCTTCTGTTAGGCTCCTCAAACCCAGTGGACCTTCCAGCACTAGAAGACGAGTCAATTATCTCCTCTGAATGTCATAAATCCGTCGTTTCAAATCATCAGGGAGCTTGAGTTGGAAAGCTCGCCCCCTAAACACCATGTGAACCGAAATGTACATTTTAATTAAATCAGTTAGATTTACTGCGTCATCGAGTAAAATAACAGGCTCTTGTCTCTGTGAAGGTATTTAAGTGGCAGGTTCACTCCCTGAGCCCCGGCAACTGTAAAAACCTGTGTGATTCGAAACAGCACGGACAGGAGCAGGTGAAAATGCGGTTCTGTGATTTACAGGAGACAGCAAACGTGTCCATCTCACCTACAATTCCCTGGAAGAGTAGCCCCCGTCTTCATCTCTCACTCTGGCTGCGCCTGGGTTTCTGGAAAACTCTACACTTTCCAGATGGATGAAAGTTCTTCTGTCTGTGAAAATCAAAGGCGAGGTCGATGGAAAGGAGATAAGGGGACTATTTGCCAAGATCGCCTTTGTCCTGCCTCCAGACTGGTCCACTCGAATAGATCCACGATGTGCCCCGAGGCCGGCTCCTCCTCTGTGTCTTTGAATCCCCGCGGGCGCCGAGGATTTAAAGCTGTAGGGCAGCTCTCGGGGTCAGCAGACACAGTGTTAATCAGATCACACTCGGCTTCAATATAGAGCACTGGAGCTCAGCGGGGGTGTTGAAGAGAGAGAGAGAGAGAGAGAGTGAGAGAGAGAGAGGGAGAGAGGGAGAGAGAGGCCATGTCCTGGTGTGCAGCAGGAGCTTTTTAAGATTTACTTACCTTTAATACACTATGTAATGCAGCCTGCAAAAAGCTCGCCAAGATGCCGGGGTCAGTGGAAATGTGACTTTCATCAGAATATGCTCTACAAAATAAATAAAAAAGCTGTAAAACGACACACAAGAGTCTGGCAGTCTGAGCTGAAGATGACTGACCTGGAGTGTCCAGTGTGCTGTAGCTCTTAGAGGAAAACCGAGAAGAGAGGACGAGTCTAAAAACCTGTGCTCGGTTCCCCCAGAGGCCTGGATGCTCCTCACAACCAATTTGGTTTGAAGTAACTCACCAGCAGAGCAAACAGCTGACCAGTTCTGGCACCCTTACAGTGCAAACCTCCCGCTAACAGACGACAGCAAGCAGAGCTCACGCTTGAGCGGCAAAACAGACTTAGGTTAAGCAAAGGCCACGGCGTGCAGAGCCACACTCCCAGGCAGACGTGCACTTTACAAAACAGGAAGGAGCCTCTCGGAGCCATCTATCTGTGATGGATAGTGAACAATAAAGTTCGCACTGAGGTAAACCCTTTTTTTGGACACGGAGAGCACAGTTTCTCAGCATTATAAATAAAAGAAAAAAACAAATATAAAAAAATCCCACGTAACGACTGACAGGCAACAGGTGATTTAAAGAAGCACAATGCAAACGCAGTTATAAATCGTATTGGATGCAAGTGCGCAGCCAACTCCGCACTCAGATGGCTGCAACCCACTGAAGTATGATTGCTTCAATATGCTCATATTTTTTTCATTGTGTGCCATTTTCAAAACCAGTGAAATGTCGAGCCGTCCGCCTCGGCCTCCGCGGGACCATACGTTTCTAATTCTGAATCAATCGCCGCGAGTTTATCAGATGGCTGAGTTATTCTACCATAGACCCCTCGGTAATGAGCCGTGCAAAGAGTTTTAATCCGTCTCCTTTCACATCTCAATCGCAGAAATGTCTGTGTTTCACTCCGTTTGGTGCGTCTGCAGGCCTCACTGTTTGCTTTGCGCGGTTCTGCTTCACTGGTTGTGTGAAACTGAGCTTTTGATTTGTCACAGTCTGAAGTCGCCCATGCACACTGAATGTCAGAGGCTCTCCGGAGTCTTACTTTCATGCTAACTTTGTTTTGGTCTGCTGTGCTATTCCTCCGCTGCAGTTAAATAAATACGACTCAACACAATCAAACTGAACCGTGTAATCAAGATCACAGAGTGGGCGGTGCTGTGGCATCCTTTTTCTTTTTCTGTTGAAAAACTACACACTGCATCTCCATGTGCCAGTGCACTTATGGCAGTTAGTGTGCTCGATCAATGGTTCCCAACCTAGAGGTCAGAACCCTATATATATATATATATATATATATATATATATATATATATATATATATATATTCGGTATATATATATATATATATATGTATATATATAAGGGTCACAAGATTATGAAATGGATAAGAAAAGAATAACATATCAGTTTCTTAAACTAAATTAGGTCCATTGTTTCTGGACTGTTAATATATATATCTTTTATTTTGTTATGCGATGCAAAGCGACTGCACAATGATTACAGAGAAGTCAGTGATGAGGGCACTGGAGAGCAGCTCCAACCATGTAAACACCTCCCCCTCATCCTCCCAGGAGACCGGCCTCGAGTGAGCACACCCGTGGCCTCCTGGGCCCGGGAGGAAATGAGAGGAGGAGGAGAGGGAGGAGGAGGAGGAGGAGAGGGAAGTGGCAGGCTCACAAAGAGAGACAGAGTGAGGTGAGATAGGGAGAGGCGCAGCACACCATGCGAGATCAAAGACAAAGGTTGTGCACCGCTGTGGCCAAAATAAGCACATCAGTGGTGGGGCTTTCAGTAAAACTTGTTGTCTTTAGACTTCTAATTTGGGATACTGCTGTTTCATGGTTCTCCAGCCTGGATCACAGCATTTCTCGCAACTTCTTTCTGAGTGTTTCTGAGTGATTCTGATCTGGACTAGGCAGACACCTAATTTCTCCAGACCCGGGCCATTCGCTTCGGCAACATGTCCGATTCTGCTGTCAACTATAAAGCATGTCCTCTGAAAAGAGAGGAACATTAGAGCCCAGTTCCCCTCTGACTCTCCACATGATGCACTGAGTGTGTCATTGTTATTTCTCAATGCTGCTCCAGCTCTCTTATCCAACTGAGCCAGGAGCCCTTGACTAAAAACAGCAGCAGACATATTGATTGGAAATCTCCTCAGTGACATCAGAGCACTTATTGTTTACACTCTGTGCTTTATTTTTTCTCTTCGGCTCTCCAAAAGAAGGGTTTGTATCACTCCTCTCTTGGCATCCTAGCTCTGGGAGTGTTAGAGAGAGAGAGAGAGAGAGAGCACAAGAGAGAGCGCAAGAGAGAGAGAGAGAGATAGAGAGAGAGAGAGAGAGAGAGAGAGAGAGAGTGCAAGAGAGAGAGAGAGAGAGAGAGAGAGAGGGGAAGCGAAGGTGACAAAAAAGTGTTTTTATGTTTTTAAACTACATTTTAGTCTCATCTTTATTTATCAGTGATAGTGCATGTTTGATGGCATCACCGTTAGTGTTTAATGACGTCGGTGCCGTTTCATCATCTTCTCGTCTCAGTCACGTCACCCACTGGTTTGTGGACTGCCGAGGGCGGAGCTAAGCACAACCAACTGCTGAATAAAACATGTTTAGGCGACCAAAATGTCATATTCAACTTTCATGTACAACATGAACACCGTGAAAGGGTTAAAGTTTGAAGACAAAAACACGGACAACTCCCAGGCAGGTCAACGCCGTGGTCGCGACCTGTCAATCAAGAGGTATCCACACCCTAAAAGCATATGGTGTATTTCACTCTAAATGGGACCATAATTTACAAAATGGACATCATGCTGTATTAAAGAAGACATGAAACTCGGGAATGAGACCACAAACTCATGTTTACAATGTTTACTGAGGAAAAATGTAGGGTCACTTTCTCATAGATATCATACATACAATCAGACATTTAACAACCATAACAGTCGCCCCCTGATGGCCATTGAGGAAATTGACACTGTTTCCACGACTGCAGAAGGGCGTCTGCAGGTATACATGTCAGGCCACATGCTACCCCAAACAACCTCCAGCAATGAGGCAGCGTGAGCCCGTATGTTGCCTGAGAGGCCGGACCCCGTGACCAATGCAAAGCACTCGCAGCTCCACTTCTCGTTAAGTTCGATGCTTTGAGGTAATACTGGAAGCCAAAGTGTTCCAACACTTTTATCAACTCAGATCTTCTGATCTTACATAAGACAATGTTCAGAGGGAGAATCAACCTGAAACCATAAAAGTGAGAGGGGACAAGAGGAGGATTAACCCAGTGGAAATAACACCCTTGAGTCTGCGTCTAAATCATACATTTCATGGCATCGTTGTTTTACAATGTGAGGAGGTGATTGGCTGCGGCCCATGGCACAGCTGTGTTTTCACAGTACCACACAGCTGCTGCAGGGCAGTTGTAAAGCCTCCGCTCTCAGAGTAAACTCTGCTTTGTTTTAAAACAAACTGTGGCTCTGCAGCCCTATCTCTTTTTTCTTCTTCTTCTTCTTCTTCTTCTTCTTCTTCTTCCCCCCCATCTCCTGTGTCAGTTGAGGAGACTGAGTGGTTCCACATGGGAAAGCCCAGGGCTTCACACATCCGCCTAGCTGTGGGGATGAAATATGCTGTCTGTACATATCATCACATCATTAGGCCCAAAGGGATCCCTGCGATGGATTAGAAGCTGTCTACCTGCGAGGCTCAGATGAATTTATGAAGCACTTTATCATGATGAAACATTAGTGGAACACTCCGTCTCTTTCCATTTGTGTTTATCTGTGGGAATAATGATTGTGTCCCCCTCCATTTCGCTCTCTCTCTCTCAGTCTCTCCATCTTCATCTCCCTCTCCCTCTGTGTCATTTATGTGTGTGTTCTGACCTTTGACCCCTCCCTATTTTTGACGCTGCTGGTTATCAGCACAAGATAAGGGACGCTGTCTGAGCCTCTCTCTGCGTCCAGCCGCTTGAGCCGTGCGTGGGAGGCAGCAAATTGTCCATTAAGTGTTTCTGCTGAGGCCGAGAGAAGATTTGATATAGTGGGGAAACAAAAGTAATATGTACCAGGAAATTCAATTGTCTCTCTGCAAGCAAGTTTTGAGCTTTAGTTTGACTTCCCCACCAAATCACATGAAAGCAGTTCAGATGACGTTTAAATCTCAGTCTGTCTCGCAGCACAGTCTCCTTTTGCTCTCCGCGAGCGGCCTGCACACATTTGAAGCCGGTGTTTATGTGTGTTTATGTGAAAGAGCCTCCGTGACTCAGACTTCTTTCCTCATATGATGCTGTGAGTGCCACAATAGACGGAAGAAGCTACCTCCTCTTTCTCACAAACCTGATGTGCTACTTCAGGAGGTAACAGTAAGCGTAGGAAACCCCCCCCCACCCTACCCCCCCTTCGCTACAGTGAAAAGGTCCTTGACCCTCGCACAGCTGCCGTTTATTCATGTAGTGAAAGTGAGAGAGAAGGAAGGTGCCCTCCTGCTACTTTGGTATCAAGAGACTCCAAGTGAGAACAGAAGTCCCTGGCAGGAAGCCTCCATTACGAACTCGAGTTCAGAGGTTGTGTTTTTGATGGTCAGCTGAGGGAAGCCGAGGGAAAGTGAGGTCACTCTCTGCCAGGTCATTGCCAGCCGGGCCGATGATTTGGCCGAAGGAGATTGTGTTACGACGGCAGAAACCTTGGAGCGGCTCTCAGGCCTCCAGGCTCTGCTTCTCACCCAACCACATAGGGCATCCTCTGTTCTCTGAGGAAGCCCGGCTGTTATCGAACCCCAATGCACAGCACTCTCCTCTAACAATGCTAACTAAATCCCCAGTGCAGGTCAGGTTCACACTGAACTCTCAGAGTAGACGGATGAGGTCGCCCATGCTTTGATTACTAAACACAAAGGAGGCCAAATTCGCCGCACCATAACTCCTTGTTTTCTAATATCGGTCAAAAATACCTAGCATTTCTACAGTTTGCTAATTTTTCTTCCAAAGGCACAAAGTAACTTTTTGTTATCATGTACATCTCAACATGTATTTATTAGTTTTGATTGGTTTTGGTTTTCATATCGGTGTGGTGTTGTGCTCGTTGACGGATTTTTTGACAGATTTTTCGCAATTGGAAAGACTTTTGGGTACGACACTTTTGGCCCAGAGCTGTAAAACAACTGAGAAATAGCCCCCCCCCCTCCCTCCGCATCCCCTCAAAAAATGGGCAAGCTCGATTGCAGATTTTAAAGCCACAACATGCATTCCTACATAGTGGGAGGGGTTAAAATGCATACATATTCTACAGTGTCACTTTATCCCGTCTTCCATCTCCACAAGTTCCTTTCCGCATAATTCCGATTGTCCATATCCAGACCGACATTCGCGCTGCGTCATAAAAAGATCCTCCTCATCTAAGTCAATGAGACCGCTGTGTCGGCACATGGTCTCCGACAAAAAAAAAATAACTTCCGTCTGGTTTAACTTTTGCTGCAACTACTGTTCTGATGTTTACCATTACGATCAATCCAAACTCCATGTTTGAAAAAATCCTGGTTCATTGCATTACAGTGCAGTGTTATCTTCAAAAACATGGATACATTACTGGACTTCCTTGCTTAGATTGTATCTTCACGCTAGTACCTGTAGCAGCTTGTCCACACCTACGCGGCCCCCTGTGTTATTTTAAAGCTGTGCTATTTTCGGTCCGACGGCCCGCTTAGTCTGGGCCTTCTGCTACGGTTGGTCTGAGACAACCTGCCTAGTTGCATACGTGCAACTAGGAAGTTTCTAACAGTTGACCCGTACTGTGTTGCTGATGTAGATGCACCACACTGCGGGTGCTGCTCCACCCCTTCGGGCAGGTCGAAGCAAATCATTCCCCGTCACAGTTGATACAGACAGATTATTTTCGCGATGTCAACCTTCATTCTGGCGGCAGCCGCGCTGGCTGCAAGCCACTGCCAAGAAACACTGGAAGGCCTTCACAAAGGAGCTGGATTGTCCATTGAACTGTTCAACGCGGCTGGCATCAGTGTAGAGCTCAGTCATATTTGTGTGTCACTCTCACACCTGCCTTAAATAGATCTTGCAGCCGCCCAGCCCCAACTCTAAGTCCTGACAGGTCCAGGTTGCGGTTCAGTGATTGCACTGGCACTGCGGCTAATAACGGATGTCACTCTTTTTAACTAAGACTAGCAGGGCAGGTTTTTTTTTTTTTTCTTCTTTTTTGCAGCAGTGGAATATTTGGAGTTTCATTTTCCACTGTTTTTGTTTAGTCATGAGAGGGAGTCCTCCCAGTTACAGCTTTCCATTATTAACCTGGGCAAGTGGAAAAAGAAAAAAAAACAAAATAGGTTTCCAATGCTGTTGAGAAAGATGCCCGGCCACAGAGAGTCCATTCATGTACGTATCTGACAGCAAACATATCATTGGGTAACATCACATAGCGTTCTTTGTTACAATAGCACATAGGAACTAGGAAAGAGAAAAATAATCATCTGTCATGTTTTTTAACACTGCAACTAGCTTTACAAGGTCTAGTTTACATAGAAGATCTTTAATTTTTGGAGCCAATTTCCACTCTGGACAAAATGTTCCCGAGCATCCTTCCTGCCTTCGCTCATGCTGCATATTTGTGGTTATCTAGTCACTTCATGGAAGGTGAGAGTCAAAAGTTCGACTTAAAAAAGGAAAAACAGGAAAATATTCATCGGCAGAACTGTGACACTTGATCTTTTGTCAGAATTGAGATAAAAAAAAAAAAAAAAAAATTAACCTAAATCTATTCAATTCACTTTATTTTTAAATAAAATGAAACTTCAAAATGCATTTGATATTGTCGCCAAAAGCAATCTGACAGGTTTCTAATCTGTTGGCTCATTCATGTATTCAAAGGAATTATCTGTTTTTGTCTTTATGTGCACATTCAGGTTGCCTCAACTGTTCTTTTCAATTTCTTGGTTTCCCAGAAGCCGGTGTGTAAAAGCAAGCTACCCTTTTGAACAGCTATAAATAGCAACTTGGTGTTGTCTTGTGGTATAACAGTTGGCCATCCTGTTTCTGAGATTCTCACATTTCTGACAGAGAGGCCAGAGTTTTACCTTTCTTCTCTCTCTATCACTCGCTTCTTTAGAATGGAACATCATCGAGCATGCCAATGGAAAATATTAGTTGATAACACGCAGCAAAATAACACCGCGGCTTATATGTGGGCGGAGGAGACGTCGCTATTTTTTTTACAATGACTGAAAAGAAGAAAGGAAGCCACTACTTTCCCTCTGAGAAAATAAAAGGTACATTTGTGGGTTTTTGCCACCGAGCTGTTGTTTCTGAAATTACCCGGAGCTGTTTTCTCTCACCTCAGCGAACAGAGAAGAGTAGCGACATTAAAGTTTGATCATCTAATTTTTGCATGCGCTCCCTAGCACTTCCTTCATGTCCTGCGATGGCAGAGCTAAAAATAACCTCAGCGTGTAAATGCACGTTTGGCCTGGAGGGAATAGAGTTGAAAACACCCAGCAGTGTTGGCACAGGTGGGATTTTTCCAATGGGAGTTCCTCCTGTTTAGGGAGGTGAGTCCCAAGCAATCTGTTTGTTTGTGTGTGTGTGTGTGTGTGTGTGTGTGTGTGTGTGGGGGGGGGGGTATAGAAAGCAGGGCATGCTATTATAGGTGTGTGGCCTACTTCTTTTGGAAAATTGTAATCTGTGACACATTATTTATTCCATGCATTTCTGTCTCCATCCTTGGTAATAAGTGTCCATATTGCCGTGGGGTGTCTGCGCTCCATCTCCCGTAGGTCAGTTCAGCTCACATCGGCAACATTGTTGTGAAAGAAAAGTTAATGCAGCCGTTCAATATGCCATTGTACCGATAACAATTCACGGCATTGAGCACGGTTGAGTATTGAAAGGACTCCGTCTTGTTTTCGTCTCGATCGGTGCAGATGCTCCGCCAATCGGCAAACAGTATCTAGTGATAACAAACTGCAGGCCTGTGGGCCTCAGTGTGGGTGGACTTCCTGTCTTGGCTCCTCACTGCCGATGGTGGTTTCACCAGACTTTCTCTCTCTCTCTCTGTCTCTCTCTCTCTCTCTCTCTCTCTCTCTCTCTCTCTCTCTCTCGCTACATCGTCCCACTTTATCTCGGTGAGCTTTATGACTGAGGAGCTTCTTGTTTGTGTTGAGCTACAGGGCTCAGGGTCCTCGCCATCTTCACAGCCACTTCCCTCTGTTATGCCAAAGAACACAGAGAAGATAAAGGCAGGGGACAGATCTGTGTCTGCCCGACTGTGGGAAAGGCGCGGGCACAGGAACTAGTGCAGGAAAGACAAGACGATGACTTCAAAACAGAGATGTGTGTACGGGGCAGATAGGAGTTTAAAAAGGCTGGTAACCACGGTGATATGTTTGGATTGCAGTGACTGATATCCGGTATTTTTCAACTTGACGACATCGCCGCCAAGTATTCAGTGCGGCATGGCCTCATGTGACATTATTTATTGCAGGCTGCAAGCGTTAGAGTAACAACGTCTTCGGTCAAAGTTTCATGTGTTCTCTGTTGAGAAAAATAATTGCCACATTTGATGTGATTTCATGGGATAGAGGCAACATTTCAAATCTAACACAAATAAAACATGACTCACATTTCTCTTGTGACTTCTCTGGCCCCTTCGAGCTTTGGGGCGGGGCAGTTGCACATTTTGCCTGGTTATAAAAACCCTACCTTGGCAGGGCTTTAAACTGACAACCCTGTCTCCTGCAAAATGACATGCAATGAAACTAAACGGTATTCTCAATGACTTATTTTCTTATTTACTGTCGCAGTGGTTAATGTTGAAAATTGAAACAGTTATTTAAAATAAGTCAAATGTCATCTTCTGGTTTCACACGGGACACAAACGGCTCTCTCCTGTGTGAAAGTCCTGTGTTTGTTTGACCCATCCATACCCACATGGAAATCTGCAGAGTAGAATAGAAACATATTTTGATACGTCGAAAACAGATACATAATCCGGGAGAGGACGTTTCCCTCAAAGCAGTTTCGTTGTATGGGGACGTAATCTTTAGGACACCGGCCTGAAACTGGGAACCTTCTTGTCATAAGCCTTACCTCTGTTACTTCGAGGCCACCTCTCTTCACCAAATGCAATAGTGTTGTAATGATCTGACTTGCCATTCAACGTGACGAGTTGATAATGATTCGCAATTTCTTTTTTTTCTTTCCACAGTTAACGAGATCATCAGGAACGACCTGTCCAGCATCTCCGTGCACCCTCATGCATAGACGTCCAGAGGTCTTCTGCAGCAGCAGCAGCACACACACACACACACACACACACACACACACACACACACACACACACACACACACACACACATACACATACACATACACATACACACACACACACATACACATACACATACACACACACACAAAAGCAGCAGCATCAACAAATAGAGGACAAAAAAAAAAAAAGAACTTGCGATTCAGAAGGATGAAGAATACATTTTGGACCAGGATCTCCCACCTGACCATCATCCCCATCAGCGCGAAGGCTCGCTGCAGATTCACAATGACAATCCCTGGCAAGCTCTATTTGAACAAACAGATGAATGTTATATTTACACAAAAAGGGAAGTGAAATCAGGGGCAACGTATACGACTACACTTGCCTTAATTCACAGCAGATGTTGTTTAGCGGACCAAAACAGCTCAATGAGACTGAAATACTTCTAGCGTTGACAAATGACAATCTTCATTTCGAGTGTGATCTGTATGTTAATGCATGGACAAGCTAATGGGACAAAACGTGTCATGCTTCATCACTTTGGTTCATTTGTTTGTGCAGTCCGTCCGCAACAACCCAATTGGTGCCTTACAGCAGCGATATTGACAGCAGACAACAGCGGCAGTGACACAAATGCAAATGGTTCATTGTAACCCAAAGTGGAAGTTTTTATATGACTTTTTCGTATCATTTCAATGATTTGTTTACAGGGAAACTGAATAAAAGGCTGGAAAATATGTAGGGAATCTGTGAATAGATTAGAAATGTATTTTTTTCTCGCTTCCTCATTATTATCCCATTGTTCATTTATACTGAATGTTATTGTATGATATTCTTTTGTATAAACATGTATTTGAAAATGTACTTATGTATGCCTTATGCTTATATCATGCAGTTTGCTATTTAGCTTTCTTTTTGGTTGAATTTGTCTTCCCCTTGATATGACTTGTACCATTTCTACTACCCTGCATTATGCTTTTCACCTTAGTGCCTTTTCTTTCTTTTCTTTTGTATCCACCTGTCCCGCTCTTCCAGCCCTCCCACCCAGACCATGACATAATGATGCACAGACAATCAGAGAAATATATAGTACATATCCTATGACAGCAGTCCCTGGTTGCACAGGCTTATGAAGGCAGGTATCAGAGTTTTCTTCTCCCCCAGGTATAAGATAGTTGAACAACGGTATGCTTACCTGCTGAATTTAGATGAGAATACTCTGGGACAATATAGATATTTGTCTGTTACTTCTTGCACTGCAGGTTTGCATGTAAATAGGCACAGGGATACTCTCAGTGTGCGGCAGGCTCAGTTTTACTCGTCATTCGGTCGATTCCACTGAGGAGTTGGCAGGACTGTTACTTACAGCTGGCAATAATTGATGTGCTTTAACCAAAGGATTTTATCTTTGGTGAAATTATTGTCCAAGTTTCCTTTTTCTGTCGGAGACTTTAGCGTAGAGCGGTTCCCCGTACAAAAAAGACAAAAACATTATGCACTTTACCGTAGAGACAGAGCAGGTTTCCTTGCTTCCAGACCAAATATTGTAGATTGATTTCCACTGTCGTGTCACAAACGTATCTTCGTCAACTCTTCTCGCTGCAGTCTTTTCCATGTTATCTGTCTTTTGGAGCATGCACAGTGTACTAACGTTGGGGATCATTTAGCTGACAGTAGCTTACAATATAGCTTCCTAATACATTTCCGGACATATAGTATAATAGCATGACTAAACTGTATGAATAAGGTTTCTATTTTGTGCCTTACTCTCTTTCTTGGCTACAAGATAGTTGCGACTCTATAATGCTTTTCTCAGTAGGCACAAGGTGAAACATATTTCTCTTTAATATGAAATATTTATGAAAAATCAAATGTGTTTTAAGTGCATTTAATGTGTTCTCGACAATGAATTAATAAATGGCATAATGGTGACCATACATAACCTAAGTCCTCAATCACTTTGGTGTTGTAGTTACGTATGAGCAGGTGCATTAATGATTAAAGCCTTTTCATAATACTTTTTACTAAAAGTAAATGTTTTAATGTTTTGAGTACAGTAATTGCAAATAATTAGTTCTATGTGTCTGAGATAATACATTTTGTTTAAAAAAACATCAATCAGTTGGTAATGGATTCAGTATTTTTCCTCTTAAAGCATTCTTTGACTATTACACGTATGGCCCATATGGCTATGCTTTAGTTTTAAGGCCTTCACTTTAACTTGGCTGTGTGATTTTCTTTTGTTATACGGCTTGACCTTAGTAAACCTCTGACTGTTCCAACCTGTACCTATATACCTATAAAGCCTGAAATGGAGACATTTCGACATTGACAAGAGTAGGGAAAAACATCTATATATATTTCTTTATCCCAAACATTTTTTGGGGGTGCACGAAATTATAATGTATGTATTTATCTATTTTACTTTATTACCGTTACAATTGCTACAAAATAGTTGCAGGCGCTCTGTGTTTTACATCTTACAAATTTTCCTCTGGGATTTCCAGCAAAGAGGGCACTTAAATCCATCAACAGATGGCATTTGGCCTTCCACTTTTGTTTCAAAGTGAAATACAAACAAACCTACCACTGTACTTTAGCAGGATGAAATGCAACAAGTTGCTGATCTGCCAAGTACAAGCAGAGGCCTGTGTGTTTTCCGGTGAGTATTGTTAGCGGTGAGTAGTTATGAGTGAAACAGCACAGTGCCATGGGAGCTCCTGTGTACCAGCTGCCTGTCCTCCAGACTTTTTCCATCCAGCAAAGTTATGGAGCGCCCATCCCCATAGTGACAGAAGGCAGGCCTAGGCGGTGCTCCCCTGTACGACGGTGGTAAGCCCAAAATAGCCCCACTATTTACAGATGCAGTCACGCCCCTTTTTCCTGGCACCCTGTCCTTCTTACCTTGCTCTTCCTCTGACGGCGCTGTACCCTTTGACACAGTGGAGAGAGGACTCCGGGCCATAGTTTCCACCGAGGCAGCAGTCAAGCAGAGAGAGACTAACTAAAGCAGTGGAATATCCATGATATGAAAACAAATGGAGATTCAAAATCTACTGACATCTGTTTGATGATCAAAAGTACATAACCTGCACGCAGCAATACAATTCATGCAATAAGGATTTTTACATCATTGCATTATATTTTGTTATATTTTGAGTGAAACTCTGAATTATGCATGTGCTATACTATTAAAGTCCAACTGAAATGAAATTGCTTCTTTTTTTTTCTTCTTTTTACTTCAACTTAAACATCTGCTCTTTCAATCACTTGTCAAACATTCAGTGGGCAACAACGCACTGCCAACCTCAGTTTGTAGGCTCGATAGCTAATTAACTCCTCAGCTGCAGTACATTAAACAGCATATAAACATACCTGCAAAGATCACTTGGGTCCGGTTAGATGCTGCTGTGCTCCTTACTCTTCAATATCACTAACAACACGCCGTCTGCCCATAACTTGTAAACTACAACTCAAATTTGTTTGTCTCTGCTTCTCCTCCAGCCGGCTGAGACGAAAGACTTCCCTTTAATAATGAAAAAAAAACGACTAACGATACAAGAGGGACGACAAAATTTGACTTTCATTGCAAGATATAATGAGATACAGTGTGTTTATTAGTGAGCTACAGAGGTGCTGATTGGCAGATTTTGTTACCTTTGGACCAGCCTGGTCTCACCCGTCAAATACCGACGCTTGGGCAAAGGTCCTTGGCGTCTTACCGATGCACAAGGCACCCTTTTGCGCCGTATGAGACGCACTGGGCTTTCAACAAACTCCAACGTAAACCCATCCATATCAGTATTAGACACTCAGCAAAAAGAGTGAGAAGTCCTCTGAGGGCGGGTGGGTGGATGCGTCATACAAACACAAGACTTGTGCTCATATCTCGCGTGAAACCAGGTTAAGTGATTTGACGACGTTCTGTTATGGCCTTTTATGTCTCTGAGTCACATGACGTTATGTTCGTAGCTTACGTCACTCTACAAACGTGCTTATTTTAAGCCAAACCACAATGATTTTTTGTAACCCGAACTAAGTGTTTTTAACCGCCACCATTTCCCAACGTTAACCATCGTGTCACAACGTTAGCCGGGACCGTTTCACAACGCTATAACCACGCGCGAACCGTCAGTGTCAAGATTCTACGCGAAAGGCTTCTACCCAAGTGGCAAAATATGGCGAGTGGGGATGAGACCACATTGTTCGGAGCCTAGCTGTTTCCTCCTGTTTCTATTATGCTTAGCTTGGCTAACTGTCGCCTGTCTGTAGCTTCAAATTGAATGGACGCCATCGGAAAGTTGTGTCAACATTCTCATCAAACTTTTGGCAAGAGAGTGAATAAGCATGTCTATCCCCTTCAAGGTGCTGAATAAACAAGAGCTTGGATGAGTGCTTTGCAGGAAGAGTTTCAGGGCAGGATTCATTATTGTTTCCATTCTAAGATTGATAATCACAGTTTAGCTATATGGCAGCATTTGGTTTTTCAGTGTGACAATGACATGACTGAGGGGCGATCTGAGTGACTGACTGACTGACTGACTGACTGACTGACTGACTGACTGGTGGACGCAGACTCTGCCAACCGATGGTCACAGCATCCCCCGCCGTGGAGACAACAACACAGACGTGCAAGAATGCATTCCCTGATCATGAGGATTGCAGCGCGTGCCATTTTCTCCCCAGGGTCCACATGCTCACAGCACCTGGCAGAGGGCATGACTTAGAAGTTTCATTGTATGGATTTATAGCGTCTTTACGGCCCTGCTTCCTCCCCCGTTATATTCCCAAAGAGCCCTTGATTCGGGCTTTTATAAAGTGAGTGCATAGGCACAGCGCTGGGGCTGCTGCCCTCGTCTCTCGTCGGCCATCTGAAAGCAGTAAATCCTCAGTATACCTCTGTTATGAAGGGCATGTTGAGAGAACCATGGGGGTGGCTTTAAGAGATGCTTAAAGAGATGATTGCTTGACCATACTTAGGGACCTTTGATAGTTTTGTCCCATAAGCCAGTCCTACATTAGACTTTTTTTATTCCCTTGAGCCAGTTTTGGTGCTTTTTTTTTTCTTTCAGAGCTGTGTCAGGTGACTATAAACAAGACCGTCTTATCAATTACCTTATGGATGATAAAGAAAGAAGATGAGGACCACATGTGTGTGGATTCGAGCATGTGTTTACATGTGTTTTTTAAATCTGTTTAGGGTGGGGTTTTGGGCGGGGGGGCTCCACAGGTGTACACCGACCCATTTCATGGGCCCGTTTCACATGTGACAGGACCAGCAGATGACCCGCTGACATGGTCACATCGTTGCGGATCCACAGACAAATCACCTTTTTAAAAGACACTTTAAGAGACGCTCCGAAAGGCAACCAGATGGGGCCTGGAAAATCCTGTGCCGTCTTTTATTCTCCATCTGCAATCATTCAGCTTGATTCGCTCTCTCCTTTGTGATGCGTGAAATGTTGTGCAAGGATTTATACAAATTTAGCGGGACAGATGTTTGAAAGCAGACGGATGTGAAAAGTGAGAACTATCTTTAACGGTGCAACGTGTGAGACATGGTCAGAATTTTTTTTTTTAAAAAACAAAAAGGAAGTGACATTATCAACTAAATGTGAAGAGGTTGCAGTGTTGACAGCGTTGTCAAAGATGTCTATGTATGGCGTCTACTACTGTAGTGAGCGTGCTAACCAGCTAGCCCCCGCCCTTTTGTCAATAATACACCCATGGTCCGTGTACGTTTTGATAGTGTGTTAATTGGATTAAGTCAAGCGGCACAAACCAGAAAAAAAGCTTTTTGTTTAGTCGCCGGGAAGCTGCTTCGCCGGGAGGAGAGGGGGCGGCGGCTCCGGGAGACGGACAGACCTCCAGTTAGCAGTTAGGTCAAATTCAGCCACAGGGAAAACCCAGCACTCCACCAGACTGTTGTCGCTCCCGGAGCTTGGGGTTTGTGCCACAGTAGCTGGATTTGTGTTGGGGTTGGGATAAGTCTCCTGGAGCCACTGGTGGCTGTAAATTAAGTTATTATGAGTAGTAGTGCTGAAGTGCTGCCCCCTATTTCTTTCGAGCGTGTGTCTAGACATTACACATTGCACCTTTGAGAGTCTGTTTACATGATCACAACCCGTGAGTTCTCCATTCTCCCCATCAAAGTCGATATTTTCAACATCCCTTTCACCCTGAGAGCTCTATTTCTTCGTCGAAAATAAACCCCCTCCAAGACATCCAAAGCAATCATTCTTCCATTGTTTGCTGTAAATGTTTCGGCACATATGCAGAATGTTTATGTTGAAGTACGTTGTAGCGCACATTAGGGATGCTCTTAATGGGCTACAGTAAAAGCCCTTGCTAGTCAAGAGTTCAGGCAGGTGCAGACTCTTACAGTAGATAAAGGAGCCTGGCACTGGAGATGAGTTCACGACAATCACTGTGAGGCTTTTAGACGCCTTCTCCAAGCTCAATCTTCATTTCCCCTGACACTGATTTTGCAATAAGGATCCGGAGAAAAGGGGAATGTCCATCTATTCATTTTAATGATCCCTCATTATTGACTGCTGGCAGGGAGGGGGCGGGCAAAGGTAATGATTCTTTGTCTTTGCTGGCCAATCACTCCTCTTAAAGGAATCAGACTCTAAATAAGGCCACTAATGGATGCCCAGTATGACCTAAAGCTGACCCCATATGCTACCCATGCGAACTGACTTCCCGACATGAAGGAGTGAGAGTTCGCTGCTTTAGTTATTTCTCTCTTGTTAGTGGTTTGGTTATGATTTGTCCAAATAGGAGTGGGGATTATAATACATAATGTCTGACCACAAACTCCATGCTATGTTGATTTAGCACAGTATGCCACTGACGCCATAGCCTTGATTTTGGGAATGTGTTTTAACTCAAATTGTTAAAACAATAGTTTACATTTTCATTGCTGTCCAGCCAAGAGTTTGAAGAAGATCAATACCACTCTCATTTCTATAAGGTAAATATCAAAATATTGAAGCAGCCAGTTAGCTAAGCCTAGAGTAAAGACTGTAAACAGGGGGAAACAGCCGGTCTGGCTCTGTCCAACAGTAACAAAATCCACAAGCACCTCTAAAGCTCACTAATTAGCATGTGTTTAATCTGTACAAAAACTTGAGTCTGAAAACGAGATGGGTTTTAGGATTGGGTTTTTTGGCGAGGCATGTAACTTCCTTGAGTCTCCACTGGTTGCCTGTCAACTTCACAGTGACGACAAGACCCTATAGGAAGTCACTGCGCCCAGCCAAAAGAAATACATTTTTACTGCCTTTGGATAAGTATGAAGCTACAGCAGGAAACGTTAGCTTAGCTTGACATAAAGACGGGAAATGTAAAAAAGAGTTAGCCTGACACATTATGTTTAGGTATATGGCGCAGCAAAAGTCGCAGGAAGTCACTGCGTCCAACCACGAAATAGTCAAGTGCATAAAACCATTACTTGGTTTTAAATCTTTGGTTTTTGAATGGATCAAACAAACAACATATACGTTTAATGTGGTCCTGAATTGTCTACCTTTGAACAGAGTCACTCTGGCTGTCTCCCTCTGTTTACAGCCTTTATGCAAAGCTGGATGCTGGCTACAGCTTCACATTTACCGTGCGGACAGTTGTATCAATCCTCTGGCCGTCGGCAAGAAAGCGAAACAAGCAGGCGTTTCACAAAATGTTGAATTATTTTTTTTAAAACCCTTTCCCACTAAACTTTTTCAAATACAGATATGTTATCTGGCACCCGCAGCATGTTCATCACATATTGATTTGGATGCCTTCAGCAAACGACTTTCAAAGGACTTTTCGAGAAAGTGATCTTACATTTTAGAGCCCCAGTAAACATTGATGTATTTCCTTTTTTTGTTGTTGCTGTAGCTAAGGTCTTCTGTTTTATATATAAAGTCATGCTGTGTGAGCATATACACTGAGCACTGATTGCAGATTATTTAACCTTTACTTTGGTATTCATGTAGCCTATATGTGCGCATCTTAGCCAGTCTTAGCTGTCATCAGTCTGTCAAGGTAATGAACCCTACTTTACTGCAGCCTCCAACAGCTCTTTAAGGCCTACTTCACACCACTGAAGAAATACACTCAGGTATTAGTTCTTCTGCCTGGATGCTCCGCTGGGTGATGGGTGGGCGGGGATGTTATTAGGAGCATTCATCTACAAGGCTCCCCAAGCCATACTATACTGAAACTGACCACAAGACAACCCTATCATCCTCAAAGATTACCTGTCTCCTGCACTATATATGAATGTTTTATCATAAAAGCTTTTCTTTTTTGCTAAGTGCCTCCTTGAGTGTTTGCTTTTAACTTTTGATTACTTTATGTCTTGTTGTGAAGACGAAAAAAAGAAAAAGGCCCGGCCCATTTGAATATAATGGACTTAACGGGAAAGGTAGTCTCTCTTGCTTCATTTAAAGGATATATCGCAGTGGTGTAATCCAACACAGTGGGTGTGAAAAAGTTTGCACAAAGTGGTAATGTGTGTGTCTTGGAGTTTTTATCTCGCCATTGTCAAAGTGGGCCGAGCAGGTGGAGCGAGTCAAGGGAGAAAACAGACATGACACAATCATATAAATAAAACAGTATGACGGGCTTTGTATGGGATCCATATGTTTCCGTCTGTGAGGAAATATAGGATGTCATGCATTACCATGTAAAAAGACTCATTTACAACCATAAAACGCCGCCCAATTCAACATCTCTGCCTTTGATGTGGTGGCTCACATCTCATTTGGCTCTTTTAATATATGATAGCTGAGTTTCTCTTTTATATTGTCTTGAGTCATTTAGAAGAAAAACTATTTTTCTGTCGTTTGGTCTAGACGTTGAGGTTTCCAGTCCTTTGCACCCCCCCCCCTCCCCCTCCCCCTCCCCCTCTAGGTTTTACCAGACGTCGCGTTGCGAGAGGGGAATGGTCGATTGCATAACGGAAGGCGAGACGTGATCGTTCCTGGCCTTCTCACAAAATTCAATCATTCTCCGCATACTCCAATCCCATGACGGCCTATTAAAGAGCAGCGAGGGCTAGGATTTCCCCTCATGTGTTTTAAATTGAAATTAAGGTCACAAAGTCTGCCATATGCGTGAATCGAGGAAGACAAGGAGCTTGGGGGAAAAGGAGATATCAAAATAGTTGGACTGAAGGGGAGAAAGAGAGAGGCAGGCAGAAAGATAAAGGAAGACTCCCACTTTCTCTCACTATGTTACTTGTGGCAGGGTGTCCACCTGCCTGGATCTCAGTGCATTTGTATCATGGCATTGTTCATAAAGGGACCCTTTCGGGTTTTTTTTGTTTTTTTATTCGACAATTGCAATGTATTCATTCCCCAACTTAAACTTTTGCGAGAATCCTTTCCAAACAGGTCTGCAGCTTTTAAACTCAGCACACCATAAGTCATAGAAAACTAACTGGAGGAGATAAGGAGAATAGGTGAAGGGTGAGACACAGGAGATGATGACCCCAGATGTTCTATGAGGAACCACTGGGATCTGAATCAGACTCTGACTGGCCTTGAGCTCCTCATTCCTATTCGTCCCCATGGAGTGGAGGAACACACACACACACACACACACACACACACACACACACACACATTAATACACTTACATGGCTAAGACACTCCCTGATTTAGTGTGAGGAGGATATGATACAGACATGACTCTGGTGACCCGGGCAAACTATCCAGAGACATGCATCACTCCTCCTCCTAAACTGAGGCGCAGCAATTACTCTATACTTTTGAAAACATAATGTGAAGGCAAAGGGAACCAAGAAATTATTGAATATGCTCTGGTTTTCAATCGCTTTGAGTTTAAAGTTTTGTATAATCCAAAGGACATCCAAGATCCATGTATTTAACCACAACTTTTTCTTCATGACCAATTAAGCAAAAGTGACTTAATCCAACAAATCATTTGAGTCATTTTGTATATAGTTTATTCCTGCATATCAAAACTGTAGCACTACTTTAATCTTGAAATTTGCAGGTCAGATAAGCGCCTCGGGTCCTCTTGAAGATCTTTTGATCATACAGTGACATCTAGTGTTGGTTTTAAAGGCGTGCAGGCAACCGATGCTCAGGAATTTTACAATTCATATAAAGATTGTATGCACATATTGAGCCAATACTTGCTTATTTGATTACGATGTGCAAAGCAGTGTTAATAGGTGGTAAATTAGTACAACAGTAGACCATTATTACATGATCATTTGTTATATATTATACATGTATATTGAAAATAAAGCCATCCATTTCTCTCGATGGCAAATCAGAGGAGAAATTGATGTGCCTGTATTCATATGGCGGACTATTAATTGGAAAATAATATAGTAAAATGTTTATTAGACTTTCATAGATGCTATTTATCAAGTCCGAGATCATTCCAAGTCCAATGTTGACCCTTTGTAACCAAAGATTCATTGGCACATATAGTTTTTTTAAGCCCCTCGATGTCCATAAACATTTTTTATGTAGTATGACCTGTAAATTAGCAGATCATTGGGAATCACTTGGACTGGGTCCAACTGTGTGTGTGGATGAATTGTGCATTTTATATACACAATCAAAAGTGACCTTTTCGACTTATTTCTCGATTATGTCACTTTAACCAAAACACACAATGGAAGATAATGGAAGATACAAATTGATGCTATTTGTGTCTCCCCCCTATTGCCCTATAAACCCTTGACCGCTCTGTACTGTTTGCCCCTGTACCCTCTCTACCCATGTGTACAAAACCTTTTGCCCCAGCCGACGGAGGAGAAGGAGAATGTTTATGAGGATTTGCAGTATGATGCAAGTCTTTAAGTAACCATAAAACATGTTTTATTTGGTATTGTTGAACAGTTTCTCCACACAAGTAACATGTACAAATTGAGTTAGAATGTACAACTATGTAGTGTAAACCAAAAGCAAGCGCGTATCTGTCTCAAAATGAAGGCATATTTTAAAGCCAAAAGTACAATATGTTCTTATAAAAGCAACATCAATCATTTATACTTTCACATTATTTTAACAGTTCAAGTAAACTGACTTTGACCTCTGAATTGAGAAGGAATCGTAGTGTGCTCGACAACAAAGTGGTCGTATGTGATCGGACACGTCAATAATGTTGATCATTTTCATCCTTGTGCTCCGTTAGTCAATACATACAGATTTCTGTATAAAACATAAACCATCTGACTCTGATAAGAGCAAATCAGTTAAATACCAACAGGGAGTGATTGTGTTGTAGGTGACCAGCTCAGGACTGTAACAATAGAAATATGTAAAGCTCTCGACTGCAATGAGTTCAGTGCATCTAAAATAAGCGTATTATTTTTCAGTTTTGTACAGCAGTGTTTCACTTAAACATATTTATTCACTACATTGGACACTTGGTGTTGCAAGCATCACCTGACCTGAAAAGTCCATATACACTGACCAATGGGAACATGGACACAGCCCCAACCATGGAGCCCAACTGCACTACTGCTCCACACCACACGAGGGCACTGTGGCCTTCGTCCCTCAGAATCACCCCAATGATGACCTTCACGTAGGACAGGGAGAGGACAAACAGGACCCAGGCCAGCACCTGCGTCACAGAAAGAGAGCAATGTTATATATTACAGCGATCTGACACCCAGTCCTTGTTATTCATATACAAATCAAAAATGCAAAGTATCCTAGTGCCCAACAAGAAAAAGGTTGGACAGGATGTATTCACTCCCATCAAAAACTGACTGTTTACCAGATTACTTAGCTCCTCCTCTCTAAAGGCATGGCTGCCAGTTCATAAAATTAGCTGCTGGCTGCAAGTTATAGGATCATGAATACTGATACACCAAATCATTGTTTTTTAGTTATTGAACTTCCTGAATTCGACTCATTTAAAAAAATCTTGATAGTCTCATTATTTTCGGATTGTTTATCGTTTTCCCTATTTACTGTTAAGCACTCTGGAAGTGTTTAGAGAGCTGCATATATCATAGGGTGGTATAGTACAGTATATATCAAACATGGAGAAAGTGATGATGTGATACATCCATGGGGTAAAATATCTGATTTGCTTGGTCAGAAGCCCAGCCGAAGAGAAGTTGACTTTCAAAAGCTCTTGGGGTCAAAATCAGTCAAAGCTTTATTTCTACTGTTCATCTCGCAGTTGCAAGCACCTGTTGCTTCACAGCACACATTGCTCTTTCTTCCTCTTTTCCACCGCCACAGGCCTACCCTGCTCACTTGCCATTTTGTTTCCGAAGCTCAAGCTTGTCTTTCTCAACTAAAACCCTTTATTTTGAAAGAGTGTGTGAGCTCATTGACTTTTTTTTTAGCAGTTACATAGCAGCATGATGTTTCTTCAAGTTTTATCACGCTGACAAAACTCATCGCTAGCAAAGGGGTGACTGATAATAAGAGCACCAGCTAATGTGCACACGAATCAACACGTCTGCGACGCTGAAGGCTTTCCCTGGAAAAACTTGGAGTGTTCATAAAGTTGGCACTAACATGGGTTGACAGTATTGTCTCAATCAGGTCGGAGATGGAGTTAACACAACTTAAAACCTGCCAATCCCACAAAACTGAACATATGTTTGAGTATGACAGGCGGATTGCACTTTCATTCTTTTATAGGGTGTACCAATTACGAGAGAGAAAACGAGGTTCAAAACTAACTGCTATTAAGTGACATTTTGCATCGTCTAAATAAAACATCTTTTTGTTCAAATTCATTAGAAGAAAGAGTCTTACTATGACTGCAGTTCCAGAGCCACTGTGGACCAGCAGGGGGCAGGGACTAAGAGCAGCCATGGCCATGATGTAGCCCCCAAATCCAGTCCCGACCATGGCCATGAAACCCATCAAGATGAGAGACCTGGAAACAAAATGTATGCATTTTCTGAGCATTTTCTGTTACACTGAACCGCTTCATGAAACGCACTGATATGAGAGTGTCAATGATTTCAGGACTTTAAACCTACAATTTTAAGTCATCTGTAGGAGTTGCAAATATTTGAATTGTATGTGTTTGGAGGAGACCGAGAATCTTTATAAGAGATGGTTCCAGTAATCATACGTACCGAATCGGCACAAACATGGCAATGAAGCAGGCCACTGGGTTGGCAACAGCTGCCATGGTGGCAGCTAGATGGTAGGCCTTGTTCCCGTAGGGCAGACAGGAGTAGGACTGGACTGAGGGCAGCACTGCGTTGGTCAGAGCATTGACCCAGGCCAGTACAACAAAGATGAACACCACCTCCAGATTGCTATACGTCCCCATCCCAAAAGAGCTCCTGGGCTCCCTCCTAACGGCTTCCAGTGGGCTGATCATAGGCTTCTGCTCTGGTGTCTGGGCGTGCAGCGACAGACCTTCCTCTCTCTTCCCAGAGGCCAGATCACCACTGAAGTACAAGTCATTCTTTCTCTCTCGATTCACAGCTGGGTGATGGTTCAGTAGGATGAAGGCTACAAGGCACACAACCATCATGGCGCTGAGGAACACGAAGAAGACCTGGGCAGAGAATTTAGCTGGCTGGTAGACAGCTCGTAGCTCTCCACTGCCAACAGTAGCGTTATTGGCTATTTCGCTGGCGGCACCAGCCAAAGTGGCATTCTGACAGTGGACTACACCAACACCTTGAATCAGAGCCACCAGTGCGGGCACCAGACCGCTGAGGCCTTCGCCTACAAAGTACGTGGTGAGATACTGCGGACGCAGCTGCATCATGAAAGGCAGAAAGGTAACAGAGGAGGTGCAGTCCACCACAGAGAGCAGGAAGCTCAACACCAGCAGGGGCACACTGTGCAAGGAGCCCTCTATCGCCACTGTGTGCCTCCAGAAGAAAGCCAGCAGGAATGTGGCAACGATCCCCAGCCCCACAATGGAGTAGATGATCAGCCGCTCATCCAGCACCCCGGGGCGGAAGCGGTGCATCAGAGTGATGACGAGAGGACCTATGTTGGCCATCTGGATGATGATTGTGAGGTATGATGGCAGATGCCAGCCCTCTGGGATCTCCGGTACGACCAGAGGAAGCTCCACCCACATCCCGTTGATGGCCACCCAGGAGCCCATACCGAACAGGCACGCCAGTACGTGAGTCAGCAGCGACATGATGGAGGCAGGAATGTGGTCAATCTGGAAATGTAGACCTGCACAATCTGAAAAACAGACGCAAGATAGGATAGTTATATCGACTTCACCAAAATCTAGAAAAGAACTGTAGCTAATTGCATGTTTTTTAAATTGAAGCTGATGGTTTATTAAAAACATTGGAATATGAGCCAATTCTATGTTGTATATGTTATAAAATGTACAGTTATTGTGTAGTAGAGATGTTGTACCTTGAAGAAAGGGACTACTTTGGATGAATACGTTTTCCAAAGCGCTCTTGAGTAGCTAGGCCTTTTTGTTGCATTTGAAGAAAATAACAAATTGCAAGAACACTGGCTAAAGTAGCATCCACTCAAAAATGTAATTACTTGGCTTCAAAAAGTGGAATCTGGAGTTGTTTGGGATTGATGTATTGTGTGTGGGTCATAAACAAGACCAAGAATCTACAGCCATGCTCGCTGTAGACACCTCTGTGAGTCTGTTGCCGACTTAAAGGGAGCGGAGCTTTTAGCTAACACCAGCTTGCTAACATGCTCTCAATGACAAAGTTTGAATGCTGTTGTTTTTTCGCAAATTTTGTAAATTAGCACTAAACGCAAAGTACAGCTGAGGCTGATGGGAATATCATTACAGTTTTAGTCACAAACCAAGCAACTTACAATTCTGACACAATGAAAGCACTGGATGAGTTGTACATTCTGAGCGTGACATGGATGTGTGTACCAGTTTTTCCCAGCAATCCATCAAATAGTTGTTGAGACATTTCATGTCTGGACCTAAAGCCCCAAAGCTTTAGGGATGCCAAAATATCAAAAATACAATAAAACGATACAGTTTTCAGTGAATAAGCAGAGCTGAATGTCACATAGGTGTCACTGAGAACAAAAGCATGTCCCCATGGGGCTGGGATTGACCTTCTCCCCTTGCTCTGCCTCTTACTCCATCCCTGTCTCATGTGCTATTTGCTAAGGCCCGACCTTTCACACACTGACACACTGCTCCCATATGAAAAGCCCTCATGGGGCTGTGGCATAAACAGACATATTAAAGGGGACCTATTGTGAAGCTGTGTGATAAAACTACATCAGCACTGTCATTGTGAAGAACTTGCTGTAATTAAAACCATAAACAAATAGTAAAGTCATTCATACTATTCCAACACATTTGAATATTGTCATTCTGTCACTGACACAGAAAAAAGGTACTTAAATAGGAGACAATGTCAACAAACAAATAAACAAACAAAAAAAAAAAAATCAGTCATTACTGTATCATGTATCTTCATTATTGCTAACATATAATATACAATATAATATCTAAAACTGTACAATCATCCTGGTTCCTTTTTGTCCCTCTAAACATGTGGACGGAAATAACCAGAAAATCCCATAACCCTGACTTCCTTCATACAGACACCTTCCACAGTTGGTGTCAGAATATCTCATCTTACCTCAGTCAGAACATAACCAGGAAGCTCTCCTCTTCCCTCTTTCCATTCAAAAACGCTCACTCCATTGTGATCACAGTTGTTTTGCGGGGTTCTGTTACATCAGCCGCAAGTGTGTGTATGTATGCATTCTCTGCCCCTTTTCTCCTCCACACACACACAGCTTGCTCTACTTCCGTGTCTGTGCTGCACTTGACAGGGGAGGGGCTGCACAGGCGCACAATGTCCTGAAATGACACTGCTATCCTCCTATTGGAGGGCGATTTCAAAACCATGCGGCCATGTGCTCCGTGCGTTCAGGGGAGCTCAGCAAGGGGAGGAAAAGAGAGAGTCACGGGACAGGCCTCTGTGAGAATAGCTCCTCCTCTTCCTTTTCCCTCCCCCAACCAGCATGCGACCTTGTGGCCTGCCCTTCTTAAAACACACAGGCTGCAGTGTGAGTGTGAAGAGGGAACCGGCTTTGGGTTTCACACTCGATGAAGTGAAGTACGAGAGATCACACATAACACACCGACTGTCCCTCCAGTCCTCTGTCTCTGCCTTTATTTATTATGGCCCGCTTCGCCTCTATTGGCTTCTCCCTGTGCCAGCAGTTCTTTTTGTTCAGGCCATTACGGTGCATCTCTGGTTTCACGACCTCCTTCGATATATCTATCCTACTGGCAGCTCGGTGAAATAAGTGCCAGGGTCACAAAGGCCGTCTCCTCTGTTGATGAACCTCCTGACATCGCAGAGAGCATGGATGCTTTCATACTCAAAAACTATTGGATGGTGGACATTTGGTACAGACTTTCATGGTGCCCTGCCGATGAATCCCGTGGGCATTATACCTTTCCTCTAAAGAATTTGGTTTCTAGTGAAAAGTCTTGACAACGTTTGGATTAATTGCCACATAATTTGGCGCACGCATCCATGTCTCCCCTCTTAAATTGGGTGATCTTTTAAATTTGATCGTGTAGCACCGTCATCATGTCAACAACGAGACACACACACACACACACACACGAACACACACGTTCATTTGTGATAGTATTGTCTACTGACAATCAAAACCCCTTTTGTCAAGGTTGTCAGCTAAAAAAACATCAGGATTGAGAGCAGCCTGGATAAGGCTGAGAATGTAGAAGACTCCATGTTATGAGTCCTGCACATTACCAGGCTTATGTGCAATTCAAAGATTCTTTATTATATAGCCTATACAGTATGATTTGAAAATAGTGACTATCCTGCATTGACACTGAGATTATGTTGCTACCGTCTTATATTGCAATTACATACTTACTTTTAAACCAATGAAAAACAAATAGTATAACTACATAGTAATATAATAATATAGTGTCAAACTTAGCTTTTTTTTGCATCACAGAATGTTTAAGTAGAATCAAAAATAAATACTGCATACATGTTAATCCCATATAGTTGTATTAGATGAGGACAGTTTCTAAGGACAAGCTAAAGAGCAGTGCAGTGGAAACCTTACCAGCGGAAACCTTTTGTGTTTGTTTCCAAAACTTTCAACGGGACCATTTCTTCATGTGACAAAGTGCCTCCTTTAACGAACACAGCTTAAAACAAAACGCAACACACTGTCTGGACTCCATTCAATATTTTAAATCACCTCCGTTCATCATTCTACATGAGACAAGATACCACCTACCTGCTCGTGGGAAAGGAGGTGCAAAGACAGTTCTGTTACTCTGTCCAGAGGTGTAACAACACAGTGGCCTTCTGACGTTTCTTTGTGTGGAGTATGCATGCACAAGAGTGCTTTGCACTTTACGACTCTGGATCTCTGAGTCTGTGTCAGGTGACTGCAGCGGGCCAAGCCGGGGGGGATGGAGGGGGGATAGAGGGGGGCAGGGAGGGGGGTGGGGAGGGCTGAAGGGTGTGAGAACAGAGGGAGGAAAAGAACGACAGAGGATGGATCGATTGGAGGAAAGAGAGCTTTGGAAATGTTGGCAAGAAAGTAGGGAAAGAGGAACGGACTGAATCTGATGAGTCGACTACATGTATTTGAATGTCCTTTCCATTTTTTTTTTTTGCAGAGGTCGAGCGCGGGCAGCTTAGCCAACCAGAAGATGACTTTGGACAGCGCTGTGTGCTTTCTGAGTGGGTGTTTGGTCGGGGTCAGTCTGGCTTTTGTTCAGCACAAATTCCAGCCCAAACGAATGACCCCTGCCGGGCACTAATGTCATGGCATTTCATTCGAGAGTCCTTGCGCCCGCCTCCGCACTCACTGGCACGACATGTTCCCTTCCTGAATAATACCGTTTCTTTTCAGGCCCCGTGACGGTAAAGGGAATTGCTTTTGATACAGTAAATAAAGATGATTTGAGCCTTCGTGAGTGGGATGTGAAGGCGACTGTTGCGTTAAGAACAAATTGAATCTGTTGTTAATTCGCACAGTGAAATTATTACTGGTCTGATTCAGTTGGCCTTTGAAATGTTTCGAGTTAAGCACTGGGTTTAGTAGTGTCATGAGTTTGAATGATGAAACGTGTCCGTGGGAGTGGTCTACGCAGGGAGTCTCTACTGTAACAGCAGGATGTTTGCATTACCCATTGACAATTCATATTATATACCCTGATTGCATGACCTCGTTGCTCTGCTCCACTGTGAGCAAAATACACTGACGCCCAGTCACGGGACGGTGTTGTTTTGATACAACCTCAGGATCGACATGGCGGGTATTTGCGTAGAAGTACAATACTTTGCTTTCTTTCCCAAAGCTGCCAGCCCCGTGTGTTTGAACAAATATGTCTGTGTTTTTGGTACTGCGTGTTCGTGTGAGTCTGAAAGGTTCACTTGTTAGACGTCAACAGGGGGGCAACTGGAGCTGGGGATCCACAGATTGAATTTGTGCCATTGAGAATGTATTATTAAATATGATACCAAACACACGTACGAAGGCGGAGGGGGAAAGGCAGCGCGGGGGAAGGTGGATCAAACAGTTGGGAAGACGCTATAAAAGGGAGACATTTACATTCACTTCAAAACAGAGTAGGGATGTTAAAAGGTGGAGTTGGGGGAGCACAACACAAAGAGTAAGTAATAATAAGCAGTGCACTTTTCACTGCAGGAAATATAGTGTCTATCCTTATATCACTTATTCAATTTACACGGGGAAAACGCAATGTTTTTGTTATGTAACATCACGAATATTCATAGTTCATAGAAAATCGACATCACTTTGTAAACGAAAATGGCACTGTTGAATTGTTGTTAGTCTTTACATGTTTTTTTTTTTTTTGTCCACCACCGTGCATCTTCATGCAACACATTCATGAAATAATTAATTGAGTCTGTAACTAAGCAGGAATGCCTTCCTCTTATGATTCACTTCATAAAGACATTAGGGAGGATGGGTTGTGCAAGGAGATGGGCTGGAAGAAAGCCACAGAACGAACAGGAGTTTCTTGTTTATTTCGAGGAGAGTCAGAGGCTGAGCGGCCACACAAACACATGGCCGCTGCCTTGCTCGCTGGCTGACAGCTAACTCAAGCTTACGTCTTTGGCTGTCTGTTGACCCAGCAAACAAATTTGATTTTTGTTTAAAATATATTTGAAGATTTTATATATATATATATATATATATATATATATATATATATATATATATAAAATCGTATATATATTAAATCTTCAACTATTTAGATTTTTGTTTAAAATATAGTTGAAGATTTCAAATATAGTCTTCAAAATATAGTTGAAGATTTAATATATATATATTAAATATTAAATATTATATTACAACTATATATATATATATACATATATTAAATATTATATTACAAATATATATATGTATATATACATATATATATATTAAATCTTCAACTATATTTAAACAAAAATCAAAATAGTTGAAGATTTAATATATAAGATTTAATATATATATATATATATATATATATATATATACATTAAATATTAAATATTATATTACAACTATATATATATATATATATAGATATATATATATATATATATATATCCATCCATCCATCCATCCATCCATTTTCCTCTGCTTATCCGGGGTCGGGTCGCGGTGGCAGCAGGCCTAGCAGGCCGACCCAGGATTCCCTCTCACCCGCAACACGTTCCAGCTCATTCTGGGGGATCCCGAGGCGTTCCCAGGCAAGCTGGGAGATATAATCCCTCCAGCGTGTCCTGGGTCTTCCCCGGGGCCTCCTACCAGTTGGGCGTGCCTGGAAAACCTCTAACGGGAGGCGTCCAGGAGGCATCCTGATCAGATGCCCGAACCACCTCAGCTGACTCCTTTCGATACGAAGGAGTAGCGCCTCAACTCCAAGTTCCCTCCGGATGTCCGAGCTCCTTACCCTATCTCTAAGGCTGAGCCCGGCCACCCTACGGAGAAAACTCATTTCGGCCGCTTGTATCCGAGACCTCATTCTTTCGGTCACGACCCAGAGTTCGTGACCATAGGTGAGGGTCGGAACGTAGACCGCCCGGTAAATTGAGAGCTTTGCCTTCCGGCTCAGCTCCCTCTTCACCAAGACGGTCCGGTGCAGCGCCTGTTTTAGCAGCCGCACCGATCCGCCGGTCGATCTCCCGCTCCATCTTACCCTCACTCGTGAACAAGACCCCGATATACTTGAACTCCTTCGCTTGTGGTAGGCACTGCGTCCCCACCCGGAGGGAGCAATCCACCGGTTTCCGGCAGAGCACCATGGCCTCGGATTTGGATATGCTTACCCTCATCCCCGCCGCGTCACACTCGGCTGCAAATCGCCCCAGTGAATGCTGGAGGTCATGGTCCGAAGAGGCCAACAGGACCACATCGTCTGCGAACAGCAGAGAGGCGATCCCGAGACCCCCGAACCCGACGTTCTCCTCCCCCCGGCTAGATATCCTAGATATCCTGTCCACGAAAGTCACGAACAGGACCGGTGATAAAGGGCAGCCCTGGCGGAGGCCAACACCCACCGGGAACGTGTCTGACTTATTGCCGAGAATATGAACACAGCTCCTACTGCGGTTGTACAGAGACCGGATGGCCTGTTGTAACGGGTCCGGCACCCCATACTCCCACAGCACCCCCCACAAAAACCCCTGAGGGACCCGGTCGAAGGCCTTCTCCAAGTCCACAACACACATGTAGACTGGTTGGGCAAACTCCCAGAGCCCCTCCAGTAGTCTTGCGAGGGTAAAGAGCTGGTCCACTGTTCCACGACCGGGACGGAATCCGCACTGCTCCTCTTGAATCCGAGGTTCGACAATCGGTCGGAGCCTCCTTTTCAGCACCCTGGCATACACTTTCCCCGGGAGGCTGAGTAGTGTGATACCCCGATAATTCGAGCAAACTCTCCGGTGCCCCTTTTTGAAAATGGGAACCACCACCCCGGTCTGCCAGTCCATGGGCACTGTTCCCGACCCCCATGCGACATTGAAAAGGCGTGTCAGCCAAGACAGCCCAACAACGTTCAGCGCCTTCAGCATCTCAGGGCAGATCTCATCCACCCCCGGCGCCTTGCCACCAAGGAGCTTATTGACTACCTTAGTGGCCTCTGCCAAGGATATGGATGCGACCCCCCCCCCCCTCCCCCAAGTCTTCAGGTGCTGCCTCCTCTCTAGAGGACATGTTGGCCGGGTTTAGGAGTTTCTCAAAGTGCTCTTTCCACCGCATATATATATATATATATATATATATACATATATATATATATATATATATTAAATATTATATTACAAATATATATACATATATATATTAAATCTTCAACTATATTTTAAACAAAACTCTGAACAAAGTCATCTCCACCCTTCTCCAATAAGATCTTCTACCACTCGTGACAGATTATTTATAGATTATTGACTGATTAATTGAATTATTTCACTACTGTATCCGGAGCATTAGTGTGTACCTGTCTTTCTTCAAGCTATTCATAGGTTGTTTTTTTTTTAATTTCTTTTACCAATGTGATACAACTTGCCCCAAATTTCCCAAAACACACTTTCATTCAGGCTCACTTGTATTTTGATTATTATTAATTCATTAATTACAAAATTCATGTAAATTAAATCAAATGGAAAATAATGTATCAGTGCAGATTTTTTATTGTTTTACATTGTTATGTCATACACCAAGGTTGGTTTGAATGTGTGCAACATTGGGCTGGGTATCAGAAAAGGCACTGACCGAAATATGACGTACCTCCCCGGTATCAAAACTTTGAGGAATCCGGTGCCAAGTTCCAGTGCTTTACGGTTATTGCACTATTGCCTTAAAAGATGCGATCCAAACTATGGCCAGAGTGTAATCACACAGACACAGACGCGCATAGAGCCGAGCAGAGTGAAGTGAAGGTTTACAAACGATGCTCAGTATAGTGAAGAACTCGCTAACCTGCCGACAGATTCAGTGTTTTCATCTGAAGCAGAGCAGAGAATATTCAGTTAAAACACATTCTTAGAACTCATTGTTCTCCGTGAAGTTTGGCTTTTTATGTGGGGTCGGCAACCAGCTTTTAAAGTGACAAGTTTTCTTTGTAAATAACTGCTGTGCACTGGGTCTGATTTATGCCGATATAAGGAGTGGTTCATTTGTAAATAGTAGATATTGGTAGTAATTGATCGTAATAGTAAATATTTCTAAAGGTAACTGAAAAAATATTTAAAGAAACCTTTTAAGGGTTAAATTACAGACCTGTTTTGGGTGTGGTGGCAGAATGAGTGTTTGAGTGTTGGGTTATTTTCTTTTGATATTGCCAACACGTTGGTTTCGCAATGAACTAATACTAATACTTACATATTGAACTGTAATTTCAAAACAACGGGATGCTAACAATATACATATGTATACATATATATTTTTTTTTTTGTTGCATAGAGTAGAGAAGGGAGGCGTTTAACCAGCCCATGGCAACTATGGAAGAGTACAAGGTCACAAGGTTATTTTGCAGATTGCAGTCCTATTTTGCTTCACAACAAAACAAAGAAACATCCAAAAAAAGATATCCCATGATGAGGGTGCAGCTGTTTATGAGCTTGTCAGGTTGTTTGTGATGCTGATTCCCACGAACTTAAAACTGTTCACTTGCTCCACCTTAGCTACAGTTGATGTAGACATGAGTCATGAATCTTATGTGCATGCCCAGTCAGGGGCATCAACCAAAATAATGAGTAGGATATTGTATATATAGCCAAACTATCTATACATTGTTCTACTTTGGGTACGGGTATCTGAAAAACTAATGCCCTTTTTTTGGATTTGTGCCTGTACTAATACCTGTTTATTTTGTAAGTTGGTTGTTAAAGCCACTATTATCAATATCTTTATAATAACAATGGATCAAATGTCAATGTGTAACGTGAAAGGGGTCGTTTCCAGTGATGAAGTGAATTATCACCTGACTACAGTTCCCCTGCTTCATAGCTTCTTTTGGCTTGTTTCTGGTTTCTCCAGCCACAATGTCACTATTTCTGTTTCACCCTCACTGCTCTCACAGCATCATTTCAGCAGCGCAGGCAGTTGTTTTCAATGAAAAAAATCTAAAAGAAAACCACTGTACACTACTTGCCCAGCGCCAATTTTCCCGACATAGCAACGCATTTAGCTGGTAAAGAGCCAGATATTTTTTTAAGAGTTGGTAGAGACCAAAAACAGAGCTATAAGAGATGGAATATTATACTTACATTCACCAGGTGGTCTAAAACACAACTCCAAATGAATACGAATGTTGCTTTGTTACTGCTGGACGAGTGAATTAACAACTGTTTGCTAATAAGTTCAACATCAACTTAAAATGTTATCAATATTGTGTGTTTACAGCTTGTTTCTCCTGCCCCCAAGTTATTGCAGACATAAGAACATTCAAGTACACTTGTAATAAACTGAACAAATTAACATAATGTATTTTAAATAAATTTGTCATTTGGTTTGACCATTGACAAGTGCGATCAATCGTCATCTCTCTTTGATTTCTGGCAAAATAGCACACAAATGCAGCACTGTATAATATCAATGAGGGAATGATCATGGCAAATATTTTTAATTTTTCTAACAAAAAAAATTTTTTTATACAAGTGGACATCAAATTATTAGTGACATTAATCAACAGTTTCCCTAAATTAGACATTAGAATGAGTGCTGGGTATAGAAACATTTACAGTACAGAAAGATTAGGGTGCATAGCAATAGAAGTGAAATCTGGCTATTGTGTTTTTTACAGTACAGTAAAATTTCAACCTTCTCCAACATTATCACACTGAGACCAAGAGGAAAAGGTACTTTATCATGTAAAAAAAGTTTTTGACTTTAAAAAAAATCATTTTGACAACTGCATAGACCAAATGCAATTAGTTACATAAATTACTGTCTTCAACCTCAGGTATATCTAGTACAAAGGTGCACATACAAATACAGTAACTTTCCACTGCTGATTACATATTGTGAAGTCGTAACTGCTTTATAATAGAATCAGAGTGAAAGCCGGGCACAGTGCAACACTGAACAGCCTCTGCTGTCGACTGATGGTGGAGCTGCAAGTTGCTTCTCTCTCAGAGAAAATGGTTTTCAGTATCTTCTGCTGAAGCAATGTATACTGGTATCTTCAGGGTCATGAGGAAACTTTGGAGGAAACGGATGTAGTGGCTTACATGTTTCTTAAACACATCTGAAGGTAGATTAATAAAATCAAGTCAGTTGTGAAGATTTCCGAATGGACTGGAGGTCAGATAAGACAAACATCGATACAGTAATACAGAACATTACAAATATTCTGCTTTTGGTAGAAGAGCCTGGAAAGGGACAACAAGGAAACCAAAAGGTAGCTTTTACTGAAATAACTACCCAGACATATCACCTCCAGTGCATTCTTATGAAAAAAGAATTCAGTTACTCATGACAACTGACAGATTTCCCAATTAGTAAAAGTAGTAGGACACAGAAAAAGTGCATTTTTTATGAAAAAGAATGTGCTAAACAAAACATTCCCAGGAAGTACACTGTTATAAAGAAAACAACACGTCTACATTTTCACAGTAATGTTCCATAGAAATACATACATCCAAAGGCAAACCCAATCCTGAGAAAATAATCTCTACAAATCAACAATGACCTGTTGTACTTCAGTGCATTGTTCTTTACACAATCACCAGTGTTTAAAACATCCTTACAATAAAGAACAATACAAATACATAATTATTTGAAAACACGATGTCAAAAAAGGTAAAAGACACAAAAAAAAAACTGCGTGGCCCTGCCAACAATGTCATCTCCATGGAATGAAATAAAAAAAATTAAAAATAATAATATCACAAAGTTGAAGGACAGCATACTGTCCCGTTCACATACTTATGGTTTTGGTATATGTGGTTGTTTTTGGAGGCTAGTAGGGTCAGTCAGCACAACACCTTTACATACCATGTACAAACGGGTTCTTGCTGTAAGTCCCCTTTAAATCCCTTACACCACATTACTGCCCAAGACAGAGCAGATTCAGGTACCGTCTGACTTTGCTTGTCTTTACAAATAAAAAGAATAACAAGCTGGAGAAAAAAACTATAGCGGATTCAAGCAAGGCTCTGGCTATCATGCAACAAGCATCCATGCAGAACTTTTCAATTCCTACTCCCTAATCAGATACTACTGTACGCAATGCAGCAAGGTTTCTTGCATCTGCTGACCTCCTCATTGTCCACACATGATCTTCACACAGATTTCTCAAAGCCTTTCCCATCACATCTGGTGACCTTCGCTGCACTCTTCTGTCGGCGTCTGCTCTTCAGATGTGACCGATGCATTGTTTTTTTTGGCCCCTTTGTCACGTTACTTCTGCTTATCGCTCTGTTTCGGGGCCCCAAGGCGGTGTTTGGGTTCAACACTGCGGCATACGCATGGTTCTCAGAGGCAGAGATAATCATGTCGGTAACCTCTCAGCTTCATCTACACGGTGCACAAGAATGAAAACAGAAAGAGCGGGGGGTTAACGGACCATCTCAAGTTATATGATCTTTTCGTGTTTGTGTATCCGGAGAGAATTGTACTTACTGCGGAATGGATGCATGACAATAGCAAATGTCCTTAAAAATAACTGAGGTGATTGACTGACCTGATGGTGAGGGAGAATTGTCGTCCCCCGTTGTGGTAAACTGAAGGTCAGACCCCAAAGCAGCAATGGAGCTTCTGGGACGAATGCAGCGGTCACCTGATAAACTTCTGCGAAGTAATGCCTAAAAGCAAGACAAGTCAGACTAATTAGAATGAGATGAGGTCAAATATCTGCATGTGGAACATCTTAAGTTCTTCAAAAACACATTCAAGAAAACTCAGTTTAAAGGATGTTACTCCCGTCTTGGTATTCATTTTATATAGGATAACAGTCTACATGTTTGACAAGTTAAAAGGGACTGTTCACCACAAAATCAAAAATACATATTTTCCCCTTACCTGTAGTGCTATTTATCAATCTAGAATGCTTTGGTGTGAGTTGCCTTAGAGATGTGGCACTCGGCTTGTGGGGCTCAAAGTAAGATAAATCTAGTTAAATATAAAACTCAACAGCAATGTCTCTTTCCAGAAATCTCAAACCAGGTTACTCAAGATAATTCACAGACTTTGTTGTAAGCAGTTTCATGTCGGAATTGCGGCACAAGATGTAAACCTGGCCGAGTTCCATTAATTCCGACTATATTTGAGAGAAGGCAGACATCTCTAGGGCCGATATCTCAAACACTGGGCAACTCACACAAAAACAATCTAGATTGATAAATGGCAATACAAGTAAGACGAAAAATATGTAATTTGGATTTTGGGGTGAACTGTCCCTTTAAAACGAACCAGAAGTTAAAACTTTACAGTTAGAAGAGTGGAAACTGGATTATGTGTCTTACTCGAAAACTAAAAGAGGTGAATATGAAAAGAAATAACTATTTAACTAAAAGGAAACAGGGGGAGGGAAATGCAGCACAATAAAGGCAGCACATGTGTCAGTAAAGGCTGCAAGTCTATGACAAGTGAGTTTATGGTAAAAAAAACAACAACAATTAAGTCTCAAAACTAGTGTTGACATCAAAATACCACATGTAAATGACCGCATAACAGGATACAGCGTTTGCCTTGCCTTGCGTGTCATGGGGCTGGTGGGGGCGGAGGCGCTGCTGTAGAGGCTGAGGCTTGAGTTAGACCTGCTGACAGTCAAACCCTTGGAGATGCTTCCTGCAGGAGACAAGTACTTCTCCTTGATCTTCAGGTTGGTCCTGCCTTTCACTGTTGGTGACACAGCAGGGGCATTTCACAAAATACTGTAAACACGTGTTTGAATTTATAGCAGCCACTCTACTAATGAAAGCCAGCAGACACTGCATGCATAAATAATTGAAGCATCATTGCTGGGAAAAGTCAGTATGAAAAACATCAGTATTCAAATGGTAGGCAATACTCACAAAAAAAATAATAAAATATAAAAACTTTAACGGAATCAGAAATTTAGAGGAACACGCTGACATTTTTCATGTTTATTTATTCAATAACTAATAAATATACAAAATTAATATCTGACATATATTACTGCTACAACTACACTGTAGGATAGCATGGTTACATGTTTGTTTTATGTAGAATGTTAACTTGTTCACCTGTCATATTACAGTAATTTAATTATTAAAAGGTATTTTTTTTGTTTAGAAGATATAGTTTGCAGGGATGATTGGAATGATTAGAAGTAGTGTACTGACCTCTGCAGGGGTCATTCTTGACCAGGAACTCATCGAGAGCAGTCCAGCCTCCTCCCACCCTCACCATCAACGTGCTCCGCAGGATACGAACCATGCGCAACTGTTGGGAATCTCCAAACTGCGGATAAAATACATATCGCGAGTTATATTTTTTCATGCACTCGCTGTCGTAGCAGTGATGTTTCAGTGGGCCATGTTCTGTCCAACCACCGTCACTTCCTGCGGGGGCTGCTGGAAATCAGAGGACCAAATGTGATAGCGTCTTCATTGTCTATAAGAAAAATGACTCACCCTGTACCTATTGGCACTTATTTGCTCCACTTGGAACCTCTTGGGGCAGTTACACTGCGATACCTGTCGACTCACCTAAAGAGGGCAAGAGTTTAACAAGTGAAGTGTCAGAGTTAAATAAACCACGACGTCTACAGTATATGTTTTCTAGTGCGCACACGGTTCATACCTCCTCGTTGATTTGATCTGCGTCCAGCGGCCTCCTGTAGGGATCTCTGCTGGGGTGAAGGGCGCTCACAAACTCATAATAGTCGATGAAGCCGTCGCTGTTCATGTCGAAGATGTTTGCCACTGCGTTCATCTCGAGGGAATTGGTGGGAAATTCTACGGCAGAGAGGCGTAAAGCCATTCTTTGTTTAAGAAAAGTGAATGTCGTCATCGCACAACCGACATAGAATAATGGTAATAGGGTTGAATTCATGTTTCAGCATGATAGGTCATAATTTCCGTTATCCTTTTGTGGTAATTTAAAATGTGCGATATACTTTATATGGCTTGAAAACATTGATATATGACAACGGGGCCTTACTGGAGGCGAGGACATAATCAACAAACTCCTTCTGGCTGATGCGTCCATCCTGGTCCCGGTCGATGCCGCGAAACACGTCTAAGATCCGTGACTTCAAATGACTGATCCACACCATGTAACGCTTTCGCCAAAGATTGAAGTCGAAGTTCGCAAATTCTTCCATCTGAAATGATAAAATATCACCACGTCTAGGTTGGAGAAAGTTGAAATCAAGTGACTTTCCCCCCACTCTAATGGCACTCTAAACTCTTAAAATATGCATTTAAAAAAGTACAATAACCTCTTTGAGTGTTTGCTGTTGTTGCTCCAGGCGGTTTTGTCTCGCCACAGCCAGGAGCCAAAGTTTCTGCCACTGACCGACCAGCTGACCGAACTTTGGGGTCTGGGGGTCGAGGTGCTCCAGGGGAATAGGTACAACAGGCTGCAGCTTCAGAGTGCTCCTCCTCTCTGGATGGAGACACAGCAACATGGGAGTCTGGCATCAGCTTAGGCATCTCATTTATGCTTTACAAATCATTAGCAGTGAGGTCATCACAAATCTGTCAAAACTTATTTTACAACAATGACTTTTTCAGCAGAAGTTGAACTATCCTGTTTTCATGCTGGCTTACTCGTGAGTGGCCGTTTGCTGGGGGAACATTGCCGTTTCGAAATGCTCTTGTGTTTGCAGGACTTTGTGGCATGTTCGACCTCTGGGAACTTTTTATTCAACTCCTCCATGAATACCTGCAGAGAGGAATGATCAGTGATGACAGGGTACAGCAAAGCACTATAGTTCTGTAACCAGGGTAAAGTATTGATTATGGTGGAAAGTCATCGTGAGCACTCTGGGAAACAAATATTTGGGAAAGAATCTTGCCGTTAAGGTCAACGCGTTCCAATGTTGTTGTTTGATTGATGTTAAGCACATATTTTATCACTTAATGGTAAAGTATTAGCATCAGTAAGACGGTATAGCTCATAGAACAGAGAGGAATCGTACTGTGTGCTGCTCAATCAGTTCTTGGTTCTGCTCCGTGGTCTCAGGCACAGGCTCTTGGTCTCTGAGGTTGAGGGCTTCCTCTGCTGAGGAGATCCAGTCCAGTAGCCTCTGGACTTCCTCTCTCTCTGACTCCAGTGCTGCCAAGCTGGCCTGGATTTTCCGGCCCTGCTGCTGAGCCCAGGTCTGAACCTGAAAACCAGGAGGGGGAGGAAGTTACACCGGCTCCACTCAGATTCTCTCAAATGACAATGTTTTACAGTTTAGAAATTGCCAAAGCCATATCCCTCTATCTTCAAAAAGTGTACCTTACTGATAGCAACTAATGGTTTCCTAAATAATGAGTTATTTATCATAAATCTAATCCCTATAGAGACTTTGCTACTGCTTATCATTTTGGGCACAAAAGCACTCACCTCCTCATAGCGGGTCTTGGTGACACTGATCCAAGACTTCAAGGTGATTATGGAATCTGGGTGGCAGGAGGCCAGGATCTCCTCACCCATACAGTGGATGTTCTGCAACTCTACCGCCTGAGTCTGCAAGGCACCCATTGATTCCTTTAGAGGGGGAGAAAAGGGATGTATTCAGTGTTTTAAACATTTCAAACTTTGAACGTTGAAAGTGTTACGGTACTAACTAACGGTCAGTGTCCGTCCTTCAACCGGCTGAATGGGTTCAAGCATGAGAGTCTGCAAATATCCACCCTGCTTAACAACCCTTGAAAATACAGAATCCTTATCGGCGCCAACTTGTTATTCTGTAACAAACCCTGACCTTTGACCTCCCCTGAAGCGGAATGTATTTCTCCATAGGGAGTGATAAAGTATCACGTTATACTGACCTCGTGTTGTTTGCGGAAAGCAAGCAGGCCTTCTTCCTCCTCTGGTATCGCCCCATATTTCAGTATCCTCTCTGCCTCAGTGAGACGCTCCATGAAAGAGTGGACAAGGCCATCAAACCTTTCAGCCTAAAAAGAACGTAGACAAAGATTGAGATAGGAGTAGGGATCGGCCCTACTTATCAATTTTTAATAATGGTCAGATATCAGCCAATCAACTGTTATGTACCTGCAACCTTGATTTTATCTATGAGTGTGTGTAAGGCAACAACATTCTCAGTGGAACACAACAGCAGCTTCGGTTGGAGTGCCATTCAGAATCTAAAAGCTCAGTTATTAATGACTTAATGATTTGTGAGAACTACCTGCTGGAGTGCAGCCTCCAGTCTGTCTTGCTTGCTGACGGACAGTTTGCACACAGCCTCCCAGCGGCCCTCCAGCTCGTCCATCAGCTCCTGCAGCCAGTGAGCGTCAGCTGTGCTGCTCCTGGTCAGATCCCTCACAGAGCGCTTCAGGGTCCGGATGCATCCGGCCCGCTTCCCTAACTCCTTCTGGAAGGCCTAAGGGAAAGGAAGACAGACAAACTGACTCAAAATATGCCACGCAAAGACAGTAATTTGGCAATTTAACGTCAAGAAATCATTAGCAGCTTAATGGTATGTTCACTATAAACTAATTAGACCACCATTCCACCATATTCACCTACAGCGGTTATACAGAGGCATTAAAATTACTTTTACATTCTACACAAGTTAGCATGGATCCTGTGTTTTTATTGTAGATATGACATGTATTGAGTAACTTTGAACTGTACTGTATTTATGACAATCTGTTTAACATTGTCAATTATTGAGGCCACACGTTAAAATGCACGCTGGGTGTTGTACCTTGTGTTTGTCGATCAGGTTGTTGACCATGTCTTTGTCTCCACAAACAGGAACGTCCTCAGCTAGTTGGGGCTCGGCTCTGTACAGCCAGTCGTTCAGCGCCTGGAGGGCATCGGTGAATCTGCCTGAGAACAGCAGCGCTTCCTCCAGCTTGTGTTGTCTGAGAGAAGCGAACCACAATATTGGGATATCAGGATTCTTTAAATTTCCTCTGTTGGACTACGAATGTGCCCCTATCAACTGTAAACACGGATCCATACCTTTCCATAGACTTCCCACTAATGGTGTCCCAGGTGTCTTTGAGTTCAGCCATGAGATTCTCCAGATGTTGTCTATCATGGCCGGTTCGAGCTCTTTCGTGAAGGCAGCGTCCACTCTTAGATGTTGCTTCGTACATGGGCCTCTTTGACCGAAGCAGTTTCTGGAACTCCTGATTACAAAATAAGAGATTAGCGAAGGCATTCATGAACATATAGCACATAACCAAATTGTGTTCATTTTGATGCCCACCGCACCTTCTGTTCTGTCAGCTGCTGTTTGATCTCCTCGTGGGTCACAGCAATCTCTTTATGCGTGTCTAATGTCTGCTCTACCTCCGTCATCCAGTCCACTAGCAGGCGCCACGATTCATTAAACTGAAGTATAAGAAATAAAGACAGATATTAAACAAAAGCTCTTTCTGAGTGGCACAAGACACACATTAAGTGCTTGTATGGTTGTGAGAAAGACGGAGAAGGTCAGCCATTTATATTGGAGCTGATAGAGTTGTATACCTGTCTGGCACTCTTTTTGACCTCCTCCAGCGTTCTGCCTCTTTCTGAAGCGCGCTGCTGGAGCTTTTTGTGGCGATCCTGGACTGTCATGATTAGGTTATGAATGACATCGCAGTCTTCCTTCCTGCTCAGTTCTATTAGTCTGCGGGCTGTGCTCTCCATGGTGGTCTTCTTCTCACAGTAACCGTTCACCTCATTCACCAGTGTCTGAACAAATAAAATGTCGTGAATTAAAAATGAATACTTACAAATGTGTATACTCTGGATTTGGAGCAGACTTAGAACAACTACAGCAGGATGTAAAAAGACCTACTCTGTGTTCCTGCAGTTGAGAACAAACTTTGTCCAGAACAAAGCTGGGAGCAGGAAGAAACTCAATAGACTCTTCACACTTGCTCATTTTAGTGAGAAGTTCCTGGACGTTGCTATGGAACTCCTTGGCCAGACTCAGTCCTTCTGTAAGCCTTGCCTGTGGGAACAGCACGATAATCGGATTTAATGATAAACTCAATTAACAGTAAATCCATAGGATGACGTGTGAAGAGTTGAATAACCTTTCGCTCCTGGACTTTGCTGTAAACGGATGCCCATTTCTGTTCCAGAATTGATAAGCTGTGCTCGGTGCTTGATCCACGCACAACGTAGCTGCTCTCCAGCATCCTGTGGATGGCATTCTTCACATCTGTGTAGGCGTGGAGCTTTGACTCCATCTCGTTGCACAACTCCTTTTATGGGGAAGAAGAATGCAATTTGTATTAATTTATTTTCTTTTTTACTGTGTATTTCTTGTGCATCTCTTTATTTGTACAGTCAAAAGTCTGGTCTGTTTTACCAAATGTGCACTGAGCCTTTCACTGGCGGAGTCCGGCATACCCCATACGGTTTTGGAGGAGGACAGTCTCAGATCTGTGTTCTCCAGCCACTGCAGGAGATCCTGAATCTCCATTGTAACGTCTTGTACCTGCAGAAAAAAACAACAGAATGAATTCAAAATCTCAATCAAAGGTGACTCAATCTCAATCAAAACCTCATGGAACAAAGTTTCATCATGTGACATTAATTGTCATCAACCTTTGTATTCTATTTTATTTAAACATGAGCGGAACAATGACTGCAAACTGATAAAGTATAATATTGTGAATATAATGCATTTTTATTTGTAGATATAAGTTACATTTCAAAATAAAAGCCCTCAAATTACAGTTGGAATTGCCTATAAAATCACCACAAGAGGGCGCAAGATAAACTGCAAAAAAAAAGAAAAGCAGCATCTGCATGAAGATCGTAACAATGTAATTTATATATATAGTTATTTATTTTTCTATACTACTTTGTGAGTTTTGTTGTAACTGTAACAAAATAACAGAAATAAGATTTTTTTTTCTCTCTTCACCTGACTCAGTCTGTTCTCTAATTCCAGCTGCCTGCGTTCAGTCTCACAGCGGACAAACTCCCAGCTGTCATTGAGTTGCTCCAGCAGAGACTGCAGACCATGCGGGCTGTCCCCGGACCCAACCTCCAGCAGCCCCCTGCCTGCCTGGTTCAGGGACTTCACCGTGCGAACATGGGACATGACGTCATTACGCAACACCTTATAGGAGGAAGAATCAAAAGAGGAAGAGTGGGATTCAAATGTATTGCTTGGAGGTGTGAGGAGACCAGAAGTGTTTTCTGGCCCGAGTTATGTCTGGCAGTTCAGACGAAGACATGCAGTGTTGTCAGACAATTCCATCAGTGTGTATTGTTGGAAAAGTATGAATTCGCAGAAACAATACGTAAGGTACAGACACTGGTAGACACCATGGTGAGGTGAACACCCAGCATACAATCGGCCACGTATCGGCTTCCCTTTTCATTACCGGAGGTTGTCGACTAGGTCAGAAGGAGCTCTGTTATACTTCATGCATAACATTGTATTTAGGCCACCACCAACCTTGTGTTTGGCCAGCTCTATTTCACAGGCCTGCAGGTCGATGCTGATTGGCCGGCTGCCCTGCAGTTGCTCAGCTGTTCGGGATAGCCATGTGTGCAGCTCATCCAGTGTGTTTTGGAACTGACCCAGACCCAGCAGAGCACACTCCAGCTGATGCTGATGTCAGCAAAGGAAAAAAAGAAAAATACATATATATATATTTACTAAATGTAGTTTCTTCTGGGGTAGCTGTCTGTTGTTGAAATAACATCAAACTTAGTGGATAGCATGATGACATTGTGCATATAATGGATTATAGTGGCATGCTAATATCAATATCACATAATGATATCGGATTGCATATTCTCACCTGTCTGCTGACAGTCTCTGACTCCAAGTTGTCCCAGCGCTGCCTGAAGTCACACAGCGGTGAGACGGAGCCCGGGCGCTCCGAGCCTGGAGACAGCCGGCACACAAAGCGATGGTTCAGGCTTTCTATCTCTATTTTCTTCTGGTAAAGTTCTCGCTTAAACTCCTGAGAGAAAGATTGAAAACAGAATATATGGTTGGAAATGAGCTATTATTATGACTTATATGTTTTATGTTTTAATAAAATACAACACACATAGACAAAAGCACTGTCTTTGTAGAATATGAGACCAAATATACTATAAATAAATGAGAAAGAACTTTGACCATTGCTGGTTACGGGTGTACTTCAGCATATGAACTCACCTTGAGATCACGTAGCTGCTCTTTGACGGATTCCAGGTCAGTTCCTACCATGAACTCTTCAGTAGACCTCAGCTCAGCTGACTTCAACCACTCAAAAAGACCCTATTAGCAGGACAATAACAGAGTGGGCATTAAAGCACAATGACTGATATAATGTACGACCACTCAGCCATGAATTCTTGCCATGTTGCGTGATTTTAACATCGAAGAAATCTTCTCAACAGAAAAACACATAATCCTATTGGCAAATAAAGCTGGATACAATTCACATCGTTTCCTTTTCACCATCTCACGCAGTTTGCACCATTAAACTCATTTGCCTTTGGCAGAGGCCCACACGATCTGTCAGCCGCTAAAATATAAAGCTACAGGGAGTAAGAGTCTGAACGTTGCTATTGTAACAGAATAAAAGACTAGCTTTGTCCTTGGCAGGATGCCATGACACTGCTTGGGTGAGGCATGGGTGGCCAAAGCATCCTGCTTTGATATGGCCAGACCCTGACCATGAAATATGTTACTATATGGGTACGCATATACACCAATACTGTATATAGACACACACCTGCATAGTGTCCTGATAATGAAGTGCCATCTGCAAGGACTCCTCCAGCTTTTTGTGACTTTCGTTCCACAGTTTGCTCAAGTTGTTCCACGTGCAATAAAGCTTCAAGACACCAAAGAGACAAGGTCTTAAGTTAGTCAACATAACATCATGAGTTCAGACTTATTCGTATTCAAATGTATTTCATACTTCATCCAGGCTCTTTGTGACATCTGGTTTGTCTGTATCGCCACATGCTGACATCAGATCCATTCCCAAAACACTAAGGGTGTCCAAATCTCCCTGTAAACTGTCAATATCCTCTCTGAGAGTCTATGAGTGGAAAAGATAGAACAAGGATATATTGTTTTAGTGAATAATGAGGGTTTCTCACACGTGATTCCTCTAAGAGCTTCCAGACAAACCTGCATGGTTTCAAGGCTCTGGCGGATTGTTTCCGAGTCTGTCCAACTAGCATTGAGATCCAAAACTGCCTGCTGAGCATCACTGAGAGCAGCCGCAACATCGCTGATGTCACTCCAGAACTTCAAGGCCAGATCCAAGAGTTTGAGCAGCCAGCTTTCCCTCTCCTGGGCCTGAGTATGCGTCTCATCCCACAGCTGGGACAGGCTGGACACACGCTCTTGGATTGCTAAGATCACAAGGAAATAACAGGGATATTGCTTAGAATCGGCACTTTTTTTTTCCACAGCGGTGTTACTACTTGAAGCCCCATGCATACCAGCACAATATCACATCTGTAGACTTGTTAAGATTGTTACCCGTTCCGACAGCTCCATCACCAGCTGCCTGCGTGTTGGCCAGCAGTTCATCTGCCTGTGTCTTCACACTGCCAAGGCCCAGCTCCAGCTTGGACAGCTCGGCCCGGGTGTGTTTGTTGTCCTGCAGCTGCTCCTGGATCCTTGGGGTGCGGCCTTGAAGAGAGGTGTGAGTCTGTATGCGACTGCGCAGGCGGTCAAGACTCTCTCTGATAAGGTTCATCCTCTCATTCAGCTGGAGATGCAAGAAAAGAGATGTTGTGTGCTTGTGTGTATTAGCCTATATTGCAAAAAAAAGCATTTTGTTTTTGCATCAACCCGGCAGTCCTACCTGCGTGAATCGAGGCAATGACTCCTCGAGTACACTCGCAGTCTCTCTGACCCGGTCTCTGATGGTTCTATGCTGATCCTCGGCCTCCGTCGCCTTTCGACAGAACTCTTCCCCGTGAATGGGGTTTAGTTCTGACAAGCGCTTCGCCAGAGAGCATAAGCGTGCAATCAAGGGTCTGTGCTCTGCTATAGACTCCCTCAGACCCTTAGGAGAGAAGAGATAAAAAAAAGAAAAAGAAAGGTTTAATTTCATTATGGAGAGCATACTTTTTTTTCCAGAAAGAACCTGATTTGAGTTTAATCCCTAAAATGGATAGAGCAAGTTAGACACAAACTGAAATGCCATTATAGTGCACAGGTGGAAAGGTAACCCTCTTGGGAAGTAGATGACATTAATGAACAGTACTTGAACAGATCAGCTCATTCACCAACAGGAACATGGTGGCAGACTGTGAAGCATAAAAGGACTTCTTTGTCGAACTGGCCAAAGAAAGGTATTACGACAAAAAAGAGAAGAGCTGGCATTCAAATGTGGAGAGGCGGCTTTCTTCTACCTGTAAAAGGTCCTGTTGTTCCCGAAATGCCTCATAGCTAATTGTGCTCATGGAAAGCTGGCCAATTAGGGTTTGAGTTTCTTCAAGCCAGGGTGAAACCTCACCGATGCCCTCGGAGAACTGGAGAAGAAGCGACTGAGCGTGCTCAAGCTGCAGCACCACGTGGGAATTGGTGGCGGAGGTGGTGTTGCATTGTTCCTGTAAGGCCTCCAGTGGGGTCTGCGTGGGAGAGGGGACAAACGCAAAATATACATGTAAATATAAACACCTTAAATTTTCAGTAAATTTCTTATTTAGTTAAATAGAAATGAGTTGTGGCAAACACCTGCAAATCGCATGTTTCTCCTTCATCACTGTACGTCAGCAGGATTTCAGCGATCTTCACCATCTTCTCAATGTTGAACCTGTGTTGGAGAATCTCCACTGACAAAATCTGTTCAGGGGATAATACATCACATTAAATTATCTTACTAAACATCATTTAAATTAATTTCTTAAACTTAAAAAAAAGAAACATTTACACATTAGAAATGACAGATAACACATACACATGTAATGTTTTTTTTATTATCTAAGTGGGAAAATATTCATTTAGTTTATTAGTTAGTGAGATATATGTATAATGTCCTAACCTTCTGTTCATAGAGTTGTTCTGCTATTAGCTCTGGATCCAGATGAATGGTTTTCAGCTTTTCCAGACTCAGCGCTGTGTCTCTGAACCAAGCCATCTCCTTCACCACAGCCTGTTCCAGCTGATTAGAATAGACTGTATGTTAGTACAGCAATAGTAACATATGAAATATAACAGAATATCAAGTTATATATATATATATATATATATATATATATATATATATATATGTATAATCCTAATTAAAACATGATACTATTATTTCTGAAATATAATAGCACTTGGCAGCACATACTGACAGTAGTATCATTCTAGTTAAAAAACAAGTCCCCAGAAGTCAGGCAGACATTCTGACTCATCAAAGGAGGCAAAGCACAGGTTTAAATAATCACACTCCCTGTATTTACATTCGTTACACCTGCAATGGCATGTCAACATGTTTTGCCGTGATAACATTAGATGGTTTGCAGCTGAATTACAAATGAACAATAAAAGCGGGCACCATGAGAGTCCACCAACGTTAAGATGAGCTTTATTTGGAATTGCTAACTAAGGAACTTTTCATACTAAGTAGGAAGTCAAATGGAATATGTGCTCCAGCAGTATAATATATGGATTTATGTGAATGCGAGAAATGCCCAGATGTATACTACATTATCAATAATTTATGAATATGCGGCATGAGCCTGCTGCGCATACTTAACTGCCCCACACACTGCGCAATGTCAAAGAGTTTGAGCCAGCTAAAAGGTATTAATATGTCACTTTATTAAGTGTTAATGTTTTTTAATTTGGGAAAGTAACTATTTAGATTCCCAATATGTGGTCAGTTTATCCAAATAATGCCTGCTGCAACGTTTTTGTGAGTTGTGAGCGCCGCTGGCTGAGTGAGACTGGCCTTCAGACATGTCATGTGACTGCATCACATTACGCCATAGCAAAATGAAAACGAGACACATCTACTGGTTTGGAGCGTTTAGTAACTTGTCAGCTTCACTAGTCAACAATGTTCCCTTGAACGGACCTTTTATAGCAAGCTAGGTATCTAGCAAGAGTAACAAATAAAATGAGCATCTTTTAAAATCTTAGCTTCCACAAGCCTGTGTGCTATTCAGAAATGTGGCCAAATGACAGCAACTAACAAAAAAGATTACTGGTCGTGATAAAGCCAGTTGGAGTCAGTTAAGTTTGGCGTGACGTAGTTTAGCAAAATCAAGCGACCTTTCGAGCAGACTTCAGCTACTTTCCATAGAATGATAGTCAGCAACACTTCAGAATCATCTGATCTGTTCATTGTACATTAGTGTGGGAACTTTATACCCTCTGTCTCTCAGCTGCACATAGGACTGCATCTCCAGCATGTGTCTGCGCTCCTGCTGCCCCCAGCAGCTCCCTCTCGATGCGGCCCAGCCACAGGTGGAGGTCCTCCTGGCTGGAGGTACAGCGGCTGGAGGCCTCCAGGGCCTGCTCCAGCCTCTGCAGCACATCCAGACTGCTTAGACTCAGCACAGAGCAGCGGATACGCAGAGCATCCATCTTCTCCTGCACCTGCTGGGCTTCCTCCTCTGAAACGAAGGACAAACCGCCAACATTGGACATATTGAATTGATTCATGAACAGATCTGCTGGTTATACTGATTTGACATTTTAATCAAATTCCACACCAAACCAAAACAGGCAAAATGCAGGCAAATGTATTAACATTATTATCAATATATTTTAACATTTTGTAGTGAAATGGTCTGCTGATGTTTCTCGCAGTTTTAGAAGAAAAAAATGTATTATTTAAAAGTAATATTTTTCCAACCTCAATGACCGTACTATGCCCATTAGGTTTTGCAATAGGCAGTAAATAGTACCTGAAATTGCTTCCATCAGAACATGTCCCGACTTTTGTATTGTCCCTAGCTCAGCAGTTTTGACTTGAATCTCTTCGACAACCGCCTAAAAGAAAGTGAAAGCATGTCAAAGTTAGAATTCTTTACCCAAACTCCACGATCCACATTTACTATACTGCACATGCAGTTGAACCATACATGGTAGATTTCCAACCTTGGCCCTGTCTGTGGCCTCTGAGACATGCAGCATCACTCTCTCTGCATTGCGTAGTTCAGCCAGAGCCTGTTCCACTGATATGAGCCATTGCTGCAGGCTGTCTACTCCTTCCTGGAAGAGCTTGGCCCTGGGCAGAATGAGCTCCAGACTCGCTCTCCTACCGACAACAAAATGTTACCATCGGTGAGTAAGAAGTGTATCATTCATTTATTTATTTGACAGGGACAGTGCACAGCTGTTAGCTATTAGCTAACTAGCTGCAGTCCGTGGGCAGGAAACAAAAAACAACATCTCTGTTCAGAAAATTAACACTGTGGTATGAAACACAATTACAAGATAGTATATATTCACTGTGCAGTAACAACATCAGCAACAACACAACAACAGCATTAAGGCAGCACAACAACAACCAGAAGAGTTCACCACATCAAGACACATCAAGTGTTTGCGTTCATGCGTGATGGGTACGTCATTGAGTTGATTTTAGCCATTATTTCATCTTGAATTTTAAATCAGTAAGGCCCTCTCTTCTATAATTTAGTATTGACCGCCTCCAAAAGAGGCAGGCCGAGGAGGCCTGCCAAACTCAGTAAATCACCTCTGTTGGTGGTCCCATTATGTGAGCGCCGTGATATGAACTCTTTTAATGGAGGAGCCAGATCACTGATCAATCTGTGCACTAAACTAGCGAGTCACACAAAGCTGTCAAAGGTCATGAGATTTTACTTCTGGATGATGTTACAATGATGGCACCTTGTTACAATGATGGTTCTGTGACTCATGCAGTAAGCCTTGCCAAAATGTGAGTGTGGCATTGCCAGTAAAGGCAAGCTGACCTTTTCTCCGCCCCCAGCTGCAAGGCCTCCCACTTCTGTTTGAGAGTGGCGAGCTTGACTTTTTCCTGCTCCCCCTCCTCTCCCGGGTGGGCCTCCACAAGTCGAGGGCCCTCCAACATCATGGAGTCCATACTACGCCTTCGATCTGTTAAGAGGCGCTGCAGGAGCTGTAAATGAACATTACAGATGGAGGAATAATATTTACTCCCTTTTGTAGACAGACAGACGATTCAAGAATAAGGACAATAATTTCAAAGCCCTCCTTCTGTATATGAAATAAAATCAGTTCTCAGTACTATAGAAGATGTTTGCGTTACACTTGAGGTTTCATTTCAGGGAAGTGACATTGCTTCCAGTAAGAACATTCATGAAAGCCCCATTCTTGTTTTTCAGCCTTTGGGTCAGTGTGAAGGAAGCCCTGTCTCGTGTGTCAAGCTTACATTGTCAAGAGTCAGGCAGGTTTCACCTCATCCAAAGAGCTCACAATGGGTGAGATTACAGCTGAAAGGTGAGAGACTTCCCTGCTTTTTTCATACCCCCAGGAAATGTTCACAAAGACTCACTGAAGCTCATTGTGGCTACAAACACCACCTATTCACCGCCGAATAGAACCAAATTCAGGTTGTAAAGGAAGTGGTTGAGCATTTTTTCATGACCTCGGCACACCTTTCTATAGGTAAACCTTTCAGGTGTATTCACACTATGAGTATACTTCAAAGATGTTTTTCTGGAACAAGAAATGAGGTGATGTGATGTTGGTGATAACAGACCTTTTGTTCTTGGAGCTGTGCTTTCACCACTTTGACCTCCGAGGACGGGGGTTTCTGATTGGCTGTGAGCTCCTCTATCTCACCGACCCACGTGAGCAAAGCTTCCAGGTTTTGGAGAAATGTCTCAGAATCTGTTGACACGTCCCTCAGAGCCAAGGCAGATCTTGTTCCCTTGAGAGAGTCCATCACAAATTATTAGCTTAGGTATGAATGGGTGAAAATACTGTCAGCAAGAAGCATGATACATTTTACTGTTGCGACACAAGGAGAAAAGAGTTAAGGGTAAAAACATACCCTCCATCTATCCAGGCTGGAATCTTGATCTGAGCTTGAGTGTCCATCACTTTGGAGCTTCAAAATAAAGACAGTGGACATGTTGTTTCAATTGACAAAACTGCTGTTTTAAAAAGACCCACCCCAATGTTAAAGAGACAGAACATTGATTTTTAAGAAAGAGTCTAGGTGATGATAGGTGATATTATTAAGTTCAGATGAGAAGAAGGAAGGGTGAAATGGAACACAAGTGAGATTTGTCGTGTTTGAATTTTAATTTTTTTTATCAACCTCAGCGAGTTCCTCTGCGACACCATTCAGGACTCTAACGGTTCTGGTGACAATGGGGTCCCCTCCTTTGTCTCCAGACGGATACTCTGTCACTTCCACAATTTCGGTCACGACCGTCTCCGTCACCTCCGTCACCTCTGTGACCTCGCGTGACGCCAGAGTCTTCCAGGACCAGGGGCTCCCTTCTCTGGAGTCTCTCCTCTGGAAGCTGGCCCTCCTCTCAGCAGAGGTCCTGTCCGGGTGAGCCAAAGGGGAACGGGTGTACTCCGGAGGCACAGTCCTTCTTGTTAGTGTCCCATTTCGGGATGTTTTTATCGGAGAAGGGCTGTTGTGCCAGGCATTGTCCAGCGTACTGCTGCTCCTAATTGTGGAGGTGGGCGAGCTGCGGAGGGGTTTATCCGAAATGGGAGTATGAGCCCCATCCTCCCTCTTGTGATCAATTTCCTGTGCCTCTTTGTCCCTCTCCACCTCTCCTTCCTTGTGTGCATCCTCTCCTGCTTCGTCTTTGACCGCCACTTCTAGTTTGGCCTCCCCATGTTGCTCCAGGGGCTGCCGCTCTCTTCGTCGTTGGTAGCACTCCTTCAGGAAGTCCTCGTCTGACCTCACATGCTTGGACTTCTGGCCCAGGCAGCTGGGCCGGCTGATGAGGTTACCCATAATCCTTCAGCCCAGAGGCTAGTGAGGTAATAGGTGAGGGAAGGCCCCTCGGCCATGCATGCGGAAGATCCTTCAGCTACCTAAAATAAGACAAGGGGGCTCTGGGTCATCATGCAGTGAACAAGTGCTCATTGTGCAAATCAAAGAAAAACATACCGCTGATCTGCTTCTTTAAAAGCACAACTTCCCTGCTTTAAAGTCACTAAGTACTGCTTGCCACAGCTTATGTCTTCAGAAAACTGCTATGAGACAAAATGAACAAGTCTCTCACATCCTTTAAATGCTACATATTTGTGCCAGCGTTGCCCTTTTCTTGGCATTGAAAGACCACAGAGACACTTGGCCTGGATATGCGCTGTCCCTTTGTCTTCCTTTAGACCACATACACACATGCTCCCCGTCTATCTCACATCACCAACCAAAATATTCTGGGCTTAGAAATCAATGTGACAGGCTTGTCGAGGATCCCACTGTTGAGCCTGGCACGCAGAACCGGTGGCAGACAGCCAGCTCTTTCTCTAGCTCCGCCTGGACCAGTCCTGGGAAACCCGTTGAGTATCTGATCAATAATAAAATATGACAGCCATAAAAACGCAGACATCGCCTCATTTCACGGGGGTGACAATAAGAGGGGGATTAGGAACACCGAGTGGATTGGGGGCAGTGGGGGGTAGTTAGGAAAACAGTAACAATCAACCTGTAAGATAACAAAGGGCTTTTCTCTCACTACTACATCACTGAATGACAATTTTGAATCCGGCAATGATCTCGTCAACATATTGTTTGACCTGAATTAGTATATTTTCAAAAAGCCTCTCATTGGCAGTGACATTTTCAAACTGTGTCAGCCCGTCTGCTTCCCCGTCAGCTCAGTGCCTTCATTGTTTTGACCGAAGGGTTAAAGGTGAATGTAATTATCTTGGTCTAGAGAAGCTGAGGTGAGCCCATCAGGAGATCACAAGGATCCTGTCGAGACCGGGTCCTTCCTCTGCAGGCGGGGTTGGACTGGTCCATTCAGAATTATACAGGTCACTTTAGGTCATACTTGGTGACTAAAGATCTGTGGGGGGGGGCAATATGGGTCAACAAAGGGAGAATTTGGAAGTTGGCTCCACAAACTATTGCGAGGGATTTCTATTTTTCTGGTTTGAAAAAAAGCAGAAGCGGTGGATTTATGATGCTGTATGGTAACTATGTTACAGTCATGCTGTAGGCTGCCAAGATTATGCTGAATATGCAGCTCTGTTATCTTTACCAGAGGTTAGACACAGAGGCAGTCTGCATCAGAGGAGAACTTTGTGCTCCTGTCAATATCCATGGCAAATTTGAATCGGATTTCAGTTGTGTCCCCCAAGCCAATCATAATTAAGATAAATCACGGCTTTTAACTAAATGAGAATCTGAAAATGACCTAGTTTGATATGCTGGCTCCATGTGCATTAGGCAAGTGATTACCAACATCATGCAAGTCTCTGCAGAGCAGATGATGCAGTCAGTGGATCCACAGGGGAGAACACAGTCAGATCAGAGAGTGGTGCCCAGACAAAGCCCCGGCCTCAAGATCAATGATTACCCAGTTAGCTCAGATCACTGCCCAGCGGTCTCCGGAGGAGGGCAGAGAGTGTGTCTGTGGCCGTGTTCATATGGGTTAACAATTCAAGGGAAAGGGTGTGCCGTGTCTGGTTACTGCAGCGTGCATGTGTGGTCGTTTCCTAAATAACACTGCTCTCACAGCAACAGACAGTATGTGAGGATATGCTGAGCAGTCTCATTAGAGTGCGCATGGAGAGCTACTAGGAATGTGTTAGTAAAATAAACATGCAGATATATTGTTTTATTATGGCCACTGACGCTGATATACGACATACTTTTTTTTATAAAACAATAATTTTTGTAGCCCTCATAAAATACTATAAGAATACAATGACCTACATTATTCTACAACCAAAGCAAACCAGAGCTACCCACTCAAAATGCCTAGAGCCTGCATGATATGCACTTCTCGCTCTCTAGCAAAATAATACTAGAAAGAGCACCAGGGAACCACTCCACCATTTAATTCATATTGCGGATGACCTACCCATCCCATTACTTAACCTATTTGGAAATGGCCCTTAATTCTGACGGGCCCTTTCTCTGCTCTCAACAGTGATTTATGATACATGACCACGGACCATTTCCTGATGAATTCGACTATAACCATAGTGCAGGGGCTTCTCCGCGCAAACTACACACGAGAAACAATCCCAAAATTATTGTTTCACATTGCATGCCCAATTCTTATCTAAATCTCAATATGGAAGATGTGAATGTTTTGAGCAACACCTCACATATCAAAATACTATGCAAAAGATCTAATGTCCGTCTCATTTATTGCATCAATTGACCCATTAACAGGACACAAGAAGCAGTGAATGGGCGGGTTTGCAATTAGTAGCAGAACAATAATCATCAATCACAACAGTAGAGCGCCATAATGTTGTGTCACTGGTGTGCCTCTGTTAAGGGAGGTCCTGAAGTAGTAATCGTGGTAGTGGTCCCTAATCAAGGATGGCAGCTGTGTATTCACCCATGAGACTCATAACATCTCAGGGTGGGTATTGTACAAGGTCACACGTTCATCTCAAAGGCAGCCCACTAAATATGCAACACGAAGCTACTGTGTAGAATCAAAGCAGCATGGCTTTGGAAAAAGGAGTAGCTGCTGAAAATGGCCATGCCTACTCTGAAGATGTTGATCAGAATTCTGAATCCTTTCATGAAATCCAAGCAGCTAAGAGAATATTAACAAAGAACAAACTGAGTAAAATATACTTACATCAGAATGATCCATTCACACTGATGCTGCCTCTACTGGAATATTTCATTGCCTGCCGCACTTGTAATTTGCATTTGCTTAGTATAAGTGAAGAAAGTCACAACTCATCCACCGTCACATGGCTCCCTCAAGCACAAAGTCCAAAACCAAACTCTCTCTCTCTCTGAGCCAATCCTAGGTTACTGGCAGTTTTGGCGGTTTGAAGCTTACGTGAACCACACTTACCCTGAAGCACAGTTGAGCCAAACAGCGTGAGTAAAGGAATCCAGCCAGTCCTCAATCACCATTCAAAAAAAAAAAGAGAGAAAAAAAGAATCCAGCTTTGTTTGAGCATCCTTTGAACGGCCTCCCAGCTCCAACATCCCAAACATGAACGCTCACACACACACACACACACACGCATGCTCCCTCCAATGCACACTCAATCAAGTCCACTCATTCACACATGCCCACAAACAAACACACTTTCTAAACACACTCACACATGCCCTGATAACTCATGCTTTTCCGTTGCCCACAGTCACAGGCAAACAATGTCCTCCTCTCCCCTCACAGCGCACCCCTCCCCTCCGCTGCCCTCCCCTCACTTCACTTCTCCTCCCACCAGCTCTGCTCCTCTCCCTTTCTTCTTTGTTGTGGGAGCTGTGATAGAGGAATTCCTTCCTTGTTAACGCCGCCGATGGGATAGTGCGCCCAGATGGAGACAATGTATTCCAACGGCTCAGTTGATCTCCCACAGTTCCCAGCCAAGAGCAGTTTTCACATGGGGGTCAGATTGAGCCAGTTCCATGTAACGACAAGGCGGTGGCATTCTCACCAGCGCCGCTGCCGCTGCTGCTGCTGCTGCTGCTGCTGCTGCTGCTCAGGTTGCTCCTGTACCAGGCAGCGAGGCGGCAAAGTGCCCCCTTTACCTTCCCCAGGCTTTTTCCCCTCACTCTCTCGCCCCTTCTCACCCAACAAAGCCCCTCCTCTGGGTTTGACTGGGGCTCAGAAACTCCATGCTGCTTCTGCTTGAAAAATGGGATGAGTGGGGGGCAAAAAAGGGAGAGTTTTCTAAAGACCCCCGGGCCGCCCTCGGAACATTCACATGTTAAGTGACAGCTGCCTCAGTCCGTTCCCTCTCTCGATGGCGAGGGAGAGAAGTGCAGGCTACAAAAGAAGGGACCCACACCCACCCTGCTATACCCACCCACTCACACATTCACCCCCAACCCCCTTGCCGTCCCCCCCACCCCCCTTCCCCATTCAGAGTCAGTGCAGCAGTCTCCACAGCAGCAACAAAGACGACTAATTACTGTAAAACATCTCAGATTACTTTTCAACTCGGTTCCAGCCACTACAACTCCAGCCCATCCATAAACAAAGAGGTTGCAAGCAAACACACACACACACACACACACACACACACACACACACACACACACACACACACACACACACACACACACACACACACACACAAAGATAGAGAGCAGTGGGGAGATAATACAGTCTTGGCATGGGAAAGAAAAGGAAGGACCCCTATGGTGAAATTCTACCATGCCCTGTTTCAATACATCACAATATTTGCCTTGGAAATGCAGAACACCAGACGTTCTGTGTACAAATACCATTACAGCAACATTTACTCACATTTTCTAGCGTTTGAAATGATGGCAGGTGTTTATTTAGACATGTGATGTGGGATTGACTAGTTTTATTACACCAGAAATATGTCTTTGGATATGACGTGATGTGCAGGTGCACCAAAACCCAACGTGCATACAGGTGACTGTTTCACAAAGAGAGTTTTTTTACGCCCCACATCCTGCCCTCTTTAGTCCTTTCCCTCTGTCTTTCTCCAGCCAACCAAATAATCATCCAATCGACTGAGCCACCAAATTCGTGCATGCATGTACAGTACACACACCCACACACTCTCTCTCACACAGTCTCGACAATAAACATACACACAGACACGCAGACACACACACACACACACACACACACACACGCACGCATGCAGACACCCGCCATTCAGCCTCCTCCCTAATCCACAAGGTCACTCATTGAGTGTAAGGATTAGTTAAAGGAGAACGCAATTGAAGGGAGACAAACTGTTGACTCTTAAAAAAATGACACATCTAGTTCACATTTTTATACCTTTTTACATTAAATATAATTTGATATACTTTATCCGAATTAATGTATAACGAGGACAATATTGCCAAAACTTGAAGTAATACATAAATATACAGAAAATAATGAACATAAATAAAATATATAATTTGCCTTTCTTTAGTCTATCAGCCTGTGCAGTTACAAGGGATATCTTCTAGGAGGAATGTTCACGTGCCTTTCTGCTTGGATTCCGACGGGCAAGTACATATATCACGTCATAAATTATCACATAATCAATACCAGCCCCTCCAGTGTAAAGTGCCTTCTGTGTTACATGTGAGGGGAAATGTCTTTAAACCTGTCAATGCAAACCCAGTTTATTCATCATGAGATGTGTGCATAGAGATTTATTTGGTTTTGGCCACAGGATCATGATGTAACTCCATTAACAAAGTCTTAAGTTCAGTATATGCTACCAGAGCGTGATGCAGGGCTTGCGCCTTTCAGAAATAAACTCATACTGTTTAGTTCAACCAAAGATACAAGTTTTGTCATTTTGCTGTCATATCAGTGAAAAAGACTGAATACTGAAGGTTGTGTCACCTCACAATATGAATAGTCTACGGCCATGCTAGTGGCCCTGTGAGGCTGTGGTGATTTGAGCTAAATGCTAACATGCGGATATTTAGCAGGGATATTTACAATGTACACCATAGTTTAGCCTTTAGTTGGCATTTTAGCAAGGACTGTAGTCATAAAGCAAGGTATTGGGGAAATTCTGATGAGGAAATTAGGCCCAAAGTGTCATTTATCCTTCATGACAATCCACCCAATAATTATTTTGATATTTCAGTCTGGGCCAAAGTGGTAGGATGACATTGCTAACCCCAGAACCATGCTGCTGTCGTTGCAAAAAAAAAACTTAATCGGGCACTTTTCCTCAGTCTGTTGAAGGTGAATGTGCTGAGTCTCATCTATGATTAGTGAAGGTTAAGTTTTGAATAATTACATATGGGTGTGAAGAACATGTTCTGCCAGTTGTCACACAGCGCCCAATTCATAACTTGTGCAAAACTGCTGAAATCTCTCCGAGCGCAGCTCTCGCCTTGAAAAGAGTCCATCACGTCACGGTCCACATAGCTATTAGTCATTCAATGAACGCTAAAGATGCTGGTGGTGGTGAAAATAGGCTGTTAATTCTACTTTGAAGCTGTTTCAGGTGTTCTGAGCGATCCTCTGCCCCCTTTCTGTTGCAGTCCCATTTCTGACACCCCAACCCTCCTCCAGCCTTAATTTATGTAAATAGTGATAAAAAAAGGCAAAGAAGAAAGAAAACTGAAAATCCCTGTCACTGTGGCCGATGAGAAAGAGAGAGTGAATTGAAAAGAATGACCCCTGTGGGGTCAAGTTATTTAACCCTTGAGTACTCCAGGGCTGATGCAAGAGTTCCCAATGTCTCTCCTTAATCATATCACACAAGATGTCCTGTATCTCTCAGTCTTGGACTCGTACAATAGTACAACAACCAAAAATAGCATAATCCCAGTACTAAGCCAATAAACCCAGTAATAGTATAATATAATCATTATGATATCAATATCCCTTGGAGCACAGTTGGCTGACAAGACACAGCTTAAGACAGTTTCACTGTAAAAAAAAAAGAAATGCACAAACTCAGACATAGTTTCTTCAGGTCACTTGGAAAGCTAATGTCTTTAGCTGCTTAATGAGCAAGTAAGGCCTGCATTCCCCGTTCCTGCTGTCTTTATCTAAAAGGCGCTGGCAGTGACGAGGCACCACTTTTCCAGGAAGACATTGTTGTCAAACCATGACACCTGATCCCGGCTTTTAGCAACCTCCAGTTCCTTCTGTACTAATTAAATGATTTTGCCAAAAATCTTTCCTCTCCATTTCACGGTAGTTGCACATAGAGCCTGCACACAGTTCTTAAAAAGAAGCTTAAAAAGACGTGGTTAAAGAGCAGCTGGCACGCTGAGCTATGCAGTGATGTAATAAGCAGCTACTGGTGGCTAGAAGAAAGCTCATCCTCTTGTCAACAGCCCTCATTATCCTTCCAAAATGCATGCATTAATGGAGTGGACATAGGTTGAGAGATTGAATAAAGGGGAATCTCCAAAATTAATGTGATTCCAAATTAGCTTCCAATGGGAGCCTAAATTTGATTACAAATCCCATGCCGATTAATTTTGCAGGCTTGTTTTCCCCCTTCCTCTGCTTTCTCAACCTCTTTGCTGCCTTCAAATTAAATAAGACCTCAATGGCTCCTCTACAGAGCATGGTAATTAGCCCTCTTCATAAGGAATGAAAAAAAAAGACGGGGTCCCTTTTAAGGGTCAAACCAGAAGCACCATTCAGAATGCACACAGTCATTTATCACCAAAAGAGGTTGCTTCCAAGAAAAGTGGATGAAAGGCTGATGGGCTTCCCCACTGGGTTGCCCGGGCCCTGCTGGGCTGCCTGGATGCTGGAAATCACAGTCATGTGAGAGACGAGGATTCAGCCACTCGGGGACCGAGGAGCTCGGCTCATCATCAGCATCGCGTTTGATTCAACTGCTCCCAGGAAGAAAGGATTTACTGCCGTAAGTTCACATTTTCCGTTGAGCACAGGAAGCCACGGGCCATAAAGGAAGAGGCCCCATGTTGCCATTAACCCTGATAAAGTGTGTGAATCAAAATATCTCTTATACGGGAGAGATTTCCTGAAGCGCTATGAGATGAAAATCAATTTGACACGCCGAGCTTGAGAAAAACAGTCAACAAGATGTAAGCTTTAATCTCAAGTTGAGGGTGCAGAATGAACAAGTTGACTTTGCCGCCATCTTGGCATCCTTCATTATTCATTCGTCTTGTAAGGTGATTCACAGCAATGGAAATAAGCCCCCTTTTTTCCCTAAAGGTTATGACAGCATCAGAGAACAGGGATGCTGTTTGCTGGCTGTCAGAAACAGAGAGGGGAGGATAATAGGCTGTGATCTCTCACCCCTCCTCCCCGGCCTGTTTTCAACTTGTGTGTACAAGACGTGTTTGGGATGCAGCATCTGCCACAGGCCCAGGGAAACCAGAGACCTTTCAGACACAGAGAGCCTTTATCCAGAAGAGCCTCACCAGCAGGGGGGCAGGGCACCTGACTGTCTAAGTGAAGAGATGTCATTTAGGCTTCCTAATTTTACTATTAGCCAGGTACATGAGGAGTTCTTGTTCTACTGCCTCTCATGACTGAAAAGGACTGACTGACGTTATTATACCTTTTTTTTGCACCAAAACTAGCTGGTACATGACAAACATATCATCAAGTTAAGTTGACTAATTATTGGCAGTGGAGTCTTCGGCATTGCCGTGAATTGGTTATGGCGAGGTATGAGCACTTGGTACACCTTAGTCTGATTCGATTGTTCATATTTTAGATTTTATTAATAAAATGGAGATTAAACAGCATATATATATATATATATATATATATATATATATATATATATATATATATATATATAGCAACAGGCATATATCCCAAAAAAACAACTTATAGAAGTCATCAGCTAAATCAAGGATGCACTTGTGGTTTCAGACAGTTTTGTGACCTTCCTCTAATAATAATCTAATCAGCACAATGGTCAAATAAGATGTTGTTACCTAAAGATATTTATCTATAGAGTTGAGATTACAAATGTATGTTTTGCCTGGTAAACTGTAGCCGTTGACGAAATATTCTCACTACAAAATCCATGCAGTAGCTCTTTTGGAGCTTTTTATTGTATCACATGATCTTCCTTAAGAAGTCCTTCTTTAAATAAACCCTTGTGTGATACCATCGAAAGCTCCAGAGCAGCTACTGAAGGGACCTTGTGGAATCGCTACTGTGATATCAACTTAATATCAAGTATTATACAAGCCTGATCTAATGTAGTGCATTCTAATATGTAGATAGTATAAGCTTTAAAAAAAAGAAAAAATGTTCTTCATATTTATGCTTGCCTGATCCATAAGGTATGACTTCTCAAATTGAATGGTATGACCATTTTAAATGCTTATTATATTCATGCTTGACAACATCCAATTTGAGGATCATATGTGTCCTAGTGTTGATGGGGGAAAAAAAAGTTTGTGTTACCGGAACGGTGCACGCCTTGTGTTAAGGAGCAGGTGTGCGTCTCTCTCCTGTGTATTGTAGACTGGTCTGTGCATGGGGGGGCCGCTGCTGAGGGACGTCCTCATTCATGCAGCTAACTAACGAGTCCCTCAGGCCTAGACTCAAACCAGCAGTGCAGCAGACTCAGAGCATTACCATGACAAAGGTCTGTGGTCGGATGCAGTATGATAAAGGCATGGTAGAGATGAAATAAAGACACCCCTTATTTCACACACTCTCATTGGGGGTCAGACTAAAGCTCTCCCAAAGCATTTTGAGCTTGCATGACGTGATACGACATGCCTGTGCATCTTACACATCAGTAACCCAGGGAGACAGTGACTTTATTCAAACGGAGACAAAATGTAACGTGGAATTATTTATTTTTTTGCTGAAATGGCAATCAGTAAGTTCCTTCTAAGGTCATACGGGTTCAAACACAGATCGTATTCTGTCCTTTTAAACCACAAAATCAATTAAGGGCTCAAACATTCCGTTAGGACAATGGAACACATCTACTTCAATGGACCATATAACTAAATCAACCAAAACCAACATTTTTACTATCACAATAAAAACATCAAACTCTTGATCCTTTTGTGAAATTGATTCACAGCTCATTGAAGAAGGTGCAGTCCCCCTTCACTAAGGATATTTAAATAAATGATTACCACATCTTCTCGCTGCACTACGGAGATGTAACATGTTAATGTTTTGTGCTCGAATGATGACAATAGATGAAGTTCAATGAAAATGTTTATTATCTCAAGGCTGAACTCTGTGCCAATGAACAATGCCCCATAAGATAAGACATAATGTTCCCGTTTCATTGTTCCATTGCATTGATTAGCAATAATCAATCAGCGAAAAATCTGAGTTTTAGTAACGCAAACATTTCTCACAGGCAGCACTGCTTTGGAAAAGACGCAATCTGATTGGTTGAGTTAAACCTGATGGGAGGAACCTGAACAGACAACAGGTTTAATAATCAATTAGAAAAGGTGACTGGCATTAGCAACACTAGTGCTAAGGTTAACTTGTTAGCAAACTTGCTGACCTGCCGTGTGACCACCAATACATCAATCTTAGTTACTAGTTTGATCAAAGTTAAGTACTTTGCCCAGAGATTTCTTTAACCCAGCTGGTAGCATAATTTCTGGCTGCAGCTTGGACTGACACATCTTTGTTCAAATATTGGTATAAATGGTACATGACAAAATCTAAAGTTAGCGATCAATAAATACCTCCATACTCACATCTGAGTCTCACCACAAATATCCTGCTTTTCTTTTTCTCTGCCCTCCTGGCCCTTCCACCCATCTGAGTCTAATGTCTTTTCAGCGTGTGTGCTCATGTGTGCAGGGGGCCTCCAGTGCCAAGCACTTCTGTAGCCCGGCTGTCCAGGCCAGGCACAATGGAGCCTGATTCCCCAGCCCCTCTATGGCCTAAAGAAGTCTCCCTGCATGAGTGAAGGAGGACCACCTCAGTATCCGTTTGAGTATGTCGGACTATGAAAAACCTCCACAGTCCCTTTCCTCTTTTTCGTAATGCTCAATTAACTTAAGTGTTTGTATCCTGACCAGCATGACTCTTTGGTTTGCTTTCCTCTTTAGTCGTTAACCCACATCTACTCTAATATTCTTTACAGCTGCCAGTTTTACTACTGACAAAATTAGCTATAATCTCAATCTACATTGATCTCCACAGGGAAAGTATGATAATCTAATATAAAAGGATGGTATCATTTAAATTGATCTGATTACATCTGTAGGAGGATTTCATAAAGTAAAGAGCCTGAAAAATTATATAAAATGTCACATTTAATTCAAAATGTCTGACTTCCTGTTGGGTTTTGGGTATACTTCAAAGAGCCTTCTTTACATCTCCACATGTAGCATCTGCGTACCACATTTCATACATTTCAGGATTACACATGGCATAAAACAAACATTTAGTTCTTGAATCTGGTCGAAAAGATGATCAAGTTAGATATAGCCTTAGCTAGTAGATCATATGTTCAGACATATACAGTATATAAAAATATATATGTATAAAACCATTGTTATTTTTTTTTCTGATCCAGATGCATAATTTCTTTTCTGAGACATCTTTATCTCAATGGCAGTGTCAGTATCAGTCACTACCACTGTGAACGGAATATTTTCCTTTTAAATGTTACTCTTTTTAGAGACAGTACTGTTCACTCACTGGTTTGTAATTGTTTTTAACAAATTTAGATTTAGTCTTAGTCAATTAACTAAAATGTATCAGTACTATAGAAAACTATAGTAGTATAATCTTGTTTCAATTTAATGTATTTAAAAAAATATATTCTTTTCAATATTATATACTAGGGTTTATTTTATTATTATTATTTTATTTAAGGTGATACATGCTGTACATGCTGCAGCCGGACGCTCCCATCTTGAGTTATTGTTTTTTTTGTGTTTATTACTAGAGCACTAATGGCATATGACAGAATACATTCCTCAACACCGGAAAAGGAGGCGTGTGGATTGGATCAAGTGCAGCGGACTTTGAGATAATCACCACCCACGGCCGAACAAGCAGACAGACCCGCCGGACCAAACGCCACCAAACTTCCCCAGGGAGGAGAGGCAGGAGAGCCGAGATGGAAGCTAAGCTAACTCAGCTAGAATCTAAAGCTACTCCACTACCCATCTGATGAGATGGATGAAATAAAAAGATGTTGGCCACATTATCTGCCCAGAGAATTGTTTTTGTTGCTGTTGTATACATTTGGCATTATATTATGCAAAAAAAGAAAAAATGCACAACAGGAATGCACCACTGTTTTTGTTTTGTTTTGTTTTGTTTTGTTTGTCATTTTTGCTCGAGTTGCAAATGGTCTACAACTGCATTTGGTTGTGCATCCCCGTGTAGCAGAATGACAATAAATGATCCTTGAATCCTAAAGTAAATGGTAAATGGACTTGTACTTGTATAGCGCTTTTCTTGTCTTCCGACCACTCAAAGCGCTTTAACACTTCATGACATCATTCACCCATTCATACACTGATGGGAGGGGCTAAGGTGCCACCTGCCCATCAGGAGTAGCTACCATTCACACACCGTAGGCACAGCTATGGGAGCAATTTGGGGTTAAGTGCATTTATCCTATATCTTATGAGGAACTGCTTCCAAATTCCAAACTGGTTGAAACATCATGGAGATACGCAAGGACAAAACATATGGTTATTGCAAAATAAAAAGAAATCACTGAAAACACTGAAGTCCAACAGAAAACCATGCTAGAAGACAACTCCAGGGAGGTGGAACCTCCAATCAATTCCTACCTCAGTTCACTTGAGGAGCAATGCAGGTGTGAACTGAAGGACATCGGGGCGAAGCTCACCCCAGGCACATCTGGGGGGGAAAGTCCTCCTGGAGTTCCAAAAAAAAAAAGAGGACAACAGTTGGAGCCATGAGAAGGCTCTTATGCAGAAGGAGATATGTGACCTGAAAGCCAAGCTGGATGAGGCTCAGACTAAACACACCAGGGAAACAGACTACCTGAACTCCCAGCTGGGAAAGATCTGCCCGATACTCAGAAACATGTTGAGCAGCAGACCTCCAAAACCAACGACCTTCAAGTCAACTTGCAGAAGATTAAGGTGGACAAAGAGGCCCATCAAAAAGAGGTGGATGCAATCCAGTCAGAGCGCCGTGCTGAAAAGGACTCTGGTGCCGTGGTCGTATGTAACCTGGAGACCACCGTTCACTTCCTGAGGCTGCAGGTTAAAGACACCACAGAGTGTGAGGCTCGCTCAAAGGAGTTGGAGAGCTCTCTTAAGTTGAAGACGGTTCAAGCTAGGACGCTGAAAAAAACACTCAGCAAGATGAAGGATGCTCTCCAGAAACAAAAGGAGGATGCTCAGAAGACTCTGATGTATAAATCAGGGACAAGCACTGATGGAAACAGTGGCCAGAAGCTCCCATGAACTTTGCTACATTTTTGTTTTAATTTGTCATCTTATCATGTCTATTACTGGAGTATTGTATGACATAGGCAACTGCATTTCCCGAATGACTATAAACTATCCTTCAATCCTTGAAGCATTTTGTTCTCATTTCCACTCTATAGCCTGAAAATATAAATTTGCTCGTTAGGTTGGCTCAGATGATTTATATGCTTGTCCAAATATTGTTTTTGTGGTTCAGGAGTTACATGTTGGTAATGCAAAGAACATAATTTAATCAAAAACACCTGATCGTAGCCAGGCACAACGAAACTGGAACTCTGCAGAGGGCAATGGTGCCTCCCACAAGAGTTTACAATAAACAGCAAAGAGTGTAACACTCCCTATTATAATATTAGGAGTTTTATACCACAAGTTAGCATGGTAAAGATAATATATTAATAAAATATAATTAAAAACTACTATAGACTACAGTAAAAATCATTGCATCTTTTTTTTTATACCGATTCTGAAGTGTTAATAGGCCTAACAATATTCAATAACTTGGAATTTGACCTTGTGGAGAAAGAAAATGTTCTGTTGCCACCAGAGGTAGAGGATTGGATGAAACACATGCAGGGCTTTTCTGGCAACTTTAACATGTGATATGGTGATAGAGAGAAACAGTGGAAGGTAGAGAGACAACAGAAGGCAGAAAGGCAGTAAACTCAACTAACCCGTGGGTCCAGAGGAGGCAGCCTCATCTCCATGCTCTTCAGCCACTCTCTCAGTGCTATGATTTGACCCCTGAACTCACACTGCCATTGACTCAAGTCCTCCACGTTCCTCCTAAAACAGAGACGAGTGTAAGAAGTTATGTTGATCATCTTTTGAAATCAAATGTATTAAATGAAATTAGTCAAATTGAACACATGCACTTACAAGGTTGATCTAAATCAAGCCAAACTAATTATAATGATCACCTTATTATTTTAAATAGAGATAGCTTGGAAATATGTTTTTCTGTGATGTGATTCTGTATGTATTTTGTACTGTCTCAAGCTATACGGTATATTTGTAGAATAACTGGACTCTGAATGCAAATGCCTACTTGAAATTTGTAAGATTGTGATGACAGGAAGCACAACATTGGGGAAACGGGCACAACAGCAAAACCAAGACCTGTATTACAGCAGGAGGAGGTAAAAGAAAGCCTTCAAGAACTATTCTCTTGTCAAAAGATAATATAACCAGGGCTAGGAAAAAATATCTCATTAGGGAGGCATTTGCTCTCTCCCTCTGTCCACTGGGCAGGAACCTTAGTTTTCTTGTTTCAGTATGTTTCAATTAGATGTGTGCTCCCCTTCACAATTCATACTAGCTATGTCTTTGTGTTGCTGGCAAATGCAGACGCACTGGTCTACAAAGCCGATACAATTGACCAACTGCCGTCACAGACTGAACATTTTCTTGTCATTTGACTGTTGGTGGCCACTTAAAATTAAGATTGGATTACAATATTTGGTTAAAAGTCAGTTTAATTCACAAGTATCTACATGTGTGATGGACCAGTATCGCTTATATTGGACATAATGTTAGTATTTCTTTAAGGTTGGCCATTTAACTTACAAATGTTATGAATTGTCAATTAATCATGGATGCAAGTAACCCAATATTGTGGCGAGAATGAATGACAATGTCATACATTAGCCTACCCATGTCTCTGATCCTGTGATGTAGGTGTTAGCAGTCCAAACAAAGGACTCCCTTTATCCTGCATAGGAGAGAAATTACACAAAATGATCCTTGTTCTTGTGTTTTGCTTACTTTTATAGCACATCTAGCTGCTTGAGCTGACACTGTTCATTCAACAGTTCATTCACTGTATACGAGATATGACAATGCAAGTGTTTGTACACTCGTCCCTGTGTTCTTACCTCCCCGTCTCCAGCCTCTGACGCCGGGAGAGCTGGGAGGGACAGAGTCAGGTCAGAGTAGTCAAGGGAGCTGAGTGAAGAATTCTGGGAGGTGAATGCCCCATTTCTTCTGTTGGCAGGCTCCTCCATCAAACCCAGTGGCTAATGTTGGCACACAGAGCAAAAAAACATGTATGCCTCTGGTCTGAAGGAATTGGCTGTAAATCTACATGCATACCAGTGTTGTCCAATGGAGAGGGCGTTTCTAATCATTATCTAAATGGTCTTTCTTTTAAACCCTGATCAGATTACATTTCGGGGGGAAAACGTGTCATTTTGCGAGAAGCTAAAACCAGTATTATCATCAGCCTTTAAAACCTAGTCAGAGCCTCATCAATCTGACGAATACTTAATCATTAAAATAACGATAAACCTCAGTGGGTTCATAATATGATCACCTGACTAGCAGGTGATGGACTATGGTCGGACCATAGGGTCTGACCTGATTCACTGGCCCCCTTAGGGATGAGTGTTGGTTGGTCCAACACCGCCCTCATGTGGTCAACTACTGCTTTTTCCAGAGGGAATATTCATACCACTAAACAGAGACAGATGCAGTGTGGTAAAGAAAGTAAACATAAGAAGATCATGGTATTACCCTTTAAATTCACTATGTGAAAGAAAGCAAGCTATTACTTTTACTTTTATTATTACTTTTTTGCATATTTCTCCTATAATAACACAGGGTTCCCACTTTAGTGTCTAGTTTGCTGGAAATATTAATTGCATCAGACTCTTATCTGTTGATCCCACCATTCTTTAGCCCCTTTGCTAGGAGTCATTAACGATGCTAATCACATTCACTGTGAGCTACCGCTAACGGTACAAATGTTAATACATTTTTAAGGGGCAGTGGTAGCAAAGTAAAAAAAAAATAAAGGGCCGTTACATACAGTTAAACCCCGGCTTCCCATTCATAATAATCCAACTCACAATAATGCCCAGCACACATTTGAAACCATTGTCGATAGTCAAGAGTTTAAACAAAGCAAGATTTTCCAGTACATTTTACTTTGTCTCTCTCTCAGTTCCCATGTTTTAACAGTTCCCAAGTAACAGTTTTCTAGGAGGCGTGGCAACCCTGATAGCAGCTGCTCTAAAGCTGTTGTGCTCTAATGTTGTGATTTACTACGGAGGGATAGGAAATAGGCATTATGTGAATTGTCTTACTCTTGTTTTCTAGTGTGTCATTAGTGCTCCTATATGTAATTCTAAGAAAGCAGCCATAAAAAGCATATTCTACTCTAAAAAATAGCTTTAGATGCATGGATATTGATGTATGAATGACAAGAGGGCCTCTTCAGAGCATATTTATTTACAACATAGTGTTACTGGTCAGAACTTACAACATAATCCACTCACCACATCATTCAAAGCAAAACCCCGAGGCAAAACAAACCAGTTAGTTTGTGAAATGATATATTGCAAAACAATTTAATCAGCACAGCTACATCTGCAGTTGTCTTTATTTTACATTATCATTATCCCCAAAAATCCTTTGTAAGGTTGGTAAAACATGCAAGGCAAAGTCATGATATATCAAAAAACGTGATGCAAACAAATTAAAAAGATTTACAGAGGTAAAACACTTTAGAGATACAGAACAGAAATACTTGTGGAAAAATAACTATAGGCAAAATAAAGCATCAAGCTCTTTTTCAGTTTGCAAAGAAAATCAGTGGCAAATGTCAACTGATATGAGTTAATTTGATACAATACATACATTCATGCAAATTGGTGCTGTATCAAACATGTCAATGTATCTTTTGAGCACTTTGGTAGGACTGGATTCACAGAGAGATAATACAAAAATATACTCAGTGGACTGAAGAACAGCTAAATGAAGATGTGCTGCTCTACTACTACAGTAAATGCCAATTTAAAAAGAAATAATACACATGCAGATGTGTGTATGGTTTGGGAGTGTTCTCTAAAAAAAGAAAAATCTGGATATGACCACACAAATATCACAAATAGTATTCAAGTAATAAATATATGAAAAAAGGTAATGAATGAAAAGTGTTCCCAGAAAGGTATCCCAAGATGGTTTCAGGTTGACTCGGCCTCAGCTCTCTTCAAATGGGATGTGCAATGGAAGAAAGGATATACTCAATGGCAGATCTACAAATAAAAGAAAATAGCTACAAATTAAAATCAAAATAAACGAAACCATGCAGCGGGAAAAATAGAAATGAATGTTGCCAAACAAATCTTGATGAAACGTAGTTTCAGCTTTTGCAAATGAAATGAAAATGGCAATGTCTTCAAAAACAGTTATACACTGTACCTTTGTAACTGCGTGGGGATGACATGGACTCACAAAGCCATCCAAGTTGAGAGGATTGTATGCTGCGGCCAACTCAGTATCTGTGTTCATATGTTGGATTCCAAGGGTCTGATTCAGCTGTCAAAAACAAGATGACAAAAAATAAAACTGTCAATCAGCAGTAATGAGAACTTTGAATAGTAATAGTTCCTTAGTGATATCACCATGTGTGGGATAGGGAAAAAAATGGCATAAATAAATGACAATATCTAGGCACTGAGATGCGATCAAAATCAACTGAAGAAATCAGACAACAAAAAAGAAATGAGGAAAAAAAAGAAAAATTCAACTTACAAGAACCAAAAGAACAGGACGCAGGTCTGTATGGGGGAGCAGGATGAAGTCTGACATCATCTTGGGATTAACCAGGAACACTTGACTGATGGTTATTATATAGAATCTAAAACTTGGAGTGTGTAAAACAATGAACCCAAAGGATGCAAAAGTCCACTAAATATAAATGAGAATGAGTACAAAATAATGACGGATGTGAAACTGATTTCAGAATAGTCTGGATAATTTTAATTCTGGCATGTCTTTTTTTTTATATTCTTGTAGTGTCCCATTTTGAAGTGTCTCACTGGTGTATTCTTACTGGGTATATTATTTAGTTACCCAGACAACATTTAACATAAAAACATGTAACATAATTTTTCCATAACTCTATACAAACATTCAGAAATGTGAAGGCATCTATGTATTTTAGAATCTGTTAAAAATGTTAGAAACTAAGTCGATGTACAGCATCTCATTAAGTAGGAGTGTCGAAAAAGATAAAAAATAGACAAATATCCTTGAATTTCAAAGGAATACTGGAAAAATATCTCTGTTTGACATACATACAGTATATATTAGTTTCAGAAAGAGCAAGTATACAACTTTTTAACAAGTGTAAAATGAAAACTATAAAGTCACTTAAAAAACAGCAGAAAATGTCATGCTTTGCTTTGAAAAATATAAACTGACTTAGTAATTAGTACTAAAGAAAGAAAAACAATATATATATATCTAGCAATGTTTGCTTGTGTCTCCATATATGAGGCACATGTTTACCCATCTGTTATATGAAAAAAAAATAGGCTTGGCAATTCTTGATGTGACCACATGCAGGGCAGAATAAATAAATAATATTTTCTTTGTTACTGTAACTATTGTTTTGCCTATGAAAAATGCTACTGTAGAGTGCATTATTATTCTTAATTCTTAGACACTTGGGCTATTGTTAGGAACATAACCAGCTAATCAGAATCTGCGGTTGTAGCCACTTGAAGAGGATGTGAAGGAGGAGGAGGAGAAGTTCATGCTGAAGCCAGCATCAATGCTTCCTCTCCTGGAGCCTGATCGGGATCCGGTCCTTGAGCCAGTCCGGGAGCCAATGGCAGATCCAGGGCCACTGGCATTGTAGGGACTGTAGAGGCCTTTGCTGGATTGTGAGGAGGCCTCCAGAAGTCTCAGGCTTGATCCTTCCTCGACCATGCTCTTGTCCATTGCATCTTTGTAGGAGATTTTCAGTTTGGTTTTTGGACATGTTAGATATCTAGAATAAGCACCAACATCTCTCAGTTTCTGGGCAGTGCGGGCATCAATTGTGCCCTTCTTGATAGATTCATCTAGTGCCACTCTGCCCTCGACATCAGGCTCAATAAGTCCACCAGTCAGATATTGGACCTCAAGGAAACGCTGCCCAGCTTCATAATACAACCAGCCTTTCTTAAGAGCCTGGGAGGCAGACATCTTTACTTTAGTTCTGGGGTCTTCAAATCCATTGAATGCTTTTTGAGCCAGGTTCAGGCGATCAACCATGATTTTATCCACAAGGCCTTTTTCTGTTGCATCTGTGATTGAGAATTTCTCTCCAGTTGAGGGATCAATTATTCCTCCTGTGCAGGCTTGGGCCTCCAACAATCTTTGGCCAGTGATGTTGTCTACCAGGCTTCTGTGTATGGCCTCAGTAATAGACACCTTCTCCAGTGTGTCTATGTCCAACATTCCAGCTATAGGGCCAGTCTCCTCTGATGGGTCATTCCATATGACTGCAGGTGGTTTAATGGTGGGTATGGGGCTCATGGGAGAGGAGTAGGAAGAACCAGTGGTGGAACCAAAGGAGGATGAGCGTGAGCGGAAGCCTCCCATGTTTCCAGAAAGCATATCAGCAAATTCTGTGATGGATAGGTTTCCAGATCGGTATGTATCAAGGGCATTCTGGTCAATGAGGCCACGTAAAAGAGCATCATCAACATCGTACTGTCTACCAGACCTTCTGTCAATAATAACCGATTTGACAGTACCATCAGAGGAAGTCATTGTGATCTCTTCCCATTCACACTCCTGCTCAGCAAGCTCCAGGTATGTTTGGTGGTCAATGAGTCCCTTTCTGTAGGCCTCATACACAGTCATTTCTTTACCAGTCTCAGGGTCTACGATGACAACTCTGCGTTTACGAACTGAGGATTTTGAGGAGGTCTTCCTTTCCCGCTTCTTTTCTTTCAAAAGCAGAAGTACCAGCCCAGTGTCAGGATCAGTGATGCACCTCTCCATGAGCTGGAGGTAGGTTAGATTTTCTTCAGTGTTGGGGTCAAAGAAGCCTTTGGTGTCATCAGATGGATCTGTCAAGATCTCATTCATTTCCTCATCAAAGAAGCCACGTTTGTAGGCCATCTCAACTGGCAGACGGTGACTTTCCTCTGGGTCAATGATTCCACCAGTGGCAATCTGGGCTTCCAGGAGACGGATTCCATGATCTTTCAAGATGAGCCCCTTTTTCATGGCTTGGAAAAGGGAGATTGTCTTGCCTGAATAAGGATCTCTATATCCTGTGACTGCACGTTCAGCAGAGAGGAGCTTGTCTTTGAATTCGGGTCCTACAATACCCATTTTCACTGCATCATTGACAGTCAGTTTGAGGTTTTTGATGGGATCAATGACATATCCTGTGGATGCCTGTGCCTCAAGGAGTTCAAATGCTGTGCCTGGCCTAATCATGTTCTTCTTCATGGCCTGATAAATTGATAGACGATCCTTTGTGGACTCTAAATATACACCAGCAATACAGCTTGTGCCCTCAAGGTACCTTGATAGTCTACTGCTAACCTCCTCCACTGAAATAAGACCTTCATTCAGTTCAGTGACAGTCTGCTGGTCAATAATTTGTGAGCGGAGCAGCTCTTCCATTGTGATCTGTTTCCTCAGACCCTTGAACATCAGTCTCTTGTCTCCCATGGAGAGTAGGCGCAACCCACCATCTAACTTGCATCTCTTGAGCAGCTGTGCATATGACAGGTCCTCGTCATTGACGGGGTCAATAAATCCCTTAACACTGTCAGTCAGCTTCTCGTTGGTTTCCTTGTTGATGTAACCTCTTTGCATGGCAATGTCTGTTGGCAGGTGGAACTGGAATTCTGGATCAATAATACCACCAGTGGCGGTTTGTGCCTCTAACATTTTCAGAGCATAATCCTCTGGAACAAGATCCTTTTTCATGGCCTGGAAAAGAGATATGATTTTCCCACTGTATGGATCTTTGTATCCAGTGACTGCTCTCTCAGCTGAAAGAAGTTTATCATGGATCTCAGGGCCAACAACACCCTTACGAACAGCTTCGTCAACCGTGAGTGTTTCATTTTTAACTGGATCGACAATGAATCCTGTCGCAGCTTGTGCTTCTAGGAGGCTGAGGGCTAGTTCTTGCTTGATGAAACCTCTCTTCATTGCTTGGTATATGCTTATCTTGGCGCTTGAGTCTGTTGTGACCCCAGCAACACAGCCTGTGCCATAGAGATACTGTTTCACACTGGTCATCTCCATTATATCACGGATGTCCCTCTTGCCCTGTTTAAGGAGGTTGTAAGTCTCCAAGTCAATGATGCGGGCACTGTAGAGCTCCTCAATTGTTATCCGTCTCCTTATAGTCTTACATGACAGTGGACTATCATTTCTGATGATCTCTCTCTGCTCCATGATCTCAATAATAATGATGATCATCCGTTCTTTAGTGATTTTACCAGAGCGATATTCATCCATGATTCTCTGCCTCTCTTGCTCTGGAAGCAAATTTGAGTTCATGATTTCCCACAGGTTCACTGGTTTATCAGCTAGGCCCTCGATTGGAATGTCAATCTGGGTGTCTGTCAGGTCACTCTGTGTTTGTTCCTCTGTGTAGAGGTATGTCTTCTCCACAACAGTTGGAGACTGAGGCTTGGAGAGTGGAAGGATGTACAGGCCTGTCTCTGGATCTCTGTGGCACTTGTCTTTAAGCTGTCTGTAGGTCACATTCTCATCGGTTTCTGGGTCTGAGAAAGCCTTGTTATCATCAGATGGTTCAGATAGGGTCTTAGCAATTTCTTTGCTGAAAATGTTTTTCTGATATGCAACATCTGTTGGGACACGGTGGCTCTTTACAGGGTCAATGATTCCTCCACTAACCATCTGTGCCTCTATCAAAGGCATGGCATGTTCTTTCAGGATGAGATCTTTTTGCACTGCTTCAAAGAGGGATATTTTGTTGCCTGTGAATGGATCTTTATAGCCAGTGACAGCTTTTTCTGCAGAAAGAAGTTTTTCATGTAGCTCTGGACCAACAAGACCTGACTTCACTGCCTCGTCTACGGTCAGGCACTGATTCCTCACTGGATCTACAAGAAACCCAGTGGCAGCCTGGGCCTCAAGAAGTGAAAGACCTGTGTTGTGTCTGAGGAGCTTTTTCTTCATAGCCTGATAAACGCTTATTTTCTCTTTGGTTGGCTCCAGGTAGATGCCAGCAATGCTGTCAGAGCCCTGGAGATATTTATTGACATTAGGATTCTCACTGACTTGTTTAGGTGTTGTTTTGCCTTGTTGAAGGAGGTCAAAGGTTGGTTTGTCAATGATTTTGGAGTCATACAGAGAGGCTGCTGGAACAGGAGCTCTAAGACCCTTGAAGCTGGACTGTTCTTGTTTCTTGGCCTCTTTCTCATCTACAATTGTGATGACGATCGTGATTAACCTTTCAATTGTAACCTTTCCTGATCTAAACTGTCTGAGCAGGTCAAGCCGTTGTTCCTCAGTGAGATATTCCGAGTTGATGATTTCCCAGATGGTCATCTTCCTGCCCTTAAATGGTCCAGAGTCAATCTCCACAGTTGCCTGAGTCATAGCCTCTTTTGTCTGGGCGTCAGTGTATGTTTGCTCCTCCTTTGCATTAATTGCTTCATCAGAAAGAGGCAGAAGCTGGAGACCAGTTTTATCATCAGTGACACATCTCTTGAAGAGCTGAGCGTATGTGACATTTTCTTTTGTGTTGGGGTCAAAGAAGCACTTAGTTTCATCAGTGGGACTGTTGAGAATTTGTTTCATTTCGTCATCAAAATAATTTCTCTTGCAGGCCACATCATGAGGAATGTGATGGCTCTTTACTGGATCAATGATACCACCAGTGGTCATTTGGGCATCAAGCAGTCGGATTCCTTGTTCTTTAGGTATGAGATCTTTTTTCATTGCCTGGAACAGAGACACTGTCTTACCAGTGTAAGGATCCTTGTAACCTGTAACAGCTCGTTCTGCAGAAAGGAGTTTTTCATGCAGCTCAGGACCAACAACACCTGCTTTGACAGCTTCATCAACAGTGTACTTCTGATAATGAACAGGGTCAACCACGTAGCCTGTTCCTGCTTGGGCTTCAAGCATATGCAGGGCAGGCCCTGGCCTCATCATGTCTTTCTTCATAGCTTGATAAAAGGACATTGTCTCCTTGCTTGAGTCAATCATTACACCTGCAATGCAGTTCGTACCCTTCAGTGCTTTGTGGACAGGCTCCATTTCAGACACTTCTTTGACTGTCTTATTGCCCTTGTGCAATTTGTTATAGAGGTCTTTGTCAATGATTTTGGATTCCAGGAGTTCAGTGGCAGGGACAGGTGCTCTCAAACCATCAAAGGTAATCTCATTCTTCTTCTCTTTGTCCTCTGCCATAGTAATGACAATCTTAATGATTTTTTCAATTGTGATTTTGCCTGTCTTGTATTGACGGAGAAGGTCCTTCTTCTGTTCCTCAGTGAAGTACTCAGAGTTGATTATTTCCCAAATGGTGATGGTCTTCCCCTTGAATCGTCCAAATGGCACAGACACAGTTGTTTTGCTGAACACATCCTTGGTCTCCTCCTCCGTGTATATACTTGAGCACTGAGCAGCTTTGTCTGTGATTGGCAGGAGTAGCAGATTGGTGCCAGGGTCCGTAGTGCATCTCGCCATTAACTCAGAATATGTCAATGGTTCCTGAGTGCTGGGGTCAAAGTATCCCTTTGTGTCCTCTGAAGGTTTCTCCATAATCTTATTCATTTCAACATCATATTGTCCCTGTTTGTAGGCGATGTCATTGGGTACACGGTGACTATTGATAGGATCGACGATGCCACCAGTTGCAAGCTGAGCCTCAAGGACTCTGATGGCATGATCACGTTCGATCAGACCCTTCTTCATAGCTTCAAAGACAGATATCTTTCCACCAGTGTATGGATCTTTGTAGCCAATAACTGCCCTCTCTGCTGAAAGCATTTTGTTGTGCAGTTCAGGGCCAATCAAGTCTTCCTTGACAGCCTCATTAACAGAAAGTTTCTGGTTCTTAATAGGATCTAAAATGTAACCTGTAGCTGCTTGAGCTTCAAGAAGGATCATAGCTGTGCCAGGAGTAATCTTCTTCTCCTTTGATGCTTGATAGATTGACATTCTTTGATTAGATGGTGTCAAAATTCCAGCAATGCAATTCTTTCCTCGAAGAGTTGTTCTTAGTTTGTCACTCTCACCAAGCTCTTGAACAGTTGTTTTGCCTTTTTGTAGCTTTTCAAACTGCTTCTTGGATAAAAGGCCAACATCATGAAGTCTGCTTGCAGGTACCTTATCACGTATGCCGTCAAAAGCCAAGGGATCTGGTCTCTTCTCCACACTTTCTACCGCATCACCGGCATTTTGTCCATTGAAAACAGACTTTGTTATTTCAACAGTTGTAACACCGATGAGCTCAGGGACTTTATCAGTGTGTTGGTCTTTCTGTGCTTCTTCAAGCTGCTGCAGCTTCTGGCGCAATTTCTGGTTCTCATCTGCAAGAATCCTTTCTTGCTCCAGTCTCTTCTTCTCCAGTTCCAGCATTTCTTTTTGCTTGTTAAGCATATCTTTCTCAGCTTCTTTTTGTTTATAGAGGGCCTCATCCATGGTAGCGTGGAGTTTCTTCTTCTCCTCCTCCATCTGCTGTCTCTGGCATTCCTGTTCATCTTTGAGAGCTTTGGCCTTTTTGACTTCCTCTTCAAATTGGCTCTCCAGCCTCTTTTTCTCATCTTCAATTAGCTTCTCCTTCTTCAAAAGCATCTCCTTTTCTGTCAGGAATGTCTGCTGGAGCACTATCTTCTCATGTTCAATTTGTTTCTGCTGTGCATCAGCCATCTGATAAAGAAAATAGAAAAAGTAAGTTACAATTGGTATATTGGTGAGGCACATATATTCTGAACATATTTACTTTATTTAAATTGTTTATTTTGTATATTTAATTTGTAATTGATACAATTTGTACAATGCACTCTGCTTATGCATAGGGAGATAAAATATTGTTCAAATTTGATTGTGCATACATATTGTGTATATATATATATATATATTTATATACATATATATAAAACATATAAGTCCAAAACAACCATGAGAATGACTTTTCTGAACTAGAAAAAAATGCAGAGCAAAAAATGTAATTGATTTTAATAAATTGTCACAATACTTTTTTTCTGAGACATTTTGATGTGGATCTCCTGCCGATAAGATTTTGGACTGAAATTTGTCTTCATGGACATTACCTTCATGGGATTAATAATCACTTTCAATTAATTGTGAAATTAATGTATATGTAATTATAGACACGATTCGCTATCTTCATTTTAAAAATGCACAACTACTTGGACACGTGGACTGTGTAACCTCATATAATGTATCTGCAAAGTAATTAAAGTGAGTACAAAACACTACATTCCTATTTGTAAGAATGTGTTGATGGCTCTGCTTATTAAGAGGTCACACTGGACTGAAATAGAATTACAAAGGACCCTGAACATTTTTAAAAATAAATTGGTAACTCAGTGACTCTGAAAGCTCAAGTAAATTAAGATTTTTTTTATTTTATTTATGTTGCCTATTTTTAAACCATTAATTAAACAATTTGCAATTCATGTTCGTCCTTAAATGTTACTTGGTGACAATTATGAAAATAACTTTAGCCAGGTAACATAACGTAATCCTGTTTCACAATTAATTGTGTGTATTTCGTTAAATTATTTGAATTGGCAAGCTAATAATAAGATAAAGGCAAGCAGAAGGTTTACAGCAGTAATCTGCAATAACATCTGAATTTTGCAATCTCAATGTTAAAATGACCAAAAAAATCGTAACTACATTTTAACTGATTGTCCAAAATCATTGACAAATAGCCAACTTCAATGACTTCGTGAGCGAAAACAGTTTCCGTGTTTGGCTGTTTTCTCAATTTGTGGTGCGTTTCCATATTTGGTTGTTTTCTCTACATGCAGTGGGTTTCTTTTTTTGCTTGTTTTCTGTATTTGCAGCACGTTTCTGTATATGGTTGGGTTTTCTCTTTTTGCAGTGCGTTTCTGTTGTGCGTTGAGCTCTCAAGGCCACCGTTGTACTCTGCCTGGAAGTGCTACAAAAAGTTGAGAAAAGTCACTGACATGGTCAATTTAGATTATGATGAACTATATTTGATGATTTCCAGTTTTTGTATAATTTCGAAAGCTTTTACAAATTGACAATGGACTAACATATTCTGCAAAATTGTTGTAACCATAAATTGGCAAATGTCAGTGCTATTTTGTATGCTTTCACTTGTTTAGATTGTAGAGTTTGCAACATTGAATACATTTTGTTGCATAATAATTTACTGCTAACTATATACCAGAAATATTGTGTAACATTCTAAGGTGTTACACACAGATTCACCTGATACATTACTTAAATTAAATGGCAAGAATCCAAATTCAGGACGACACATCATATAATTAGTTTAAGATAAGCAGTTGACAAGGATCTTGGATAGTGTCCTTTCAAATATTTAAACATTAAAGGAATATTGCACTGTTTTTCAACTTAACCTCTCGGTATTCTAATGATTCTAATCATCACATCAACAAAGCTCCCAATTTAGTGCATGGTATATAATATTGCAATTCCATCCTCTTCCACTAGAGGTGATGGATAAACTGAGGGGTGGGGGATGTGGATGACGCCAACATATACTTGTCAGATGGAGGGCTCAATAGGTATAGCGAGATCTTTTAGCATGTCTATGTTGGTGATTATCCAGGACAAGTGGGAATAACCTGGTATCTACATTTTGTATATTTGTCTTTTTATTGTATTTTTGTATTTTTGTATTTTTTTTTTTATTTTTTATTATGTATTGGGTATTCTTAACAAATAGCATTCTGCATTTCTTTTTATTCTCAAAAAAGTGCATTTTTCAGATAGGAGGTTTTGCTCTTCGGCCATCAATATATCTGTTGGGGTGGAGGCCAGTTTGGTGGAGATGTCTGCATATCTTAACACAGCATTCACGATGAAAGCTGGCCATTGTTACAAATGGGACGGTTACTGTAGGTAACATTTTCTTAGCCACTAATGGGTTGGTCTTTTCATCCTACAAATACAGCTAATATTCAAGATTTGGCTATCATCCATGATAAATGCTCAAAAACTCATTGAGCACTGACAAATCTTCCTAAGGGTTAGGGGTTCTTGTAAATCTGGATGTAGTGTAATGTAATACTCTCTCTCAAATCACGCTTAAGTTTAACATTTTGGCTAAATTGCTAATGGACTATCATATTTTTTATTGATTTTAGTTTTGAAACGGAAAAGATATATGAAGCATGTCTCAAAATGAAGAAACATTCCAGGATATGAGGGGACATTCAGGGTATGATCTGCATGAGCACAGTGCACTGTGAAAAGAAATGTAATCAAAATCATATTTAAAATCAAAGATATGGTTTCATGATTAGTTTAGTCAGAGAAAGGAATAGAGGAAATTTAAAGAAAGAAGTGAGTTAGTTTTCAGAAAAGAGTTAACAATGACATAAGCTGCTCTGTTATGCCATTTTTGACACAATACCTCTTTAGATTTATTTTGAAGTTCTTCTGCTTCTTTTTTCAGTCTAGCCTTCTCCCTCTCTAGGTCTGCGATAGCGTCGCGTAAATCGCCAGCCTCTTTGCTGGTATTGACTCTCTCGTCTTCCAGTTTTTTCACTGCAGTCATTTTTTCTTTGGTGGCTATCTCAGTCTCATGAAGAAGGGAGGCAATATTATCAGCTTGTTTCTTGAATTTCTTGGCCTCCTCCTCAGCTTTGGCCTGGGCTTCACTGAGCTGAGAAACCTGAAGTTTGAGTTTTTCGGCAACAGCTACAATCTCCAACTGCCTTTTCCTCTCTGCTTCAAGTGACTTCTGGTATTCCTCCGTCTCTTCTTCCAGACGCTGTTGCATGAGTTGTTTGTCCTCCATCAGCTTTTGTGCCTGCTCCTGAGCCAAGTCCTTCTGTCTTTGGAGCATTTCTGCCTCAGCTCGAAGTCGAGATGCCTCCTGTATGGCCTGCATTTTCTCTTTGAGCATTTTCTCTGCAAGAGCTCGTTGCTGATTGAGGTCTTCTTCTGCAATCTGTCTCAGGCGAGCAGCCTCTTGGGATTCTACACTAAGTCTGGCAGCATCCTCTGCGAGCCTTTTCATATTTTCAGCCTCCTCGGCAAGGAATTTCTGTGAGTTGTCTTTGTCTTTCTTGATGAGGCGTTGATTTTCCTCCTCAATTCCGATTTTCAGTTTGAGCAGTTCCTCCATCTGAACCTTGACTTTGAAGAGCTCCTCCTCTACCCGGCCCCTTTGGTTGACAGCATCATCAACCTCATCCTTCAAGCGCTGCAGCTCTTGATCCAGGACGGATTTCTGCTTATCGGTATCGTCAAGCTTAAGTTTAACCTTTGTGAGCTCTTGCTCCACTTGGAACTTCTGTTTCAGTGTTTGCTCTGCCAGTTTTTTGTGCTTTGCCATTTCAGCGTCGGCCTGATGCTTCTGCTTGAGTGCTGAAGTTTCTGCTTGTGCTCGTTTGGCAGCTTCAAATTCAGCCTCCTTCCTCAACCTTTCCGCATCCTCCTGAGCTTTGGCTTGGTTTGCAGCCTCTTGCTCAGCAGCTACCTTCTGCCGTTCCGCTTCCTCGGCTTGTTGACGAAGCTGAGCTGCCTCCCTCTCGGCCTTCTCCCTGGCAGCCTCGGCCTCCTTGGCTAGCTTCTTGGCTTTCTCATACTCTTCCTGAAGTTTCTTCTTCGTGATGCTGTCTTCCTTCTGTTGGGCAAGGACACTTTGGGCTTGCTGCTCAGCTGCATTGCATTTCAGGGCTGCTTGTTCGGCCGCAACAATCTGTTTTTCTGCTTCAATGTCGGCCTCGTCTTTCTGCCTCCTGGCTTCTTCTGCTTTCTTTTTCAGACGAGCGAGCTCTTCTTGGGCGGCCTTGCATTGTCTGGCTGCCTCTTCCTCTGCAGCAGTGATCTTCTTAACCTTCTCCTCTGCTTCCCTCCTCCTCTTCTCCTCCTCGAGGGCAAGCTTTCTTAGTTTCTCCGCCTCCTCCTCTGTTCTTAGTTTGCTTTGTTGAGTTTCCTCTGCAATGTTCTTCAGTTTGTTCAGTTCCAGCTCCAGATCAAGTTTTCCAGAGGAGGCCTTTTCAAAGTTGAGCTTCAGAATTCGGATTTCTTCTTCGACGACTCGCCTCTGTTTCAGCGTGTCGTCCACTATTGCTTTTTGTCTGTCCATTTCAGCCTCAGATGATTTTTTGAGTAGGACGATCTTTTCGTCAATCTCTTTCTTGTGCTGGTTAGCCTGGTCTTCAAGAGCTTTCCTCTGGTAAGCCTCGTCCTCGGCTTGACGACGGAGTCTTTCATTTTCTGCCTCTTTCTCTTTCAGGGCGATTTCAGCCTCTGTTTTGGAACGAGTGGCGTCGCTGATTGCAGCCAGCTTCTCTTTGAGAATCCTCTCGGCCTCCGCTCTCTGACGAGCTGCCTCATCCTCAGCAACTTGCCTCTGATGCTTGGCCTCTTCTGCGATGGCTCGAAGCTTGCTTGCTTCCTCAGCCACGTCCCTCATCTTGCTGGCTTCAGCCTCAAGAAGTTGTTTGCTCTTCTCTGTGTTGGACATGGTCTCCTTTTCTGCCTTGTACTTAAGCTGAATGAGTATATCCATTTCACTCCTCACTTTGGCCAGCTCATCCTCCAGCTGTTTCCTTTGTTGTTGCGCTGCGATGACTTCATTCTTCAGGCGGTAAAGTTCATCTTCAAGGAGGGTTCTCTGCTGTTCTGCGTTGTCAAAGTCGGCCCTGAGTCGTATCAGCTCCTGTTCTGCAGTGAGTTTCTGCTGAGCTGTGCTCTCAGCTACCTTCCGCTGCCTCTCAAGCTCTTTCTCGGCCATCTCTTTCTGCTTCAGGGCCGACTCTTCAGCTTTGGTTCTCTTTTTAGCCTCACGCTCAGCCTCCTCCTTTTGTTTCTCAGCATCTTCTTGAGCGAGGGTCTTTTTGTGAGCTTCTTCCTCAGCCTGGAGTCTTAGACGGAGGGCCTCATTGGCTTTTTGCCTCCACTTCTCAAGCTCTCTTTCTGCCTCCTCTCTGGCATTTGTCGCATCCTCCTGTTGTTTCTTGAGATGTGCCGCTTCTTGTTGCAGCTGAAGGACAGCGCCATGCTCTTGTTTGAGGGATTCTTCCAACTTCGAGGTCTTTTCCACGAAGGACATCTGTTTGCTCTGGAGCTCGGCGGCGGCACTCTTCTGGGCTGCCACGTGCGCAACCTTGATTTGTCTCTCCTTTTCAATCTCGGCTTGCTTCACTTGCCTTTCAGCCTCCTCGGCCTGCATCTTGAGATTGTCGAGGTCTTGCAGAGCTTTTTGCTTTTGCTTAGCAGCTTCTTTCTCTGCCTCAGATTTGCGTTTGAGTTCCTCCTCTGCCTTGCGCTTTTTCTGGGTCTCCTCATTGACCTGTTTGTGGAGCTTCTCAGCTTCTTCCTGGGCGGCCTTTCTGAGTTTCTCAGCTTCGGCTGCTCTTTCACGAAGTTGCTTGAGCTCAGATTCCGCTGCAGACTTTTGTTTTACTGTTGTCTCAAGTTGGATCCTGATGATGTAGATTTCCTCTTCAATCTTGGTCCTGCTGTGAAGAGCGTCATCCACTAGTTGGCTTTTGTCCTTGATTTGCTGCTCAGACAGATTTTTGAGCTCATGCAGTTCCAGCTGGATGTTGTGCTTTTGCTTCTCTGCATCTACAGCAGCAATCTCTCTCCTGCTAACTTCTTCCTGCATTTTGAGCTTCAGCTCTTGAGCCTCTTTCTCAGCTTTGGCAATGGCCTTTGCATGACCTGCAGCTAACTGCTTCTGTTTGTCTAACTCGGCCTGCATCTCGGCCATTTTTTTCTGCTCTTCTGCTTTGAGTTTCTTTGCAGCTTTCTGCATTAGTGGAGGCAAATGGTAAAGAAAGGATTATAATCAAGCATGACATGTTAAAGGTAGCACTGTACATTAAACAGCTCATAACGGTGTGGATTGAAATTGAGATAACTATCGTAATCACAGCCTAATCACACCGGAATAAGAGCATTTTAATGTACTGTATTACCGAGGCTATGTTAATGTTAATGTTAGCTTAAAAGACATTCACTGGACACAAATTAGATGCACATTCATCAAAGTGATGTTAAATTCACGATGCAATAAAAAAATTAATGACAAAGCAATACAGACAAAATATGGATGACGGGGATGAACGAATCAATGTATGGAAACAAAATATCACTTCACAACACAGCAAGAAAACCATATGGCATGCAACTGTAGCTGTTTCTAACTTTCAAAACTGCCTTATAATTGTCATTCCAATAGAAAATTGTATTTCTACATTTTAGCTTTAATTCTTAACAAATTGTTGAAAATTGTTTGTTGAAATGTTTTTTTCAATATTTATTGCATAATCTATGTATGTAAGAGTATTTCCGACACATAGTTATTGTCACTATTTAAATATTGATATGTTTGATGTTAATGTGTTCTTTTTTTTTGGAGGGTTTCTGTCATTTCACATAAAAATATATTTTCAAAATAAGAACTAAATCTTTCACACCATTCACTTAGACTAGCTTTTATCTAATCCTTGCACTCTGGGTTCTTTAAATCACTATTTGCCACAAAATGGAATGGAAAAGAAAGGCAAAGTCAAGGATAACAAGTTCAGATGACGAAACTTGTTTATAGATGCAGAAAGTGTAAGAAGCAGTGTAACCTGCGTTTAAAAAAAAAAACACAGAGTACATAGTGCGAGTAAGGAAGTGTAGATAGCTACTGTAATTCTATAAAAGGCTGCAGTGAAAGCAAGGAAATAAATATGCCACGAAAAGCCAAAGTGCAGTTTGAGAGAGACACAGATGTTAGGATGACAGAGGGAATGGAGATTATACGGTACAGTAGGAACACTGTGAATAATTTACCTCTTTAATGCTCAAACAAGTTAAGCATTCATCATGGCAAAGCACTGGCAAGCAGTTAAGAGAAGCAAAGAAACAAACAAAACATTAGGGTTAGAAAATAATGTAAAACTTTAAACTTGTGTTAATTAAGGGGGTAAAGAAAGGCTTAAGATAACGAGGCTGAAACACTATGATTTTAACCTCAGGAAATAAAGTGGCCAGAAGGATAAGAAAGGAAAGGAGAATCATAGCGAAAGAAAGAACCCCTGACTCTAAATCTACATCACAGTACACACAATGAATGGAGATGAGGTAGCTAGTACGAACACACAGTGTGCTGTGTATATTAAGGCTACTTTTAGGCTGACATGGAGAATTAATGTTAATGTCTCAATGTAGCAGAATGAATAATCTAATAAAATACTGGATTCACTTGAATGTAAACACACTCAAACCTCATACATCATATTTGTTTGCAGTTCTTAATTTGAGGATATTTTTCTTCAGTGTCTCATTAATCCTTTGTCGTGATATAATCACTGCTGGAAGCAAAAATAATGTGCTTCTTCAGCATATAGATCAGCTACAGCATGCCAATGTTTCAAGCGTAACCGGTGCAAAGGAACGGTTTGTCACCCGTACATTAATGTTTTCGTGTGTGTGTGACACACAGTGCGTGCATGCATGTGTTTCAGTAATCGGCGGGTGATCTCCTTTGTTGGTTGGTTGATTATTTGGTTTGTTAGGTTAATGTTAGAATTTAGTTTGTTTGGGATCCTCAGCCAGTTGTCACGCACCTCCTCGTTCTCCAGGCGGCGCTGCGTGTCGGTGATGAACTTGATGTACTGACTAGTCAGAGTCATCAGCTCACTGTACCGGGTCCTCAGTGTTACATACTGATACGGGGAGAGACAAACAAAGCATCTGTGTCATTTACAGGGAAATTAGTCAACGGTTCCATTGTCTTTTATCAAAACTGTTTTCTAGAAGCTGCATCCAACACGGGTTCTCGGAAACAAACCTCCTGAATGATGTTGTCAGAGGCAGAATCCATTTTGGTTTTCTTCAAGGGAGAATCAAGAGGATCCACCTGAGCTTTGTAGGCAACCAACTGGAGTTCATAGTCCTGAATGGAAAAAAAGGTGATCCTCCATACATTAGTAATGCTCCAAATTACAATATTTACAATAATGAATGAAAACTGTTGTTGTTTATGCTCACCTTGATAGTATTAATGTATCCTTTAGCATATTTTTGACACTCATCAACTTTGTCTTTGTTATTCTCAATCTCCTCCAGCAGTTTCTGTTTAAAAAAAAAAAAGAAGGGTTTTCATTAATTAGTTGAGCTCACTAGTTTCACGTGAAATTGATTAGAAAAAAAGGCGGTACTCAATTTACCTTCTCCTGGGTCAGTTGTTCATTGAGAGTTTTGCTGTCGGTGATGGACACCGCCTGGATCTTCTCCTGCCTTTCCTTGGCGTCAGAAATCCAGCGGATCAGCCAATCGTAGCTCTCGCGATAGTAGCCGAGCTGGCGGCCAAGCTGATCGAGCTCTCTCTGGCGGATGTCCATTTGGGAGAACACGGCCTTCCAGCGGTCCTGAAGACCAGACAGGAGCTGGCGGTAGTGGTCCAGCTCAACGTCCCGCTCGCTGTGCACGCGTGACATCTTGTCACTCACGGCGGTGGCCTTCTTCAGCTCTTCTTCCAGAGAATCGAACACCGGCTGTTCACCCTCAGCCTCCACTCGCATTTTCTGCGGATTTCATACAGAAAGAAAGGCCAGTTAGCAGTGAGCAAACAAGGTCAAGACCACCGGTTAGGCTGAACTGCTTAATGGGAACAGTTCCCAATTGGCTGATGAAACTATGCTGTTTACCTTGAGCTTTGTTCTGTAAGTCTCTACTTCCTTGCCATCGCTGGGCACGGTGTGAACCTCACGCAGACAGTCCTCGTACTGCTTGAGAACTCCCTCAGCACCCTGTGTGTTACGGATGACCATTTCCACAGTCTTCAGCCTGGGACAAGAAACAACAAGTAAATACATTAGCAAGGTACAGGGGCATCACTGCATTCCCCCCCCCTCCCATTCTCATTTAACTTGACTGGGGACTCACTTATCGAGATAAACCGAGGAGAGCATGGTGGCATGATCCATCTTCTGCACGGTGAGCTCAAGCTCTGAGCGCAGGACAGGAGCTGAGGCAGACTGCTGGGGGGAGGCCAAGACCTCTTGTGTCCTCACAGACACGTTATCAAGGTCCTTCTTGAGGCCCCTAAGCTTCACCTGGACTTTCTGCACAACAGAAGAAGACAGCAAGAGTTAGCAACATGTCAGAAGAGTCAAAACTTGTTAAACATGGGGTGGTGGTTATCAACTGGCAAAGAAATCCCAACCAGACTGTTATGAGGAGCAGATTCCAAAAAATGTGCTTGAAGGCACCTTTATAATTTAAATGAACAGTCTCAGATCAGCAGGCACCTGAGCAGCTGTTGTAGGAAAGCAATCTCTGCAATTCTCTCTCAACTGCTACAAATCCAAGACCTTAAAGCAGTTACAATTCTCTGCAGTATCTACAGCGTGCGGTGGTTTAGTTCTTCTTTCCACCAATCCTGCCCATCATTGGCCCTCACAGAATTAGCAAATTCCCATTTTACCTTCCTATACTCTCCCTCTTTCCTCTATGTGGGTGGATTTGTTTTTCCTCTCGGGCCAGCGGGTTGTTAAGAGCCTTACTTTATTTCCATAGATGTTGCCATCAGGCTCATTTGAAAACTAACCAAGCAAATGACACTCAAATAGTGTCACGAGGGTCATGCAAATGTGCACAAATGCAGCCAACATTTTGCATCTCTCAGTAAATTGAGACATGTGTCCTATTGCAAAGATGATGTATGAGTTTCTACTTCATCCCCTCAAGTAAGAACACAAGAAAAGCTAATGTAACTTAGCCCTTGAGATAATCATCAAGGCCATCTCACTCAAGCCCATAGGCACTGATGTCTAATTAATGTGATAATGTAGTGTAATTAATATGGCCACATTGCTATGTACAGTACCTGCTGGTCTGCCGTCTTCTGAACACATTGTTTCAGAGGTTCCTTCTCCATAGGTTTGCGTATGCGAGCCACAGTCCCAGCCTCGCAGTCCTCTATGCTCACGCGCAGGTCCTTGATCTCAGAGATGTAGTTCTTACACAGAGTTTCATCCTTTTGACCTGTGTAGCAGCATATGTATTACTTTAGAACAGCAAAATAATAAAAGATTGATCAAAAGGCAAGAAGTGAGTTTTGATGCACTCGAGGGCCAAGAACATAGAAATACTGAATACTGTAGATTAAAAAAGAAGGAGTGTCACACAGCTTGAGTATGAGTTTTGTCTACATAACACAGTAGGATCAGGTATTGTTGATGTGCATCTACCACGTGCATGAGCACGATCATACATGCAGCTCGTTATGTGTCGTGACACACGCAGCCCCATATGAACTACAGCCACAACATACAGTATATGGCAAGTGTTTTCTACCCAAGCAATCATACCATTAGGTGATATACACGCTGTAGCCTAACTCACAAAATATGGATTTTTTTTTGCAGAGCTACAACAACAGAAGAAAAGCAACGTGGGAACCAAACCAACATGCAGTCACTTAGAACTCTAATCACACTAACGGTTATCTTTGGGCATCTCATCCAAAGCTTAAAAGCGTGTACACACACTTGCTTGGTGAGATGCAGCTTTGACCGGCTTGACATCACTCACCTTTGAGCCTAACAACCATTAGTCCTGAAAGGTGAACAATTACATTCTGTAAAAGTTGATAGTCACTAATTGTATATTCCCTTTATACATCCATGAATCATTTGTTGTTTGGAGGGAAACTAAAACCCCCAAAACGTTACCTTTCTCCATGGAGCAGAGCAGGTGCTCGAAATGCTTTGTGGACTTGGTGTAGTCCTCCTCGACCTGAATGCGGTCGTCGGGGCCAAAGAGCTGCGAGTCCTGGCTGTCGCGCATGTAGTCCTGGTAGTGGAGCTCCAGGTTCCTCATCATCAGCCTGTACTCCTCTGGTTTCATGCTCTTCAACTGCAGAGGATGGAGAAAAATGGGGGAGGGATTAGAAGGCAGGATTTATTCAATGTATTCTGAGGAGGTTGATCCTGTAATTTAATTTAATGATGTATTTTTGGTTTTGGAAATATACAGAGTCATTAAAGCACTAACAAAACGGTTTCGTTGTTAATTGTGTCAAGGCTAGCAGACTCTTTCCAGAGCTATAAAATGATCTGACAGTAACTGAATGTGATTCCAAACACTTAACGTAATAAAACCCTTTCCCTACATAGCCTGCTGTTAAAATAACAGACTTGTCTAACCCCCGCCCCCTTCATTTATTTATTTAGATTCCATTAACTATTTACAGCTCATGGAAGCTATTGGTTTGGTCTTATTTTCTAATAAGAGCCAATTGAAAAGTCATATAATATGCTTTTTGCATTGTTTTTTTTTCTTCATTTTTCCACATACAGGTCAGCTCATGATTAAAGTTTACACCTAATACAACAACTCTTCTCTGTTTTTTATTTTATTTGAATTTTGTGTATTTGTGTTGACGCTCACCATGGTGATGTTCCAGGTGCGTATCTGTGTGTAGTCCCTCATCAGGTACTGCCACGACAGCAGGCTCTTCATGTCTATATGGATCGTCTGCCACATAGTCACCATCTGCTGATAACCTACATCCAGGCTGAAGTAGGAGAGGAACGCAGCAAGAATTAAGAAACGTAATTTCTCCGGAGACTCCAGAGATTATACCCGTCCTTGACATTCACAGTTTAGTTTTAAACTCATTATGCAATTTGGTGCAATTGGATTGGAACAGTTGACAGAAACAGAATTGCCCTCCTAAATCTGTTGCCAGTTAAAAAAGAAACATTTCCCATATAAACCCTGCAGCTCGTCCACTCGTGGTCTCACCTGGACACGCTGTCCACGGCCTCCTTGTTGACCGGAGGCACCATGAAGCAGACGGAGGGCACCACCGCCTCGTGTCCGGAGTGGTTCAGGACCTTCCAGTTGAAGGGCTGCGAGTTGTTGAGGAGCGCGCACTCGTCTCCCTTATGGACGGTGATCTGTAACACAATCCAGGATTGGTAAATCACACACACACACGTCGAGGAGGGCTGAGGTTTGACCACTCTGGGCTCTGGACGAATCACAGATCACTGACCTCCTGTTGCTTGAAGTCACAGACGGCCTGAATGGGCAGTTTGCCTTTGATGGAGGTGGTGGGGTTGCGGGGTTTCAGCTGGATGATGGACTTGGCTCTCTTGTTCAGGCCGGTCGCAAGGGTCTTGTATTCATTCAGCTGTTCTCTCTCCTCCTGAGGGGGTGGAGGGGGGGGGAGAACAAATACAATCAAATAAATAATAATTACCAGTTTTCTGATGGCATTAAATTAAAAAGGTGGGAAACTTTTGCTCCTGAATCTAAATAGTCGTCGCCTACATTTTCTTAAAAAGCTCATCTGGCATGACCGTGTGCACGTACAGCTAGGTGTACACATGTCAGCAGTCCTCACTCACCACAGCATCCTGCAGCAGATCCTCCAGCCGTGTGGCTGTGGTGGAGCGATCACAGCTGTATTTCTTTCTCATGTTCTCTTGCATTTTCTTCATCTTGTCCTGAGCCTCTTTCACATCGGCAAAGAACTGCAAGGGGCGGTGACACACAGGAAACGTTTACTCTTTGCTCACTGAATGTTGATGGATGTACAGGGTTATTGGAATTCCACGGATCAGTTTGAATTCATATAGTGGTCCCATACCTGGTAGTAGGCTGTGTTTTCCTTGAGATGAGCCTCAATACAGCAGCACAGCTGGAGGATCCAGCTCCACTGAGTCTGCAGGGCGGCTGTGAAGGCCTGAAAGAGACAAAGAAGACATGATGACGGTACATTAGTGGAGGCTTTAATACAGTACGTGGATTCTGACTGTTCAGCTGGGCTTATTAGAGTAATTACTTCAACTGTCTTCTTGCCGGGATGTCCATCCCGGACTAGTTTGTCTCCCATGACCTGGAGATCATTGACTTTCTTCTCCCTCAGCTCCAGCTCTCGCATGAGACCCTGAATAATCAAAATGAAACAGTTAATGGCAAATTGATTGAAATTAATTGTCAAAACATATTTTACCCAGTGAGCCGAAATTGGAGACAAGATTTAAGGACTGAAGCGCGTGAACAAAGTCCACTTCTAAAACATACCGAGTAGTTGTCTTTCTTAGCCACCATGTTGGTGTTCCTGTCGCTCCAGTCGAAGTTGACCTCCTCCTCTTCTTTGTCATTCAACCACATCATTTCCTTAGTGGCAGCGCCGATGAAGGCGTGGAGGGAATCCAAGTTCTTTAGGCGGGACTTGGAAGAGTTCTGAAAAAAAAGATCAAAATACAAGCAGTTTAAAAAAAAAGAGAAAGAAAAGCAGCTCTTAAATACCTACGCATATAACTTAATGCCAATTTGTGCAGTTTGAAATCCTAAAATATTTACCAGTAGCTTGGCGTACTGCAGGTCCAGTTTACCCATGTATTCTCTGTACGACCCCTTGCCGATAGGAGATAGCTGGCTCTGCAGGAAATGAAAGATGCAACAGAGGTTACTTTTAAAATCAACAGCACAACATTGGACAGCGTGTGATCCCTGCTGATGACGGGGGCATACCTCGTCGGCCCTGGCCCGTTCGATCTTGGATCGGAAGTCCTCCACAGTTTGGTGCAGGCCTCTGTGGCTGCCCAGCTGGGACTCCACAGAGGGCAGATCAGTGCCCCAGTCCGCCTCATCGATGCGAAGCTGGTTCTCCTCCACCCAGGCCAGGAGGTCTTTGACATAGCGGATGGTCACATCATCCTTCTCAGGCCGAATCCTCCCGGAGCTCTGCTGTGACTGTGACATAGAAGTCTTGATAGTCGTCACAGTGCACTTCAGGCGAAGGTTGTAATCGGTGCGCAAGTTCACCAAGCGCTCATGGAGCCGGTAAACCCTGCGGAGATTAGAAACACAGCACTTTTATACTGCTGATCTGTTTTGTAACACGTGCATTATGTCAAAGGTTCACTTGAATGCAATACACGCAGCACCAACCTGCGGTACATCTGTTCAGCCTGAGGGTGGCGCCCATCCTTGAGTATCTGCACATCATTGAAGAGCAGGCGGATCATGTTGTCGGCCTTGTCCAGCTCCCGCTCCATTTCTGCTGTGTGCTGAGCTGGTTTCCCCGCATTCAGCAGACGGATGTCCTGAAGGGGTGAGAGACAATTAGAATATACATTTTTTTATCTACTTTTCAAACGCCAACAACTTAGAGAGGAATATAAAGGCTTGTGACAGTGTTTGACATTTATCTGCCTGAAGGACACTAGAGACACCTATTTCTTTTTTTTTCTTTTACTTTTCTGCAGCTTTGCATGATATTTTGGCAGATAATGTGAGGTGCAATATTCTCTTAAATGTCTGATTGGAAGGATGTCCATAGTGTGTGTTAACTAAATAGCATGAGAGAAGCTAAAATAGTCTGTACTTTGGACTCAGTGAGAGCATATTTATCAACGCTATGTATGGAAAATATAGAAAATCCCAAACTCTTTGGTCACAATGACATGAACAAAAGCCACACGGTCTAAACAGTCATCGGGACTCTTTCTGCTTGGTGAACACACACCGTAGAGTAGTATTTATATTGTTAGACCTGAATAGCACTCACCGTCTGCAGCAGGGTCTCCAGGTGGCTGAGTTGGCCATCGCACGACCCCGACTCCATCTGGACTTTATTGACAATCCTCTGGAGCCTCTCGAGTCTGGATGAGATGAGATTGAAAAAAAAAGTATCAATAAGCCATTCAATAAGACAACCACATCACATTCAGACCAACAGAAGCCTAAAATCACAACTGACGGCCACCTGTGTCGCAGCAAATACTCCAATTTATGAGGGTCACTCACGAATGCCATTCCTCAACCCTTTCAGCTGCGAGAGAGTCAGTTCTCCTCACGCTCCCATCCCGTCTTCTGAAAATACTCTGCCACGTAGCAGCGCAGGGTGACACAAAAATGTCCTCTGACAAAGACATCCTGTCTGCTCATTCTATTCATTCCTCATCGCAGAACCATAAACAAGGCTATCAGGCTGCGAGACGACCTCATGACACGAAAGCGTCCCATTATCCGGGCCTGACGCAGCACTACTCTACCTTATGAGGAACGTGTCTCTCTCGATTTGAGGCAAAACGTCTTCCACCAGTTGGTCCCTCTTCTATCAAAGCGGGGAAGCGATGCAATACTACTAAACATGTATGATGGCGAAATGACATCGCTGTTTGATAAAGGAGTAACTTAATTTACCTTTATTTTAGGAGAATGAAACTTAATAAAAGATTAATGAAAGAATATATGGTGGCATATCCACCACTGTCCTAACCGCTCAAACTCGATCCTGAGCAGCCGTTCTCTTTCCAGGATGGCCACGTGCAGTCGACCCCATTCCTTCTCCACGTCGATGGGATGGTAGCCCGGAGGGACCTTCACCTGACCAGCATGCACGGCACTCTGTGGGCAGGAGGGAGCAGAATGTGTGAGCCACCGCTCAACAGAACAGGGAACACCAAGATACAAAAGAATAAGGATAGAAAGTCAGGGTCAGCTTGCCTCGAAGGACTGGTAGATGTGCTTGGACCGGCTCTTGTCGATCTCTTTCGCTGGCAGCTCTGTCTCTTTGAACTTCAAGAACTGGCGCCAAAGGAGCTAAAAGGGAGAGAAAAAAAAAGACACAAAAAAGACATGAAGTTAAAATCCTAATTCTCTAAATAGCGTAAGCACATTTAACACATCACGCTACAGTGTTAGGAGTCTCTGCACAACGGGGCGCTGTCCTCCGTGTGTTCATTCCCATGACTGGTGTAAATTGAGTTGAACTTACGTAATGACTCAAATAACCTCACTGCCATGCATTACCGGAAGAAGAAAAAACATTACTGACTCTCTAAACAGACTTATCTGCTTAAAAAAAAGAAAAAAAAGAAGCGCAGCCAAACCCTCTACTTTGGATGAAGCTGTGTTGCTGATAATTGGACTTTAGAGAGAATTAAAACAAATAACCAAAGTCACGCTACGCTTTTGTTCTGCAGCGCCGACAGGGAGTGGCACGGTGCTCGTGCTTCTCAGGATTAGGTTCAGCATTGTCTGCCTTGCGGCTGCATATTGTCAGCACCGACGCTGCCCCACCTACGGCACAACAATGTCTGGGAATACGGTTACTTCCATCGGCCCACAGTGAGACATAATATGAGCTTTGATCTAACAATGGAAACCTCGTTTTCACAATACTTTAATTATTAAAGACACGCACTTTGTTTTAATCGTTTATTCTGAGTAACATGAAACACATGAAACACTGAGATATCTGTGCTCTTCAGTGCCCGCTCGACTGCAAGCACAGCAAAAGACAGATCTCCGGCGGAGAGGCAAAACATCTGCACATCATCTCACCTCGATCTCCTCGTAGCTGCCAGGGAACTTCCTCTCCTCGAAGATCGTGACATGGTGGCTGATCCACTGTTGTATGAGAGTCACCAGCTCGTAGTACTCCTGCCAGCGCAGCTCCAGCTCCTGCAGCCAGCGCAGCAGAGAGAAAGACAGCCGGGAGTTCAACAACAACAACAACAGACAGGAGGAAGCTTATTCTCTCCGCGTAGCCATGTTTTGATGGCTCGCACACAACTAAACTCAATTAGGTACCAAACAATCCGGGTCTTGTGTGAGTGGACGAGGAGGCAGAGTGTGGAGAAGGGGGTTGATGAAGGGGGCAGAGGTGGAGGAGACAGTGTTGTGTATATGATATATAATTGTTTGAGTTATGGAGAAGGGGTACGATCATATATAAACGTGAACCTATTCCTACTCCTTTTCAGACATGTAATATTTATTTACATTGGTAATTTATATTGTTCATGCATTGCTTTATGTTTACTGTTTCAGCATTGTATTTGTTATTTTTGTTTTGCTTTTTATGTTTGAAATAGCAAATAAATTAACTAACTAATAAAGAAATAAATACGTAGATACATAAATAAATAAATCTCCGGTTTTCCAAAGTCATTGGGTGCTGTAACTAGAAAGAAATCAGTCAAATTTAAAAATGGGGCTTGGTTTGAGCTGCAACAGGACATTACATTAGTGCAGTGAGTGTATAAACTACTCTACGGTATGTTTTATGTGAACAGATGATGCGTGTTGATATATATGAGCCTGTGCCCTTTGGCTAACGCAGTGTAAACAACACAGGTTGCTAATTTCCTGCGATACTTGGTTTCACAAGACTTCTATCTCTCTTTGAAGGCAGCGGTAAACGCTACAAAAGATAAAGCTCATTCATAAGCAGAGTCACAAGCCCGTTCAGGTTTGAATAAATCTGATTAAACATTCAATCAGATCCGATTAGAGGAAAAGTCTGCGTTACCCTGAAAGCACATTTATTTCATAAGCTTTCGTTCATTTAGTTTTTTCTTTTGTTACGCGTCAACCAAGAATCACGGTAGGGAACAAGTTCTGCTCACGTTAGATCTGCCATCATGTACATCAACCCGAGGCATGGCATCATACAGGGATGATACGTAGGTGATGATGGACTTCTCATCAGGGTGCGGGACATCGACATCTGTAAGGACATCTCATTATTTCATGTTGCAAATGAACAGGAACAGTCAGTAACTAGAAATAATGCAGCATGAGACACAATTACAAGACTAAATCGCCTTCAGGCCGGTCATACCCTCGGGGTCCAGTAGGCGGGTCACCCCCAGGTCGGTCTCTGCCACAGTGAAGGCCTGTTCCAGGTTCTGCAGGTTGGTCTGTTGGTACACTTTGCCCATGTCGATGAGTCTGGGACTAGGGGAACACAAACGTGGACAATTAATCACCAGGTGATACATTATAGAAATCTTCAGGGCTGGTCGAGGGATTTCATGCTAGTTTAATAGTATGACCAACTACAATCTGCAGTGTGAGGACAAGCATTTTGAGTCTCCATAAGCAACGTGTGAGAGCAACTGTCAGGCTGTAAATTCAAAAGTTTAGCGCCACCGATGACTTCCACGCGCACGAGTTGTGTTCTATAATTCAGCTTCAGAAATCCAAAAGTTAAAACTTGGATATATTGGAGGGCTGAATGCCAACGACATTAACATGACTAAAGAATTCATGAAGTCTGTACAGGTCGGCTCACTTATAAGACCTTCTGCCAATGGCGACATCACACCTGTCCCACCTGCATGTTTGTCCTCCGGGTGTTTGACTCTCCCTGGCAGATGTCAGAGCATCTGTAGCTGGAATGTAATTTATAGGGCAGCCAACATTTTAAGTAGTCCACTACTTTGACTCCCGGGACATAAAAAAAGGTAACGTCTTCAGAGTGCAGAGCAGCATGATTGAATGCATCACAAAACCTCATCTGTCACGCATGCATACTTGACTGGGACAGAACTTCTAATCATAATATCCTAAACACTTTTAAAATTGCATTACCAAATCCACAAATTCAAAAGTGCAATGCATATCCCCTGCAGTACTGATTCTGATATTTAGTGAGCAAATCCAATATGTGCAATAGGTAACAGATGGAGCAGGTTCATACAGCTCTCTGATGCGTAGCGTGGGACGACCTGCATTCTGTCGGCAAGCAGGGGACGCCTCCACGCGGCGGATTTCTCGCACAGAGTACTGCTTTGTCGGCCGGCAGGAGGTGCTCATGCTCCGTCCCTCTCTTTCGTGAAAGCCCCGGGACCGGCATCCGTGGCACAGGTCGTCGCCGCCGGGGCGGGCCCCTGAGCTCTGGGAGCCCCGCCCTGAGTCCCAGGAGGATCCCTCCGATGGGATGTCCTCGCACAGCATGACCACCCGGTCGCCCGCATCGCTGTTAGACCGTGACTCTCTGCCAGCGAAGCCGATGCTTCCCTTCTTCTTCTTGGACTTCTTCCTTATGCTGAGCATTTTAAAGTCTGCAGGACGGGCCCTCGTCCAGTGGCGAGTAGAAGAGGCGTTGCTTTCGTGGCCTTACAGCTTCACAGATCTGTCGGTATGTAAATCAATCCAATGCATTGTCCTCAGGTGTCCAGCATCGTGTGAAGAGCCCCTTAATCCTTCTGCAGGGTTGTACCTCCTAGTGGTAAAGCCCAGTCACTGCTTTTTTTTCCCCTCCACATGACGCCTAATTCGACTGTTGTGAACTCAATTAGTGACCCTTCACACGCCGACATGAACCCCCCGGAGAGCTCTCTGGATGAACGCACGTTCTGCACCGGGATGACCCGAACTGTGCTTACACACCAAGCAATGCCACAGTTTTCATGTAGCAGCCACAGAGCGCATCAGTTACGCCCACACACACCACACCCCTGACCGTTATGAAAGGCGGCACTAATCCAGCCTCAGGTGTCTCCAGAGAGAGAGAGAGAGAGAGAGAGAGAGAGAGAGAGAGCGAGAGAGATTCAGGTGCACGCTCCAGTTCAAGGAAACTTGCCCCTGCAGGCATCCCTGTCTTTCAGCGCATAATGGCTCTAATGTGCTCGGCGTTTAACTTTCTCTCATCTAATACCACTTTGCTCTCCGGACTCTTCTGCAAGAATCCCTTTGTTAAAACGTCTAAAAAGAAACCGACCAATGGCAAATTGCATTCAAAGATCTTCCTGAGAAACAAACGAGCATTCATTTCCCAGGATGCTGCCACACAAAGCGATCCGTAACCACTAATTCTACCATAAAGACACACAACAACTTCAGGGGAATTAGCATATGTGGTTGTCAACAGCAAAGACTTGAGATTTCACTTTTTAATACCTAGGATTGCAGACAACCTAATAAGATAATCGTATTTAATAGAGGAATTATCATCTTAAAGTGGTAGAGTGTTACTCACGGCCAACGCCTGCTAGTGTTATTCCTAGCCTAAAGGCCTGAAATGTTCACGGAGAGCCATTAATACAGCTTTTATTAAAGCAACAGTGTTGTCAGGTGCAGTAAGTAGAAAATAGGTCAACAGAAGAAGAACATGGAGGCTCTGCACACTGCTTATTGACTTTCTATTAAGAGAAATAAGATATAATACCATTAAAAAGTCAAGCCATGGTTATCATGTCTAAAATGATTTAGACTGGAATAGAGACATCTTGTCAATAGGGAGATTGGGATATAATTACAGAGCGGGTTGAATCTGGCATTGTGAAGTGTAATTTGACATTTGAAAGTGTGGCAAAGTTCCCACTCCTGGTCCAGTGCACTCGATATATGAGATCAAACTCATGGGCGGTGACGTGTCATGACAAAACCCAGCACCTCCGGTCCTATCACAGAACCCCTGCATCGCATGCTCTCGCTACTGTCTGTATCGCTGTTATCATTTTACAATCCAGCATATGATCGTCAATAAAGCGCCCACTCACTGGTGTTTGTGTATGACAGCGTTGAAGAGCCTGCCGTCCCTCCAGCTGGTGGTGAAGTTATCACAGCGGATGGCCTGGTAGCCGTCAGTCATCCTCTGGGACCAGAGCAGCAGCTTCTCCTTGGCCGTCATGTCTTCCGACTGGCCGTTGATCTGAATATCTGAGATCTGAGACCATATGTAGATATATATATATATATACATGTTAGAAAAGGTGGATGTTGCGTTCAAAATCCAAATTGGAGAAATGTGGATGGGAAGTCATTAGTGGAAACCATAAGATGTAATTTGTACGGAATCACCAGACACCCATAGTTAATTTAAAAAAAAATAAAGTTTGATATCATCACAGTCTCAATTAGCACCTTTTTTATCATTCCTTGACTTAATGTCTTTCCTGGTTGTCTCATCTATTAGCATGTTAAATATGTATTAGGTGTTCAACGCTGCTGCTGCAGCATCCAGATAAGTTTTCATTTCAAAAAACAAAATCTAAAAAAGATGAGTCATAGTCATAGTTTTCCATTTTGTGTGTGTGTGTAATTATCAATGTGTTTGCGCCATTCAAATTCATCTCCTTACACACACTCAGAAACATTTCTAAATGAGGAATCATTTTTAAAAATAATGTGATGTGATGTGTTTTTTACCTTCTTCAATGAAAAGCATGTAGACTATATGGACCACTCATCTGGATGTTTTGATCATGTTTTTTTTAGATGGACTATAAAATATTTTTGTACACTTATTTACTTTAGAGCTTTGACAAAAAAATTAAATCAATTGAGGGTACTCCTGTGTGTGAAATGTAACTTAACATTACTTGATGAGACTGGAATCCCCACCCACCACCCCCCCACACACCCTCCACCCCCACTCCCACCCCTCCCTTCTGTTCTCTATGACTCACCAGCTGCCACGACCCAGCTATGTTCCCTCTCTATTCTATAAAAGCATAAAGACTGATTATGTGTATCTACGGGGCACACAGACACCTTCACCAGATCACCGCTCTCACCACCAATGTCTCCTTTATTTCCCATGCTCTCCTTTTTGCAACCCGAACCCGAATCATTTGACATGACAAGGTGTGGCTGCGCCAGTTCGGCTGATGCCCAGGGAGCTCTGCCAAGCAGCTCTTTGGCATTCACGGGGAACAGCAGGAAAAAGGCCTGAGTTTACGGGATGTGGTCGGCATTGTAGCACAACAACAAGCCGTACACTCGGCCTGACACACCCTCCCCTTGGGAGCCAGGGTGAGAGTGACTCACACTCACACACACACTCCCTGGCGGGGTTTTATTTCTTTATGCTCTTCATAAATCCGCCAGAGCACACTAAACATGTGGTGGCAGTGATAATATGGAGCTGTAAGAGCTTCTAGAAATATGGGAAGACGTATTCTATTTTGATTAGAACCTGTCTTTTTTTTTTTGAGAGAGAATTTGGAGAGCAGAATCCATTCCGATTGGTTCCAGGAAACAGCAGGTGCAGATCCCAGAGACAGAGGTATAGAGCGATAATGTAATGAAACACAACACTGACAGATGAGGAGACCTGGAAGTGGAGGATGATGGTCCATATTAACCCCAGGGTGAGCTTGGGGTTCCCGTCTGCTATGTCGTCGTTCCTGATGTTAACCAGCTTGACCTGAGAAGACAAAACGCAGTGCGATTATTTTCATGATTATAGCATGTTGTGAGAACAAACACACACACACACACAAAGGTGACTTGTGACAGGTTCACGGTATCCTCTCATGTGTCGTACCTGCCGGTGTTTGAGGAAGTCCAGTGCTATCTGTACATTCTGCAGTTTGTGGAATCGCATGCGGCCCTTCTCTCTGGGCTGAAGAGGAGGGGGAGAAAAAAAAGAGATGAATAGGTGTTCGGTTACATGATGGACACTAGACTGTCAGAGACGATCCTTTTGGTATATTCATGGGGAAGGAGAACGATAAGCATTCAATCAAGACACAGAAATAAAAGGGAAGGAAAACAGAAAATCGTATGGAAAGACATTTAAACAGAAAGAATAAATATAGTAATAACTGGTGAATCTCAGATTTTTAGGTGAGTCATTATTTGGATTTCCGTCCTGTTGTTCACCACCATCCAAGCACAAGGAAAATATGCTGGAAATAACAAACCCTTTAGAATACTAAATACAGCAAAAGCTAAGAAGAGCTCATGATGCATAATGCTGAGTTTGTCCTTTGAATTTCAAATGTAAATCAGGAAAGTAATGCTGAACAAAATATAAAAAGTTCCTCAACAAATACAAACATTGAAATACTGCTGTGCAAAACAAGGTGCCGCTTGAGCCCAAAACTGCCGAGTTAATTAATGCAACTGTCAGCAGCACTTATTGAGTTCAAATCCAGCAGCCAAATGCTTAAAGCAAGCATGTCAATGAATGAAAGAAGGGAAAAAGACAACAAAACACTGGAATCGCAGTCGAGGTCAGGATACCATGCACAGCCAACTCACTGAGAAAGAGCGGATGAATAATAATGATGATAATTATAATAAATAAAAATAAAAAAAAACGTAGGATGTCTACTGTAAGTTATCGACCCACTCACCAACCGAGCGCTCCTGGCCACGTCTCTCTCCCTCGGCTAGCCCCAGCAAGAGCAAGGCAAAGAGAGGAGGCGAAGGCCAGACGGCAAAGATCAGCACACACAGACAGAGGTTACAGGGAGGAGGAGGAGGAAGAGGAAGAGGAAGAAGAAGAGGGAGAGGAAGAGGAAGAGGAAGAAGAAGAGGAGGAGGAGGAGGAGGAGGAGGAGGAAGAGGAAGAGGAAGAGAAGAAGGAGTAGAGAAGGAGAACAGTGCATCAGATAGCAGTCTAGTACACACACATACACACACACACACACACACACACACACACACACACACACACACACACACGCACGCACGAGCACACAGGCCAAAGTGGGGTTAATGTGTCAAGGCTATGGAGGCGTTCAGAAGATGAGCAGAGCTGGAGCTGGTGGAAGGAGCGGTGAACTACAGCAGCAGAGCAGCTTCTGTGCAGAGCCGGTGGGATAGAGCCCTAGGCTTCTAGTCAGGTAAGACATAGAAAGACTAACGCGTGTATGAGTCACATAATATTATGAATAAAAAGTAGGGAGATAGTTGGGAAAGAGAGAAAGGGACCGCAGACTCAAGAGCCGCCCGAGTCGGTGAATGAGTCTTTGTTCAGCCACGTTCAGCTCAGGTTAAGCCTTCGACTGACAACGTGGCTGCGGCCGGTTACGACTTGTTGCCACAGGGATGAGATTTCAGGTCGACTGAAGGCGAGTACTCCTTGTGTAATTAGTCTGGATGAGGTTTTGGTTTGGAGGACGTCTGATGGGTAAACGATGCAGAGCTCGGGCTGATTCGTTGCCCCTCGCCCTGGTCAGTAAGCGGACATCGCGGGCAATACTCACCAGTGTGTCCCCGGAGAGGACCTCCAACAGCGAGATCAGGTTATGTCCATCTCGGAGGTCTTCATACAGGTCTGTCACGTGATGCTGCGACTGCCGGGACAAAAGGGAAAGAGCATGTCAGGAGGAGTCAAGAGGCAAGCACCGTGAACAACACCAACACCCCCCATGTTCTATACAGGGAAAGGTATTCAGGAATAACAGCTGCTACATTTGTTTTAGTGGCTGAAGCGGAAAAAACTCAATCAGTAATTCAGAATTTGACAAATTTTAGATTGTCTTCTGTCAAATATCAATACTGGTTTCTTTTTGCAAATGTTGTTGCTGATGGACACAGTGGCCTTTTACATAAACGAACGTCAACAACATGCGCTGAAGTTCAGCTTTATAGAAGTGCTTTCCACTGATGTGAGATATATATATATACATATATATATATATGTGTGTGTGTACAGTGTTCAGAGTATTCTTTCCACTGGTACAACTCTACACAGGTCAGGAATGCATCGCCGTGAGCAGCCAAGTCTGACTCCAACTCCAAATGTCAGCTGTCATACCTGAAAGGTGATAGATGGGACCGCATAAAAGCCAGAGCAATGAGGTAAAAAAAAAAAAAAAAAAAAAACTCACACACAGAAAAAAAACCCCATCAAATAAAATAAAAACACAAAAAGGCCTCATGAATCTTTTTTGAATTTTCAACGAATCACCAGTCAGAAGTGCAGTCCCTGCTTATAAAAGTGAGGTGTGGTGTACTTGCAACCCAACAGTGAGGGGTGATTTTGTGCCGATGCCAGAAGATAGGATAGGGGGAGATAAAAAAATAAAAAAAAAAATAAGGGAAGTCTCCATGCAAAGTCATCCCCGTAACCAGACACATTTAGTAGAGTCACCGCTGGAACGTGCCAGTACCTACCGCTGCCCTCCGATGCTGCATGGAGAGGGATGAAAGATGGAGGAATGGGAACAGATGGATGAGCAATGGAGAAACGGAGAGAATAGAAACAAAGGAGAGAGAGAGAGAGAGGGTTAGGGAAGGTGGGAAAAGCAGAAATAAATATACAATAAAATGAAGAGCAATGATTTGGATGATGGCATATGAGACGGGATGGATGAAACACAGAGTAGTTTTAAACTTTTGCTTTTTGCAAAACGGTGGACAGCCGTCATCCGAGTGCGATCGGCCCTGTGGGTGGAGGAGGCCTCGGCCCTCGAATGGAATGAAAGCGCATCGCCCGTGCAAGTTACAACAGTGGCTCGTTTTATGCCGGCTTGAGTTTCAACACAGTTCTCCAAAAAAAATAAAACCTGAGCTATGCTCCTCCCTTCGGGCAGAGCCGAGATGAACACATCTGGATCCCAGCGTGAAGGTGAAGGCAGCCAACACTGCCACCACTAGGGTTCACTGTCTACACATTTAACACATGGTTTGGTGTGCTGTGATAGAAATATCTGTATTTTTTTGCTGCACACGATTATATAAAACTTTGAACATTTTTAATCCAACATTACTGTTAAATATCTTGGTTGAAATAGAGAATTTTGTGATTATCTTGCAGTGTATTTTGTTTAGTGTGTACTCAAGAGCCGGCTGTCATCACCCCTCAATTACTCGAGGCCTTGCTCCGTGTGGTCCGCCACACTGTTGCAGCTGAAAGGTAGGTGTTATGCTACAAATTGCCCTCTCAGACGCAAAATTAAAAAAGAAGCTGCTCTGTAAACTTGTCACGGTGATTATCATTAGTGCACATGGCAGACAGCACCTCATCCTGGTCCCTCCACATTAACATGCTCCGGGTTTAACGTAATGTTTTACGACACCTTGCGCAGTTCCTCTAAACTCCCACGGGGATACTTTCAATAATAGTCACAGATAATGTGACATTTTTTAACCTAATCAGATGTAAGATCATGCTCGAGGCAGATTTTTGCTCTGCAGCTGGTGTGACGTTCCACAGGATTAAAAGATTTACTGCGCTGGGGAACCCACTCAGTGGCTGCACCCTACCTCTCCTCTGCCCTTGTCAAGCCAACCCTGAAGCCATTAAATCAGTTTAACGGCAGTGTAACCCGAGAGGAGCAGTCTTGCTGAATGTAGGTGGAGATGATGATCCTTTTCTTGTTATCTGTTGCTCTTCTTAAGTTAAAAGTTATTTTTCGTGCAAAATATTGACGTGCAATCCTTCAAACTTTTGAGAACAAAACAATCTTGTGCTTACGTTACGGGATTGGTTCTCAAACCGGACCATATCAATGTGAATGTATGTAATCCATGCAACTTCCCACCCATCGACGTCAGTTTAGGCCGGGCATGAATGCAGGTAGACACCCAGACGCGGGCGTCTTTGCAGCACATGTGCTACCGTTGGCCCGAACCACCGTGGGCTCCGGGCCGAGGCCAGAATTTGCCTTTTCGGAAGGAGCTAAGTGAGTCCAGATGTCTGTTCCTCAAGAGGAACAAGAGGCACTACAGAATGTTCTCATACTGTGGGAGCAGAATATTGCACTGCACATTTATGGAAAGGAAAACACTCTCTTTGTGCTCATTTTTTTCTATTAAAAGAAATAAACAAAAGAATGGCCCCAGTGTCTGTGGAGTGAATGTTGAAATAATGTGGAAGCACTTAATGTCGTGATGGCTGTTAATGCACTGCTGCCAATGGGAGTTTTCTAGGAGAAAAGTGGCGCAAGCAGGGATATTTGTACGCCTCTGTGGGAGGGCTATTGTGTTACGGGGGCTAATTTGTTAGGAAGTCCAGAGTGAGGAGTTTGGCCCCATCCTGACCGCTTTACCTTCACCCGAAAAGCGTGATGCGTCGGCAGGCTTTCAGGTCGTGGTTTGAAAACACAGCGCGCGTTAGGTGAGAGTGGACGGATGGTTTACACACTCTCCCAGCTGATGACGGACAGGACTTCCGGTTCGCCTCCCCCATCACGGCGCAACGTTAAAGACAAAGTGTGAGAGAACAACTGCCAAGCTAATGGTGGTAATCATTTCCACACTGTCAGTTCCAATGCACAGGTAATGCACAGATCATGACGACCTGTCACTCCCACAAAAATTCCCAACACATCTGGGAATTTGATGGGGTCATAAAATGTTTGCATGAAGTCAATGTCGGTCTGCTTTTATACGTAAGCTGAAATGATCTCGTAAAACCTTTACCTGTAATTAAAGTGCATGGATTTGTCGTTACGTAAGAAAGCAGTCGGCCACATGTTCGCGAGGGTTCAGCGAATGCGACGCGTGTGGGAACCTTTCGGTTTAACTTTGGTGGCCATTTATTTGGCACAAGTGTACCTCGTGTGGAAATGAACATGGGACATGACATTGTAGGCGTGCGAGAGCTTTAAAGTACCTTAAGGGTCAGGAATGAGAAACAGTAAGAGTCGAAGACGGGTCCTTACCTTTATCAAGTGCTTGTTCACCCATTTTGTGAAGGTCTTTTTCTGTACTCGATCTCGTTCATCTGCAAAACAGAGACGCCGCGGTTAATCATCAGACACGCGTGGAAAGCAAAAATAAATTGTGATCTTAGCCTTAAAGTTGGAAAACGTTTGCTGTAGCTTTGTGATGATGGATGTATAGCAGTTTAGCATTTATTTGGCATAAAAGCAGCGAAAGGAAATCCCCAAAATACCAGACTTGTTTCATATCTGCAAGACAAACCAAGTTAAAAGAATGCATCTTGACTGTGCACGCCTGCACCTGAGTCAGACCTCATCAGATTACAGTCATTGTCGGCAGATGCCCCCCCACCACCCCCCCATTGTCTGTGAAACTTTGTATTTGCGAGGTCACATCTGTCCCCATGACAACGCTGCCGGCTGTGCTCTTGGACACAAACATTCATGAAAGGATTCCATTGCTGAAGGATGGATGTGTTAAGATGGTGTTGCATGATTACAACAAGACATGGCACAGCTATTAGAGAGTGCAATTTCCCAACAAGAAACAACAAGATCTTGGGAAGGAGCACGCCCACTAAGACAACACCTGCATACACCCAATTCCTATTAGAGTTCAGGCAAAAACCCACAAGGTGTGGTGGCGCTGCAACATTTATTCTGAACACAGTGGATGGATCGGGTCCGTTTTCAGACACGTGAAGGAAGTTGATCTCAACTGAACAGTGTTCAGGTGGCTTTGAAGGAGCCAATCAGGCACATTTAGGAATTTCTGCCATGTATTTTCACTGAACCCCACCCCCCCTTCTCTGACTCACACAGCAAATAATTCCATCCACATTAAGTTGGAATGAACTATGGACACCGACACAAAGTCCTCTGTCTTATCAGTTTAAAGGGAGTGATCTGTACGGTCAACCGTACGGTGACACACCCAGCCGAGAAAAGCAAAGGGCTGTGATTTAATCTTGAAACAAAAAGAAGGCGACCATAGGCTGCATTTGCTTTCTCAGGAGGGTCTCAGCATGACTTCCGCAAGTGTGTTATGGAACTACGTTTCCAGGGCAACCGTGTGTAGACACCGCAGACCTTTAACCACATCATTTATCACTCAAACCAATGGGGGCCTGAGCTTATTGCGAGGGTGGAAGAGTGACGATTGGTGACACACTGCGAACGAGGCAGTTTCCCGGATGAAGTTGCACCTTTGACCTGTTGGGTCTCTGCATTCTGTTCGCATCACGTTACCAAATCCTGGTTTAACTACTCTTTGTGGACTCGTAGCTCTTTACAAGTGAAGGGTATGCGAGTGGATAGGGGCTGAGTGAACTTCATGGATCAAGTGTCACCAGACACAAACAGGTTTCGGTGAGTGGTGGAGTCGACAGGTGGAAAGTGCATTTACCAAAGTTTTCCACTCGGCTTAGTTGTACACAGCAAACATACTGGACAATAAACGTATGAAGCACAATCGAATGTTATCGATGGGATCTTGGTCAAATTAGCGCCACCTTAACCCAACACTTACACATTGTTGCCTTAGTAATAATGAATATAATTAATCACAATAGAACAGAAGTTAATTTCCCTGTGTGACGAGTACTCTAAGTGCACTCAGGGGACATTACTTATTTATCACTTTTACTTGAAACTGAGTATTTTTATTTGTTGTTTAATTCCTACTTTCACTTAAGAACCTAAATACTTTGTACACTAATGCTCAGGGAATCACAATGGCAGAATCAAAGTGTCTTGATTAGGAGAACTCATGTATTTCACCGCATGGTAAAACAGGGCATTCTTTTTTTTTTTTTTCAGGGGGAAAAAAAGAGGAACAAACCAATTGAGGAGGGGGGGGGGGAGATAATGTAACACATCCTGTCTCCAGCACAAGTTAAGGAGAATAGACTGCAGCTGCAGTGACTCATTCACCCCAAAAATACACGAAAGCTTCACAACAAAACTTGTGAATGGTCTTCGCTGACCAATACGAAGTGAGGAAGCTGCCGATGCATTAGAGAAGGGGAGTTTCCTCCATCAAGTCACAGAGATGGAGAAACGCTGGACACCACAGTCCAACCAGAATACCTGCATGTCTGCCATACTCACTGTTGGACCGCTTTGACATTCAAACTTGCCTGTGACAACACTGAACACCCCGCCACCTTTGGAATCCGACTGATGAGCCAACTCATGTACCAAAACCACACATTAAACAACACGCTAGCCAATCAATGCATGAACCTCTTCAAAGCCCTTACAGACAGAAGCGCCTAAAACCTGAACATTGTCCAATAATCCCATTTCACCTATTCACGGAAAAAAAAACACTTCACTCTCGCCCAGCGGCGTCTCACACACACACACACACACACACACACACACACACACACACACACACACACACATACGGGAAGAGATACGTCAAGCTCCAGACTCACAATGGAGCCGTTTCCCCATCAACTGCCCCCCTACTGGTACCTTTCCTGCCATCCGTAGCCTTCAGCATCCCCCGGTTATAGCCGTCGTCTGAGGGCATCCTCTCCCTACCCGTGCTGTCAGAGGAGAAATTCCTATAACGCTGTTGCTGCTGCTGCTGAGAGTTCATTGTCACGGTTTGTCAATTTCGAACAATATTCCTAACGATAAAATATCCTCCTTGGCTTTTCCCCCTCGACAGCAAACTGCTGCTTTTCTCGCGTCTATCTGTCCCTCTGGCCCGCGGGTTCGTCCCCGGAGTAACAGCAGTCCTGTGGCCACAATCCACTAAGCACTTCACAAACCTATGATTTCTCTCCTCGTCCTGCCTCTCAAACTTCTCAGTCCCTCATTGGGTTTAGACTCTGCCCCTCTTTTCTTTTTTTTCTCTCTCTCTCTCTCTCTCTGTTCTCTCTCTCCCTCCTTCCTTCTTTCTTCTCCTGCTCACTCTATCCCTTTCATAGCAAATGGTGCCTGTGGGCTATGAAGTCTGGGCCTGTCCTTGTGTGTGATGAGCGAGTGTGTATTTAGTGGGCGCTAGTGTGTGTGTGTGTGTGCGTGTGTGTGTGTGTGTGTGTGTGTGTGTGTGTGTGTGTGTGTGTGTGTGTGTGTGTGTGTGTGTGGAGGACACGGTGGGCAGGGCTCTAAACACACCCCTTCCTCCTGCAGCGCGCCGTGCCTCGCTGAGGACGAGGTGTGGTAACCTAGCTGCACTGACTATCACTTAATCACTTTGTTTGCGCAACAAAACACACACACACACACACACACACACACACACACACACACACACACACACACACACACACACACACACAAGCTGAGTCTCAAGGTGTAATAAAACAATCATAAAAGTCTGTGCTAATTACTTTTTTTCAGAATTGATATTGCACTGAATAGAGCATTGATAAATGACATACAATCGATTGCCAGAAGTAACAAAGTCGAACAACAAGAGCCTGAGGACGTAAGAAGTTAATTTCAGCCAAACGCTCACATACACACAAACGCACATCCTCGTGGTTAATCATCGCTTATTCATAGCATTCCTCCGACATCTCAAATTAGGAGTTGATCCTTGTGACGAGAAAAAAAAAGGAGAAGAGAAGAGGAATGAGATAGCTTTGGGAAGGGCTGATTTGGATTCCAGACAGTGATGAATGACCACACCCAGAACATCACTGATTTACAGAGAAATACAGCATCTTATAGCTCAGTGTTTCAGCACGCCTGTGAATGTGCGTAAAGACTGTTCTGAGAAATCAACTCTCTCACACACACACACACACACACACGTCAAAGCATCTGTGTTGAAGTTGTCATTGTTACAAAGCCTTTCTCACTTCTCCATTGAAGCACATCTCCGGCTCTGTAAGATATTTTGCCGCCACCACCGCCGCTGCCATTGTTTCTCAGCCTAACTATGTGTTTCCTGCTGTGTGGTGGCTAATCCTAACAAATCGGGGAACATCAGACGCATCACTTCCAGAGGAGGAGATGCAGGCAGGCAGTGTTTAGAATAAGCAAAGGCAAAACCACAGGCATTGCTTGAAAGTTTAAGATTATTATTCTGGGTTTTGTCAATAGTCATTCGAAGCATATTTCCAGGGTCACACTGGACACAAAGTTATTTTCCATAATAAGATTAATATGCAGAAAAACAAGACAAAAAAACACCTTCTAATTAATCAATCAGTCACAAAATCCAAACCACAAGTAGAATTTGTTGGCAGTGTCATCAGCCAAAATTCTGTTAAATTGTTCATTACTAACAAATGCTAAATGTTAAAATGTAGCACAAGCAGAATAGAGGCATAGAGTCAGTGCAGTGAGTTAGTAATGCCAGATTACACACAGCAATGTCTGCGTACACATAGATAATATTACTCAAAATGTCTAATTTCAAAGTTTTTCCTTGCTTTAAAGTGTCTCTCCAGCACACAGCTCCTGTATGTATTCAGAGATTATCCGAGGGGTTTGGGGTGCTGACAGCTAAGCTTGAGGGCAGGGGTGTGTCCCGCCCCTCTGGCACTAATAATACTATATCCCATTCCCCCTCCCTGACTGTCATCATTTAATCAGGCATCCAAAACCACTCTTTCTTCCCGAGCGCTGGGTGCTGAATGCGACCTGTCGGAACACGAAGGTGCTTCATGTGTCAGTGTAAGTGTGTCCGTGTGGGTGTGTGTGGAGCGTTGACTCATTTTGAGCCACGTTAGCAGATTGTTTTTGGAGACACACCTTTGTAGGTTCCATACGATGTCTAGGCAAGCCGAGGAATGAAGGAGTGGTATGTGGGTAGGCAATTAAAAGGAAAGGAATCATACCCAACACACAATGTATTGTCGAACTTTCATTTATCCTCACAGCCTGAAACCACACATGCTGCAATTTGAATCAAATAGTTGTAGCAGATCAGGCTTTGAGGAATGAGAGAAGCCAAAGGTCGATAAAGCTCTTCATTAGCGACGTACAGTGTAGAAGAGAATAGGATGTCATGTAGTTGAACAGAACGCTAACTGTTTTCCCGGTTCCCTGAGATGCGGGAGCAACAGTATAGACGCTAACTGAGTACTCGGTGGCATTCTTGGCAGTGAAACACGCACTGACACCGGCTAGAGCTTTCTGAACCTCATGGGAAACACTAGCACGGAGACCCGAGAGGGAAATGGCCAGAACGAAAAGAAGTATGGAACATCTTAGTCATGAGATGTTTCCACTGAAAAGGAGGCATATCATTAAGGTCTCAACATGCTTATTACACTGCTGCCTCCTATGGCTTCATCTAAACCAGATGGAATACTTTGGGCTTTTTTTTTTTTTTTTTTTTTTATATGAGTGGAGAGAGCTGTGGTGAAAGTAAGAGGAGAACGTATTTTCTTTCTCAATGACGAGTTTGAGTTTTTTCTTTTTTTTTTCAATGATGGAAGTGACAGGGAAGTTGGGTTTCCCTCTTCCCACACTGATGCTTACTATCTATTTACATGCTTGCTGGGTCGTAAAGGTAAATTGGGACTTCGTTGCTTTTATAAGTCTAATTTTCCAAGGTCTACAGATCCGTTTCTTTTTTTTTGTGTTGACTATAAATGCTGAACTGAGACGCTGAGCATGGGGAACCCTGCTTTACACCTCACATTGTTCTTGTGAGCACGTTAGCTTGTAGACGTTAGCATTTAGCTCAAAGCGCCGCTGTGCATGAACTCTCTGCAGAGAGCCACTGTCGGCTCTTGTTACCAAACGAGATAGTGTATCATTGTGAAAAGGGTTTGGTGTAATCACCATAAACAAATCTGACCACCAGCATGACGGGCTGGTTCTATCCCAAACCAGTGCTTGTGGTCCAGAAAGCCACAGTCCACATGAACCATTTTGGCGCCGCCATTTTTGTTTTGTGATCCTGTATCAAAGTAATCTCACATGCATCTGTGACTACAGCTACAATCACTTGGCTTTGACGCTATCCTTCAGCATCAATCTGTTTGAATAATATTACATAAAACACATTGCGCTGCTTGGAAAGTGAGTACAGTATGCCTCTAACACTGACAAACACGGGTCTGAGCTTGCAGCCATTTACTGCTTGCCCCATTTAAGTGGACTCGATTCCCAAACCAAGCAAACACATTACAGGACAAAAGAATTCAAAGAATATGTCATTATGGCTTTTAAAAGCACTGAACCACAGAGCAATTTCAAGGGTTTAAACAGAGGGAGGATGGACAACACCTTTCATCGGAGGGGACGGAAAAAGCCGCAGAAAGGATTTGCTCAACCTCTCTTTTTATTTATTTATATAACCCACCCTTTAATCTCACAGTATCTCGTGGTCAATCCAGGTGAAAGTGTGAGTATTTACTGCGATATCTGGCCACCACACCCCGCAGGGAATGGAATGTTAATAAAACTAGGAGCAGCCTAAACACACCCTGGATTATCACCTCAGTTGTTCTGTAGGAGTAGGAGGAGGAGAAGGAGGAGGAGGAGGAGGAGGCCGGGCAGGATAGCTACCACCTGAATCACGGCGCACGCCGGATCAGATTTCTGTTACGCTTTCTATACAAAGCCAGCTGAGCAAAAACAGATCCTTCGCGACGCGACTGTCTTTTAGAAAGTGAGGTTTCGTAAAGATCAAAAAGCGGTATTATCCAGGCTGTGATGCTCAGTACACGACTCAAACACTCTGGCATGTGGCGCACTGCATTTAAACCGTTTTTAAAGCCCTTTTTTTATTTTGCATGAATTAATTGATTCTATTGAAAACCATAAACAAAACACAGACTCCGTCAACGTTGGCCTGTCGAGCAGAGCTAATAAGCCAGTGCATATACTAATATTTAATACATCAGGTAAAATGCATTTCTAATCCTGTTCTGTAATGGGATGTGCGTCATAACTGGGCCATGATGCCATGTCCAGTTATCATCCACAAGGATCCCCCGCCTGTCAGCAGACTCGAGATAATGTTGTCAGAATTAGATCTACGATCTATGAAGTTTAACTCGGAGCAGACAGGCCAACATCTGGGATTGTGTCAGTTGATATTGTCTAAGTTGAGGAAATCAATTGCAACAGGGTGATGGGGGGAAAGAGCAGAGGTGGCTGCAGCTTCAGTGGCTCAGAGGAAAACATTTACAGCCGCATGTGTCTCCCTCTGCAGGTGAGAGCGACAAAGTTAAGGCAGATGTCAAATAACACATGAAAAGGGCAACTTATTATTACTTTGCCGAAATTAGTAAAAAAGGAATTAAATTAGAGAACAAATTGTAACAATATTTCTTTTATAGCAGTTTACAAAATAAAGTGCTGAAATGTAAGTCAGCAAATATTTACAGCAGTGTTGGTGGTGTTTTGAGTCAAGGCGGAGATGATGCATGAATATGAAATAGCCGGGACTCTGGGTTTGAATATTGTTATGACCACCAACTTCCCTTGCCTCGTTTACTTCACTCCATAGGGAAATATTCAACCTCAATAAAAACACTGAATATACATGCCGTCTTTGTCCTATCCTGTTTGCATACTGCTGTCACTGCTCTTCTTCTCCTATTCCAAACAAACTGGAAACCCAAAAGCTAAAGTTAATCACCTCACTTTCATAAATATCAAAGCACCGCCCGATAGAAGCTGTAACAAGGTAACATTTGGCACTTTTGCTTGGAAAATGACAATTAAACAATTCACAAAATAGTTGCCGATTTCATTTCATGTAAATTGACTACTCAATTATTCAATTAAATGTTTCCCCTCAAAACCGAACACAGTGAATCCATTAATCTGGGATAAAGTGCAGCTAAATGTGTATTTTTTCTTTTTATGGAACAACTTGAACAAAAAGAGAGAAATTACTAAAAGTACACAAAAAGCTACTCGATTTCATCTGTAACTGTTATAAGAAGCTCTAAGGAACATCAGACCTTTTAATAAACTGAAAGCTGAATATCGTAGGTTCCCCTTTTTCTCATGTGTTTGATGAATCCATCATTATTTCCATATGCCATCTTACCCTTGCAGATGTGGAAAAAAAGGGGGAACTTGAGCCTGTTTCTATGACAACAGCTATAAACACACAGAAGCATGGGCAGTGGGAGCTGTGACTCTTACTCTTACTCATAGCTGTATTTTTAGACGCAGGAGTCTCCCATAACTGACCGATTTGACGTGGAAAGGAAAACACCATCATCCACCCAATACGCTGATCCCTCCCACTGGCACAAGGCAGTACATTGTTCTCACCGCTAGATGGCGCCAGAGCACAACCACGCCCAAACTCTTCCCCAGTAGATTCTGCAACTATGAAACTATGAACTAAGAGAAACAAGATATGCAGATAAGAAGAGTGACAACTATGTACAATAACTTTGTAAGCTTATTATGGATATCTGACGTATACATACAGTGCTTTTTTATATATAGGGGTTAAATATATAGGGAAACATATATGTATATCAAAGTATATCAACTCCAACAACCCCCTTGATGCAAAACCTTCTTCAGAAAGAGAAACCAAAAAAATCATAATTTTGTATTAGGACATCATGTTACACAACAGCAAAACAACAATTTGCTTTCAGAAGGACTGTCTGATTGAATTGTAATTAATTACACACTGGTGTCCCGTCACTCTCTATAGTAGTATAATGACATTCTGAAATCTAAATAGTAAGAAAGATATGTTATCATAATCAGTCATAGTTAGACTGTTGCTCATGTACAGACATTTCTGTCGCTATCCTGGTGGGTATGCTGCTTTTTATCTAGTTAATAAAGATAATGCTGACCATAACTACCTACAAGACATGAGCCAATAAGATAACTGAAATTCTTTGGCATTATACACCCACTTCTTTTTCTTATCTTCAGACGTGTTACCACACCTCAAAGCGGGGCTTTGGAGAGACAGTTATGACAGGTATGTCGTCGCCGCCTCCTCCCCATCATCATAACACAGGTGTGCCAAAGGGCTTGTTGATGGTCATAATGTAAGCATTGCGTGAGATACAGCTTACATTTACTGTGGGATTTATTGCACCAGCAGCAGCCGGAGGCAAATCTCTCAGCACCTCATTTTATTAGAAAACGCTCCAAGGAGAAAAGTTCTGTGGTTTTATTTTCATCTGAAGACAACTTCTAAGAAAAAAAAAATACTCCTTTATATTGAATAAAACTGACAGAGCGCCCCTCTCAGGATTTAAATAAATAGAAAGCAGAGGCTGCTCTCCCCATTTGTGTGCGTCTGTGTTTGAGTGTATACAAAAGTATATTAAATGGCCCTTCTCCTTTCAAATAACAATTAGCTCCGTTATCCTTTATTTCTTTTTTTTCTGTCACTTTCTTCATGTATAGAACTGACTGTCTGACTCAATTTGAGTACTTTGCAAATTGTGTTTGGCTCTTGCAGTAACAACCATGTGGTTTCACTACAGAACATAAAATTAAAGTCCAGTCAATAATGTCCTTCAGGTCTCTCCACTCACCTGCACAACACATCTTACTGTACAAATAGCTGCTTCTTTCTCCGTATGAGCCCATCTCATGCAGGTAATTCCCTCACTTATGATCCCATAATGTGACCATTTTGGGCCCGGCGGGAGATCCCCGGTGGCCCTCTGCGTTCCAGACACACTGTGCCAGCTGGTGTTATGGGACTTAAAAAAGAAACAGGAACCACTTTCTAACAGATCTGGGCCCTGCCCATAGGTATTCCACATCAGTTTCACATTGCTCATGTTCTTTGTCCTTTGATACACTTATGGTAGAAGTAGCATCCTCCATACTAGACCATCCATACACAGGAAGCTCGTTGCATATTAATTCTTAATTATTTTCAGAAGTCAATACATTTTCTAGCCAGGCTGTGGATTAAACAACAGCAACATTGCAGTCATCCATTGATGGATACTTGCTCGATATTTAGTATTATACAACCCGAAACTGGACTCTTTTTTTGTGCCGTTTTAACCTCTAACTGAAATATCTATCTGTAGCCTGTAACATTTGTCCAGAGTCAATGTTTATATTCCAATTTTTGCATCCACTGGCAGTAAAAAAGGGGAGTTTTTGTAATTCCTCAGGGTGCATTGGCGTATGTGACTTGGCAGGTTTCATGCAGCCCTGAAGCAAAAGATACAATTCTCTAGTGATATTATCATTAATAGTTTCTCTCCTCTGGGCTTTCTAGAATCAATCCAAAAACACACTCAGCTGCACAACTTTCATAAGGAATGATATGTTTTAATACAGTAAAAACACAAAAACAATAAACCCTGATTGTATTACGATCAGAAAGTTATGATTTTGTGTGGTGTCAAAGGAGCAGCCCCTCATTTCTCTAGCTGACACGCACCTACTGTCACCAGTCAACAATTTACGACAGGGCACAGCCGAGCTCTTCCTAGGTCACATTTGAAAGGGAAAGTGACCTGAATGTGCTGTGATCTCTTCTTACAGGGCGCTGACCTCTGACCCAGGACCATACGGGATGCTCTCTGATCTCCTCACGTGTTGACCACAGTCACTCGCAGAAAAGCATTTTCGGAAGAACAACATCATCCTGTTGACCTGAAGACGATATGCAATATAACTGGACTCAAGAATGCCAAATTTAAGACTTTCAAGGTTGTGTTAATAGTCTGGAATTTGATTGAAGTGGCATCATATCCTTGCAACCTCAGAATGGACAGAGCTACAATTTGGATATTCAAAATTGAAATCTGAGACATTATACGGCAAACAAAAGAGAATAGTATTGCAATATTGGCCGTAATTTCCTCATATAACCAAAGATATTAAAGGGATGGCCATAGATCATACAGAAATCATTGATATCATCCAATCCGTTTATCAAAACTAGTTGACAAACTGGTGCGAGCCACTTCTCTTCCTTTAAGCTTCAAAATTCAGGGACGCATTGAAGGAATAGTTTGACGTTTTAGGAAATACGCTTATTTGCTTTCTTGCTGAGAGCTCGATAAGAAGACTGACACCACACTCGTTATCGATCGTTCAATGGGAATATATACTGCCAGCAGCTGGTTAGCTTAGCTTAGCATAAAGGCAGAGGGAAACAGCTAGCCTGGATATTCTTGGCACAGTTACTCAGTCTGCAGAGTCTCGGCTGGTTGAAACCTTAAGGTGACGACGCTCAAGAAAAACACTGACCCCGGATCAAGATCTTATTTCCTTTGGACAGAGTCGAGCTAGCTGCTTCACCCTGCTTCCAGTCTGTATGCTAACAAGCTAACTGGCTGTAGCTTCATATTGAACAAGCAGACATGAGAGTGGCATCATTCTTTTCTCTTCCAACTCTCAGCAAGAGAATGAATCAGCAAATTTTCCAAAATGTCAAACTATTACTTAAGCGCATTAAAGTTCTGTACCTTACCGAGGTCCGAATTTTTGTTTTGTGAAAGCCCAAACTGAGCAGAACAGACAGATTGGTCATCTCGAGAAAGAGGCACAGTCTGAGAAAAAAGTCATGAAAAATGACTTTTAACATGTAGCTGCAATCACACTTTGTTTATTCGAATCAGAACTGATGTTTTACTGCATACAAAGACCACAGTCATGAAGTGACATCATCATCTTTAAGTAAACTGCTGCTGATGTCACTGTGTACTACACTGTATGCCCCACGGAGTACTGAGAAATCCCAGATGGAGGTCACAAGAGGTCTAAATAAACTCCCTGCACAGGACCGGATGTGTATCTACGGTCCCAGTGCTGCTCATGAATAATGAATGAATGTGTGCTCCATGTGTCTCTCTGTCTCATCGGGGTTTGTTTACTATTCCCAGAGGACATACAAAGTGTATCCACACCCCCTTTGGGTCCCTATGAGGCATAGTTCACTGTTTATCTTGTGACTCATGCCCACTGGTTCAGCAACGCAAGTCACAGTGGTGTAGGCCGTCCAGGCTGTTTTATATACACTCATGAGTCCTGGAAAAAAACACACACACACACACACACACACACACACACACACACACACACACACACACACACACACTGGTGTACAGTAAAGTATCTGGGTTGCTCCAGAATAGGAATCGTGGCTGTTTCCAGGAAGAATGCTGACTTTTCCACAAACCAGGCCAAAGCCAGAGCTCAACCACCAAAGTGTGTGTGTGTGTGTGTGTGTGTGTGTGTGTGTGTGTGTGTGTGTGTGTGTGCGTGTGTGTGTGTGTGTGTGTGTGTGTGGCTTACATTCATTTGTTTGGCAGTGTGTGTGATCAAATGGCCCTTTGTGGCCTCAGCAGGATTTTACCCTTTACCAGCATTGTAAAAAAAAATAACTTGACACATTCTCAACTCTCCGCTGAGAGATGTACTGCGAGCTCACTTTAGATAAAAAAAGAGCCTCCTGTGTTACGTGTTATGCCGACTATGAGTATTCACCAACGAGTTATGCAAAACAATTTAACGTCCCATGAACAGCCTGGGGAAAAACTCAGAAAAAATCCCTCATTCAATACGGACGTAACGTCAGATATGATGTCCCTGCAACACCTGAATTGACAAAATGTGAGTTTGCGTGAGATAATCTGCTTTGGTATATCCCCTTGGACTCTCCTGAGGAAGGGGAAACAAACAAACAGGAGAAAGGTAAAAGTTCAGCGAGAGAACACCGAGTGATGCACCTTGTGTGTGTGACACAACAAGTATTTACAGTCCAACTCAGCTGTGAGTTACTCCCCTTCCTCGTGACCTTTCAGCTGACTCCAACATGGTCGGAGGGGCATGTTCAGATCCGTGTTCTCACCTCTGCACGCACAGCAAAGCGTGGTGCATCTGACTGGAAGCTGAAGCCGCTTTCATCACTGTAACATACGATAGCCCGAGCCGAGGGGCTACTAGAGGACAGAGTTTTGTCGTTGTGCTGAATGGATGCCAGGGAAAAGGGGACAGCTAAGACCAGAAAGAGCCCCCAAGAGCGCAGATTACCAGATGCAGCAGCTGCATTTATCTCTTCAGCATCCCAGAGAATAAAACATTAGGGCACAGAGCGCGGTAATGTCAGGGTCATGGAGCCAACGGCAAAACAGCCAAGATTGGATGTTGAGTATATCAAGGAACTTTAATTAAAAAAAATGGGTGTGCAAACATTTTGGCCATCTTTTCAGCACGGCCAAAATGTATCTTTATTAATATATAGTTTATTAATAGTACATTTAAAGTAGTGTCTTTCTATCCTCGGTCAGCAATTATCCTATTATTGGCTTTACCCACAGACTGCCAAACGTCTATAAAAAATATCATTACCCCCACATTCCAATACAAGATGGAAGCTGAGTCACACATAAACTTGATCTCAGCCCAGTTTCCTCATACCAAGTCCCTCACCACAGTCGCCTTCCTTTTAATTACAGATATCTCAGATTAGATAAGATCATACCAACAATCAGGTGACACCTCTGCTCTTTTGGTATGTGTGTCCGTAGATAAACGCTCTCAGTGACAATGCTAACGTTCTGAGGTACAGTGTAAAGCACATTCGGCACCTTAGTTCAATGTGCTGGCATACTACCATTTGCTAATCAGCACTAAACTCACCGCTAAGTCTGATGGAAATGTAATTAGTTTAGCAGGGTTGGACAAATTAAAGGAAAAGTCATAGGATCACCGAAGCCAGTAGAATTCATCCTCTGGGGAACATGAATGTCTGTACAAAATCCCATGGCAATGGATCCTATAGTTATGGAGATATTTCAGTCAAGAGCAAGGCGGAAGCAGGCAGACTAAAAAGAAAATATTGAGCCACAACGCTAGCATGGCTAAAAACTCAAGGTGTGTCATTGAGTAACTTGTGAGTAATACATCAAAGAGTTGCACTCAAAGACGAATGTGAAATTCGCAGGATCAAACAACTTATTATTTAACTACAGTCTGTCGGGAGCAGATTTATGGATTCATGTCTTTTGTGTCAGTTCAAAGTCAGTTGTGGACTAAACCAGTGCTAAGAGAATGACATCCATCTCTCTGAAGAGGCTACAGGACACCAACCAGCAAGCACACACCTACACACACACCTTTGATCCTTGACCAAACTTGACTAGACAGGTTTGGGAGGGACCCAGTAAGCAATTGTTACACCAGCACTCATCTGCCGGTCTGAAGCACAACATGGGAAAGTGAGCTAAGGTCAGGCCGACGGAGTCTGGACTGGTTTGTATCAAAGCACTGTGACATATCAGGCCGTCGGGCCCGGGGCAACTGCGCCAGGAGCCAAATAGAGAGGGCCTCCAACGTCGCCTGAGCGTAATGGGGGGGCTAATCTCCAGTTGCGAGTCAGAGCAGCCACTTTGCGAAAGTGGCACCGAAAGGCCTGTTGGCACCTCGGACCGCTCACAGTGGGCGACGGCCGACAGGTCTCAAGGTTGCACATGAACGTGACTAATGCACGGGGTAAACATACCACATGTGAAGATGTGTATGACCTATCGGCGTGAGAAATATGACCTGTACAGGTAAAAAAAATAATCAATAGTAATATAAAGAAACAGGCGTAAACATAATAAATAAGACATAATGACCACTATGCAAAAACATCCTGTTGACACAGTATTAGAACCAAAATCAGCATTTAAAAGAAGAGAGAGGAAGAGATAAAGCAAAGATAAAGATATTGCTTTTTGAAGCTTCACAAAATCACCTCTCTTACATTTACTCTTGTGTTGTCTCAAGCATCAGAAAAGAATCAGGGTGACTAAGTGCCCCAAATCCACCAGGGCAGGGAAAATGGGTCCTGGGGGGCTTGGAGGCATTTGTTGGGACAGATAGAGATAAATAAGAGGGGATCAGGCGATGAGCCCTTGCTGTGGTGACAGGTGGGCCTTCACTGGGAGGGAGGAAGGGGTCCGTGTGGGTGTGGCAGGGACATTTAAAAAATATAAATAATAAAGGACGCATTCCTGCTGCTCCGGTCTGCAGAGCTATTACTGAAAGTCTGGTCTGCTTTTCCTGATTTGTTCAGCTGTTTTCAACCACACCCGAGTGGGTGTGGCAGGGACATTTAAATAAAATTAAAAAAAAGTCCCTGTCACACCGTCAAGAGTATTAATGCAAAGGTTATAAACCTTTGTTTGTCCAAGAGTTTTAGTTTTGGAAGAGTTTTAGTGGCAGGGACATTTCATATTATTTTTTAAAAAGGACAAATTCCTGCTGCTCCAATCTGGTCTGCTTCTCCTGATTTGTTCAGCTGTTTTTCAAGCACTTGCCTGACAGGTGCATTCTCTACAACCAGAGCAACTTGCCACATTACGAAATATGTGGTTTCTTTTCCAAAGCACAGTGTTAAAAGAGCAAATAAAACGTGTTTTCTGGATCCACATTTTGCCGTTAATCCATGTCATAAAAATGTATCACTTTCTAATTGGTGAAGCTTCTTTCTGTATCAATTAAGCATTGAGAAAAATAACCGTGGTGTATCCGTGTTGCTTATCAGATGCACCTCCGTGACTCACTCAATCTTGCAACAGAGACAAAGAGAGACTGTCTGAGGATTAAAGAGTTAAGGCTGTTTGTTACATCACACAAATAAAAACTATTTTTTTTCAATTCATTCAGACTTTGCATTTAAGTTAAAAACGTGTTTTCATTGTCAAGATTGTATTTTGTTTTAAAAACAGCAACTTGTTTTTGCTCAGGTCATCCCGCCGGAGGCACTCGTCATCTGCATTCTTGGCAGATAACCAATTTCTGGAGAATAGAGTCAAACCCATCGGAGCAATGGCAGTTATTGACACAGTCCACCCACAAGGACTTTGGGATTATTGCAACACCCTTCAACGGTATCGCTATTGAATATCTTGAAGCAGCAAGCGGTGACGCATGTAAGATTAACTACACATTTAAAAAAGCCCTCTCTCTCAGGAAATATACTCTGTGTAAGTCCCCCCGGGGTGTTGACGCCCGTCAGGTGTCATGATTAACAGGAAAGACACCTCCTGAAGAGAGTAAGCGGGGGACGTGGGGTGGGACATTTCTCCCCTCAACCCCTGCCCTTTCCCACTTCTACCTACATACCATCAAATAAAGGAACATATAGAACCCAGCCGAGCTCATGATTCAAGTCAGTCACGTTGTGGACGTGTTTAAATCTGGAACAGAATCCGTGCTGAAGGTTGCTCTTCATAAAAAGTGTGCGTCGGTCGTGTTCTGGTGTGCCAACCCGACGAGAACACAACAAGACTTCACACCGGGGGGCGTTTGCCAATAAAAAAAAACAAAAAAACCTCCCCGACGGTCAGCGGCACAGACGGACAAACACAGTTAGACACAGACAGACACGCCACAGCAACCCCACTGGGTGGACCTACCAGGTATGATCTTCATCTAAGAGGCGGCCCGGGGAGGAAGAGAGGACGAGGGCGAAGAAAAGGAGAGCTTTACGGAGGGGGAGTGAAGAGGACGGCGAGACGCTGCTGTTTGTTTGCTCTGAAGCGCCTCGCTTCTCCCTTGTGTTGGATTTTGACAGGCTGCTGCCTGCTGCTCGGATCCGTCAGCCTGCTCTCTCCCGTGGCCAGGGGAGGAGGGACGACGCGCCGGGGCAGGGGCGAGGGGGCAGGGGCGAGGGGCGACACAGGGCTGAGAGGGGTGGGCGGCCGTGGGGGGGAGTGGGAGGGGGTGGGCTGGAGCTGACTGGGGGTTATAAATACCCACCAAAGCCAGATGATCACACAGTGTCACAGTTAGAAACTGATGGAAGAGCTCTGGCAGGGCACTTGGCTGCACTTGCCCCCGAGAGACAGCCTCCACAAAACACAAGCCTCCCTCTCTGCCTCCCTCTCTGCCTCCCTCCATCCCTCTCTGCCTCTCTCTCTGCCTTCCTCCCTCTCTCTCTGCCTCCCTCCATCCCTCTCTGCTTCCCTCTCTGCCTTCCTCCCTTCCTCTCTGCCTCTCTCTCTGCCTCCCTCCCTCCCTCCCTCTCTGCCTCCCTCCCAGCCTCCCTCCCTCCCTCTCTGCCTCCCTCCCTACCTCCCTCCCCGTTTCTCTTTGAGGAGGATGATGACGGCAGGTTAATTCTGTGAAATTAAGTCACATCTCTCAACCAGAAAAAACGATTCTCAGCATATGCCAGAGCACATCATTCGGACATTATATTCTCGATGATAAAACTACATATGACACGAGACGTAGCGTGATACAGTGACATCATACAATCCATTTCTGATTTCCTAACGTTTGATAACTCTGGTGATGTTTTTTGTTTGGTGAGGCAGGAGTTTCATCCTGTCCTACTGTTCCTCTCATGATGCATATAACACAAGTGTTTACGCGACGTCTGACATTTAAACTGTAAATGAGATGGGTTGACTGGATATATTAAGTGTCATTATGGGAAAAGGCACCAGCAGTAACATCAAGTTGACAGGAATAGCGACGAAGCCGGTAAATATAAAAACTGCGAACCAGGACTGATGGAATAATTATCAATAGCCACACACACACACACACAGACACACACACACACACACACACACAGAGTTTAGTGATGGACAGACTGAAGAGAGGTCAGCTCTCAATGTTCATCCCCGATTGCTTTTGGGATCACAGCAATGCACAACATTCTCTAAATATAGTGGCTTCTAATATATATGCATACAGGCTCAGTGTTGACAACTGGTTCCATTTCTCTGTAACGCTAAAAGCAATTCCACCCCAGTGTCTGGAGAATAGAGGTAGGATTGTCTCCGCCTCATGAAACATGGACACTAGAGATGAATGCCCGGCTATACCGAGAAACCACGCAGGGGGCTTTACGGAGGAACGCAGGGAATTCCTCCATGAACATCCTCGTGTGCCTTCACACACACTCCTGAACCTAACTGAGCCTCGCGCTCACGGCATTCATGTTAAAGGCACTTAGTCGAAAGCTATTCGAAGCTTGCGTCCAGAGGGGGGAATATACCTCTTGTCTCAATCTACAGCCATGACACTGCTGGAGCTCCGTTTGTGTAAACACAGTCTGGACTAAACAGGTGGCGGGGGTCTCTCTTGAGAAAATGCAGCATTAAGCAATGGTCAAAAAGACAAAAGTCAAATTTGATTACAGAACACTGAACTGCAGCTATTCCTCCAACTCACTCACAAAACTGGAGTTGAGTTAGTCAGCCCCTTTAGCACGGCCAAACATGTGCTCTGGGAAATGACTAACATCCTAACCATCTTGACCAAACCCTCAATATTATTCCACATGTTATCAATCCCTCTCGTTTCCAGGGTTCGGTCAGCAGTTAGTTGTATTGCTTTAACAGATCCCTGATTCTGCGTCATTGTCCAGCCTCTATAGTCATCATGTTGCAATGGACCGCGATTCCACTTGATGTCAAACACTTTGTGCTCGCTCTTCAAACTCCGGCGCTGGGAGGCTCACAAACAACCGGCGCATGAGACAGGATTGGTTTTCCTCATTATGCACTGCCTAGTCATGTCGGCACACTTAACATCATTTGCGTCTTTCAAAAAAAACAAAAAAAAACTCACATTTTTAGACTAACATCAGAAAAGGTATCGATAACTGATTCTTGGTTTCTATTTAAATCCTGATTTCACCGGAGTGATGCAGCAGCTTTGGAGGACCACAGCCGCTCACGTTACATTCTTACTCTGGCACACAGATGTTGTGTGTCGACAACATCTCGTCATTGGCAAAAACTTTGCTCGGTGTGCTTCTGTCTCAGTTCATGAAGGCCGATATGTTTCCGACACTTGTGGGTGCAACAGCATCTAAAGTGATTTCGCAGGCTGAGTCAGCGGTAAAAGATATGGCACGGCAGCGAAGGTCATTTACTTTGTTTTGAGCAAAACATCGCTGGTGGTCAAAAGCAGCAGCAGCAGCAGACTCGAGTTAAGCTGGCAGCTCGCGACACAGGCTATTGATAGATGGCATGAGATTGAACATTAATTATGTCCCCCAATCTTTTTTTCCTTCTAACTCAAAAAGGTCCGGGTGAGTCATGACATCAAAATGACGAGCCGCCATAATGAAAGGCAACAAGGCTCCAGTGTAGTGCGGCTCTTCATTTAACCAATCACGCAAGTATGCATCGGGTATGATTTCAGAGTAAAAAAAAAAAAGCAACATGAAGGACCTCAGTGCCATGTCTGGGATGTGATTTGGTCTAATTGCCCCTGGTGCCATGTGTGGGCAGAGTTTAAACAGCCTCTCATGCGTGTCCATTTCATACAACGGCACGTATAGCGCCCTCCATTCAGGAAATCAAAAGTGCCGCACATAATGTCAAAGTGTTCCCTTCAAATCGAAACCAGTTCAATGAGCCCTCTGTTTTAGAAGGCAACATTTTTATGGTTGCGCAAGACTTTTTAAAAAAATCCCTTCTTTTTCCTGGTTTCCACATCACCGATGCAATGAAAGACAGACTGTAGCGAGAAAAAAAGCAGACAGGCCTAACTGCAACTATGTCCCGGGTGTAACTGCGTCTGCTGACAGCTATTTGATTAGCTAACATACCAAGAATACCAAACTCAGGAGGATCGCAGCACTTGTCAATGTCAATTGTACCCATCTAACATCATATCTGAGGTCAAATCAAGAAGCTTGATAGCCAAACAGAGGCGAACAAGGCTCGTCCATTACCTGATGTGTATTATGCATTATTCAGAGTGTTATCAAAACTGATTATTGCTGTAGCATTTGGTCCATGTGACCGATGACAATGGTTGGTAATGGACAGCAGATGTCAGCAGTGGGTCACCGAACACTGGTCATCTGATAGACTGGCACTGCTGTGTCCACATCTAATAGCATCATAGAACTCTGTAATTTAAAGCTAAATTGAAATATTTGTGAATGCTTTGTTTATTCTGTTTTGTTTTTTTTGGATTTTTTAGATCCAGTTCTGTTCATGATTAGTTGCATATGCCGATTTCTGTGCATTGTGAGCTATACATGTAGCTTCATCAAAGTGCAGATGGGATGCATTTCCCTGATGAGTACCACAGATTGAATCAAGGGTCCGGGCTGCTAATTGAATCCAGATCGGCTGTCACGTGTGGAACCAAACAAACACACCCAGAGAGCTGTGAGCAAGCTATTCCAACTTCCTGACTCTTTGTGCCATTGCTCACACCCACAAAAGACAACGCCCATGTGAAGTCCCTGCCATACACCCGAATGCACATGATAGTCAACATGACACACTATATCACTTTTTGAAAGTTAGGAAATTAGGCATCATTCAAAACCAAGAGTCACATGAACATGCCTCAGAATCGTGATTCATGAGTTTCACTTCAGCAGAACCAACCGCAGCATCAACGGGCACCGTTTTCAGGGAGTTGTGGAACTGTTATTTTCCAGATCCAGCAAAAGGAGTCTATCATATACTTCTGTTATCACAGTGTCTACATAACTCCCATATCCTACGCATGCCATTGCAAAATGGCATGCAACGGGAAGGCTGAAAAGAGAAACAGAGCAAGAAACCACAGAATATGAAACAGTGCCAGGAACAGAGTCTTACTGGAGCAAAGAGGACAAATGATCCCAAGAGCACCACACCTCCCTGCCTCTGGCTTTAGCTCACACACAACTGTCCCTGCAGGGAACAGGCGAGGCTGAATCTCAGCAAACAGCCCCACCTAGTTGAAATGACTGCAGGTCTGCCTAATCTCATTTGGCAAACACTCCGGGATGGCTCCACATGTGGAGAGTTCAATTTATTACCAGTACCCCACCCGAAAAAGTGTAATTTTCAGGTGGTTTGTTAAATAAGAATTATGAGTGCCACTTTAACACACTCTGCATGTAAACGGTGTGGCAAATTATAGGTATGATTCAGTTAGTACTTAATGCCCAAGTATAGTTTTATACATAGCTTTTAAGTATGACTTTCACCTGTGATTATGCGATAATGCCTGTGTGAAATCTGACAGTGTCTCGAACACACTGTGTTACCGATACCGTGTCTATTTTAGCACACGGATAATTAAATCCCAGCCACATCTCAACTGACTCTTCTCACCAGCTCACTGAAACCACTCCTAAAGAGAGAAAGCCTCTCGTCCACATCACAAAAGTAGAGGCTGGGCTCTGCAGCGTGTAACTTTAAGCCATAAACTGTGATCAAATCGCCCCAAATAACACTTTGGAAGAGAAGTCAGAGACAGACAATTAAGTTCTTCGGAGTATGAACTGCTTTAAGTACATGACATTGTGGAGGTACTACAGAAGAGCCCTCATCAAGCACCCAACTTAAGACCTCCCACACTTCAAAGAAAGGTGGGATCTGCGAGAGCAATTACATCACATGCAAAGCGAGAGTGGGACCAGGTAGGAAGTAGGTCAATTGGCATGCATTCAAACAAACCTTCAATGAAGTGTGGCCATGTCTTCTCCTCTGGCTCGTCCAGTGAGTGGTCCCAGGTTCCCTCAGGTGAGGCTCCTTGCACCCTGGCCCCCGGCGGCGGCCCCGAAAAAAGTGCCCGCTCTATGGCAATTTCTTCCAGAACATCCAGGTCCAGTTCATCGTCCTCGTCCTCCTCGGGTTGCACAGGTGGAGGAGGTGACTGCTCCCCAGTGTCCTCTGGACCAATAACATGCTTCACCTCAACTATCTCCTCAACCACTACGATTTTCCTCTTCATGGCTGCTTCGTCTGCGTCAGGGCTGACGGACTCACAGGTGTCCCCTAGGTGAAGCTGGTCAAGCTTGGCAGCTGCGGGTGTGGCAGTGGAAGAGGGTGTGTCCTCCGCCGAGTCCCTCTTCTTCTCTTCCTCCTGCTGCTTCGAGGCCTCACCAAAAGAGAGCCTTTTCTCTGTGCTGCGCTCTGCTGCCTGACTGACTGAATGTTGTGCAACTCTGGGAGGCTCCTCTTGCTTGCCGAGGGGGCTGGCCTGTGCCTGAGCTACAGCTGCCTCTGCTCTCGCCGTTGGTGCTGCTGACGCGAATTCTCCGGCTGCGGGTGCTTCCCTCGCAGTGGAGGATGTTTTTGGTTTTGGAACCTCCCGCTTGATTTTTTCTGCAGAGAGCACTGATGGCTCCACCTCCCCTTTGTCTGCCGGGGCCTCACAGAGCACAGCTGCTGCCTGCCTGGCTTCCTCGCTGCACATTCTTTCGGGGGTCTTCTTTGGAGAAACGCTCAGTTCAGTCACCTCAGAGGTTGTGACACGGCTGTCTTTAACTTTAGCCTTTGGCAATAGTGTAATGTTAGGGGATGGTAATGCCTCGGCTTCAGGTTTTGTGTTTATGGTGTCTGATACTGTTGCCTGAGCCTGCTTTTTTCCTCTCCCCTTCTTTTTACCCTTTGAAGATTCCTCTGCAGCTTTCCCTGTAGTTAAGAGAGACTTAGTGTCAACTGTGGGTTTCTGAGATTCTGGCGCTGCTGCAGGGCTTTTGCCCTCAGGTTTGGGACTCGCTTGTATGAGCTCTACTTGAGTTATTTTCTGCACAGTCACTGTTTCCACTTTAGTCACAGTCATTGACTCAGATTTCCCTGGCTCCATGTGGGGCAATTTAGCTTTGAACTTGTCCTCGGCGCATGGCGGTCCATGTGTTATTTTGCTGACACGGCCTTCCTCAGCCTTCCCTTTTACTTGTGCACCGTCGGGACGCTCCACTGGGGGCACTGCTGGAATCTGATCTGAGTGCAGGGATGCAACTTCAAAAATACTCTGGTCCTCAGTTTGTTTAGGGACTTCCATTATTGGCTTCCCTGGAATTTGTTTAGGGACTTCTTTCATTTCCCCCCCATTGCTATCTATTTTAGCCTGGGCCGTATATTCTTCTACAGGTCCCCCAGTCTTTATGCTGGTACACATGCTCAGTGGCTCTGAGGTAGTCAGTGGTGTGGGTTGGAGGTTATTTTCAGCCACGTCCTCAGGCGCCTTGTCTATACAGGGTTTTTCCTTCTCCAATTTAAAGTCAGGCAGCCCCTCAGCATTGATAATCTTAGAACTCTCACCTGGAGATTTCTTTTTCTTCCTTTTTGATTTAGAGCTTCCCTCAACCATTTGTTTGGTTTCCATAACCACCTCCGTGGTGGCAACCTTTTGACTGAGTTGAGGGGATGTGACACCCTGTACTGACACTTCAAGCACCTCTTCTGGCACTATTTTTTCATCTTTCTGGACATGAGAAGTCACTTTTACATCAGTTTTCTCATATTTTGTAATAATCTCCATTTCTGTAGTTGTACTAATGGTAGTTTTAACTTCAAGTTTTGAGGACTCAGTCACCTTAATAGTTTTCTGGGTAGCTTCATCAGTTTTGGGCTTTGCTGAGAGATTCACTGAAGTCACTTTGGCATCAATGGGCTCCTGAGTGACTTTTCCTTTAGAGATCTCCTTTACCGGCTTGCTGGTGGTACTGTCGGGCTGTGGTTTGGTGGTCTCCTGAGTGACAGTTACTTTGGCAGTTTTCTTGGCCTTCTCATGATCCATTTTTAATTCAACTGGGGTCTTCAGTTCTGCCGGTTTGACTGGTTCCTCATTAACCTTTGCTTTTTTAGGCTTCTCTTCATTGACATGTTTTGTGATGACAGGGGTGGAAGTGGCATTGTCAGCAGGGAGTTTGGAGGTTTCGTGAGCATCAGACACAGCGATAACTGTCTGGGCATTCATGTCATCAGTTGCTGTTTGAGCTGTAGGCTTGACCACTGCAGATTTAACTGGATCAACAATCACCTTTTTTGTTGTCTCTTCTCTGACATCTTTATTGGCAGGTTTTGTGATGACAGGGGCAGCAGTGGCAGTAAGTAGACTGGTGGTTCCCACAGCAGCAGCCATCGTAATAACTGTTTGGGGCTTTACTTTATAATTTGCTGTTTCAGCTGTAGCCTTGACCTGTGCAGGTCTAATTGGATCCACGGCCACCTTTTTTGTCTTCTCCTCTTTGATCTCTGTATCAGAAAGCATTGCGAAATCTGAATTGCTTGTTCCAACATAACCAGGCTTCATGGAAGCTTTATCATCAGCGATCTTGAGCTTCTCTTTATTTGTTTTAGGAGAAGAGGTTTCAGCTGGAATCTTTGATGTTGCAGCACCTGAAGCCACAGTAAATGGCAGGGCTGTCTTGGAGGACACTGATGACAGAGTGGTCTGCGGCGCATCCTGTTTCAAAGCTGCTCTCTGAACCTGGACCGACATTGGTGCCCTCTCCTTTTGGACTTCAGACACTCTTCTCTCCTGTGATGTTGCTGCTGGCTTCTCACTGCTCACATCAGGATGCTGACGAGAGACTCTTCTTACCTTGCTCTCCTCCATCACCGCTGCCTCACTTCTAAAGCCGTTCCCCCTCCACAGAGGCTGAGGCTGGTCCTCCACTTCCCATGATGCTTTTGGCCTGACTGGTTCTGCAGCCAGAGGACGACCCCTAAACCTGGGGGTCCGATCAGAGTAGGTCTCTTTTTCTCCGGGACCCATCATCGTATGGCGGTAGCCGTGGCGCTCAGTCAGAGACTCTTGGCTCTCTGCTTCGCCCCTGCGCCCTGGCTTGGGAACGTACGATGTTGGACCATCCACAGATTGGACCTGTGCGGCCCGGTGGCCAAAGGCCAGGGTGGTGGTTGGCTTCCTGATCCTCTGCAGGGAGGCAGGGACAATCTCAGGGGGCAAGCGGAGGTAGTCACGCAGGTAAACGATGCCCTCATTGGTCAGGTACCAGTAGAAATGTCTCCAGGCAAACGTCTCCGTCACATGGCCCCGAGACTTGAGAGACCCCATGGCACGGATCACTTGTAGGTTGCTCACACCTTCGAGCTCAGGGTGCTTGGTCTGAGGCCTCTTGTCCTTCTTGGCCACCATGACACCATCTTTAAACAGGAGCTCATAGATGGCCCTCAGTTCCCGCATGGGCATCAGCATTCCAGCAACCATTGTGTTTTATGTCAGTGTGCTCTCTCAAAGCAAAACTGAAAATCACAACATGAAAGGAACGTAAATAAGACAATCTCACGTCTTTTAGACGTTTAAAAGAATCCAGTGGCAAAACCGGCTGTCACATGCTTCTCAATTCAATTAGAAAAAAAGTAGAGGAAGGAATCCTTGAAATCTTGTTATCTTACTTTCTTTTCCTCGTTCTTGCCGATCCTTTGGATATCGTGAAGAAAAAAGAATATTCCTCTGTGAAATTGGACTTAAACAAAGTTAAACGTGTGCTGTCCTCCCCCTTACATTCAGCGTGGCTGGGAATGAACAGTCTCCGTTCTGCCGAGATGGCAATGACAGAATGGAAGAGGGAGCGTGTGTGTATGTGAGAGAGTGTGAGAGAGAGAGAGAGAGAGAGAGTGAGGCACACTTCTCAGTCGGGCTCCTCCTACCTTCTCTCTCTATTTCTTAGGAAAAAAACGGTGTGGAAAAAAATTCGCACTAAAGTAAATAGTACAGCAGGAAGTAGAAAGCGAAGGAAAAAAATAATAAAAGCGGACGCAATAAATTGATTTGAAATCAAGAACGCACAAAGTCAAATGAATGGAGCAACACACCTATGAAGTGTGTTTGAGCACATGTTCTGCAGCTCTGCGACTTTTACTGAGACGGCCAACCACACACGAAAGCACACGCCTCCTTCGTAATGTACACACACCTCTAAACACACACTACGGCCGGCAGACACACACCCTTTGGTGTGTCTCACACACACACACACACACACACACACACACACACACACACACACACACCACACACACACACACACACACACGCCCAGTAAATGGGCTGTTTTGAACAGGAATTAGTTTTAGAGAAAAGATAGTCATCCACTTGGCATGCATCTATCCCTGAGCATCAATGTCAGTGATCAAGTACACGGTGTCTAGTTTTACACATTTCCCCGGTCAGGTATCACTGGGGAGCTTTTACTCTAAGCACAAGGTGTGGCTTTGGGATTGCATGTCACACAGCCTTTTGAAAGTGCAAAGTGAAAGATGCCTTTTGAAGAGAAAACGTATAAATCACCATCAGTGTATTTTGGGATAAGGACAAAACTTCCATGCCAGTTTAACTCACACACTGGTAGTTTGATACGACCCATGCAAATTTAGTCTAACAGAGAAAGAGAGAGAGAGAGAGAGAGAGAGAGAGAGCGAGAGAGAGAGAGAAAGAGAGAGATTCTATTCATGTCTGTTTGTTGGAGAGTCACCAAGAGCCCAAGTGAAGGAAATGACATAGACTAATAAGTGTTTCTCATTGCAGCTCATTAAAGTGATGCAACAGGCTGTAAAGCACCCTAAAGTTGTGTTGTTGCTTCAGACAACTAACATTCAGGCTTCATGCCTCGACTTAGCTGGCAACCAAGATTCTGTCTTGCACAACTATATAAAGAGCTGCGCATTATAGCTAACCTTTCCAGCTCCCAGGAACATGATATCAGATTTCTATCCCGAGATCGCTTCCCCCTTCTGTACATCTGTCTCCCGTTCGTCTCTCTGTGTCAGTGAGTGTCCTCTCATGGCCAGTGTCCAAGCCAAAACTGGAAAAAAAAACTGAGCATTGTTGGATAGAGCAGAGGAGTACATGTACACTCATCCCGTTGAAAAGAAAAAAAGGATTGTATACTGAGGAGTAGAGTAAGTACACGGTACTGTGCTGGACCACAGCGATCCAGTTGCGAAACTGTGGCGGCGATGAAATGATGCATTCCGCCTGTTGGTTGAAACCACACACGCTATTACACATGCAAACACGGGCTGAAAACTGTTTTCATTTTGTTTGCCATGGCAACAGTCAAACGAAGTGAGCCACATATCCGTTTTCAGGGCTGCAGCGGAGCAGCGGGACATAAATCTGTTCCCCTGGACAGCTGGACTAAACTGTTTTGAATCAGACCTGCTAATCAGAGCTATTTGCAAAGACACTGTGATCTGAAACAAACCATTTAGCACATTGTCAAGCTTTCGATAGCAACTAGGAAACTTCCAAATGTTTTGAGGGTAAAATTATAGTCCTATGTGCTTAAAAACTACAGACAAACATGAAATATGAACATGATAAAAAACAGTTTCTGGAAGTAGTGTGGTGACTCTACTTATAGTGTCATGAAAAGAATTCCTTTCACTCAACAGTTCTTTAGCATCTGTCTAGAAGGGCATGGCTCAGGCCCTGTGAGTACTCTATAGCACCTATAGCAGACATGCTCTGAAACATCCCTCAAGGTGTTACATCGCCTTTGGTGGTGCATGGGAAGTTCATGATTCAGACCGACAGTTTGGAGGAGTTTTCAGTAGAGGAACAAAGGCATCCTCGTGTTCATTGTACATGACAGGCATTCCTCTGTATTACGAAACAAATGTTTTATCACTGACTTGCTGCAGTTTGGCTGTCATTGAAAGAGAGGGCGGTGGTGATGGTGGTGGCAACTGGTTTAAGCTGGCTGTGTGTGAATCTGCAAGTTTGGGCTTAAATAAGTGTGTAGAGGTGACATGAGGAGGATCCTGAAGCATGTTATTGCTCAACCCATTTGGTATTTTGTGGCACACTGAATGTCCAGCTGGCCGTTATAGAGGTCATGCAAAACAATATAAGGAACTTATTCATAGAGAAAATAACCAAATACATCAGTCCCAATGATACGACAGTCAAGTAAGTGTTAAAATTGGGGTACTCTGCATCACCATGCATGGTGCTTTGATCTCCTGGCCCCATATCAGTGTGATTTCATGCACTGTTTATGCACAAAGTGTTCAGTGAACTCCAAACTTCCCACATTGACCCAGATTCTGGCTCGAGGCCCAGTCCCCTTCAGTCATCCAAATATTAAATATGCCCGGCTTCTAGAGGAATAAAGTATTGCCGGGCCTGACAAACCCCATCTATGAACACGGTGCCACTGCTTTTTACAGCGACCTGGTAGTTACAATAGCTGTGTGAAGGTTTGAGGGTGGCGGTAGCAGCATAGTAAATCATTAGAAATAGACTCTCAAAAGGGAATAGAGCCAATACGGTCCGATTTCATTCAGTCTATAAACAGCAGCAGACAGCTGCAAATGGAAACATGATTTGATTGATTGAAGCAGATAAAGGAGTAATAAGACTTTGGGGAAGAATAGTTTCCTGGATAAGAGTCCACTTCTGCTTTCATGATTCAGACCTCCACAAGTCCCAGAATAGACTTGTCACCACCAAACTGATGGTGGCTGTAGACTGGCCCACTGAAAAGGCCTGCTGCTCCGGGGTCTGTTGGTCCAGCACCCGTGCCCTCCATTCTGATATCAGATCCAAGCCACTCCAGCCACTTCCAGAGAAAGCAAAGGTCAGCAGAGACTTTCTTGCCCATTAACGTGTGTACTGACATTACCAGAAGTTAGTGTGAAGTCGCACCTGTGTCGAAACTGAAGACCATGTCAGAATGATGAGTCCTCCTAATGTATGACACATGTAACTCTAGCGTACGGGTGAGTTTCATACACGACTACCAAGTTGTTACGGTTTACAGTGAGGTTTAATTGAGCTTTTAAAGCAGGGATGAATGCAATAAGTCTCTGCCATCTGCCAGCCACGGATGACACTCTGAAACTTTCTAGCTGAGGAGTTGGAACTGATTCTAGCACAGCGCTTTGAAGTGCTACACGCTGCCATGAAAAGTCTCAACAGTGTAAAAAGAGAGGCACATATTATGATAGCGTATGAGGTGGATAAAAACACAGAAAGGGATTTTAATAAGAGGCCTATATTTATTTGAGGCGCTAGTCCCCTGGCTGGATATAGTGCGGAGAGTGACCCCTCTGACCACAAACACCTCAGGAACCTGCTAAAGTTAGACATTGTTGTAAACAGCTTTATATGGAGGCGGGGGTCGTCACCACAATAATTATCGGCTGTCCCACTAGTCAATTCTAATCGATTAATGAATTAAATAAATTTAACTGGTGGAATAATAAAATCATCTTTTTTAGCCATGCTAGTCATCTCTTGGGCTGACTATTTAGCTCTAATGTGAGCATGCAAACAATCTAAACTAAGACAACTGACATGGTATAACTGCAGCAGCTTGGGTATGGGAGAATATTACTGAAGCATGCTAACATTAGCATTTAGCTCGAAGGACCACTGTGTACAGTACAGCCTCAAAGAGCGCCAAGAACTACCAAGGCATCCACAAGAAACCCAACAACAACTCTGGCTTTGTCTTATTCCTTGGTTTATGGAGAGCAATTAACCTTTTTGTAAATCGGTAAAGACCAGTGAGTTAATCTAAGAACTGGAGACAAGTATTAGGGAACCAAAAAGAACAGTCCCGCCATGTAGAGCTCCAATGCAAATTTCCTTTCAATGTGCAAATGGTGTAAACATAATTCAAGAGTCGAGAGATCACAGCTAAAAGCTAATACTCTGGAGTCGTTATCAGTGCTGGCTTGATTCCAATGAGTGCAGTTGACCCTGATGGATATGATCAAGAGATAAAGCTCAGACGAAGCCTGACAGGATACACTGCAGCACTTTGTTCAGACTAATTTGAGCTGAACCCGTCAAAGCATAATCCTCTTGGTTATGTCAAAATGACAATGTGGTCCCTTCCTTGGCCCTTGACTTGAAGAGTCTTGACATACATGACTAGATATGTGAGGGAGGATTGTAAACACAGAAGCATTACTTCACACACGAGTGTCTTAAAAAATAAGTTAGGCACAGAAAATAAAGTTTTGTAAGAAAAACCTGTAATTTGGGACTCGTATGAGCTTCGGCTAGACTTTAAATTTAATCCTTGCACAGAGTTAGGACTGTGGATTTTATATCCCACTTCTCACATCGGAATCACACTGAGAAGGATTTTTTTTTTCATGGTCAGGAACAGGGCTGCACAATTATTCTAATATTAATTGAGATCATACTGCTGGCTTCCAACAATTAAATGAACACGATCAACAGCGATATAGACCCTTGAAATGCGTGCTCCGCTCATGGAAAACTCCATCGAGATATTTTGGTTTCACTTTTGGGGAGCTGTCATACTGCTGTGAGCGCACCCGTATACAGTGGCTGCTGGTGAAAAACCTTCCTCAATGTTGCAATATATAGCAGAAAAGTAATATACTGTATATTAATTAGCAAATGGAAAATGCACTGAATTCAGGTGAAGAAGAACCTTATTTCAAGTCACCAGGAATGTAGCACAATGTGGACGTAAAATCAGTGCTCTGTTTATTTAAATGGGAAAGTGCAATAAAAAATATTGCATTCCTAAATTCAATAATAATGATTAATAATAATAATTTCAATATTGATATAAAATACTCGTGATTATAATTTTGGCCATAATTGTGCAGCCATGGTCAGGAATTAGTATAAAGAGAGCAAAAAAGATACAAATACCAACATGTGAGTATTGTATGAAGATAAACTCTAAAAAATGGAATTATGCTTAAATGGGGTTGAACTTGACCTGGAGCTCCAGCCTGGTTGGTGAGGAGGATATGAAATGGTTGAAGGGAGCGAAGTCACACCTGTGTCGAAACTGAAGACCATGTCAGAATGATAAGTCCTCCTAATGTATGACACATGTAATTCTAGCGTACGGTTTAGCTTCATACACGACTATCAAGTTGTTACGGTTTACAGTGAGGTTTAATTGAGCTTTTAAAGCAGGGACGAATGCAATAAGTCTGCCATCTGCCAGCCACGGATGACACTTTGAAACTTTCTAGCTGAGCAGTTGGAACTGATTCTAGCACAGCGCTTTGAAGCGCTACACGCTGCCCTGCCATGAAAATACGATTTAAAAAGTGATGCACATATTATGATAGCGTATGAGGTGGATAAAAACACAAAAGGGGATTTTAACATGACTTGCACTTTTGTATTAGTGACGAGTCATTCTGCAATGCATGAAAGTTCCCTTTTTATCTGGGCAAGAGGCCTATATTCATTTGAGGCGCTAGTCCCATGGCTGGATATAGTGCGGAGAGTGACCCCTCAGTCGGGGACAGCTGTGGCCCCTCACAGGGCTGACCACAAACACCTCAGGAACCTGCTAAAGTTAGATATTGTTGTAAACAGCTTTATATGGAGGTGGGGGTCGTCACCACAGTAATTATCGGCTGTCCCACTAGTCAATTCTAATCGATTAATGAATTGATGCTTTAACTAATTATGAAGGAATTAAATTACATTTAACTGGGGCAATAAAAAAACATACAGTAAATTAGTGGGAAAGTGCCTCCATAAACTAAAAGAGCACAATGGTGGCAAATAAAAATATGGCAGAGAGGATTCACATTTTGTCTTTTTGCTTTAAATAAAAAATATATATAAATAAAATAAATATAGAACTTCTTTTTATCAGAGGTTTTAGTCTAGAGAGGAGTAGAGATGATGTAGTCGACCACTATTCGTCACAATTGTACCTCAACAACAATTGGATGGATTTCGCAAAGACATTCATGGTCCCAAGAGGATGAAGTGGACTGACTTTGGTGTCTTGACTTTTCCTCTAGTGCCACCATAACATTGACTGGGAGCTCTAAAGACATTACAGCCTCAGCTGTACTTTGCGTTTAGCGCTAATGCTAGCATGCTAAAATGCTAAACTAACTTAACTGACATGGTATAACTGCAGCAGCTTGGGTCTGGGAGAATATTACTGAAGCATGCGGACATTAGCATTTAGCTCGAAGGACCACTGTTCCTAAGTACAGCCTCAAAGAGCTAAATCCACAAAATGTTTCATATTTTTTCTTATATTATTTACATAGAATAATTTCATATTTAGAGTTGTCCAGGGCCTAAAGATGTAAGTTGTTACATATTGTGCAGATTGAAAAGCCCTCTGGGACAAGTTTGTGATTGGGGGCTATATTTAAATTTGACTCTTTGACTTGACAATTGGAAAAATGTGAGGCCTTAATCCCAACAGTGTCAATAAATGCTTGTACAAGCAGAGAAAATAGCCTTTGAAATGCAAGATGGACGAAGCTGCAAGGATTAACCCCACGGCACTGACTGGTCCCTGGCCACTCTGTGCGTAATTGGATTGATCTAGTGGTTAAACATTAGTCATTGGTAGGGAACTGTGAGTTGCATGCATAGCCAAAGGGACTAGAGATCATTTGAAGGGTGGCCAGTACAAAATAAAAAACCTTTTCATCCCGTTTCACCAAACACAAACCCAGAGAAGTGTGTTAAACCACAGAATGGCTTCGGACAAAGAAGCACTGTGCTAGAGGCTGGTGAGCATGAAAGGAGACTGAGAGGTGTCTTTGGCATTCCTCACACTGCTGCGAAAGTAAATAATCAACTGTTCTTGGATAGTAAAAACAAGGGGCAAATTACAGTAGAAGGAGGAACATTCTTGGCCGTGGTTAGAGCGGAAGGGGGGGCAAGAACAATAGACAAAGAACTGGTCTAAAATCGATCAAGGCTAAATGAACTGTTTAAGCTGCTTTTTTTTTTTTCTTCCCCATAAATATCTTTGGAGTTATATAAGGCTCGTTAAAAGCAACTGTGAAATAAAGTCAGTGTAACTGTGTAAAAGGAAAAGAAAATTTCAGCGAAGAGTCATTTTTTTTTCAGAAAGCCTGAGCTAAGCAATATAAAACTGTATTGACGTCACAAGTAGAATAGCCCACTGTGTGAGCAGAGGAAAATAAAGCCAACTCTTGGCTTTTGTCTCACCAGTATACGCAAAAGTGCACATGGAAAATCTATAAACTGATGTACGCTTGAGGTAAATATGACAGGCCCCGCTTGTGTTCTCAACTCCTTTGAGTCACGGATCACACCGACTTCTCCTTTTCCAGAGTGGAAAGAAATGAAGTCACAGATTATGCGTCCCTTCACCCTCTTTACCGACCAAAAATAAGCAGGGGCACCCAAAAGGACTGCCAAGTCCCTTTCATTCTTACTCGCTCTCTCTCCAACAAGCTGTCATGTCATGTGTTAGTAGGGGGGGGTCTCCATGTGTCCAGCCTCACGACGCCCCCTGCAGCCTTCTCAGACTTGGACAGGGGCCCACCCATGAAGGGGGGCAAACGAGGACAAACTGGAAGCAGGAGCGGTAACATAACAGATGGGCCATGTCTAACACTAGGAACTGCATCGTCCGTGGATAATAATGGATAATGTTCCCCATGATTGATGCAGAGGATGCCAAAATATTCCTCTCCCCGACTACATTCTACATCTATTATACAGCACTTATATTCCTCCTGCAGTCAAAAAGCAGAATGTGTTTCTTTTCGTTCTCTAATAGAAATCAGCTTTTGGTGGGATTTCTGCAAACAGCCACAGACTACAAAAACGCTCTGTGTTGCTAACAAGTTCCAGCAGTGGGATCTGCGCAGAAAATTCAAACCAGCCCTCGACTCTCTTGTTCTTTCTCGTCGGCGAGAGCCGTATGCCAGCTCAGCTAAACGGTGGCCAGGGATCATAATCAGCATGCAGGAGAGGTATTACACCCTTTAGGCGCTAGAAAAGGCTTAATTATTGTTGAAGAAGACCGATCCTTGACATGCTACAACTACCAATTTAACTCGCAGTTTGCAGAGTGTGAAGAATGAGTTGCTGCCTATATGTGGCCACACCTCTTCATGACATAAACCTTCATCCGACCAATGCTGACAACCGCTCACTCACTGCACCCTGCCTCCCTTTCCTGTACCGATTTATGATCGATGTTTGCCACTTACCTTTCTTCGGGCTGAGCCAGAACCGATCTCCAAGAGGATCTCCTCTGTCCATGCTGCTTTGATCTGAATGCACAAAAGGCCTCAGTGGGTCCTACAAAACACAACACCTTGTTTTCTGCATCCACCACCCAGCCAACGCCACACTGCTACTCCTTATTTTCACCCTCGTGAGACCCGTTGCCCATCCAGCGGAACAACAGGGCATGCAAGATGGGTGTAAGAGAGAGGAGGAATGGTAGTGGAGGGGTATGTTCAGGGTAGGGAGGGTGTTTGTGAGAAAAAGAACAAGGGAATCTTTTCATCTGCGGCCCATAAATGCAGAGGAACATCGACACCATCAATTTTAAAAGGCCTTGCCAGCCTGGACACATCCTCTCTGCTGCCCCGGATACCCTGCCCCATGTCCCATACATCCTAAGGCGCCCGCGCTTTATTCCGACGACGGCTAACTGGGAGATACACACTGGGCGCCTTGTTCGAGAATCCATGCAAATTACAGCCCGAGACATTAAGATGAAGTGTGGACACAGGAGAAAAAAGGGAGGACAAGAAAACTAGATGGAGAAACACAGAAGACAAAGAACAAATAGCCGGACTGCAAAAATCACTACCAAGGCATTCACAAGAAACCCAACAAGAACTCTGGCTTTGTCTTATTCCTTGGTTTATGGGGAGCAATTAAGCTTTTTGTAAGTTGATAAAGTGTGTCAGTTAATCTTAAAACTGGAGACAAGTATTAGGGAACCAAAAAGAACAGTCCCGCCATGTAGAGCTCCAATGCAAATTCCCTTTCAATGTGCAAATGGTGTAAACATAATTCAAGAGCCGAGAGATCACAGGTAAAAGCTAATAATGGAGTCGTTATCAGTGCTGGCTTGATTCCAATGAGTGCAGTTGACCCTGATGGATATGATCAAGAGATAAAGCTCAGACGAAGCCTGACAGGATACACTGCAGCACTTTGTTCAGACTAATTTTCACTTTGTTCAGACCCGTCAAAGCATAATCCTCCTGGTTATGTCAAAATGACAATGTGGCCCCTTCCTTGGCCCTTGACTTGAGGAGTCTTGACATACATGATTAGATATGTGAGGGAGGATTGTAAACACAGAAGCATTACTTCACACACGAGTGTCTTAAGAAATAAGTTAGGCACAGAAAATAATGGAATCACACTTTTTATGGTCAGGAACAGAGCTGCACAATTATTCTAATATTAATTGAGATCATACTGCTGGCTTCCAACAATTAAATGAACACAATCAACAGCGATATAGACCCTTGAAATGCGTGCTCTGCTCATGGAAAACTCCATCGAGATGTTTTGGTTTCACTTTTGGGGAGCTGTCATACTGCTGTGCCCGTATACAGTGGCTGCCTGTGAAAAACTTTCTTCAATGTTGCAATACATAGCAGAAAAGTAATATACTGTATATTAATTTGCTAAAGGAAAGAGGAACCTCATTTCAAGTCTCCAGGAATGTAGAGCCAACATGGATGTAAAAGCAGTGCTGTTTTGTGAAAGTGCAATAAAAAAAGATTGTGTACCTAACATCAATAATAGTGATTAATAGTAATGATTTTCATATTGATACAAAATAATTGTGATTTTCATTTTGTCCCTAATTGTTCAGCCCTAGTCAGGAAAAGCAAAAAAGATAGAAATACAGACATGTGAGTATTGTATGACGATGAACTCAACACAAAATGGAGCTCCGGTCTGGTTGCTGAGGAGAGTATAAAATGGCTGAAGGGAGCGACAGGCCTGGCAGTACCAGCCAGGTCCAACCGGTTTGTGCCACACGAGACACAGACGTGTGCCATGTGCGGGCAAACTCATTCACACTTCCTTCAAAACTGTGTTTGTATGAAAAAAAATTAAAAAAAGAACAATAGAGGAAACATCTGAGCGAGTATGAAAACACGTTCCAAACAATGTAACAAAGTCACACAAAAAAACAGAAAGAATATTTGCACGGTGACTCAGCGTCTGCAAACCACACATGGGTGTGGCCATGCCGGGCTTTGGTTGCTGTAGCAACGCAGCCCACAGGTTAGTCAAATACCATGTGCCCGTCCACAGTTGAGGTCTCGGGGGGGGGGGGGCGTGGGCTTCGCTGCTGCTGCTGCTGCTGCTGCTGCTGCTGCTGCCACGGGCAACTAGCTATCAAACAACAAAACTTGACACAGGATCCAGGCTCCGACTTTCCTGACTGGCTGCCACAATGTGAGGATTTGCATTGTAACCTGAAGAGGCTGAGCTGTATTTTTAGACAGGCATCCTGAGGATCAGCCTCTAATTGCACCACCCACACAAACACAATACAGGTGACTCTTAACGTAAACACACACACACACACACACACACACAGAGACAGGTGATTTATTATCCTCACTACCATAAAACGGCTCCATCTGGAGGGAATGAATCAGTTACATTCTTTCTTTCCTCTAGAGTGGAGAGGGGAGGAAAAAAAAGGGACTGCGCGAACTGCTCCTCACAAAAGAAACACTTAAGCAGGAAACGTTCTTAGTCTGTTTGTGGCTGAGAAAAGAAAAGGCCTTTTCTCCCACATGCAGCTTCTTTTTTTCCCTTCTTTTCCAGAGTCCAGTTTCAGACAGTGGTGACTCACCGTCATTATAATCTCTGTGACATTCATAAACTGAGCTGAACCACCCACAAGAGGGCTTCTTGTAACTCCATCGTGTGGGAAAGAAACACAACAGCCACGGCATTTGGGAGTCAACGCTGCTGCTCTTTTGACTGAAGCTCTGAAGGATGACATATTTCCATCAGCAAGAAAGTCATCGAGACAGGGCACTTTGAGGCAAACGCCAGACTTCACTTCCTGGAATCCTGTCGCCTGAGAGGCGGCGGAGGACATACCGCCGCAGCGGTAGCAACAGCAGACAGGTATGAGGAAAAGAAAGTGTCCATGTGCAGAAAATACTCTTGATAAGTCGTGAACACACTCCCTGAACATTCTTTGCTCTTTCTTTGGAGTTTATGGGAGTACGCGACTAAACAGTCGCGTACTCCCATAAACTACAGGAACGCCCATGGTCGTCTGAACGACAGCCCCTCTGCAGCAGAGTAGTTACTGAAAAGAAGGAGAATTTAACCCAACGTGTCCTTTCATGCAACGGTGGGACCGAAACATGCGCAGCCTGGCCCCTGTGTGGAAAACATGTCACAGCACTGAGTCTGTGCTTGCCACTGAACCACAATAACAACAATGAGATAGTTTATCATGCAGGAGCAGAGCTTCACCCAGCGGGTGGAGTGAGATATTAGAACTGATTACTTTGAATTCTAATAAGTTCCAATTATAACCATAGGGTTGAAATTATTTTTTTTTTCACACAGCAATGTCTGTGAGACTGGCAGGAGTCCCAGGCTAAAACTCTGGGAAAGAATACACCACACCCAGAGCTGCTCTGCTGCTGGATTAATAAAATAGCAGGTCGGTTAAGGTGAATGTTTGAAGTACAATTCCCTGGAGGCAATGAGAACACCTACACTAAGCCACATGATCGGGTTTCCATTTGACTTGTTGTAGAAGTCTTACTTAATATAGGCTGTTCATGTGCCGGGTTACAGTTCAAGTGTCCTCGCTGCTGCAGGAGATGGCATTTTGCTTTTCCTCTTTGCTTGTCCCTAACCAGCATGGCGGAGCTGACTCCACATCCTGTTTGTCCACCGTGACACCTACACATGAAACTCCTTCCTTTAGGAGAGAATAACAGTCCAAACAATGGGCAGCTTGTCTTTCCAAACTAATAAAAGCCAGTGAGCCGGGAGCTGTGCCAACACTGAACAATACAGTGGAGACATTTAGCTCTACTTGCACTAAAAAATGAATACATATAAATAAATAAAAAGGCCTAAAAGAACTCCTATATGAAAGGCCAGAGAGGTAACAGTCAGTATATTAACAGTTTGTCCTTGAGGGCGTGTGGGGACTAAACAGCAGAGGAACTACAGCCAACAGCCTATCAGGTTACTCCCCTGACTAATCTGACAATTGCTTTATGTTTTTCCAGCCTCCTCTCAGGCTACAGTGTGGGCCTTCAAAGATTTGACTGCAATGAATCCATGAACGAATGCCCCGATAAAAAGGTGTGGGGACCGTCGCGTCGCTTGCACTCGCACATGTGCGAGTGCAGAGCAGAAAAAGGTTCAAACATTACACTCTTGTGGCTCAACCCGAGCCGGGCAGTGACACGTGTGCTGCAGGGGGAACTAGATACGATAGGAGTGCCAAATGGATTTAATAGCGGCGTGCCCTTTGAAGGGAAATGCACACCAGTCGGATCAGCTTGAACGATGATCTACCACGCTTTCTAAAGAGCACCCATGTGAGGTGTGACAAGGTCTTGACGGGTGTAGTCACTCACCCTCGGGGGCAGAAATGTGAAGCCCAAAAGAGAGGGCCGAGAGATATCTGTCGTACCACATGGTCAGCCATTGTTCCAAACACCGACGGCAAGAAGCCCTACACAAGTTTGCCGATATTGGTCGAACACACACACGCACACGCGCACACACGCGCACACACACACACACACACACTCACACACACACACACACACACACACACACACACACACACACACACACACACACACACAGACCCGTTCTTGGCATTTTTGCTTGATGAGTGAAGTTCAGAGTAACTGGGCCGGCATTGTTCGCCCCCCCCCCACCCCTCCCACCCTTCAATCACACGCCCACACACTCGTAATGGTATTTGTATGGTATTTCTCCTCTTATCGCTCTACGTTCACTGCGCAGCAGATATCCACGTAAGCAGACCCCCCACCAGAGTCTCAAAGGCTCCTTAAACACAGTAAGAAAACAGACGTTTGCCTAATGCTCTGTTATGGGGGCCGGGCTACACCCAGGTGTTGCAGGCCCTCCGCTGATCCATCAAACTGGGAGAGAAGACTTCCAGATGTACTTCTGAGGAAACCGAAGGCCTGTGAGGGCAGGTCTTGAACAAGCCCTTCTCTTTCAAGATAGCAAAAATAAATAAGAAACCATGTGCTGAAGTGAGTGTATGGGGGTTTTAAGTGTGTAGCACATAATATCTATAACAGAACCACTGAAAATGTGACACTCAAAGCTCAAACAAGCATCTCTTTCATAAACTCATGCGGTACTTATTGGTGCAGATATTCAGATGTTCCGGACCGTCCTCCGACAACAATGCAACCACAGAAGAAGAGGCACTCACCTGAAAAAAAAACAGACAGAGAAACAACGTATTTTAGTACAATCACACCTGTGGTAAATAAAAATACAAGTACGCTATGTTATATGACAAAACACAAATATGGGTAAAGTTACTACATCTCTCATGCACACATCTGTTAAGCTGTAACCAGCAGGGTTAAATAATAGACAAGACAGAAGCGCGTTGCATTAGCGGAGACACTTGCAAAGACGTCAGTCAAATGGGTGCGTTTCTTTTTCTCCACGCTCTGGAACACTCCAGACAAAGAGTCGAGTAACAAATTCATCACACACGCTTGAGACGTTTGCGTCAGCTGAAGGGACTTTTGCACAAAAGGAGAAGAGAGATCTTGATCTCGTGAATCTCGCTGCACGGAGGATGAAGCCAGAATAATCCCTGGATGTGAATACCACCTCCGGGAGGCAAAGTCACGTTAACTGGCTAATGTCACCATCTGCTGGACAAAAAGAACCAAAGCAAGTTTGGTGCCGCAAAGCATGATGGTAGATTAGAAAGTATCACAGCAGGGTCTCCACATTCAAATATTATGGTATACAGAATAATTCACGTGGGCAAACTGAGACATTGATAACTTCTAAGAAATGATAATTATCTGGTGAGTGTCATAATTCATCAAGCACAGGCTTGCTACATGTGTAACGGGAACATTGATCCTGAATATTCACAACCCGATCTGGTGTCTAAATCAATCAAAATAGAGTTGCCAGTGGAGGAATGTAACTAAGTACATTTACTAATACTACTGTACATAATGAACCTTGGTATTTCTATTTTAGGCAAATTTCTCATTTTTACTCCTCTACACCTCAGAGCCAAATATTGTCCTTTTTCCATTTGTCTGACAGCTTTAGTCCAGTGAAAACCATGCATCTCCACATTAAGTTATTATGAATATGAATGTTTGTGATAAAACTGGAGGATGACATGTTCAATTATGTGTGTTGAGGAAATTCTCCTTTTTGAGATATTTTTTTCAGCTTAAAATATGAATGTTTTTTAACTCATAAGAAGTGGACTTGTTAGAGATCCGTGGTTCTCACAGGACAGCAACGTCACCAACTTATGATGATCTAATAGAATATGATGCATTGCTGTGGATTAAACTGATAAATCTGAAGGTATATAAAGGAGTTAAAATCAGCACAACCTAAAAAGCAGTAAATGCAACACATACATTAATGCAATGACTACTTTATATTTGAATACTTTTGCTGATACTTTCTTTTTCTTGTAGTGGAGTATTTCCACAGGAGAAGGGATCTGAATACTTCTTCCATCACTGTAAGTTTTTATATGTACTTTTCGCTGCCCTAGCGTTGACGAGATACACATTCTACACAATGCTCAATAAGAAAAATGATGAGAAGTGCATCCCAGTAAACCAGATTTAATGTTCAAACTCCAGAAAAATAAGACCGTTCGCTGAAACATTCCAAAAATATTTCGGAAGATTTTATAGCCGTCCTTCACACTGGGAGTCTTTCCACTCTGACCCCCGGCACTGACCACCCACATCGCCCCGCTACTGCGTGGGACATCCCCCACACGAGCACCAGCACAGTTTCCTGTGCACTTGAGTCACGTATGAATACCGGCCCCCAACCGCCAGCCCTGCTAGGGTTTCTTTTGAGTAACCAACACTCTTTTAAATCATCACCTTATGACACCAGTGATCTAAAAAAAGGAACAGTCCGAGCAGCTGACTGTCCCAAGTGTTTATGGCGAATACTTGTGGTAAATATTTGACATCATAAATTATTAGGTTATGGTGAGGATGATTACATTTCAGTGGGCAGCTTTTAAGGTTTTATGAATAAAAATTGTTATAGTCGCCCATACTTCACATTCTGCAGCTCATTTTAAATGGTTGTGTGTTCTTCAGGATTTTACACCTCAATAAACAAGAATCCAATCACCTTATTACTTTATTCCAGACGTACTATATGACCTATAGGTGAAAAGACAACAACAAAAGATAAGAAAAAAAAAAAAGGATTTCAGATAGGGATATTTAAAACTATGCTAGACTCACATTATCTGTTGAAATCACAGCCCATAATGAGGCTTAGGGTTGCAACTAACAACTCTGCTCATTCATCCAGTCAATCATTTTATCGATGTATCCATTAATGTGGTCTAAAATTTGTAAAATCTCCAGCACAGTTTTAGGTGACGTCTTCAGAGCACATCGACTTTTTGTTTTATATCAGAAGCTGCTAATTAATCTTTCTGTCAATCAATTGACTAATCATCCAGTCCCATTCCTATTAATCTGACAAAACCACATATGCATGGTGTGATGAGATTAGGTAGTATGTATTTTAGGAAATTAGTGCACAGAGGTGACATATCAAAGTGAAGAGAAGTGTCTAAAACTGAAATTCGTCAAACAGGAAGAAAGTTGGACACCATCAACGGCTCTTTAGCGTCTTCAAACTCACCGAGACATCTACATTAGTTACAGACATCATGTCACGTTGATTTGAGGTCACAAAGTTGCCTCGTGTGGCTCGTATTATAAGTGGCATGTGACACCAACTGCCGCCAGACTCACATCGCGTTGTGAGCTTGGGGACTCATCAAATTAATATAAAATACAGAACAACCAGATGTGAGAGGAAGCATCCAGAAAGAGCTGTCAGACTCTGGAACATCCCATGGTCACATGTCCTGGATGGACGGTCTGCTGACGGATGGTGACAGCTTCAAAATATGCGTATCAAGGACAACATCATGGGACAGGAAACCATTATTTTGTCAGGAGAGAGACATTTATTTTGCCATTGGGTGGCATCCAGCCAGTGGGATTGGCCCTGCCGCGGGTTCATTAAGGGAACACGTCTACGACAGAGTCTGACAAGGCAGAACACAAGTTCTGCCTTGATTAATTGTGTTAATTGCCTAAGTAGACCTTTGTGCAGTGATGTCACTGTGTTTCTTTAGGGACTCTGCTCTACTTTACTGAAGACTGTGAGATGTAGCTAAAAGGTGGAAAGTAAGTGCACGTCCATACAGTTGGATGACTTGCAAGAGACAGATTTACAACAATTAAAAAAAGTTAAAATCACAGAAGCAAATGCAACGATATCCTGACTTTTAGTCCCTAGTGTCAAGCTTAAAAAACACTGGATCCATACTATTCCCACAATGCAACTCAGGAGAGTCAGTCAATAGATCATTTCCTACTTCCCATCCCCACACTCAAAGTATAATTCAGGATTTCTAATAAATATTTGTCTGATGTTTCAAACAGAACTCAAGATGAGCCAACGACATCATCAGGAAAAACAAACCCTGATGACATCATGAGGCTGGTTTTTTATCAAACATGAGAAGTCCTCAGAAAAGATTATTATCACAGACTGAATAGAACTAACTATGAAAAGTAAAGTGACCTGTATGTGTAAAACAGTCGGAGTGTCAAAGACCAAAATTGTAAAAAAAAAAAAGAAGAAAAAAAAAGAAATTAAACTATGCATAGTGGAATAATGCAGTGATGGCAACTCGTGGGGTCCATAGCTCCTGTTGTGATACCTGCTACTCTTTGGTTGCCCACTGGCAGGCTGCAATCCACCCCTGTCCAACAACAACCTAACACACATTCCACCAGTCAATACAGCCCCAGAAATCTGCCCTCGGCTTTTCCTCTCGGTTCTGCAGCGTTGGGAACACCGGTCACTGCCAGACAGACCAACACCAACATGAACTGACAGTACCCGACTTCTTCTCGCTCTGTGGGAGGTCTTTGAATCGTGCGGCGGCCTGATGGAAGCTCAGTGGGAAATTCTTCCTCAGTAATCCCAGAGAGTGTGACAGTGAAAGGCCTTTGAGAGAGAGGAAGAATCCCTCCCCCCGTGGGCTCCGGACTGAGAGTCAGCAGCCAGCACGGCAACATCGCACTCAGCAGAGCACACGGAGGGTAATATATGGGACCGCTCAGGCTGCTGAAACGGGGCATAAACTGGCAAATTAGGGAGCCGCTAGTGAAGAGAAGACAATATATCTCTGTAGGAGTGCACGGCCAGTCAGCAACCATTCACTACTGAGTTACACCTCGAAAGGTTTAATCCATATTTGATGTGGCATTATGAGGAGAGGTTAAAGCGACCACATATCAGCTGTGTTACACCGTATTTATAGCATTTGCACAAAGCCTAGAATTGTTAAACCACGGTGTCTGCTTTCAATCTGTGGCAGAGTTATAAAATATTTGCACAAAAACAGAGTGTAGATTATAAGCGCGAGTTTTCTTCATTTGAGGTTTGGTTCCTCCTTCTCGAGAAGAATGAAACAAACAAACCCCTGAGAATTCTGGGGTAAATAACATGTTATGAGGCCATGTAACCTGCAATCCCTTATACGACAGTGCACACAATCATTACCAGCTTTACAGCACGTTGTCCTGTGGTCCGCTGCAAGCACAGACAGGAAAATCAATTAGGCTACGAAATATGGACGACACACTGATCCAGTGACACACACAGCAGACGGAGGAGGAAATACTCTTCAGGCGCTGTGGAGGAAAAAGTATGTCGGGTCGAAATTACCAACTCGTTTCAGGCTCACGGCGTCTTCTTCATCATAGAAGACGCCTTGGAAGTGAGATTACTGCAGTTCCATTGTAGCATTGTTTATGTTCCATCTCTTAATGCATTATTGTGACCCTCAGTCATTCGAAAGCTCTTAAAATACAGCAGAACTGTATTGGCCACGTCTGATGTTATTCTTTTACATCAGGCGTCTTTGTTGTCACTGTTTTTGATTGACCTCACTGGCCATGTTGCTACCAGGTAAGGTGCCAAGCCGAATACATTTACAGATTTGAATTTTTGGTGAATTCAGTTATATTTAGGGCTGCAACAATCATCCCGACCATCTAAAACCCGAGGTATTCAATTTCTAATGACATAAAAACAGATCTGAAAAGCTGGAACCAGCAAATATTTAGAAATTCTTCCATGTGAAATTACTTAAGCCGTTACTAATATTGTTGACGATGATCAATTAATTGTCTCAGCACTAATTATAACATTTTTATTCGTGTCATCATGACACCGGACAGAGCCGCTGAACACTCGTACCCATCCCCTGAGGGTATACACATACTTCATTGTTGTATAATGTCATAGCTGCTGGGATATCTACTGTCACAGTATCATATTCATACATACTCTCAACTGGTTATAGTCTATGCCGACTTGTATTCTGATAAAGTTACATTGGCAGCCATATAAACTTCCAGCTGACAGAACAAGTGACTATTGAAATAGTATTCCCAGATATTCTCCATCACATGCAAATGTGCAAATGTGCATTATGCATTGCATTTGTATCTCTGTTTCCGTATAAAAATAGATTTCTGTGTGTGTGACATTTAAGGTCAAGATATGTGTGTGAATCGAGATTTAAATCGTATTACAGGTGAAATAACCAAATGGTTTTGTCTCTTTTCAGGCTTATTCAGAAATATAAATACGTGATAAATCAAGGTACCACACCGCACGGGTGCAAGAATCACGTCAGTCCACATGTTGCCGTGAAGCAGTCCAGCACATTGATTTGCAACACGTGTTGGTCTCAATGCAACCAGAGACACTTGTCATGGCAAAATCTGACAAGTGACGCGTTTCCATCGTCACATGATGTGTCCTTTATCGTCACGTTATCCAACCCCGTCTGCTGCTGCTTTACAGTGTGTGCAGTCCCACCCAGAGCCTGAAAAAAAAAGAAAAAACTCTCTCCCCCGTCTGCTCTCCACCTGTATCACTTTACCTGTCTCCTTTTTCTCCTTTTCAGCCGCGGCGAGACAACACACAATGGCTCGCTTACCTTTGCTCGAGCAGAAGGACTCCATGTTGGACATTTACAGTGAAGAACTTTGGAGCCTTTAGGAGTTACCGCTGCGACTTTGCCCCCCTTCCCACGGCAGCGTTTTCTTCACTCCCTCTCTTCTTTTTGATTTCTGAGTGTGTCACGCCGGATCTCTGACTCTCTCTCTCTCTCTCTCACTCTCTCTCTGTATCTCTGTATCTCTGTATCTCTCTCTCTCTCTCTCTCTCTCTCTCTCTCTCTCTCTCTCTCTCTCTCTCTCTCTCTCTATCTCTCTCTCTCTCTCTCACACACACACAATCTATGTTCCTTCTTAACTCTCCCTCTCTTTCAAACACGTCCCACTGTGTAGATCAACAGATTCCCCCCACCACCCCACCCACTCCGCCTTCACAGGTCAGAGCCGCCCTCCATAATAATACTTATGTTCGTGTGTGTGTGTACAGCGTTGCAGAGCTAACATTTCGAAGCTGCAACAAAGGCAAACAAGGGAGTCAAGTTGAAAGGGGGATCAACAGAGAACGTGAGTGAAGGAATTAAATGAAATCTGGCACAAGCACCGACGACATGTTCCCACTGCAATGGCAGATGGGGTGTTTTCACCATCTAATGTGTTGCGAGAGTGTGTCAAATTCCCCCCACTATGCAGAGAAAAAAGGCTGGGTGACATTCAGACAGAGAGAGAGACAAAAGCATTACAGATGACACGGACAAAGAGGGCCCGTCTGAATTTAACTCCAGTGCCACACACTGTGGCTCTGTACGCGCGCTGTGTAATATACTGGAAAGAGAGGATGAGTGTCGGCGGGGGAAAGAGTGTCAAAGTTATATATAGTGAATGGATGCAGTCAGGCCATCTAACTGGGTCTCCTAAAAATCGCCGGGTTTGTAGCGTCAAAGCTGGCGCAGGTGGATCCTTCAAGGCCGCTAAAAGTCCAACATGCTAAATAATGTATAACCTGCGAGTCGAGCAAACAGCAGCAGTGTATGGCGGTGTCTAGTCAAGCAGGTGTTGAATGTGTGGGTTAATGATTAGCACGTATTCTTAAATTGTAGCATGGCACCACACACATTAACCCAACATGGAGTGGACCCGAGATATCAAGTGGACCAGAGAGAGAGAGAGAGAGCGAGAAAGAGAGAGAGAGAGAGAGAGAGAGAGAGAGATAGAGAAAAAAAACTGTGAATGAAGCCCAAGGACGAGGCTTCGGTCTCAAGTTACTAGTGGTCCTAATAATTCCTTTATTAAAGAAAATTAATGAATGTTTTTTGTAGGATAATGGTCCCCCTCTATTCAAAGCAGCTACGTAAATAGGAGTTCTACGTTAATCGCAAAAAGTTTAGTTCTAAACTGGTTAAGCCTTTCTTTGTTCTCGGAGTCTGATCCGCCCACTATAGTCCTCCTCTGACTCTGCGCCTCGGTCCTGTCCCTTGAGGAAAATCAACAGTGAAGCACACCTACTGCTTGAGGCCGTCTCTAATGCATTACTATGAACAGCCAGTCGTGTACACGCAGTGGTACATGTTTGCTTTTTATTATTTCATTGTATCCTGAAAGTGTGTATACTGCTGGGCCTGTCAGCTGCACTGTAACTGGCTTATCTCTGAAAATCCTTTAGATCCCCTTGCTCTTTTAAAGCCTTTTTATTTTTTTATTTACTTTACTTACCTTTTACTTTCTTGCTATTTGCCCACATTCTTCATGAGTAAATTGCTTTGTTGTTCTTGCTACTTCCCTGCCTGTTTGACATTGTTTGTGCTTAAAACATTTCAACTGTAAAGCACAGTTTTCTGACTAATATTCATTCTAGTTGTTCTACCATATTTTTCTGGTTTCAACATGTGCATTGAACCTCCCGTTAAAACTGGAACTGTGATGCTTTGTGCAGATGCAGACGGCTAACAAACTTGATTGATTGACACCTGTCCTTCTTTATTTTAACACTAATTAGGTCTCTGGGCAACCTCCAGGACAACTTCAACATAAATCTAGAAATCAACATTTATTGTGTATATTCAGAAAGCTGTGCTGAACAGAGTTCCTTTCTGCAGCCGATAAAAAGCTTCCTTGCTTCCTGTTCAAGTGTGACTGTAATACCATTGCCTCAAGTGGAAACAAGTTTTCATTTCAAAAGATATAAAGCTCCATTAATCAAGGCTAATGTTTCTAGAAATGTTAGATCATTATCTCCTCCATGGAAAATTGCCCAGTAATGTAATTATCTGACAGCAATATTCGGTGTTGAGCATAGTTTAAGATGTTGATGTTAAATATTTAAAGATGCACTAATCATTATCTTCATAGTAACAATGGATCAAATGGCTGTGTTATATGAAATCGTAATGATGAGCCCACAGAGAATCATCGCCCCACTTTGCAGTTCCCCTCAGGTCTACAAAGTATTTCATCCTCTTTCAGCTCCCTGCTTTGGTTCACTCTCATCGTTTTTTTTTATCGGCATCAGTTTACGATAAACCCACCGTACACGAGCGGCCCAGCGGAAAACTGCAGAGTCGGCAACTAGCTGGACCTGAACCTCGTGGAAACAAAGCTAAAGCTGCTAAAGAGCCACACACTTCCCTCAGGAGTCGGTGGAGAACAAACTGAAAAAGGAGGAAGAAAATTGTAATTACATCCAGGTCCCCAGGAACAAGGTCCGCCAAATGAACGCGGCTGTTGCCGGGAGTCTACTGTTGTGTACATTGCCGACCGTTTGCTAATAATGTTGTGTTTACAGCTCGTTGTGCTGCCCTTGCACTTGGCAAACTGAGTCTGTGCTTCGTGAAAACACATTACCACACCACCCACTTGCTTGCTTGCTTTTGTGATTCTAATGTCCCCCCCGCTCAGGGACCCGAAGCTACAGGCTCACACACGGTTTTTACTTCTTGAGCAAAGAAGTAAATATGAGGAAGTGAAGGCTTTCTCTTGGCTTCTGTCTGGTCATGCTCGCAACTAGGGAGACACTTAGTCGAATCACAGCTGTGGGTCAGCCGGACCCTAACGTGAGGTCTTTCCCCCGGGTCCCACTATCACCAAAAATAGCTCAACAACAGCGAGGGGAAACTACCCATGATGCATTTCCTAGCAGGGATGTAGGGATAACCATGTCACAGGAATGTCCTGAATTGTGTACAAATTGCTTAAGGGGCTCTGGACAAGGGTGTGAAACGGGATACACAGAGAGCCTGTGTAGAGGGGAGAATAACAAAGTGGAACTTTTCCACGCAGTAAAAATGTATGAGAACCGTAGGGGAGATGCAGGACAGCTGGAACATGCTAGTGAAAGCCTGACACATGATAAACAGCACAGGACTTTGATGTGATTCCCATGTGGTGGACTACTAGGGAAAAAAAGGGAGTTGCTGTTCCACAAGTCAACAATAACACAAGTTGCACCATCCATTGTCCTGCCCTGTCTTCATTTCTTCATCAACATAGACCCACAGTTCAGACCTCACAGAAGCCAACTGATCTCAACAGTTTGATGACAATCAGAGTTCACTCCCGTGAATATAATGGATGTTGTTTTCTCACTGAAGACTTGTAAATATCTTGGTGGGGTCGAAGGTGTTTGGTGGGGTTTAATCACTGTTGATGAATTTGTCCGAGAGGGAACATTTTTGTATTACTTAATTTTCTGTGTGTTAAGAGTTTTTCTCACAACTGTGACCAGATTAAAGAGTTTCATTTTGGGCACATAGTAAAGAGAGACTCCACTTTTTTGATTTAGGTTGTATATGTGCAAGGTTTTGTTTCGTTAAAGTGACTACAATTCATATTTCTATAATAGTAATGGATTACACGTCTACTTGAAAGTGGTCGCTCGCATGACGAACCGATAGAGATCCATCCCCCGACTCTGCAGTTCCTCTTAGCTCTCAGGAGATTTACAGCGTCTTTGAGCTTATGGTTTAGTTTTCCGTCCCAAAACATTTGGATTGGTGAACATGCTGCAGTATTTAGCAGCTATATGGCCAGATATTTCCATCAGGAGTTGGAGACCAAAAATAGAGCTAAAAGCAGAGTGAGTATTGGACTAATATTCACTAGGTGGCCAGAAACCAGCTTCAAATGAATGCTAATGTAGTCTTTGGGAAATAAACAACTGTTTGCTGACATGTTTGTGAAATCCACTTAAAACGGTACCAATGCTTCTCTGGTGAAGTTACTTTCCACTTGATAGCTAAAGCGAGCTAATAAAGTAAAAAATATTGTACATTCACTGGCGGAAACTTTAACAGTTATTTTAACTACATCACACTACTATGATGAACTGATGTCAAGTTGAAATATTGCAACATCAAGGGAGGAACAGGCTCTAATTCATATTTAATTGCTGGACGTCCTTGAGGCTGCTGCTAGTCAGGAGAAAAGTCCTCAGAATTTACATATATGTTTTATCTTTTCAGAAGCACAGTTCCAAACAGTTAAGGAAAAAGAAGACGTTAATATATAATTGTTATGAGTCATCGCAACCTATCCACATCTTTACAGTTTGTAGCGGGTTCTGCTGTGCATCATCACACATGTCTCTGTGTCTCTGTGTGCATGATCCTGCAGTAGGAAGTTTGTCATTAACTGAAGGACATTCAACTCTAAAATCTTGGATTTGCTAATCAGGGAGTTGGGGAGCTGACAATCAGAGTGCAGCCAGGATGACTCATTTGCTTGTGATCAGAAATGTATTTTTTTTTCTTTCAGAATTTGATCATGCATAGTTTTTGATAAGGAAACTTAAATAAATAAACAGAGATTGGTCGGTGAGTCACTTCCAATCTGAACTAGCATCTAGTTGACGAAGCGGCTCAGTTCCTGGGGAAATCAAACCCTGGCATGGATGCAGATTGCGACTGAGTTCAAATCAAAAACCCGACTTGTATAATAATGACTTATAATCACACTTCAAGTTCAAGCGGCCCCGCTGCCGATCATTCCTTCAAGGTCAAATAATGAAACTGTCTTCCCAAATTCTTATCTTATGCTCATCCGAACTTTAATAAACCCAAGTCTCATTCCATTCCTCTGACATGCAGTTTTTTTCAAACAGTTTGTTGCCTTTTTTGGCATTTTTGGCAGCTGGATGTCTCCGATCAAAGACTACATTTTTGTGGCCAGACTAACATCAAGTCTTACTTCGGAACTGCAGCCAAGTTGGATTATTTTGATTTTATCCAGGCTACTGTAACACTGAGCGAGCAAGCATATCCTTTTCAACACAAGTAAGCAGTAGCAGAATGAAACTGTATTTACACAAGTATTATTTAGATGTAGTTTTACTTCACTTGAGTAATTTCATTTTATGCTACTTTATACTACTCCAGTAATGTTCAGAGGGGAATATTGTACATTTATTTCAACGCTTTGATTAGATACTTTGCGGATTCAAATTATTCATACAAAATATAATCAATAAATACATTTCAATGCATTTTCATTTAATAGCTGAAACATCAAAGTGATACAAATATAAATGCATAAATAACATAATGTACATTATTCTGATTTGGGCCATTCTACATAATTAATCATTTTACTTTTGGTATTTAAAAAATATGATGCTAAGACATTTGTATTGTATTGTAAATACTCCTTCTACCACTGCAAAGACTGCACAGCAGCATATTCAAGATTAGAGATCAATAACACGTTTTAAGTCATATCGACAGTCTCCATTAAAGCAGCTACAACTTCCTGAGTCTTCAAAAGCCTCTGGCAACTTTTCCTTCCTTTCTTTGTGCTCTCTGCTTCCTAGACGTGAGACATGAATCCAGCATAGCAGCACTTACAAGAAACAGTTGCTAGTAAAGAGAGCAATCTGGACTGGAGATTTTATACCAGTATCTGGAAATAATGTCATTCACACAGGACTAGTGACTACTGTGCTGTAAAACTAATCAACCCAGTCATTTAAGTCCAATCATTTCATTATGACTGCATTCAGTCAGAGACATGAAATTATTGTATATTTACAAAGACCTTCGTGGGCTGAGTCATCTCTCCACTGCAGCCTTGTGTTACCGGCTCAGATGTGATGGATGTGCTGTACAGCGCAAAACAGGAAGAGGGCACTGTATCATCAATGCACATGAAGCTACTGTGAATTACAGTTATTGATATGGAGCATAGTATTGGTCCATTAATTAATAAGCAGCAGCTTTCTTATTCATTCTTAAACAGCTCCTCGGCCAACAGCTGACTAGTAATGTCCAAATATATATATATATATATATATATATATATATATATATATATAATCATACAGGTGTACACCATGGCCATATAGATTAGTTCTTCCAGCAGAATCATCTGCCAACATCATTTTTGAGAGCCCCCTTAAAGCCCCATTTCTGCCAAATCTAAGTGAAACTATTTGAGACACACAAGGGTCTTATAAGAAGGGCAGAAGGGAAAAATCTCCAGCCACCACTTTGTTCCAGACTGAAAGATCTCAAGAACTATCCCACTGACGCCGGTGATCCCCTGACTTTCCCTCTAGGGCCACGTACCAGGATGTTGACGTTTGTAGTTTGTAGTGAAAATGTCTCAACAACTATTGGATGGATGGCCATAACATTTGGTTCAGACAGTCCTGTACCCTTCAGGATCGTAAATAACTTCAGTGGCCCTGTTACTTTTCATCCAGCAACATCATGTAGTCGGAATTTCAAATGGTCCAATACTTTGGTTTCTCATGAAATACCAGCAAAACTAATGGAACTCCCATCAGCCTCAGTTGCACTTTGTGTTAAGTGCTAATTAGCGAGCGTTGGCTTTGTCATTATGTCCCACATTTTAGAGACTAAACTACAAAAATGATGGGAAAGCTCTTTGATAATGAAGACATTATAGCCGATGGGATCTCATCCTAAAGGTGTTACTTGGTGTGTGACTCATGAGCTAAGAATCAGGACCAGTCATGACTGGATGGAAAATAACACTGCAGGGTTAGAAAACCTCAGGGCATACTTCCCCACACTCACACACACACACACACACACACACACACACACGTACACACACACACACGTGCTGCTATAAACCACCACGGTGCAAGGTAAACAGAAGACGTATTGCCTCTCGCTCTGTAGTCAAATGAGTGTGCGTTCATCATCATCATCATCATCATCATCATCCCCTCATGTCTGACAACAAACACGGAGCCCGAAACTGTCCTGAATGCAAACAGTGTTCTCTGGAATCAGCAAACTGGTGACAATGTGGCCCGGCCAGTTTGTTACTGGCACCGCTCGTCGCTCACATGAATGCACCATGACGGCAGCGCACAGCGACACTTCAAAGAGTGTTCAGGCAGCCCTTTAAACGCTGACACAACGGCATGCCGTTCTGGGAAAATCCCATCCTCAAAGACTATTGATGACAACTCGTGTGCTGCGATCCCGACGCAATTTCTTACATCTTTTCAGGTTTTGAGGTAAACAACCAGAGGAAGGCTGGAAAGCTTCCCGATGCAACCGTATCACACCTTCTCATCACACTGTGACACTATTGGAGCCTGCTTGCACTGCGTTTAAGTCCGAAGTCCTGGGCTACCTACAGCACCTATACCCTCTGTTTACCTTTCCCTCACATCAGATGTGACAAACGGCACAGAACGTCACCTTTGCCACGGATTGTTCTGGTCAGGAAACAGAGGTGCAGTAAAGTAGGACAGGAGGAAACAAAGTGTACGTAAGCGTGCTCGACAAGAGGGAAATGGGGACACAGTCCGTCAGGCAGGTCAGTGGCTGGAATAGTCTGGCACAGAAACGTGGGAAAGGAGACAGGAACTCCCCCAAATACCTACACACAGGTCAGGGAATTCCCTCTGACTCTGACTAGTGTGTGTGTGTGTGTGTGTGTGTGTGTGTGTGTGTGTGTACGGTACGAAGCATGCTGCATGTGTGTGTGCAGTGAGCATGATAGGGCATAAGGACTCAGAGAGCAGGGTTTATGCAGAGAGAGACAACATTGTCTCAACAATGGATAACGGTGGGGGTCACTTAAAGCAAAAAAATAGCGTTAGCTCACACTGCAGTGTTTTAGCAGGCTGGAAGACAAATGGTCAAATAGAAGTACGACTTAAAATGCAATTTTCTTTCCGAACATGCTGGAATGCAATACAAACACAGCACGACCCAAAGAACATTTCCTGCATAATAAAAGTTGTTTCCTTCAGACAATGGTGGAGAGGAGGGTGCACGCATGTTAAGGCCCTCACCCTCTTCCTCACTTGGACTAATGGGCAGTGTTAGGTGTAAATATACTGTGTCACACATTGAGTATATTTGTTTGTTTTTTGTTTACTGACGTAAATAAATATTCTGTAACATTGTCAAATAAATGTATTTTTGCATTTTTTGTCTGAAAAAAAATTGTGACATTATTTCTTGCATGTATCTTTTGAGAAGCACATTGTATGGCAAATTTTTGTACGAAATGTGCTGCATGAATTTGAAGTTTTATTCGTCTTAATATATTTAATTAAATATCATATTATCATTATTATACTGATTTATTAAAAGTATTTTTTTACATTTGAAAACATTTTACATTTGTGTTTGAACTCTGGAAAGCAGCAGGTGGATTTATACTTGAAGGCAACGGCAGTGTCGCCGTGGATACCCGCGGTGTTGGTCTACATGTGTGTTGCTCAGTAAGGAGAAGATTCCTGAGCCCTTCCTCAATTTCCTTCTTTTCCGGCATCAGATGCTTGCAGGAGAAAAAAACCACGAGCTGACCAATCACAGTCCTTGCAGTCTCCAGGTGGCTTCTCATTACCCAACGCCATCTCGACGGGCAGTTACCCTTTAGAGGAGGTGGACGTCGGCCACGGCGTGTTGCCTATGGGGTCAAAACTGTGACTACGCTGTAACCCCTTAAACCCAGAACTATAAATCCCCTTGAGAGATTAAAAGAGCAGGGAGCAGTAACTGCCACCGTTTGTGAACAAAGTAAAAAGTCGAAATATTGATAGAAATATGGTCTAAGAAGTTTGTTCAAAACTAAGCCTACCCGTTTAACACATTTCTGTTAAATATGTAGGGTTAGGGGTCACATAATCAGATGTATTATGGTATTCTTATCATCACGTATACGTGCAAGATCAGAGCCATTCAGAAACAAGTAAGGCATCGACTCCACGGCCACGACGGGACAGATGAAGACAGGAAGAATGCATCGTTTTCTCCCCTCAATAGGCAGCTGTTAAACTACCGTAGAGCGGTTGCAGGGGGAATGCTGAGCTCCCACCCTAATACACAGATAGACTAGACAGTAGCTGTCAGGAGGTAAAACAGGGAAAGGCCACAGGGATTTTATATGTCTGCAGATGCCCCACTCCCTCCCCCCCCAGGAAGTGCAAGAGACTGAAATCGATCCGAGGACGAGACACAGAGAGAGAGAGAGAGAGAGAGAGAGAAGAGACTACCGGAGAGATCACATTAATTACACACACGGTAAGATTGACAACTTCCTGGAATCATACACCCCCCCCCTCCCTTCCTCCCTCCCTCCCTCCCTCCCCTTTGCACTCGCTTCTGAGCATTATCTAATGACACTGTACATGAAGGGGCCTGCTTTCTGGGGTCCACGTCCGACTTTTGCACCGTAGTGGGACCCAATAAATAGTCTCCCATTAGCGTGACTGCGTGAAGACTCACACACGCGGGCCACAGAGAGGACCAGAGCGTCCGACGGCGACAGAGCTGTAATTACATAAAGATTTATTCCGGTGCGCCGATGGGACCCGACAAGCTCGCTTAGTGCGGTTCCTCTCTGATGTTCCCATCGTGAACACCGTCTGGCTTTCAATTAATTCATTACGCGACTCAATATCACCGTCATATTGGAGCACGTGGCTGACGGCCGGGGTCTGTGTGTTGAGTCGGCCTTCATTTAGTCACAGGAAATCAATACAACCACCTCCATCCTCCACCATTATTTCTCCCTGACAGCCACCACCACCCACGCCTTCATTAGCTGGGGAGTGGCATCAGATCACATTCCATCTTGCTTTGATTCGACAGCATTTGGGACTTAATTTAGAGGTCTCGCATTAAAATGTTTTACACAAATTCTGGGCTCAGCTCATAACCCTAACGCTGGACTGTTGCCACACAGCTGTATCGCACCACGGGTTGCCCAAGAAGGCAACGTCTCTGTTCAAATTGCTCTTGTGTCTTTCTTTTCTAATGGTTTTGAGAAATATTTCCATGCCTGCAAAGCCTGTAAAGCTCCCCTTCCTTATTCGCGCCGAAACTGACTTGAACTTCTTTGCCCATTGCGCCTGGTTGCGTGAACAAAGTATGTGGCCACGCAATACGCCCGTCACCTCATCAGCTCTTTCTTCCCCCATCATCGCCAGCATCAGTGTAGCAAAGCACAAGGCCAGACACGGTTCACAGCGATGATGCAATTCTTAGCATTCCCCTGTTAAGAGGGCAGAAAGTGGAGCGACGCCGGCACATAACTCGCTCAGAGAGGTAGAAGCTGACAGGTCACAAGTAAAAAAAAAAAAAAAAAGACCTTCATTCTGGGTGAGTGTGATGAAACAAGAAGAAGGAAAAACACAATCGACTGATTGCTAAAAGGAAAAAAGAAGAAGTTTGCTGGCAAATAAGTGCAAACATCTTCTATTCCATGTCTTATGTGATAATCAAAAAGATGTACACCTCTCCTTGTTTCTCACGCACACGCTGAAAAAGATGAGTGATGGCAGAGCTGACCCCTCATTTAGCGAAGTTCCACTGCTAATTTCAGATGATGTTGTAATTTGCATGGTGGGTTTTGCATGACAAATGTGCGGTCCGAGTGTACGTCACTCAAATGCCGGCGAAGCTGTACTCATTTTTCTGTTTACACAAGCTGGGATGCCGTGACACACTCTTCTGTGTCAGCAGCGCAAAAGGTAGTCGACGGTGATGCATCGCAGACACAGTCCAACACAACAGAGGCTCATTGTATCCACCTAAATTCTTGTTTTCCAGTTTAAAACCGTCACGGTGAAAGCAGAGCTAAAAGCGTCCGAGCTTTGTGGGGTAATCAGAGCTTCCGCTGCTTCTCAAACAATGCCTGAGTCGGATACCCCGCCCCGTCTTGCTTTCCTACAGAGGCACGTTAAAAATGTCCCTCCCATTCTCTGCAGTTCGGCCCGTTCATTTCATGAGACGGTAAAGTACCCAAATATTTGATTCATAATGCGGAAATACCTTTGAGGGAATTGATCTCGTTTTGGATACACCTGCCGTAGTCCATGGTCACTTTCTGGCCTCCTTGTGAAGAATGATGACAGTGAAGGATGTAGATGTTGATGCTAAATGGTTCAATGTTTTTTTCCTCCTTCCTTGTTTAGCTGTAGTGATGGCAGAATCGATGCCTTGTCTAAGTAGATTCCTGTGTCTCAAGTGCTGCAAAGTCTTTTTCAGTCTCTCCTTGGTCACTTTCCTCCTCTGCTGACCGGCACTCTGCTCTGTTTTGGTTCCTGTGATACACCATGTGCACACACACACACACACACACACACGCGCGCGCACACAAACATTTTGTGTGTGCAAGCATCAGAACAGCTCAAAGCTCCTCCCTTGTCCCCTCCTGTTCTCCCTCCACCTCCTCTGCCACCTAAAAAACTGGCTTCTCAGTCACAAACACAGACAGCCACCAAGTCAAACAGCCACCTGCTTCACCACAAACCAGCCAGTCAGGACTTAGAGTAGATTACCTGTCAATCAATCATGACATTGGGAGGGAGTTTGTCAAGGAGATATATATCTATTTATAAGAGCATAAATAGATAGATAGATAGATAGATAGATAGATAGATAGATAGATGGATAGATAGATAGATAGATAGATAGATAGATAGATAGATAAATATATAAAGCAGAGGGTGAAGGCAAGTTATGTTCATGTGTTGAGCAAAACACAGTGAGAAAGATAAAGTAATGTAACATGTGTGTGTGTTTATGCAGAGGGACAGAATCCCAGAGCCACACCCAGATCCCTGCAGTAAATCCCAGGATGAGCCTGCTGCTTACCCAGACCGACCACAAACATAAAGGGGAGATAGAACCACTCTCTCTCTCTCTAATTCCTGACCAAACTAGATCAGCGTTAATTGCACTTTTACCAATTGTTCATCGCTGTAAGCAACAAGGCTCTTTCTGTGGCCGTAGCACAGTAAAACACTAATTCAACTTGGAGATGTGTTGTTCAGAAAAAAAAGCTTTCAGTCTTAGGTAACATCGTGCAATATAATGCAAATCAAATATTGTTTTCGGTATTATTGTAAATTGGTGCTCTCCCAAAATATTCACAGAAATGACATGAATGTTGTTACATTTTGATGAATTATCATCGGTAATGTGGATATGATGATGAGACAAATTATAGGAGGATTACATCATTTAACTGTAAATCAGCTTTTAAAACCAGGAAATGAAATGTATGTGATATTACAATATCCAAAACAATATTTAGTCTCATATCACAATATTGATATAATATGGATGTATTGCCCAGCCCTAGTGTAAATGTTTAATAAAATATTTCTGTATATGTAATGCTCAAATCTATTTTATGTGTCTCTGTAAAAAAACAACAACAACAACAACAACAACATATTATTTAACAGATTCTAAAGTCTAAAGCAGCATTAACTGATGTACACATGCCATCCTATAACAAAGTACAGACCCGGTAGTTTGTTTTAGGAGCTACAGTGGACACTGGGTTTGTAGGAAAAATGGAAAAACAACAACTGTGCAAACAAGCAACAGCAGGAGAGGCAACGTCAATATAACAGCTACCTACCTGAGGCATTTCAGACACACTCGGCCAATGAAAAGCAAACAAAAAGCCTGAAGCACCAAAGGAAGGGGAAGGATGGCTATACATTTTCAGATCTGCAGGCATGCTAAAAATGTATGAAAGAAGTGCTTGAACTGTCGGTGCCCCTGAGCCTCCTTGTGCTGGCTCATAGGGACTATATTCACAACAATGTTGTTCATACCTCCTGTTATTAATTGGAGTAGTCTGCCAATTTATTGCGCTTAATAAGAGAATTGACCTATATCAGATGACAAAAAAAACAACCTCAGATGAAAATCCTTTTCATCTTCAACTTGTTGGCCAAATCTCAAAGCTACTGTTGTTCCTGGACCCCGAACGTGACGCACTGAAAGCATTAATTAATTTCAGAAAAATCTACTGAAAAGCTTTTGATGTGGGTTTGATTTGAGGGACTAACTTGACTCCGGCGACACACAATCTGTGCCTGGTGTGAACAAATCCCAAACTACCCGTAGTCAATAAACTACTCCCTTTGTAGCGAGTGGCTGGCTAAGCATTAACACCCCCCCCCCCCGCCATCACGCAGCAAGCCCTGCTTGTAGCCAGTAGCAAAGGCTGCGGTCACAGTCACAGGAAATGAAACAGAAAGTACCAAAATCAAAATCGAACAACATAAATTATGGCAAATCGATGCGCACTCTAATAACCGGTTAGCTTTGGCCTCGGCTCGGACAGCGGGCGGCCTTTTAGCGGAACTATTATTTAATTCCGCTCCTGCATGGCCCTTTGTACATAATGGAGGACGTCTGGAGCAAAAGACTGACACATCTTTAGCAGCAAATGGAAGTCGAGCTGTTCCGCACAGTCAAGGAGAATTCCATCGTGTGTGTAGTGTGTGTGTGTGTGTAGTGTGTGTGTGTGTGTGTGTGTGTAGTGTGTGTGTGTGTAGTGTGCTGCTTGTGGCAGCCTTATGGCAGCCTTCTGAGTACTTCTTGAGGATTTGTTATACAACAGGCAATACTTATACAACAGAATGACACACACACACACACACACACACACACACACACACACACACACACACTCACGCACCCACACACAGATGGACCCGGCTTTCCGCTAGCTTTGGCTGACATCAGCAGCCCTCTGGACCTGTGCCCGACTCTCTTAACCATGCTCTTGTCACTGGATCAAGTACCATTAATGGCGGCCAGACAATGCAACCGGGGATGTACTGTATATGTAATTAGTTATTAACAACTACAAGTACTTTATGCATAGACTGATCATTGTAAATTACTTATTTTTTTCTCAGGATAGCAGTAGTAGTTTTTCCAACAAGAAAAATGATGACCAAAAGTATTACTTGACAAAAACAAATGTCAACAATATTGTAGTAGTGCCAGTACTGTCAGGTAGAGTTACTTGTTCTTGGAAGGAAGAAGTGATATATTTAGGGACTAAATTCATCAGCAATCCCACTGGAAATGAAGCAAGAATGGCAAAAAAACATCTGCCTCGGAAACAGGGAGGAAAGCACGCTGACACTTAGCTCATTTAGGCCAATGTTATTGTGATATTATCTGGAAACGCGGATGATACTTTCTCTCAGCTTTCTTTCGTGTTGTCATCTGGAAGAAAGAGCCATGGCTTAATGCGGGCCGTAAAACACCTAAAACTTTAAACAAATGACAACAGGCTCTGTGTGACTGTGTGTGTGTGTGCGTGTGTGTGTGTGTGTGTGTGTGTGTGTGTGTGTGTGTGTGTGTGTGTGTGTGTGTGTGTGTGTGTGTGTGTGTGGACCATTAGTCTGTATAAAGCAATAAACTGCCTTTTTCAAAATTGGGATGGACAAGAACATCCCATGTAACCATAAAACAACATATAAACTATAAATAAGTGTTTTAGTTGTTGACTAAAACACAAATTCAAAGACAAGAATTTAACTTAGACTGATCGTACATCACATTATTTTTGTCAAAACATTCAAACGACACTCAAAATGTGCCAATTGACCGTGTATAGAAAACTAATTTGAAAAATATATTTTAAAAACACAGCAGTGTGTTGCTCCCTCGTTCAAACGTTGCCACGCTCTAGTCAGAAAACAAATCTCATTAAGCAACTAAAAAGGGGGGAACAATACTCTCATCGATTCAGGAAATGAGCAACATGTGTTTGTGTCTTTGATTTGCCAACACGATTCGTGTTTAATTTAGTTTAATCAGATTTGCCGACACCATACGCATTGACACATCGCCTGCAGCTGGATATTCAATCGCAGATAATGCCTCTAATTGCAGGAGTAAATTCCTCGGTTAGCGCGAAGACTGGAAATCTAATAGTGGGATTTACCAGTAATTGCTGGATGCAATAAAAACCTGTGAGTAAGTTGTGTCTGACGCAGAGCCAAGACGAGGTCTGGTTGCAGATTTTGGTCAGATTTCTCCACATTGTCCGTATTTGTTGCGGATTTATTACATAATCTGTAAAATGTTTGAGGAGGATCTTGAGAAATATTGTCACACTGCCTCACTCTAACACGGCAACACATGCTTCAGTATCCGTATATCTTCACTTTTATCCCCGTGCTTAGCATTTGGAATGCACAAACGCGGCCCTCCGTCATCCTCTGATGTTTCACTTGGGTGTCAAACAAACCCGGAGGCCTGCAGATGCTCACAACTGCAACGCACTGCAACAAACAACGTCAAACACCAACTCTCCAGCTGGTCAAGGTTACAAGGCTGCATCTCTCGGTCACCGGCAGCGTTTCATAACTGGGTCTTGTGAGGATTGAGAGTTATGAGGAGCGGGGCTTTTGTCATGCCGGCCCCCGGCTGAGCCGGACTTATTTGCTTCCGTGCAGTTTGCGAGGAACCTGCCAATCTACACAAGAGTCGACTGGCAGCCGGACAGCCAGTGAATTGCTGAGGGGTTATTTGGTAAGGCCCGCTATGGCAATCTTCTCCCAGCTTCTGACTAAGCCTCCTTTCTCCGCATCCGTGATGAGTGTATCACTGCAGAGCACGCACAGCTAGATTACTAGAATCCTGTCAGTCCTTCACTTTATTACCTTGACAGAAAACAGAGAAACAGTGTGTGCGTGTGTGTGTGTGTGTGTGTGTGTGTGTGTGTGTGTGTGTGTGTGTGTGTGTGTGTGTGTGTGTGTGTGTGTGTGTGTGTGGACTTATTTTACAGGGTTGTGGGATATTTAACCAAAAAAGAAAACCAACAGGATACAAAAGCAGGTGTTTTCATGTGACCCACATTGCACAATTAAAAAGGTCCCCTGTGCAGACTTTGACCACTAGTAGAACCATGGAGCAATATTTTTTAGGAGCGGGGAAACTTTAGTATCTCACGTACACGAACTGCGCATACTTGACAACATGATACATACTGCTGACCTGCTAATGGTTTCACACTATTCCACTGATAAACAGCTGGTGGTGACAACGTGCCAAGAAATGCAATGCACCAACGAAAGGCAGTGAAGAAGAAGAAGATGCTCCAAAAACTCAGCTCTGCAATGCATTTTCGTGTAAAAACAAACAAATGTCTGAGCAAAGTCCAACTGTCGATGAAGACCGTGAGATGCAGTTGAACGCTCCAGAAAAAAATAGTAAGCGGAACTTGAGGTTGAGGTCAAGAATGAATTTCACACTGGCATTATGGTTCCAAATATAACCTAAACGCGGCTGTCAAAACCTGTTTATGAAGGCATGCATAGAGTACATACAATGCTTCTGATAGAACAGCACTAATAAACATATCAAATGACTACACATCATGGAGCATCAAAGTGATCAATGTAACTTTTAAAAAGTGCGTCGCCGGTTGTTGACATACAGCTTTGTTCCCCATCAGATTGGAGCCTGCTGGCGTTTTATTGAAAATCAAATTGGCGGCGACTCTTTGATCGAGTGGCAGAGCAAAGGCCTGCCATTAGTCATTAGTCATTAGTCATTAGTCATTAGAAACCAAATTAAACCCTCTCACACAGACGGATCTGCTTGGGTGTAAAACTCTGTAACAAAAGCTTGTGCCTTTCATCCAACATAAATGGAGTTGGCGGTTTCTGTGTTGAAGAGTTGGAGATAAGAGCAGCATTTGTCTCCATGACACACGCTTCAAAAAGTTTTTCCATTCCCATTTACAATTGTTACAAGTGAATAAAACATTAAAAGAGTACCATAGTATTGAGCTGACTAAGCCTTGCCTGCTACCCGGTGCCTGTGTCGAGGGATACAAACTGGCTTACAGACTTTGCAACATTTCCAATGGCTCTATTTTATCCGTTTTTTGTTTTCTCCGTTCGGCGTTATTGTTCAGGACAAAGATACTAAACCTTCTTTTTGATACTCTTCACCTACGAGTCTTTCATGGTCCTGCTGGCTCACAGCCCCTCGGCTCTGTCTACATCAGACCGGCAGCCCCGCTGCGGACATCCAGACAAAACATTCCTCCTGTCTGAGGTCACCCGGCCACTCAAAGCCCAATGGGCCGGCTTAAAGCCCTGGGCAGCAGTCAGCAGGAGACCAGCCTCCGCGCCCAGAGAGACGGCCTCTGTTTTAGCCTGCGATACAATATTTAAGCCAACGGACTGAATACAACAGATCACAGCCCGTCAGTCAGGGACGTGGTGTACTGTGAAGGGAAAGTATATCTATTTTGTTGGACGTTGTTGTTTCTGCTATTTTAGCTGGAATTTTACTTAAAACCCACTGAGAGATTATTTCTGATTTTAATGTGTCGTTAGTGTACACAAAGCTGAAAAAAGAACGTATCCACGTTAACAGCCAAACATCCAGCTGTTTAAACCCCCGACAGGGAGCCGACTTTCCTCCCATGCTGACACAAGAGTGACTGCTGAGGAATTCTGGGAATTGAGACGGAGGGGAAGCGAGGCATGGAGCAGATGACCCCTGTGGGTTTCCTCCCATGCTCGACCCTTAAAAAGACCCAAGGGAGGCTTTTTAAGTTGTGTGAGGTCGCTCCCTATGAAGAGCCTCCCCGTTCGGACATTTGGATGAATCACAGCAGAGAGGCGGACACTGGACGGTTCTGCTCCGAGTCACATCCTATTCGCAGAAAGGAGATATGGAGGGTGTGATTTAGAGATTTCTGCAGTGGACAAGGAGCAAGCTAGGGCCCCCCAAAGGTCCTCCTCCCCCCCTACCTCCAACCCACGCTCTGACTCATTGGCTCTCACTGAGAATCAGTTGCTTGGAGCTGGACCAACACCATTACTGGAGAGAGGCTGTCATTTCATCTTTATTTAGATTTGGCTACTGAAGGAGAAGAGAGGAGGTTAATCCAGGCTCTGATTAAAAGACGATCGTAGAAGACCTCGAAGGTGCCTGCGATGCAACGGAACATGATAGTCATCCATTTCAACTACCGTTCAAGATGTCCTGGAAAGCTTTTTATCCCCTCAGGTTTTCCTTAAAAGACTCTTGCTCTTTTGATAGTCAGGTCTGTTGTTGTGAGGACAATGATCCACTAGGGGCTGTGCTTGCCCTGTGAAGCCCAAATAAGCTCAACGGGCCCGAGGAGAGGTGAGAGGAGTCGACAGCAAACCAAATATGATGAACCTGTTCAGTGCTAGAACGTACAGTCGTAAAAAGATCATGAACAATGTATGAAAACTAAATGTTTAATAATTTCTCATTCAAACCGGAGTACCCTCGAGAGCAGCGGTAAATGTTAGAGTAGTTATACACGTCCATCAATTATGAATACGACACTTAGTAATATGCATACCTAATAAATGGAACGTACTTCCTGTCAATCAGATACTCTCTAAACCCGCAGGGCCTCTACAGGGAGAGGCGGGAACCTCCAGAGGCCTGGAAGCTGGACGCTCTCATGGAAACACGGTCTTTGCCAAGCGATGCCCCCCATGGGGGCTTGAGGGAAAGTACAGGGAGCTGGCAGTGTGCGTGGATGGAAAAGCGTGACACTGCCGCGGGCTCTCGTCACCATTCAAACCAGTCAGATTACACTGGTGGGGCACGCCACTGGTGCTTTGTTTACTGCTGTAGGCACAGCAGGGAAGATGACCTCGAGACCTGAAACTTACACGGTTTCCGGGGATGAGAACCAAATGAGAGGCGGCTCGTAATGTGTTCCATCTGAATGACACCTCTGGTAAAAGTGAAAGGGAGTCAAATGGTAGATATGGGGACATTTTTTTTCAATATCCTTTTTTATGGAATCTTCAATTATTTAAATCTTGAAATAAAAGCAAATATTAGTAGATACATACAAAGTAATAATATGTAAAGGTATGGTACAGGTGTGTGATGGGAAAATATGTGTGTGACTAATAGAAAATGATAGAGAGTCTATTAATTAAGGACTTTGTTAATAACACAATAAAATGTGTATGGTGTTTAGCTGTTAGACTCTGAAACTAAACTCCTGTGCTCAGCAATTTTCTGGAATGTGCCATATGCCATAGATATGAGATAAAACCTAGCAAACGGTCTTACAGAAGTTGCGAAACAAGAACACAGTGTCAACAATCATGGTCAGAATCCCCAATGCATGAGAAGCTTACTGTTGGACGTTGTATAAATTATGATGTGATTTGTGAAATGTTGAGACATTTGCTACAGGCTGCGGAGCATACAGTTGTTGTGAATCTCTCCCTTGCAAACAATAAAACAAGACAAACTTGATTTTCTAAAGACTTTATCCATTTCTTAACTTCGGCTTCTTCTCCTGATTAACGTACAAATGTTCCATAACAGGTGCAACTATTGATTATTTTCAGTATTGATTAATCAACTCTATAGAATGTCAGTAAATAGTGGAAAGGCCAAAGTTTACGACCCCACCCCTTCAAAATCCAAAGAAATTTGGTTTGAAACAATTAGTTGATTGATTAACTGTTTGAAAGACAATTAATCATCAATTATTTTAATAATCATCTACTTGCTTCGGCCATTAAATATAAAAATACCAAAGTGTCTGGCTCCAGCTTCTCGAATGTGAAGATTTGTTTCCTTTCTTTGTCGTACCTGGATGAAGTTGAAGGCATCACTTTGCACTCTGGAAGATTGTGACAGGCGTAAAAAGTTTTTTTCAGCTAACCACCATGGAGGACTAAGAAAACCAGAAAATATTCACATTTAAGAAGCTAGACCAGTGGTTTATTTTGGGAGGGGGGATTACAAAATACTGAAATGATTAATTGATCATCGTAATTTTCTGTCAATGCACTAATGACTAATTGGTTCAGCTCTTACTATATACGTTCTGTAACCAGTATACATTTTTGACAGTTTTGGAAACCCAACCTAAAAGCTCTCCAGATGTAGAGATGGGGCCCACTGTGAGAACAGGCCTCCCATCTCACCTTGTACAGATCCCTTCATCTAAAACAAACTGCAACCATGAACCTGATCACCTCAGTGGCCAATGCTCCAACGTGCACTGCTTTCTCTTCCTCTTCATTTCTGCTTAGCATCATCTTATTTGTTTCACTTTCATTTCAGCACCCGGTCTCCCTACTTCCTGTCCGTCTTCTCTCCCACACTCTCCGAGTGCCTCATCATCTTTTTTTGTCTCCGCTATGCATGACGGGGAGTTTCCGCCGGAGGCGCCGCTCTGACTGCTGGTTCGCTAAGCTCTCCTCCCGGGATGGGTGGAGGGACTCTTCCTACACGTCTGACAGATTCACATCGATTCTTCCAGAGACCTTTCAATCTCCCCAAAAAATTGACCTTGAGGCTGTCTTAGTCGAGCCTAATGACCAGAGGAAGAATATGTCTCTTTCAGCTGTCACCCTTGGCCAAGACTCAGAAGGAGGGCTGTCGCTTTGTATTCAAAATTTTAACTACTGTTAAGAATTAAGTATTTGGTCTTTAATCCTCCGTTTAAAGTAGAAGTTCTAAGTTTGGATTTGGTATATTTCTTGCTTTTTTCTAGACTATTAGGAGGTGAAGGTTGTTAGAAACCCCCACGTGTCTATATGTGACATATTGCACCGTTGGACATCCTTGTACTTCAGCGGTGCAACGTTGCTTCTGGCACAACTTTAAGTACGGTATACACGTCAACTGAGTGAGTAACGTACGGTCATATCATATTCTAGATCCATCACTCCTGGCCTTCAGCTGTGAAATTCATGGAATGGATGTAAAGTCCAACGATTAATGATTTATACCGGAGTTCATGGCATTCAACCACCTCCCCCCCTCCCCCCCTTCATGTAAGCTTCCACGGTTTTGCTACACGTCAAGTGCCGCGTAGGGCCTTAACTGCGATAACAGCTGGAACAACTAAGCGAGAGCAAGGTAATATATTGCAAAGTGGTTTCATTCCACGCAAATGCACTTTTCAAAACACACAACCTTGACGAGATGAAAGGTTTCGGGGGAGCAACTGGAGCCCGGCCATGCTTTGTGTCCCGACACGACATGGTTTGACCGAGTCACAGTGCCGCTACAGGAAGGCCAGAATTAGCAGTGATTTGAAGTTTGAGATAAGAAAGCAAACAACAAGCAGTTTTTAATGTGGTTTTTTTTCCAGGGTTGTCGGGCACGCCCCTCAGAGACCCGCCGGTCAGCAGACACACAAACGCACCGGAGGCCCCCCATTTAGTGTTCTATCGCCTCAGAAGCTGCTTTATTTCTCAAACAGATCTTCCCTTTTATGTAATGCCGGTTTGCGCAGCCCCTTTTTGGCGAAATCATGGAGCCAGTCACACCATTTAGGGTAGTTTTTAAACTAACTGCGTCAAAGCCGGAGAGAATACGTCTGCAGAAGGTATTTGGAGCTGCTAACAAGCTTTACTCCTCCGTCTTTGGTATCTCAGACCCAAAGAGATTAAGTGATCTGCTAACAGAGTAGAATGTAACAAGCTCTTCCTTGTGGCGTGTTTGCAGTCCCCGAGTGTGTGTGTGTGTGTGTGTGTGTGTGTGTGTGTGGGTGGGTGTGTGGGAGTGGGAGTGGGAGTGGGAGTGAATGTGAGAAACTTCATGTCGAATGTCAGTGTGTTTTCGTTGGCGTGTGTGCGTGGGCTTGTGGGGCACATTCCCCCCCGTTGTCAGCTGTGTGGGGTGACCTGCTGTGACATTCCCGGCCTGTGTGGTGACCGTCACACAGCTCCAGTTGCCCTGAATGCCACTGACCAGCAATAAACTCTTTGCCCGTCAAGTGTCAGGAAATGACAGGGCCGACTAAGAACTAGGCCGACCCGCTCATGAATACTCACCAGGTAACACACATCACCACGCGTCAGATCATGCGCAGAGGGGTGTTTCCGTCATCGCTCACTTTGAATATAATTACTCCGAAGTCTATTTAAGTACCGTTGGCAATAAAGCGGAAATGTTTCCACTTGCCCTGGCTTCCAGAATCTGGACGCGTTTCAATTCAATGAAATTACTCCAGCTCAAAAAGTTCTTGTCTTCCCTCAACAGAGTGCTCCTTCACAGTGGAGACAGAGGTTTCTATCGACTCAACAGAACTGTGGAACAGATATACTTCAATTACTGTAAGCGTATGTCAAACAGCCTGTGCACTGTCCGCTTTCACAGAATCCTGTCCTCATTTGTCTTCCTTTCAAACTGTCTGTGAAAATTGGCGGGTGTTTACAGTGGCGAGGCGGATTCAGGACCGTCCCTGTGACCGGCACACTCGACTCTCACCCTTTCCAAAATAAGGGCATGGAACGGAACTAAGTTCAAGGTCATTTTGAACACTTTTGAAAGGATCAAATGTTGGCAAAACAGCTTTTGTTTAAGATCAAACATGCCTTTTCAATTCCTAAATCCAAAATTCTACCGGGGCAGTCTCAGGATAAAGATCAAACACCTGTCACTGTGCAAAGAAAATAGCACCTGCAGTCTGTGGTTACTTAAATTTAGAAATAAGGATATTGTTTCTGTGTAAACTCACCAACAACTGTGCAAATGTTAACTTGTTCTGTGTAAAGTTATGTGCAGGACTATTTCTTGGCCGGGTGCAGTGAGTTTCTGGAGTCCTGACACCACTGTGAGATTTCCTGGAAAACCAGTGGAGAAACAAAGGAGATCTAACATGTTAATAGGTGAGCTCGAAGATGCTGGTTGGGAGATTTCTTTATTATTATTTTGGACAGAAGCAGGCTAGCTGTTGCCCTCTGCTTCCAGTCTTTATGCTAAGCTAAGCTAATGGCCTACTAGCTCTAGCTTTGCATTTACCCTACTGGCATGACAGTGGTACCCATCTGCTCATCTCGTGGTAAAAAGAGTTTTTCCCAAAATGTTGAACTGTCCCGTTAAAAAAACGTCCAAGAACACGTGGCATCTGTTTGCCACATAATAACCTCACTTCCTCCCCTTATCTACCTATCTCTCTCTCTCCCACACACATGGTTGCGTTCAGGCACACACACATGCAGGCACTTCAGTCCAATTTTCATTGTCATTTGAGAGGGGAGGGGTGGGAAACGAGGGGGAGGGAAGGTTCTCCAAGCTTTGGAGGTAGTGACTCCTCCGGCTTTTAAAAAGACCTTTCCATCTACAGTAGTATGCTGCACCAACGGTGTGCATGTGAGCGTGCGTATGTGTTTGTGTGTGTGTGTGTGTGTGTGTGTGTGATATAAGCTGTACTTCGTCGGGATGTTTTTGTTTTCCCCATTAACTTTTTCATAGCCCATGGAGCCTTGAAGCTACCATCCCAGACTAATACTGGACTTCATAAAGCACCCTGCAGTACAAAGCAGAGACACAGAGGGTCTTTGTGTCAGAAACAACCCAGGTGCTACAACCCAAGTATTTTCCACACAAATGTGTTTTCCACACTCTTTTTCCCTCTCAAACCACAAAGCCATGTGTTTCAGACCTTGTAAAAATCGGTGGGGGGGAGGGGGAGAGAGAGGGTCCACGGGGATTCTAGTTTGTGTTAAAATTACAGGTCCAAGTTGGAAGACTGAAAGGTTTGGTGCTCCAATGTGATGTTTGATGGCATAATGAAATGAAAGCTGCCACTCAGTCTGCTAGTTAAGCAGTTATTTTGCAGTTCAAAGGAGACAAGATGTCAGATTAACTGGGATCATCAGTGCCGTCGGTGGCGGACGTCGTCATCTAGAGGACTGCTGCGCGGCAACAGGCAGTGAGACAGCAGATATACATGCGTCTGACTCAGCAATGTCACACACTCAGGCAGGAGCATGACTCTGAAAGGCTGAGTCAGGGTTTAAATGGGTTTAACCGAATGTGTGCGAGGTCTGTGTACATTAGCATCATGTTGGCTCGTGAAGGTTGAAGGTGACGCCGTATCTCAGCCAGAGGGTCGGAGTTTCTTTTTGAACGTTTTGTCAAAAACACTGCTGATGTTGAACATCCTTGAGGCCGTGAAATTTCAATAATTCCAATTATGAGCGACAATGATGGTCTAAAAACAGCTTGACGTTAAATACCAAGAGATCCTGGAACGTGTTGTAATATTAGGAAAATGCTGGTTATTTATTTATGTATTTGCAGCCTTTTTTTTTGCACATCACTTTCTATCGTTATAAAAAAGTGTACGAATCAGAAAACAAAAGCAAGGATAGTGGATCGTGTGCACGTTTGATCCCAGCTGGGTACAGTATAGGGTTACTTTTGTCTTTATTATGCATTTAAACGGAATTTTAGATTCAGCTCAACAGCAATCGACACTTTTGGATTCGCAATTATAACATTTGGATTTGAATTAATACATTTTAAATCACGAATTTGACTGCAGGGACAATAGTTTTGCTCTCAAATAAATTTTCTGGATTGCAGTGTGGGGAGTTGCTTGATTGCATAATGAAGACACAGAAGTAACCCCAGAGTACAGGTTCAGGACTAAATATAGCACACAAAAGAGAGAAGAAAGGTTGTCCGCACATTGACATTTTTAAGCTCCCAAATGTGGGATAGATGCAGAATTTTGACCAACCGTCAGCTTATCTAAACGGCTTTATTTGGAGGTCAAACAGAAAATGAACAGACCCAGCATCTTGGTAATAAGCCCTCATCGCAGAGAGAGCAAGTACAGTCAGTCACCGTTGACCCAGGATACAGGTCTATGGCTGGGATGGATGTTTCAAAACACAGTGTAGGTAATAATTTAACTGTTTGTCTTCTTTCGAAGTTTGACAATCCAAGCGGCTTGTTTAAAACCAGCCCGTGATCATTCTCAGGGCGTCAAATACCTCCGCTTTGTCACGCCCCCCCGCCTGGCATCTGATACCGACGCAAAAGGCTCCATTTGGTCTCTGTATTCTAAAAATCTGGTTTAGTGTCATGACATCTATAGTTTATATTGTTTTATGTATCTCAGTATTCATCACTGAGTGTACACCAGCATCCAACGTCACTCCCTGTCTCTTGTTAACATTCTCTAGTTCTTTCTTTTATTCACCTCGTTTCTGTTTCTCTCTCTCTCTCTCTCTCTCTCTCTCTCTCTCTCTCTCTCTCTCTCTCTCTCTCTCTCTCGCTCACATTCCACCACTCACACACTAACATAGTCATAAAACACCAGAGATTCAAGCATAAAAGAACTGCAGCTCTGTGAAAATGTTGAGCGTTTGACGGGAAGGCCGACAGATTGGGGGAGCATCCCACCGGAGCTTCTCTCTCTCTCTCTCTTTCTCTCTCTCTCTCCCCCAAAAAAGGATGATAAGGAATCCCAGCATAGTCGCGCTTATCAAGCCCTGCCCCACATTAACCTTTGGCCTGAGCCGTGTGTCAGCGCTGATCTATCACAGGCAGCAGGATGCTGACACACGTGAAAAACAAAATAAAACGGACAAAATAAAGAAACAGGAACAACCCACTGTCCTTTTCCTGCTACACAAATGTGACATCGCTCATGGCAAAGCAGCAGTATGGCTGAAGGGACAAAGCTCAGCACTTTCTGAGGCACACACACACACACACACACACACACACACACGTGTGTGTGCCTCAGAACGGGCTTAATGTGGCACTTCATTTGGGCTGGTATATTTAACGGAAATATAATAACAGAAAAGTTCCATTACAGAGATTTTCCTGTTTAGTTTGCATGGCGGGTAACTGGCAGCTTCCTGCTCTAAAAAGGGCACCGTTTGGCTGCCCTGCAATTACGGGGAAATGTCCTAAAATGTCCTGCAACTGTATAAAGACACACACACATACACACACACACACACACACACACCAAATCTACAGATTTTGTACCAACGGCCTACTTTCCATGAGCGTTTCACCTGGCGCCAGCGTCCGTGTACGGCCGACCTATGAATTCAGCACTTTGTGTTTGTAGCAGTCAGAGTGGGCTCGGGCTAAAGAACAGCTTACTGCAGCGGGAGGAAGGAAAATAAGCTGCACAAGTTGAACTGATATTACTGGCAGCAATAAAACGGTCATCATATTTACGTGAGGTTCTTATAGGTGCGTTGTGTGTGTGTGAGGCGACACATTATGTTCTGTGTTTTGACTTTGATCCGTTGGCCAGTCAGACTGAATAACTCGATAAATGATGTCAGCTCAAAGCTCACGGAGCGGCCGGCGTGGCGGTTGACTCCCAGTCCAGTTTATCTTCTTGTGGCTGGAGCGAAACTCTAGCTTGGACATTAGATGACAGTTAGTGGAGATGCAAATCCACCGCAGCGGCAGCAGACAGAGATAACTCTTTCTGCTCTTCAGGCACAGGGCATGGACCCATAATGCAATGCAGCCACGAGACTGGTTAGATGTACCTTCTTCCCGTTCTTTCTTGTTGTTAATGCCCTGCTGCTATTATTACTGTATCAGTCCCTCTGCCGTGTAATGAAAGGACTGAAAGTGGAATGAGCGAGAGTTGAGGGACAGAAACAGAAACTAGATAAGAAAATCAACGTATTTGAACGGCAACATCTCATTTTGTGAGTAATAAGTGAAATACCTCGGCCTCACATGTGAGTGAGTGCTACCCACTTAATGCGGGGGTCAAGTGTTTTTCTCAAGGGCACTTTTCTATCGTTTTCTCCGACCTCTCTGTTAACACTTCTAAGATGTCTGTCGCCGCTCAGGAGCCACAACTTTTGGAATTGAAATCATTCGTCATAGCGGCGCAGCAGGACAGGGAAAGACCAAAAGACCTCACTGGCATGAGCGCCGAGTTCTGACCAGTCGCAAGCGTGTGATGGGAACCTGCAGGCGACTCACTCACTCAGCTGCTTCCAACAGACACACACACCCCAACAGTAGGTTTTAAAATACACATTACTTAAACATGCCATCCCACACGCACACATTCTCAGTCGCCTGTCGGCTTTTTAAAGATTCATTCATTCACAAGTCTGTGTGATGAATCGCTTCCCACACCACTTCTCACCTCGCGCAATGACACATAGGCTACTGTTGAATACAATCCACTGCAGTCATTCATAAAGATAGCTACACTGTATGTCTGTATTGGTGAGGATAGAAAAAAATATTATTTATACGGTCATCACTGGCAAAAAGAAAGATGCGATCATCATGGTTTATATTCTTGTCTTGACACTGCAGTTTCTTTTAAGCACATCAAAGCTAGACTTAGCTTAATAATTCACAAATGTTTGATTATTTTTCTTTCCCATCGCTAAGAAGAAACTGGAATTTAAATTACCTTGAGAGCAGACAATCAAGCCAGTCAAAAATAACTGTTTAATTGGCCAGCTGAACATGGCCACGGCTACATTTATGGGTTATTTTAAGCCCCGCGGGGCATAGGACAGGGCCTTGCAGGACACACGGCGGGTGTGTGTGTGTTTGGGGGGCGGGGGGGACAATATGGATTCCAGCCGTGTCTGTGCACCCTCAGCAGTCCACCCGACATGAACAGGGCAATCCCCCGCTCAGGCCGCCCGGCAACATCGACATCAGCTGCTCACAAATTGCCCTAGAGGACAGTGGGAAGACAGCCAGGCTTTTACCGAGCAGCCGGCTACAATTTAGAGCAGGCATGAGACAGCCGTGAGTAGCATTAGAGAGCAGCAGACCGACTGATTGACAATAATTGCATTTGAACCTATTTGGAAAGTATTGTTGATATTAAATCCAACATGATATATATCTTCTTGTTTTTCCAGTTTGTTTTTTCTATTCTTAAAATTGTTGTGTCAAATATGTTACCACCAGGAAATTATTACCACTTTTACCTGTAGACATTAGTATAGTATGATCCGTGAATGAGAATGGAAGCTTCTAGCCTTTTCACTACCTTTTACAGAGATGAGCAAGATTAAAGCCTTAGTTGGACATGAGCTGACGTGGAACCTTGGTGAGAAAATAGTTGGATGTTTTGATAGCGAGAAATATGTGAAAATGTTGCCCTGTGAAGGGCAGCGTCCGATGGACACTTTCAACCCTTGTTGATGCAGCAAGCATAAATAAATAAAGGTTGGGAATCTAACGTGCGCTTGGCTAACTAAGCCATGCTATTGGACAAATAAAAATTTTGACCTGATGATGGATGAAATTAAATGGATGAAAAGTCATTACCAACATCAAAATCTGTACAGAATTTCGCGAAAATCCATCCAATAGTTGTCAAAACATGTCCTTCTAAACCACAAATGTTTAACCTCACGGTGGCACTACAGAGAAAAGTCCAGGGTTCAACCCATCCAATATTTGTTGGGATATTTCAGTCTGGACCAAAGTGATGAACCAACCAACCGACAAGTTGATATTGCCTGACCGATAAAGCCCCGCTGCGGCCGTTTCTAAAAAAATGTCTTGTACCATTTATTGTCTCCATGAATCTGAAGAGATGTATAAACACCACAGAGACACCGCAGAGGAATGGTGGACAAGTTGTAACATCCTCTTTGCCACGGCTCTGGGACGGCTGAAGGGAAATGTAGAAACACAAATCATGCCAATGCCAAGGGACAGTCTTCCCTTACAAGTTGGAATAGGCCGACAGCGCCCTGATAGGCAAACATCCACACCTGGAAGTTGTGTGCTGTATCAAGAAGTCATCGGTGATTACATAGGCAAATGATTTCTTTGCATGGCAGCATGTTGAAGATATCATGAGACATCTTTCTGACATCCAGTAAAAGGTTTTACATATTATCAGCTTGCAGCTAGAGCCAGCAAGAAATATTGGCCTTTGTGTCTGAGCCAGTACATAGGACATGTATTTCTTCAACAATTATGTTTTGGAGGATAATAATGGACAGATCGGCCTCAGTCTGTCTTTGTATGTGGCAGTATGTGGAGAATATGGACAAGGATGGGTATTCAGGACAGTCTGGTTGTATTCTGGAGGGATAAAGATGAGTATCTGAGCAACTCAAAGACATTGGTACTGCTGGGCACCTTGAGAATGTTTATGAACCAAATACTTTCCATGATGAAGCATCGGGAGGTATATCCACACACACACAGCCTATTATGATGTATACTGAGACCTTTAGAGTCCCAACAGTAGGAAAAAGACTCATAGGTTTACAAGTCTTCCTACACTGTTCAATGTTCTACAGAAATATAGCTTGGGTTATGTGTCATGGTTTAGAGGGATGCTGCAGAATATGTATACGTGTAAAAAATGAGAAACTAAGTCAAAAGGTGCAATAAGCTCTCTGATTGGCTGTGTCATCGGCGTGCCTTAATAAGGAGAGCGGGACCTCAGTGGAGAACAGACACCATCAAGGAGGGAACCTAACAGAACGCCTGGAACATAAACACCTGCCACAGAGCCGGCTCCTGCTTCCCATTACCTCCTGGTACAGAAACAGCACCGCAAACACAGACATCTGACACACACACACACACACACACACACACACACACACACACACACACACAAACAGAAACAGAAACAGAAAAGCATGCACACTTCTGGCAAATGCGCTCTGACGTTTTATCAATATCACAAATTCAAGACCACATTTCCCATGACACCCGGTTGCTGATTGCCTTACTCTACAGCACATGTTGGAAGTCAGTTTCCTATCAGTCTTTCACTTTTTCCACAATACGACCTCCAAAAATCCCAAAGCCTTCAAGCGCTATTTGCACATGATAACAGCCCCTTCTTCCTGGTTTGTGTCACAGAGCAATCTACCCTTCGTCCTCTGGATTTCCTATGAAATCCAACCCAATGACACACAAGGCAGAGGCCAGTATTGCCTCTGTGGCAATGGCGCTGTTTTGCTTACACTGATTAAACTGACATTTAAAATCGACGCCGGAGAGCACTTCAAAAGAAAAAAGAAAAATATTTGAGACATCCACACGACTAGACCCACTGTCAAAGGAAAACATGCAAACATTCTGATATGGAGAAAAATAAGCAACAGTGATTCAGCAAAAGCTCAGCCGCCAAATCCTCAACGAGAGAGAGAGCGGGGGCGAGGGGGGGAACCGAAAACTGGGGCAATATTTATAGAGGAGCTCTTCCTCTTCGCGATGATCTGTTGGAACGGAACAGATGCAACATGAAAGAGGAAAAAGAAATAAATCTAGCAGAGGGAAGAGTGAGAGAATATTAACACCAGATATGGACGGGGGATGAAACCTAAACCAAACTTTGAAATGAAGCTCCTGGAGGATGCTGCTGGCAAAAGTGAGTGCAGAGATGCGTTATGGGATGGATTGGCTCTGCTATGGATGTGGATTTGCTTTCACCCGTCGGAACTAACTCGTCCTCATCCTTCGGATCACCATCTCTCTCTCTCTCTCTCTCTCTCTCTCTCTCTCTCTCTCTCTCTCTGGATTAATTTCTGCACTGCACAAAGATCCCCCCCCCCCCACACCCAAAAAAAAGTAAAGTATGTAAAATAATACAGCATCCAGGCATGCAGAGCTGCACACGAGCAGATAAAGGGATGAAGGGATGCCTTGAGATGAATGTTTGCTGTGGAAAGCTCCCTGCGTCGAATTATTGAATTTCACCGCCGCTCAGCGGCACCTGTTCCCCTCTGTTGTGACTGGATAACAATCAAGCAGAGCGCTCACACTTTAACTTAACCCCTCTCTTCATCCCGCCGAGGTCAGAGGTCAGCGGTTTGTTTGCTTGGTGCAACATATCAAAGAGAAGAACACTACGCTGCAAATCCGGCGGACTCTCGCTGCACACACACTGAGGGAGGCGGCGTGGAAGAGTGACAGCGAACATGTGCGCCAATCAATAAAACACTCAGCAGGCAAGAGACGCAGCGCGCGCTCCGTTTCAACACACAACAGTCACGTGTTTGCACCTGTGCAGAGTCCATAACACCCAAAATAGACAAACGAATAAAAGCCTGTCCACCGACAAACATGCAAAGTCACATCGTCCGTCATCACATTGAGTCGTGCAGTGTCTGTCATCACTGTAATGTGAGCTCAGGCTCACCCACCTTTGTACTTCTCTCGGACGTTTTCGTAAGCCTGGATGAAGTCCTGCTCATCGGCGTTCGGAGGCAGGAAGGCGGGCTCGTACATGGCCATGCTGGCGCTCTCACCCTCTTCTTATTCTTCTTCGTCTTCTTCTTCTTCTTCTTATTCTTCTTCTTTTTCTTCTTCTTCTTCTTCTCCTCCTCCTCCTCTTCCTCTCTGCCTCTTCCCTCTTCTCTTTTGGGTCAGCTCTCTGTGCGTCTGGATGTGTGTGAGGCAGCCTGTGCCGTCCTCCTTCTGCTATCTCTCTCTCTCTCGCTCTCTCTCTCAGCTGTGTGTGAACCCTCCACAGCTCCGAACTTCATTCCACACAGCCCCGGCGCCCCGCCACCCCCCCATCCCCCCCAACCCCCAACCCTCAAACCCTCCCCCTCCACCTCTCTCCCATAACCTCCCATAGCCCGGCTCAGAAATAATCATATAAATGTCAGGCCCCTCCTCTTAAAGATACACAGACTGGGCCTGCTTGCCAGGCACGAGCAGAGCAGCAAGACTCACGGAGCAGCAGCGTGCAGTCAGGCTCTCCGGTAGCACTACAACTGGATCAGACGGTGATGGATGGCCAGCAGATTGTCGAAGGCTGCCGAAGCACGGACACACTCCTCTTACTGTCAGACCAACGGTACAGATTCAATTCAACTGGGTGTGACCCTGTAATATACTCATGACTGAAATATAGCACCATAGATCTACAATAAAAAAAAAGAAATGGTACAATGACGGCAGTTCAGTATCCACAGACGGCCACGAGACTACAGGCATCGCAGACGTTAATCAACTATTTCAACTATTTCATTCACTTATTTTGTTGTATTTAAGCCTTAAAATCGTATACTGTTTCATTGTTACTTTATCAATCTAGTTTTTATTTCATGCTGTTTTACTACTACAATTGTAATTGAATTCTATTGCACTTTTGTGATCTTGTGTGCATTTGTCTCAAATTTGTAATTGTAAAATAATTTAATTAAATTTGTTGTTTTCACAATCCACACTCGTTCCGTCTTATTTTTGGCTCGTCAGTCACCTATGAAGCCCTTTGAACTGCACTAACCTGTATGAAAGGTGCTACACACATAACGATTGGTTGGTTGGTTGGTTGATTGATTGGTTGGTTGGTTGGTTGGTTGACTGATATCCAGAGTGAGGTGGCCCCTGCGCTCTTAACTTGTGTAGGCCATCAAGTGACTTTTTTTAATATGTCCTCGTTACTTGTTTGAGGGCTTCTGCGCTTTTAACCCGTGTTGCCTATAAAAAAAGGTTTGTGACAATTCTCACATCCTGCGAGAGCTGGAAATGTTTTGGAAATTTCAGAATGAGACCTCTGAACAGTCATTTTACTAGTTTCTGGCAAGTTGCCATATTTCTAAAAGTTCTGTCAAAAATAATATCACCACAGTCGCTGCAAAACCTGCATAGGTGCCCCAAAAATGAAATCAGGCTGAATACTCAGTCGTCCCTTACTATTTAAAGATACTATGGCCAAGTTATAACGCCTTAATTTAATCGCATTTAGAAAGGAAGCAGCCAGTCGCTGCGGGACATAATCTCATAACAAAGGAGATGTCCAACCTGTTTGTACCGCAGTGACAAACTCCAGATGGTAGCTGTTTTTTTTCCAGCCAGCCACAGAGAAAGTTGATGCCTGCAGCGCGATGAATACATTCAAAGTGCAGATATGCCCTTGACATCCACCGGGAACGTCAACTGTTGGGGTAGCTAGCCACTGAATATTCAACAGATGCCCTGACCAGCCGAGCTGATGACAGTCCAGACCAGAATAATTTATGGGGGAAAGAAGAAAATAAATCAACAACTACAAGTCATACATGCCAAGACGTCAGTGGTCATCTTAATTAAATTTAGCGGCTTTATTGTTGTGTTAAAAACATGATGCATTTGCAAGATGCTTTGATTAATACCAATGCAAGTTGTGGCATTAAATAATGATTAATAACAGTGACCGTCGAGTGTGTCAACAAACGGAGACATACTGTGCAGAGTTGATGGCTGAAGCCAGCTAGACTGTGTCGCAATCTAAAAACAATGTCTTGTCGAGGAGTTTTATGACGGCAGGCCTCATAAATTAACGATGAGGAAAGTAAAGACATATATATATCAGCCTGCACTATTTCTGTGCTGGTTTGCGTAGGAGTCCGCCTCAGCACAATAGCGGAGATTTGATGAAGGAAAAGGAAAATCCCTGCAGCTCCGCCCGTACAGCAGACACGTCTTTGGCCAAGGGCCGAACTGACATCAGCCAGGACTCTTTCCTGAGAGGAAACGCGATAAGGCCACTCCAAACTCTCTGCTGCTGCAGAGGGCAGTATGTGTGTGTGTGTGTGTGTGTGTGTGTGTGTGTGTGTGTGTGTGTGTGTGTGTGTGTGTGTGTATCTAAACAATCTCTCCAACCAGACATTTTACAAGCAAAAACAGCATTAGGCACTCACTCAAGCATGTTTTCTTAATTGCAAATTTCAGCCTCAATTTAAATTAAATTCAATTAAATGTTTTGACATGTTTCTTAGACCTTACTAGAAGGGCTTCCTCCTCTTAGTCGACGAAGATTTCTTTAGTTGATTGGTCGTTGTTTTTGCTTTTTTTAATGCTGAATGATTGAAACTCAGTTTTACATATCTGTCTGTCAAATCAACTAGTCAAGTGTCAAGGACAGTATTATTTCCTATGTTTATTTGATAACAATAGTTTTATTTTATTTTTTATTTTATAGTATATAATAAGTGGACTTGATAAGGAACAGTATTCAGGGTTCATTACAACATGAATTGTGAAATGTGGACATACAGAAGTATTTTAAGGCATATTATAATACACATGCAATTCAAACCACCATAAGTGCAACTGTGCGTCCCAAATTGTTCACATTATTCTTTATAAAAGACACAGTGCATGTCCACCATAAGACAGTGGGGCTTCTCTTATAAAAAAAAAAAGAAAATGCATGGCTGTATATATAAGCATCCTTTAAAAGCCCAGTGCACATAGAGATATTCATATTTGCAGTCACATCAGCTAAATGCTTATGTCTCCCTTTAAATGGGGTTGAGGCCTGACAGAAGGATGACATCAACATGTCTCGGGGTTGAAGGCCTCCGGCAGATAAAACTGCTCAGAACTATAAACAGACGGCAGTAGTACACAAAAAGGAATGAACTCCTCATCCGTCATATCCTGTAACCAGAACATGATGTCGTCGGTCGTGAGATGTGCTTGTCAAAGACTATTCCCATCAGGCCACACTCACATTTCCTGGAGCCCAAGTAGTGCGACGTCCGTCTTAAACTGTTGGCTAATACATGTGGACGCAACGTGAAGATATTTTAAAAACTAAACTCTTAGCACCTCACCCGCCGTTAACACTCACTCACTCACACTGGATCTCATCATGTCATGTTGCTTGACACACATAGTGGGGACAAGAAAGTCCAGCCTAACGTCCACTCCTAAATAGCTGGACAACCAAATCTGGCTCCAGCACATCTGTTCGTTTACTTAAGCTGCGACTTTAAACGTCTCCTGATCTCGTGATCTGAAAGAGTATGTGTGTGTGTGTGTGTGTGTGTGTGTGTGTGTGTGTGTGTGTGTGTGCGTGTGTGTGTGTGCGTGTGTGTGTGCGTGTGTGTGTGGAGCCTCAGGTTGGTCTCCCAGATCAGATTCAACAATACTCAACAGGTGCATGCAGGCGTGAAGTATTCTTTAGCTTGCTCACACAAGCTTTCCACATTAGAATGTGCATGTTTCAATGTATGAACCCCTTAACATGTGTGTATGCGCACGCTTGTCTCATGTATACACGCAGCTGTGTGTGTGTGTGTGTGTGTGTGTATGTGTGTGTGTGTGCGTGTAAGCTGTGAAAGTAAAGATTTCCTCTGCATCCTGTATACCAGACAAATACAGTATGTATGAACCACTAACCGGTTAACGTTGTATTAAAGTCAAACGGCAACCTCCGGTTCTGAAAAGTGAAGCCAATGCATTGCATTATCTCTAATGGCCAGCAGGGGGCGACTCCTCCAGTGGAAGAAAGAAGTCTATGAGAAAACGACCCTACTTTTCACTTGATTTATTACCTCAGTAAATATTGTAAATATGAGTTTATGGTTTAATTCGCTAGTTTCAAGTCTTCTTCAGTACAGCATGATGTTCATTTAGTAAATTATGGTCCATTTAGAGTAAAATAGACCATAAAGCAATGTACACTTTAGGGTGTAGCTAATTTGTGATTGACAGGTCGCTAAAATGGTGTTGTCCGGTCTGGGAGTGGTCTGTGTTTTTGTATCACAACTATAACCTTTTCACAGTGTCTTTTCACTTCATGAAAGTTAATTTTAAAAATGTTTTGGTTGCCTAAAAAGGTCTTAATCAGCGTGTGGTTGTACTTTCTCAAAACTTCAATATACATTGTAAAATATGAATCTACATAATTTTGGGATAATATTATTAAAACATATTGTTACATTTTCAATCTATAAACATCATCTTTGCAACATTCAGACCATTTATTGGCAGTTAAAGAAGCTACAGTATGCAGCTGGCCAGTAAACAGCCTACACCTCTGTTTTTTTTCCAGGTGGGTTTCCATCTGTTTGATATTCTAGTGGGGCCGACTCTCAAGACGAGAGACGATACATCATTAACGTTATTAATATTGTTTTTCACGCCATTCTGTTCTGAGAAAGAGACGCCAGTCTTTACAAATCACAGCACATCTTTTATGCTTAAGTGTCAAGGGAGTTACTGAAGCACATCTCACCACTGATGGAAAAAGACATGGGGGAAAATAAACGTTATGCACACACGCACACACACACACACACACACACACACACACACACACACACAACAGAAAGTACACACAACACATATAAACACAGACAGGCAGGAGTGTAATACTAGCCAACAGCTAGAGTGATAGTCTGGCTTTGGAAGATGACAAACCTCTCAACAATAGTGTGTTATCCCTGTTATTATGGGAGAATTTATGGCCGCCTCCCACTGAAACAGGACTTATCCTCTGCTGGATTTTGATAGAATGGAAATGATTTTGTCCCTGGAGACATGGTTTGAAAGTCAAGGGAATCTCTCTATGATTATTTCCTTCCTTTCCGTATTTTCAACTGAAGCTCTCCTTGCTATAAATCAACCAAAACTGAACGTATGCCATTGTGAATAGCAGACATTAGAGAATGATTTATAGCATTGTAAAGACATTAGGGTTAGTCCAAAAACTCTTCGATTGTTTTCAGTGTTTTCCATTTGAAAGGGCCTTCATTCTTTTTTGTCAGTGTATCAACTTATCATCACCAGTCTGGGGGCTTGAAGCAGTTTGCGGCCAAATATCCAGGGCTGGGGCTGACTGGAGTCTGTAATAACAGTAAAACAAGCACCGAAACAGACCTGGCTCCCTCTACTGGATGTCCACAACAGTGTCGAACTGAAACGCACTGATGCACAGTAGTGAGAAGTTGTTGTGTGCTTTCCCTCTTTTTTTTTTTCCTGGGTCTGTCCATTTCGCTACGGCTCTTTAACAGAATTTCAAAGCTGGTGGTGAGGTTCGGCATTCTTTCCCCGATTCAGCATCTAATGGGGAAAGGTGCAAAGGTCAAATCTGTAAAAAGGAAATAAAGCGGTTCTGTCTGATAGACTCCTTCAATGAGTGTAACACACAAGGAACACACTGTGCAGTCAATGCTTTTTGAGACGGTTGTGAGAAATGAGGCACATTTTCCAGAAGCTGTGAGGACTCTCCAGGATGAACACTTTCAGGCTGCCGGCCTCTTTGACAGAAAGTGCCACCTAGTGGGCAAATGGCTTATTGCTGTTTAAAGGTTGGACTAATGGCTGAGTTCACTTGACAGCGAAGAGCTCGATTGATGATGAGATGACACTTAATAAGCTATTGTAGTTTAACTGCAGCTGAGATCCAAGACTAGGTGGAGGCCAGCGTTTGTAAAGAAAAGCACAGTATTTAGTTCACACAAGACATGTCCCCAACCTGAAGAATACCATTCTAAACACAAAGAGGCTTTCACACTGTAAGTGAATCAGATCAGCAGACAGAAACAGCAAAGCATAATATGATGAATGCATTCAGCTCTAATGCTTTCATTAAATGTGTTTTACTACTCTCAGAATTAAAGCCGCCGCCTGAGGGCAAGGGTTTTAGTCAGCGTCTATGGAGAGACCGTCGGTGGTACTAAAAAGGGACATCCTTTCTCTGGTCCTGTCACAGTGGTCCTGATAACATGGGGAACAGACAGTGGGTGACTCACATAATTCCCCATACAGCCTGTAATATACGAGCAAACTACTGCTGAGATACTTAGGGCCCCTGTTCCTCTCTACTAATCATTTCCACCGTAAATCTCGAAAGCTTCGGCCACGGTGTGTGAGAGAGCCTCTGTATGGCGGCGTCTCGGTATCAGATCATAGCCTCCTCATAATGAATAATTGAGGAGTGCTTTGCAGGGATGCTAGGAGGAGTTTAAGTACAGCTTGGACTCTCAAGGCCAACACTGGAGCACACACACACACACACACACACACCATGACTGCGAGGGAAGTCAATGTTTATGAAATTAAATTTGATTTGAACTACTTAAATTTATAGCACAATTAATCCAAAGGCCACATGAGATTTTACCTTTTTTTTTTCTTTACAACAGCCTTTAAAATTGTTATGGCTAATGCCTGATGATGACTATGATGATGGCACCATCACTATTTTCTGTTAGGTCCAAATTGTGCTTCCCTGTGGGAGACAATGGACCCTACCATAAAATTCCCAATAATTTCAGAGGTGCACTTTTCAATACAATTTCAAATAATGTAACCACAACACACACAAGAACATCAGTCAATGTCTCACTTCAAACTGGAATACGGCCGCTCTCTTCCCTGTATGTTGAAGACGAAAGTGAAACTATTTGGCACACCATCACTGAATAAAATAAGGCTGAGATCAGAATAACCTATGAAAACATACAACAAACAGACCAGGAGATGCTGTTTTAGCATCCCATTATATCTAGCCAGGTAGAGTTTCAGCTTTCTTTGCTGTGTCGTGGTGAAATTCCATTATTAATTAAGCCTCAGTGGTGGAGATTTTAAAACCAAGATATAAATACAACTTAAACTATTTGGAAGACTATACCACTAGAGTTATGTGGGAAAACTTTCTTTTTTCTATTTACAACTTTCTAATGTCACTGCTAGGGAAAGAGATACAATTAGTTAGTGATCTTAGAAGGTGGATTTTGTTACCTTTGTTCGGACGGAGCCCGGCTAGCTGTTTACCTCTCATTCACGTCTTTATGCTAAGCTAAGCTAACTGGCTGCAGGCTGCAGGCTTCATATTGATCTTGTGGAGATCTAAATCTCGGCAGAGAGCGAATAAGCCTTTTCCTACAATGTCAAACGGATACCTTCACATCTGAAGCCATTAGGAGTCGTTTCAGACTCCTTAATACATACAACGTCCATGACTGTCAGCATGTATCCAGCTGATGCTAACGCTGTTTGATAAATGGCAGAACTGTTGGATGTCTCGACCCGTACAGGAGGATGTAAGGCTCTTAAAGAACCACAGAGTGCTGCCTCAGCCACACAGCAGCTAATCACTAAGCGATACCCGTCTAGCACATGCTTATCTATATACAGTCAGGGATTCTGTAGCAGCCAGTTAGTCAGTCAGTCAGTCAGTCAGCAGAGCCCACAACAAAAGCTCAGCCTCGCCCATGGTTGCTGACACAGCCTGACCTGGCCTTCTGATGGATAGAGGAAGAGCAGTGCAGGATGTGGACGCAGGCCTATTGTAGGTGCTGAACTTTATCCAAACTTCCTCTTCGCCCGGCAGGAGCGCGGCGTTCCAAAACAAACTCTGTCAAAGACTTATTGTGCTAAAATTGGCATATTAAAAATAAAACATAAAAAGGGGAGTACTGCGCATTACAATGATAAAGAAGTCATACAAATGAACGTGTTTTGGGGCATGTTTTACGGTTTATCGCAATGACTGATGTCCATTATGTCCATCACAATTGTCCAGTCATCTCTTCACTATTTCAGCCTTTCTACACTGACTATTATGACAGTGATGGCAACCCCATTTCGAAGTGACTTAAAAATATTTTTCTGAATTTATGTAACGTAAATATATATATATATATATATATATATATATATATATATATATATATATAGCGTGTGTGTGAAAAGCCTGATAATATCAGCCTGCTGAGTTGAGCTCTACTGCACCGCATTGCAATGTGATGAAGTATAAGCCATTACAGTTAATAGCATTGACACCATCATAACAGTTATATCACTAGGGGTTGATTTCAGTTATTAAAAGTCACTCGTGTACGATTATATTACTGATATAAGTCATGTCACATGTTGTAGAAGTGGCACTGATAATGACATATGATGAGGAATGATTATGACTTGGCATTTCTAATAAGCCTTCGTCTTTGAATGATTGCTGCAGTGAGCTTTGCATGAGCTCTTCACTGACAATCTAACACTTGGTCTCAGGCGAGCGGCACATCGCAGCGACGACACCGCTAACCCGCGGTGTAACAAAAAAAAAGAATGTGTTGAACTGGACAGGATCCCTGCCTATTGTTTGAGCCAAGTTGAACCACGCCTCACACTTGGAAAACTAAAGTGTCTTGCTTCTACTGCCCCTGTCTTACTGTATAAAGTGTATATCCTGTTTAGCCGGCAAAACCCACTACCAGTCTGCAGGGGGAATAAATGCCCACATATGTTCTGTTTTCTTTCCTTTTTTCTGACAGTATTTCAGTACAAGGTCAACTGCACAATTTGCTCGCTACCAATTGATGTAATTTTGTCTGACAAGTTCTACCCAGAATGCAAACAAGGCACAGGACAATGGCACTGAGGTAATTAATGAATGAACAATTGCTTTTCAGAAGTGGAAAAGTCAACATTATGAATAATGATCCGTCTTCTCTGATCATGAAGGTGGATTTTAAAAAGCAGTCTGGTAACCACTTCAGTCGGGCTGTAAGACATTCCCTCTGTCAACATAAATTATAACTTAAAAGCATTGTTTTACTGACCTTTTCTGGTTTAAAGTCTCGAGTCTGTTGCACGTGACCGCGCACAGCAGATGTGTGCAAGTGCAAGTGTGAACATTTTCCATTTATTTCACTCTGATGCTTTTATCCAAAGGGATTACAATGAGTGCATTCATCATACACTGATGACAGGGCTACCATGCAAGTTGCCACCTGCCCATCAGGATCCTAACTAACAGTTATGGGAGCAATTTGGGGTTAAGTGTCTTACCCAAGGACACGTCGACATGGAGTGGCAGAGCCGGGGATCGAACCGCCGATCCTCTGATTGAAGGACCCCCCCCCTGTGCTCTACCACTGATCCACGGTCACCCCACCATTTGATGAATGAATTTTGTCTTATTTATTTATTCCATCCGCCATTCTCAAACGGTCTTCTGTCTGAATAGTAACTGCTCCACAAAAGAGGGACGGTTTGACAGTTATGAAAGTCAAATACAAATACGTCTTTAGAATGCGAGAATTTATAATCCCGTTTGCGACTAATAAGCTTGCGAAATCACAGTTAGCAGGCCGGCTCGCCCAGAGCCTCTCTCCGGTCCCTCTACATAGAATGACAAAAGTGCACAAAGAGCCATGACATGTACGCGATGTATCACGCGTGTGAGAGTACCGCCGTGTTCATCCCACCTGCGATACGAATGACGGCCCTCTCTGCGGGATCCAGGACCTCCCCTGAGGCTGACTTGGAGCGTTTGACCCTCTGGAGCTTGGACAGGTTCCAAGGCAGGGTGTCTCCAGGACTGGGGACGCCGCTCCTCTCACCATGGCTTTCCTCCACCGGGGGTTGGTCCCTGCGTCTGTCTTTACGGGTCGCCATCGCCTTCCTGCCAGGTGGGATGAAAAAGATGAGAGTTTGAGAAAAGCCGGAGAAGGTGGAGCAGTAACTGCCATGCTCGTTGTGCTGGTTGTCAAATAATGTGATGTAGTTTAAAGACCGCCCATAAGGATCACAAGGTGCCTCTGAAATTAGGTGATTACTGTACAACTTGAAATTCCCCTGGCGCATTAATAAACTAGTGACTCTTGAATCTAATAGCCGAGAACCGAAGGTGTTGGAGAGAAACGTCCACGCGTCCCTAAAGCAGCCATGGGGTCAGCCATTGTGTCAGCTATCTCACTCTCTTAATGTTTAACTGCCATTGAAATGTGTGACGAGATAAAACTCAAAATATGCAAAATGCAGGGATAGACACACGATGTCCTGTGAACTGTCCTCGGTGATGTCCGCAGCAGGGCGAGGCTCCATGACCGTGATAACAGCACCGCGTGGATCTTCACCCGCTCATGCAAAATACAAGATGTTACATTGCAGCTCCATGACTTAGTTTGCGCCTCATATATGGACTTTGATCAGGATGTGAGAGACACGGGGAATGTGAAACATTTCTAGAGAGCATTAATACATTATTAAAGGATAACTCCACTGACTTGGAATGGCATTCCTATAACGTTGTTAGACTCTGTTTTTTTTGTTGTTGGGGGGAGAGGGGGCCTCTATAGACGGCTATAGAGGTCTGGTAAGCTCACTTCTTTCTAACTCCACGTCCCCAGTTTCTTTTTTTTCGCCTTCATTTTCAAACTTGTAGTCTTCAGCCACAGCAGACACAGACCCAAGTGACATCACTTGAGGCAACATATCAGATTTCACAACCTTTTTTTTTTTTTCCTCGCCAGCACATCTGAGATCCTCCCTTAAGTCCACCCTGAAGGACACAGTAGACTGACAATCACAAACTATTGGTGTAGTTTCCGAGTACTTGCTCAGTCTCTGACTTTTGGCTTCAGGTTAAACATTTACCAGTACCTTAATGCACAGTTTGCACTGTTTAAACAGTGACAAAACAGAAAGGAAGTCATCTGAGTCACTGTGATGTATCACAACTCACTACATGTGACATCACACTCATCCTATTCCCAATCAATGTCTTGCGCAGTCCATACGCGCGTAAGGGGGATTTAGAATCGCCCCATTCAGCAGCTAAGACCCAACGGCGGCTGTTAACGAGGAAAGTGGCAAATAATAATAGCCGACAGTTTATATGATCAAGAAACGCTTTTAAGGCGTGCGAGAACACGTGTGGAGACACAGCCCAGGGTGATACACACACCCTTGGCAATGTTATAGTCATAGTGAAAGTACGGAACGCACTGATAAACCTGAGCAGAAATGTTTCGCGTGCACCGGGAGCATGCTTCCACTTAACGGCGACGACTGTTACCTCGATGCCGTCTCAGCTGACCCGAGTCCAGAGTTCAGTCCTTTCTCAAGTTATCATGCTTGTGTGTGCTTTTGGTCGTGATGTCGTCACTAAAAAGGCTCCGGCTACTATAGGTTCTCAGACTCGTTATTGTTGATTATACTGCATTATAGAGCACACATCTGGTGACACGTGCATTAATAACCGGCGCTGCAGGATTACAGTAAAAGCAAGTTAACTAATTGACTCATACATTTTGTAATGGGGAGAGTCTGAAATATCATTTCCCCTTAGCTCGCTCTCCGTTGTGATAAGATTCCCCATTTAACTATCTGTATGCTTATGAATTGTAATCTACAGTTTGATTAGAACATTCTCTAAGAGAGAATTTTTTTTATTCAGGACTATGGTGCAGTTGATATCAGGCATAATGTTGATGGGCCCCTTTCAGGACTTAAAGCAAACACACACGCACACACACACACACACACACACACACACACACACACACACACACACACACACACACACAATGTATATCGATATGAATAATGGGATGACACAGCAAGGCAAGTTAACACTAGACTACTCTTCTGTCTATAACCTGCCAATTTTACCTGCACTGTTCATCCAAACCCATGCGCGCACACACACACACACACACACACACACACACACACACACACACACACTTACCTACCTACACGCGCGCACACAAACACACACACACACACACACACACACACAGTCGCAGCTCAGCAGTATTGAGCAGTATCGTCTTACCTGACTGCTGTGACTGGATCAGTGCGTAAAAGCCTGTCAAACAGCCATGAATGCCGGCGTCCGTGTCCTGCAGGTTATCGCCAGCAAAAACAAATAAAAGTCACGCATTGCATGCGTGTGCCGGTAATGTTGAGGTAAGCCACTCCTTTTACGAGAGGCAGGGCTGCTGCTGCTGCTGCTGGATAAGGAGGAGGAGGAGGAGGAGGAGGAGGAGGAGGCTGGAGAGACAACCCGCCGCGCAGAATCCGCAGTCAGCTGCGATGTTCAGCTCTGCGCCTTCTCGTTCTCCTCTAAACCCTGGCGACACCTCACCTTTCACTAATCAATCACGCATTCGTTGGCTGATACGTCCCTCAAAAGCTGCGGAATGCTGCTTCTAATCGTCATGACTCGCAGCTAGATAAAAAAAAAAGAGGGAGCAGGCGTCCTTGCTGGGACGCGCGATCCACACCAGCCGGGACCTGGAGCCGCGGAGCCGATCGAGAGCAATTAACGGCGTTTCGCCACCAGCAGGGTCTTGTGCTGCGGTGAAACGCTGCATGACTCGCTGCTCGATTGGTTTGCCTGGCTGGCTGTGCATGCGCGTGTGGGTGCGTGTACGTGTGTCCCGGGCTGGCTGTGTGTGTGTCCCGGGCTGGATGTGTGTGTGTGTCCCGGGCTGGATGTGTGTGTGTCCCGGGCTGAGCGATGTGGTGAGAAGAAGAAAAATGAAAGGTGTTAGGATTAGACTATCCTATTGGGATGGGAGGTTGTGCATTTAAATATGCACTTGTTATCACGTGACAGATAGCTATGATATGTAAAAAAAAAAAAATGTTTAATTAAAATGCAGTGAGACCTGGGATCATGTCACTATTCACCATTAGGCAGCATTTGTTAATATGGATTTACAATGTGAAAATATTGTCAGCAAAATACCTATAGCACATTTACGATGCGGTAATAGCTAAGGATGTCACCAGGGAGCCTCCACAAGGCCAGCCTCCCATGAACAGTCCTGGGTCAGTTCATATTCTGAGCTTTGTAATGTCCATGTGCTCAGCCAGTCAGGTTCCTAAGTATACAATCTTTAGGCAAAACAAATATAGAAATCGCTTAACAGGTTCTCAAATAAACAGAGGAATAATCTCTTCGGACAAACTGATCACAACTCTGTGACAAGGGGACGTTGCTTCATTGTCAAGGGTCAAAGGCCAAAACTGCTGTGTATTATACAATATAGGCCCTGCATAAAAAAAATATGCCCTGCTAGAAATACTTTGTGGAATTTATCCGACAGCAATGATTATGCATTGGGTAGTTATCATGCTGATATGAAATAAGCATTCACTGATGAAATATATTATACCCGTCATATTCAGGTTCTTTGCATGAACGGGGTTGTGATGTATTCCTTTCTGTATCGCAGAAGGATGGGACTTATATTGTCACAACCACTGGACATCCTCAGCACATACATATTATAATACAGCACACTGCAGCACAATGGAGCAGCCTGAGAAGTCTCGACAATAATCAAACCCCAAATGCAAAGGTCAGGTAACACATCCGCTCAGTGAAACAGGTTTTTTGACATTTCCACACGGAGCCTAATTGCAGATATCAAGTAGCGCCGTCAAAAATACAAAGTGTTCCATCTATTCACATAAGCCGAAAAAACTCTTGGCTGAACCGCGGCTGAGGGTCACACTCATGCAGCCCGGCTGCATGAGTGTGACCCTCAGCGTGGACCCGCTCACCTCCGCTGGCCGAGGACAACTCCATGATCTTGTCAGTGACAAATGTCTCACTGTTCCCTCACAGCCAGGTGTGTACAGCTGATACAGCACATGTACAACCAGACATTCAGTGACCCCGGGAAAGGGCCCGTGGATCCTGACGGCATAGAGGAGGGCAACTGTGGCTTAGTGGTGAGCAGGGTCGTCCTTCAATCAATCGGCGGTTCGATCCCCGGCTCCGCTAGCCCATGTCGATGTGTCCTTGGGCAAGACACCTAACCCCAAATAGCTCCTGTGGCTGTGCCTACGGTGTGTGTGAATGAGTATGTATGTTATCTACTCCTGATGGGCAGGTGGCGGCTTAGCCACTGTCATCAGGGTGTGAATGGGAGAATGATGTCATGTAGTGTTAAGTGCTTTGAGTGGTCGGAAGACTAGAAAAGCTCTATACAAGTACAGGCCCATTTACATTAGTGGGAGGTTTAGATAAATCTTTCTCTGAAAACACCTTTTAAATGGGATCACAAAGGTTCTTTGAGGTCACGCACAGACCCGGCTTTAACAGAAGTGATGCGCACTGGGGCAGACGTTGAACACTAAACAAGTGAGAGATGAAAAGACTCTCTCAGAGGCTACCGAGCTAAAAGAGGCTGAGACGTTGCCATTGTTGGACAAAGTGGCTAACCTTTTCTCGACGAGCTGAAATTGGTGCGGCGCTGCCGGTGAAATTGTTGTTATGAATGAAATAATGGCCTACTTTCGAATGCAGTACCTGTACTTACCGCTGTCAGCTGTCTGGTTGAATAATAAATGTGGCAATCTGACACCCTGTGTGAAGTTACGGCTGGCAGCATCAAAGTAGAGCCAATGTTAAGCCCACACAGCTGACCACATTCAAAAAGAAGCCTTTTGGACAAACTCAGTTGTGTAGGAACTATAAATTAGAGTTATTGCAAATCAAGGCGCACAGCAAATTAACTACTATTCTGTGTTTCATATACTTTTGTTTTCACATTATTTGACCTTTTCTCTACTTACAGGTTTGAATGTGATATTTGTCATTTAGTAATGCTTTAGATTATGGCACACAATGTTTTTTTGTACCAACGGTGTACCGGTACAGTACATGAACAAGTACAGTACACATAGCAATAGGGTAGATACTGACATGTATATAGACATACTGTAGGTACAGTAGTACAAGTGAACAAGATATTAGGGAATAATAACAATTGTCAACCTAAAATTAATGTATACTGTATATTTCTAACTACTAGGTAGCTATTCTGTTATTTTATTCTATTATTGAGTAGAGTGTAATCTACTGAGCAATATGAATTGAAAAACAGAGAACCATCTCTTTGGAACAACCTATTTCCATCACTGCAAGCAATATCTTCATTAATAGTTGTTCAACATCTGGAAAGGACTTTAGCAAAGGTTATATAAAACTCCATGGAATTCAAGTTGTAAACATACATTTCTATTAATGTTTTTTTTTTTTCCAAGTATGACTATCGATATCTAATAGGGGAGGTATGTTACCGTCTTTTTAGATACATGTGCAACTAAACAAACAAAATAATAAATAATAAGTTAGAAGTTTCGGTGAGAGATGGAGGAATGAGCTTCATAGCACTTAAATCTGCTGTGATTTACTTCAAAATGAACAGACTACACTAGAGGGGTACACGGGATTACAGAATGAGGAAAGGTAAACTATATAGATCCTCAATAACTGTGGTTACATTTGTTTAGTTTTTTTACTTTTTACTTTGGAACAAACAGTAAAATAATATTAAGGAACATATACTGCAGGCCAGATACTGTATATGTTGTAAAGTAGGCTTACTTACAGAATAGGGTACAACATTGTTCCTACTGGAGACTTGAGGGGCCTGAGGTGGGTTTATGTGGATTGACACAGGGGCCCTGTCCTGGTGTCCTGGGACAGCAAAATACATAAACTACAGTCACTGAAACACTTTACTGAGAGTCTGTGCACAATGTCTAAATTAAGATACGATACAACAAGCTATAGGTTCTCCCAGGGCTCAACAGTCAGGGGTTGACAGGTTGCCATTGGCAACCATATTGGGAAATCCTAGGTTTTGTGGATCACAGTGAAGGATTCGTGTAAGCACATCCCGAGTTAAGCAGGAGGGGAACGTGAGTCAGTCGACCCCAGTGATGCTGACTCGTCTGCGTCTCCAATGGCAACACACAACCAAACAAACCTGCAGCAGCCGGGAATTATTACTGAACCAACACTGCCCTCCAGTGGAATTATAAAGAAGAAATATATATGTATTTTAAATTCTATTAAAAAGTGTGATTGAGTTCAGGGCAGGCCATGGATTATTTGACTAATTCTTCATGAGAACAGACTTATTAAACCAATTGGAAGGAACTTTGTTTTATCCACAAAGCCTCAGACATAACATCGGCCACATCAATAAAGTTCATCCTATCCCTCAAGCACTTAACGCTCACCAGGCATCTACTCCCTTACCCAGCGGAAATACCACCTTAGCCACTGTGAGCCCTTTTCTGTTTAAAGCATCATAAGACTCGTATTTTTTTTAAAAATCTGTTTGTGTGATGGAAGGCGCATATTTTTCTGCGAGCGTCACGCCAACGAAGCCATAAAGTAATGGCGGAAATTAACAATGAAGCCATTGGGAAACGTGACGTTCACCCTATATGATTTATATAAACAATAAATGGAAAGACTGAGCGCTTGTCTGCAATGAGTCACTTCTGGAGCAGACTGCATCATGGGAGAGTTTGTGCGGGCCGCAGACAGGGCAGCAGAGCGCTCTGTGTTTGCTGTAACGCACGACTGTGTGTCAACAATATCAAAGTGGATACACAATGTGAATATTACTTACCGCCAAAAACACACATTCACACACACACACACACACACACACACACACACACACACACACAGAGTTGCACCACGCAGGCGTGCAGGATGCAGCGCCACACAAACACACATAATCCACACACATGGCGGTACACCCACGAGTCCACACACACACACACACATACACACACACACACACACACCCACGAGTCCACACACACACACACACACACACATACACAAGTCGAGTGCGAAACCACATATACACACACACACAGGAGTACTCGCTCGCCTTAAACCACACTCACACACACACACGCACACTCCTGCAGTGCATACCTCCCCACTACTGGTCCAGACCCAGACACCGCATGCCAGTGCACCTCGCTCCCCGAGCCGCAGGCCGCAGGAGGAGAAGAAGAAACAGATGGGCACCAGCTGTTTGGATGGGAGCCTCGGGTACACAGCTACTGTATTGCAACCCACACACACACACACACACACACACACACGCATGGATGCATGAGCACGTACTCATTCAAGTTGTTTGAGTGTGCCCCTGCCTACGCTGCGTCTGGTGTTTACTCACACAGCATTTACAGGTGATGCGTTGAAGATGTGAGGTCATCGACCGCTATTACCGTACAGATTCACTGATGTTAAAATAAACTGCACAGTGCAGTCTGTAAGTGTTTGGACAGTGACGTTATTTTAGCTCGAAGCAGGCAGACTTTATTCAGAAAAAAAGGAAGATGGAAGATACAGAGAGGAGAGTATATTGAACAAATAAGCATGTGCAAGTTACAAAGCCAAGAAAAACCCCAAAGAAAACAAATGGGTTGTCGGATTGGCACCGATTTGGCAGACTAGCACATTGCATTTGGAATGAAGGAGTAAGTTTGAGGTTAAAGTGCTGACGTTGGATATGTTCACATCCATATTAAACGACGTAGGAACGGTACAAGGCTACCCGAGTGTTTAGCCGATATGTCAAGAAAAGACAGAAAAGTGACAAGTCCCTGCTGCGCTCCGGGCCGGGCAGGGGACACACCAAGTGTGTGCTCAGGTCAGGGGTTCACCCATCAATGGAGAGTTATCGCCTGGCTCTGCAGGTTCCCTCAGCCCGTGTGGAGAGTTTTGGCGTCTTTCAGCTCTTTTGTTTTCCCGGCGCACAACTTCACCGCTCATAGGTTCACTCTCGCCGGCTCTCATCAGCTAAAATGACAGATTGTTTTTCCTTCAGGAGTTGGAGGCACAAAAACAGACCAAAACAGAGCTAAACAGGAGGGTGAATATTGGACTTATTCGGAAGGTGGAGGAAAAACACAGTTCCGCATGAATGGCAATGTTGCTTCACAACTGCTGGACCCAAAGTCAGTGGAACAAGTGGAAGTGTCAATTTTAAATAAAAAATAAAAAAACTTGACTTCAATTGTTCATGGTAACTGTCAAAATTACTAATGGACCACTAAAATTGGGGCTTCAAATGGGGCTAAAATGTGTCACTCTACTACTTACAGATTTGACTGTTTAAGACAGTAGTGTAAGACAGCAGGTGTATAATGTATGTTGAAATAGTATGGCTTCTGAACAACACATGTAGGGAGTTACAATATACATATATATACATATATTTTATTTTTACTTCTTTTTTTAAAAAAGAATGTGAAATGAATTTATCTTTAGATGTTTGTTTGTTTTCTCAACAGCTGTGGCCACTGTTCCCTAGATGGAGGTCAGAGTTAACTGTCCACGACGAGGCCGCCGATCCCTCCGGATTCTCTCTCTTCCTTCGCGTTTCCTCCCTGAACCCAGCCATGTCTGCACCGACCTCAGCTATCAACTTTCTTCCTATGAGTCAGCCGAGGTGGTGACTCCTTCAGCTCATTACAACATGACTTATTGAAACCAAAAACTCTCCCTCCAATGCCCCGAAATGCACGTTTCCTCTGCCTGACGCCATTAGTTACAGCCAGTGGTTGTTCCCTCTTATTACATTCACTTTGAACACAATCTGTCTCATTAAATAACGAAATTCAGTATTGTGTGTGTGTGAAGTGCAGAAAGAGTCAGGGTTTTGAGGGCCGCCGTGACATTCCTGCCACTACAAACGTGACATTAAACATCACAGAGCGCCATGTGCACAGCTCACCGGCGTCCCCGGAGCAACGCACACTCCTGTACCGGCTACTGAACGGTGCAGGGAAGTCATGACAAATGGAAATGGTATTGTGTGTTTGGTTGACCGCGCGCCGTCCTGTGATTTCCAGCTTCAGCGCTGATGTGGTCTGGCCCGTGTGGGTTTAGAGGGCAGACCGGAGCAACAGCAGGCTGGTTTCGGGACCTCTTTTTTTTTTTCCCTCTCGAAGCCAACAGGATGTCTTTAATGAACCACAGTGTGTTTGAACTGTCGCATCTCACCATACAGCAGTCCAGCCCCTCAACATGAAAAGGAAGACGAAGTGAAATAGGAAACGCGCAACAGAAAAGAAAGAGGAAAACCTGAAGATGTGGGCAAATCCAGCAAAACGCTGTCTCCGAGACAAAAGCCGCAAATCAAATGTTGGCCGTACTAGAGAGGAACGTCTTTCGGGGTAACGTATTGTGGAGGTTTCGAGTGGCCCGTGCTCTTGTTGTGTCCAAGCAAGTGTTTTTAGTTCCCGGGCCGCAAACGTCTTCATGTCGGATTTGATGCGACCTCAGAATCAGATTGCAGCCAAAGTCTCAGTGGAGACTGTAGTTGCTGGTTGATTTATTTCTGAGGTTGTTGTTTTTTTTGTAGGGAAACACTGTTTGTTTACCACGGGTTCCACTGCACTGGGGTTGACCCTGCTTCATTTGTTGGTTGCATTCGAGTGGCTTTACCTGTTCCGGGCCACAAGATGGCGTCGCTGGCGTGTCGCATATGACTCGTCCGAGCTGCGGCGCCAGCTATTGTGGCAGCAAACAAAAGAGTGAAACAGGCCGTCGCATCATTATCAAGATATCTGCAAACTGCGGTGATGGTTCGGTAACTGTGAGTGTTGATGTGCTGCATATTGTTTCAATTACTCCAAACTGTTGTTGCAGACCATGCCATAGAAAAAAAAAAAAAAAAAAAAAAATGCTCAAAATACTCCATGTTTGATCTTGTGGGCTCTTGTGAAACTGGAAATGAATGGTGATTAACTATAATGATGATCATCATGGTGAAAGGTTCTGTGCCACAGGTTATTTGACTTTGTGAGCCGGTCCGCGTAGAGTAGGCCTTATAAAGGAAAGCCCCTTGAAACGATTACAGCTTGTGAATATTGCTTTGAGGACCCGAAGAGTCATATTTTAGCAGATGACACAAGAAGATGAAGATTATTTACAAGTCAGCAGATAAACTTGTATCATATTGAATAAAAAAAATAAAAAAAAAGAAGAAAGAAAAAAAGAAAAGACGATAGCTCAGACACAAATTCCGTGAACGGGTGACGAAGCTGTTTTCCGCTCCACGTTGCATGGCAGTTGGGAACAAATGAACTGCTTATGTCGAGCGCAGTTTTATTTGTGTGCGTGCGTGCGGTGTTGTAGTGGCAGGCTTTGCAGTGTTGAGTGAGGAAAAAAAGGGGGATATGGCTATGATTAAAGTAGGCACTAAAGCAAAGGTGGTAATTGGGATCATAAACACTCACTTTTCCATTTACCCCTCTAATGAAGCACTCCTGTTTATTCTGAGCAGCCGATTCATCAGAAACACAGAATCCACTCTGAGCTAGTCTGAGTGATGAGTCATGATGAGGGTTGTCCACAAAAACAGGCATACAGCAGTGGACAGTCGAGGGCTGATGCCTTAGCAATACTATGTTGCTGAGGCTGCTGCTACCTGATATTAAAGGCCAGTTTGAACATTTTGTATGAAGAGCAATTGAAACAGTAATAATCGCTGAGTTTCCATCCATACGTAGCACAAACTTCTTTTTTTTTATCATGGAAATTCTGAACAAGGAAATGAGAATAAATTCAAGTTTTCATCCAATGCTCTTATGTGAGGCGTCGAGCACATTGAGATAAACAGCTGATGGAGCTAATTCCCCAGTCTGGAGCACACAAAGAGATGACCTATCAAACCTAGAAGCAAGAAAAAGTAATGAAGAAAACATGAGTGGCATTTATGTTCCATGCATTCTTCTGAGGCAAGTCTCTTCCACAAAGAGCTGATGTTTTTTGTCTACCACAGTGGACTTGAGTAGACTTTTTTTTACCTCAGCCAACTGTAAAAAAATATTTAATTTTGACTTTTCTTTATCATTTTTTTACTTCTCCATTTTCGTAAAAATACAAATTGAAAATGTGCATTAAAACAGATGGCTTGAAACACTCATAGGTGCAGCGTTTACTATGTGGCGGCATCTAGTGGTCAGATTTCAGATTGCAACCAACTGAAGCTTCTACCGTGTACCTATCTGGAGCCACTGTTTGGTTTGTCCGTTCTGGGCTACTGTAGAAACACGTGTAATGCTTTCTAATAACAAATATGAGCCTGTCAGTGACAAAAGTCTCGGCGGGGACACAGAATCCACGGCCCTCACGGACTTTAAGGCAGGAACAGATCGTGACAACGTGAGTCAGCCTGCCCGACCAGACACACAAACCTGTGTTCATTACACCACCTGTTCAAGCTCGGTTCGGTCGTGCTCTCAGTCGCTATTTGTTGGCCTTAAAGTAGTCGAATCTAAAGAAATCAAGTTCCAGAGGACATGACCTCCCTGTCGTCGGTGCTAACTGAAGCCCCATTGCCAGCACAGAGTGGTATTTGTGGTGCTTTTTCTTTTGTTCAGACATGCTGAGAATCACTGCTTACTCTGTTTAATCCGAATAAACGTGAAACATAAAAACACATCCCTCTCAGGGGAGCCCTGCCCAGCGTGGAACGGCACTGGGCAGAACTGCAAATACAAAATTGGTAAAGGTTGACATGCTGGTGTAGGAACTGGCAATAGAAACGGACATTTAATCACAGGAAAATATTACCGACGATTACTTTTTGGCAGGGGGAGGTCGTCGGGTTTAATCGCAAGGTTTTACTGACTGCCACCTATGAAGCTGTTAAACAAAACAGAACATTCTTGAAAAAGTTACATAAAATATACATAAAAAGAGTATATCTGCAAACTGATATATTGGTCTCAGCCTCACGCACACGCGCACACACAAAACACACTCACAGCCGTGCAAGAAGATGTAGTGTCGTTGGGAAGCCGTGATCATAAAAGTGAGCATTTTATAGCGGCTAAGATACGGGGAAAGTAAAACTTAAGCGTCGGGGGTCGTGACAGGGTCGGACCTAATTCTTAGCTCAACAGTCATTTTCTATCTATATTCTTCTGCAATTAACGTTGCAAATGTGAATCCGTTTGGTCTCCGGTTGTATTTAGAGAAGCAGTTATCACTGGAGGAGGGAGCTGGTTTTACTGCTGATCTGGGCTCTGCCAGGTTCTCCTCATGGCCTGGGGGCCAGCCGCTGTAATGCAGGGCTCATAATAGGAAATACGAGGTGGGAAATGTCTCTGTTGCTTTGTATGAAGCATCAGAGGGCCGAGGATGTCAGAAAAATGCCCAAAAATGATAAGTAGCTCCGGGGTGGATTCTCACTGGCTTGACAGACGCTTCATTACGACTGGAAGTGTTTAACCAAACGTTAGACCCGCCCTCTGGCTGCTTAGATTAGGATCTGTTTAACATTCTTCCCTTTCCCCCCCCCCCCCCTTTTGAAAAGCAACACATATCTATTAGGCCATCTGTGTTTCCAGCTCAACCCCACTTTTTAAACATGATTCTCCTCGACTTTGCCGCTCACCCAGTACAAGGCGCGTTAATTCATCGTAATCCTTTGAAGAGGGGACCTGGAGGAAGCTCGCCCAGTCCGTGTGTTCCCTTCGCCTCTCCAAGTCCAAATGCCGTGTGGCATGTTTGACATAGCGAGGGGAAGGAATAACGCAGGTTGTCAGGTCGGAAAGAGCCGGGCTACAAGGCCACGGCAATCAGGAAAACTTGGTCCGGCGCTAGGCACGACTTCAATAAAATACCTCCAGTCCTGCTTTTAAAAGCATTAGTCCAGGGCAAATTAAAAAGTAGAGTGCAATTAAAAGAAATCACTGTGTAAATGTTAGCATGTGGAAGTTTTTCTTTTCCTTTTCCCTCCCCCCCCTCCCTTTTCCTCCTAGCTGAACAAAGAATGCCCCAGAGGCAGAGCTGCGCAGCTGCTGAATATTACTACACCCATGTGTTTTAAATAAGACCCCATTATAATCAAAATCATAAAAAAAAGGTAATGTGGCTCTCTTAAACATTTAAATTTAAGTTAACCAATGTAGAGTTCAAGCCTTTGTGAGCGTTCTTTTTTTTCTTCTTTTTGGTCCTAATTGATTCTTGAGAAGAAACAGATTAAGCGACCATCAAAGATGCAATTATTTGTCACAAATATATTGCTCCGTTGGACGCATTTAAAGAAATGGTACATGTGATTACAAGTTCTATTTCTGTAAACATTCGCCGTTTGCTCTTTTGACCAGATTGTGCATCCAGGGAAATGCCCCGGTTATGAAAGAGTTTACAGAGAGTATTGAACTCAGAGAGTACTGAACTCAACACTACACGGGCTCTGCAGCAGCCGCACAATGCTAACAATCTTTGTTGCAAGTGTTACCCCCCCCTCTCTACCCCCCCCCGAAACCAAACTCACTCTCCACATATTTCCCATCAACGACAATGCAGGCAGATGGCCGGTGGTCTTATCCAGCGCAACGTCCAAGTGAATCAGCAGGTAGTAGACTTCGACATAACAGACTGTTGTGGACCAGATGTTACGACAAGACTTGAGGCGGTGACCTTCGACACTCCAAAATCAAAAAAAATTAAAAAAAAGAATCTAAAAGAATAGATAAAAAACGTGGGAAAAACACAACTTCGTGAGACAACCTGCAGTAGTCAGAGGAGCTCATGCAAATTGGATTTGAAGTGAATTGGTTTTCAAAGAAACCAGAGGAGAGCATTGCGGATACATTCTGTGGGGCCCTCTGCTCTGCAGAAGTCTGCTATGCTCAACCCTTTAGTTAAAAGTCACTGAGGGTGTCGCCTCACACCAGGACAGATGAGTTTCCATGGGAGGAACGAAGACGTCTGGCCAAATCCACTTTTCCCCCTCATTAAAATGGATATTTCCGAGCTGTCAGAGGGTGAAGTCTGGGTTTTCGGAGCGAGTCTCGCTGACAGTGGGCTTCCTTTCCCCATAGGTTCAATATCTCCTGTGGCTCTCTCTCCGACCGCGCCGTATAGCGGGTTCCGTATGGGTCCCGAGCCAGTGCAGCTCTGGCAAGCTGTTCACTTTTCACTTAGCAGCACACACTAATTTACTGAGACTCTACACTGTTTTGGGTCGGCGGTGCATTTCCCACGTTCCAGCTGAGAAAATATATCATTAGTCCCTCATCGTGTAATGCTTGCCACGTTACGTTATAAAAGCTGGGTGTAAAGCGACATGGATAAAACAGGAGCGATTTCCAGCGCGCCTCACTTTGACCGCCCGCTCGGAATAAGTGGTGTGGGCGTCGAGAATTTGAAGAGGGGACGAGATTCAGTGTTGAAAAGGCCATTTTGCTTACTAAATACTCCTGGGTGGCTGGAAGACTAAGCATTTCCATGGCGAATGTCTCCAATAACGTGTTACAGCCATACGAGTGCGAGTCTTTACGAGCCTGCCTTGAAAGTTATATGGATTAATTAACTTTCCAGGCCAATTAAGATTCCATGCTAATTGCAGTCTAGGTACGTTTAATGAGATTTAAACAGAAGATGGGTACTGCACAAATAAACCGCCCCCCCCCCACCCCCTTGTTTACTCTCCGGTGTAATGCTCGATAAAAGATAAAAAAGAAGCTTGTTTACGGCACTTCACAGCAGGTCGACGCAGATCTGTCGCCGAGTGCGACCAACGCGTTGCTCTGTCATTACACACCGAGAGTCGAGCGAAGACCCTTTTTTGGCACGAGACCACAGCCCTCTGGGTTCTCTTCACTTCACAAACATTTTTACAGGCGTGACAGGCTGCGACCGAGCGGGCCGCAACAGACAGCTCTGTCACCTCAAGACAGCCGCTACGCGCGGCCACACGAGACGGCTAAATATATCGCCTCCCAGGGAGCCGAGTGAGTACAGAGGCCGTCGGCTCTGACTGGCTATCTTGTGGCTTAATTAGCTAACGCAGGACACGGGCGCAGCTAATTAAAGGCCGGTGGAAGCTCTTTGACTGGATGCTTTGTAGGCTTTTCCACATGGCGACCACAATGCAAATGGCCTCTCATATCACTCATCGATGCCATATTGCACACCCAGTCCCGTCCGCCACCCCACGCACACACACACACACACACTTCACATGTTTACTCCCTGTTTAGCATTTTACTCGGTGCTCCTACCTATCCGGATTACTTAGAGACCAGCTTCTACACCTTCATCCCTCTTTTTCCTGAGGTGCACAAGCCATTCATGTGGCAGCAATTTTTGGACGGCCGACACCCAGTGGTGAATGTGCCTGACCCCCTCCATCCCAGCCCCCCCACCCCTCCATCCCCTCCCCCGACACCCTCTGGAAAGCCACATCTATCGCAGGAACCCTTCAGGGCCCTCGCTGGCGGCCCCAGCCCATTAAAGTCGGGCTGTCAGGCCTGTGTGTGTGTGTGTGTGTGTGTGTGTGTGTGTGTGTGTGTGTGTCTGTATCTACGTGTTGGAGGTATTACAGGCGACAAAACGCCGTTCCGGGCATGCATGTGACTTCAGCAATGCGCATGGCAGTCTACTGCGCTGTATTAAAACACATATAACAGTTTCAGAAGCTCTGTAGTCTTACAGAAAACAGCCTCACCGCGCCGATTTAATGAAAGTCATAAGCATCCATGTTACTTAATTAAAAACAGTGTGCCTTTTGCAGTGCTATTTATATCTTTTATCAGGATTAGTGGAAAGGGATAAAACGGAGCTCAAATGAATGCACAATCCATTGATGCATTTATTACGTCCTCACATTTGGAAGTAGAGCGGCAGTTTAACTTAGTTTTCTGCGTCCACAGTGGCAGAACATGGGTTTTGTTAGTGCAAGGGCTCCCGTTAAGTTGTTTCACTGCCACAGCAAAAGCAGTGCCCTTTGACTCTGTGCAGAAGACATCATCCGCTTACAAGCTCTCACAATAAAAACCCATGCACGCCGTAATAAGCCCCGCTTTGTTTCGAATACATCCAAGTGAAAACATTTATTGGACTAATTACAATGGTCTCCCATTGGATTTTCTTCCTGTGTTACACATGCCTTGGCAACGTTCCCAGTATTGTGTCAAAGCGTCTCACCGGTTCTGGCTGTGGTACTAACTGCCATGCTTGGAGAGGCAAGGAAGGAGGGGAGAGCAGCAACGGAGGCAAACGAGGTGTAGCGGATTAGCGCTGTCGTGTGCTTCTAATCAGTACTTTATTTTCATACAGAAATGCGGTCGATGAAGTTGCGACACCGTTTCTGCCATGGAATGGTTTTTGAGGGTGCGTGTGAAGGTCCAGGGCACCGGAACAGTTCGATTACCCATGGTACCCGTCTGTGGGGAGAGAGAGGTGCAAGGAGCATAGTGGGTTGATGTGGTGGGTTTGGCAGCAATTAGGCTGTCAAGTTGAGCTAATTCCTACCAACAGAAATGGGGAGGGAAACGGGGGGGTGAGAACTGGACAGAGACCCAAACCGGATGGTGTTGAGACGGGGACGGACGGGGTCAATGCCCTAGACCACGGCAGAGAGGTAAACAGCATTGATTGGGTCAACAGTAGCTGTTATTGGCAGCTAGGGTAGCTATTAAGAGACAAATATTCAGGAAGACACAGGCAAATGGACTATAAACACTGATGGGAGGGGCTACCATGCAGGGTGCCACCTGCCCATCACGACTAACTAACATTCATACACCGTAGGCACAGCTACGGGAACCATTTGGGGTTAAGTGTCTTGCCCAAGGACACATTGATATGGGCTAGTGGAGCCTGCTCTACCACTGAGCCACAGTTGCCCAGCTGAGCCAAAACAAATAAGCTTGGAAATGCTGGAAAATCCAGGTCTATACACTGCCAATATTTTTTTGTTTTGTTTTCGTACAGCATTGAAACATAGTAAATGTAACTAGGGTTTTTGACATTGATCAATGAAAAACGATATGTACTTTCATGTCAAAATGTTAAACAAATTGGACTAAATGATGGACAACATGTAAAACACTGAATAAATGTTGGCACTGAATATTTGTGTCCTTTAAAGTGATACGCCTGAAACTTCACTGACAAGAAATTGCAAAATAAGCACATAAGAAATTAAAAGAATATGGTACTGCTGTAAATCTGCACCTTCATAAGAGGGAATTACTGACGGAGGCCACCAAGAGGCCTGTGGCACCTCCGTAAGACACATACAGGGTCTCTCTGTACCGTATCCTCTGCTGCATGGAGATTCACCAATGGAAGTGTTGTGGCTGTTGCCAGTCGGCATGTGGAAGACTGATAAGAACAATATTACAGACTGTTGGACATCATCCTGAACACTATGCTTGCTTTGACCCAAACATCACACATTAAAAAAAGCAGCAGGAGCAGGAAAAAAGGCTTATGAAAGCTTAATAGAACGTAGAAAAACTCAAATCCTGGAAGAAAACTCGCAAGTTGCAACTTCAACTGCGGTCAATTGAAGCAGGCAGAACATTACATTAAGCCCAAACATTAAGCCAGAGCTAAACAAGAATGGCTGGCTTCAGAACTAAAATGTGATTGTCCTGATGTGGTGAAGTCAAAGCTCAAACCTCAGTCTGATCCAGAATTAGTGAAAAAGGGCTGTTCAGTTACAGTCCACCTCCGTCAACGGAGCTGGATTTGGTCCCGCTGTAGTTCATGTGTGCTCAGTGATGTGACCGCATCCTCCGCACACACTATCCGAAACATCTGCAGAAACTACAGAACACCTTGCTCGTGTCGTTTTGTCTTTCACATAAGCGAAAAAAAGGCCATTGGATTGTTTTTATTTTTTACATACACAGAACGTTGAAGCCATGTTCAACAGAGGACTGTATGCCATAGGAAATAAATGAAATGTTAAACACACAGCCATCACAAATTAACTGTGGTTTAAAGGGCCTCCACTTACACCGAGAGGCTGCGTTAGACACATATAGAGATATCAATAAACAAGTTGATTTTTGTTGTTGTTGCTGTATATCACCTGGTTCTCTAGCTCAACTTGTTGCACATGTGAGTGTGTGTGTGTGTGTGTGTGTGTGTGTGTGTGTGTGTGTGTCTGTCTGTGTCGTTAATGCTCTTTAGTGCAAACCAAGTGTTTCTTGTAATAAAACAAACAATCATCCTCTCGTCTTTCCCCCCTCTGCTGTCCTGTTGTCTTCCCTGTTAAAACAACACCTAATACTCGGTTAGAAGTCGGTGTTTGTCCCAGAAAACTTAGACGCTCTCACACGGTTAACAGTCACAAAACATCCTTTACCTCCTTTTAACATCTGACATGAATAATGTTATTATGTTCACATGATTGCACCGTTTAGACTTAACATGATGTGCCATAGAAAGATAAGCCAAGGTAATACTTAACGAAATTTGGGCTGATTCCAACAGTTCTGGAGCCATTTGTGGTTGTTGACACTGACGTTGTGGTCTGCTGAAGCCGGCACATGGGCCAGCAGGGTTATCAAATCATGAGATAGAAAAGGATTTTGGTTATTGCAATGGATATTTGAAACCACTGAGGTCTTTCAACTATGCGTCTTAATTATACTGTATGTGCCAGAGAGATGCTTCGAGCTTCGAGTACCGACTTAGTAGGAAACCGGCCATATGGTAGAACTATATTTCTGTCACACCACTAATGTTATATTTTATGTCGAGGTCATAAACTCAAACAGGGACCCACCATCACCCCTTAATGACAAGCCAAATCGAGGAACATTTTCGTACTTACGTTTCGCCATGTTTGATTAGAAAACTAATTTCGCGGGTCACGGTGCTCTTCTATGCTGTAAAATGGCGGGGGTACGTGAAGATTTCAAAAAATAGAAATTCAAAATTAGCATCGACTTCCTTTAAGAATATTTATTTAATACTTTCAATAAAATATAAGTGTAAGTTCATAAGCTGAATTTTATATTCAGTAGGCTATTCAATTTCATTATCCTAAAAACCCAGAGTCTATCCCCTTATCAGGATGGTTTGACCCAACCTGGCACCGCCACCTGTCATCACCTGTCAATCACTGCCGCCTTGAAAAACTCAAACAATGAGTGGCTGAAACGTAGCAGCAATGCTGCTGAAACATGGAGGACAAGTGCAAAACAAGTGGAAACCAGAGCCGGCAAAAAAGTGTGAATAGACGACACTCCGCTGCTTAAAAAAATCCCTTTCAAAATAAAACCACAGGATAAAAAAAAAAAAAAAAAAAGAATTTTAATCCAATTTTCTTTTTGCCCAGGCAAAGGCCCGTGAAAATTGGTCCGCAACCACCAGTTGAGAATCACTGATCTATGCAATAGCTGGACCTTGTGTAGTCTCACTGTCGTTAACTCTTCTGGCCCATTTCCTGCAGGTAAAAGCACATCAGATGTAAGATATGTTGAAGTTAAAGTTCATGGGTCATTTATGGTTGTGGAGCAGATAAAATGGGCCATGGTCAAAAAGCAGAACATTTCCAAATCCTGCTCATTTTGGAAAGCGGGTAAGTGTGTGCCAGCAGTGACGCAACACTGACCCGACTGAGTATAAATACCAGACCTTTTTACACACTCAGCCGTCAGACAGACAAAACTCAAACCGGACACGAGTCACCAGAAGATCAAAAAATAAGTAAATCAAATTGATGCCAACAACTAAACAACGTCTCCTCTCCAAAGATGAAGACATTCAGTGTTGCAGTTGCGGTGGCCGTTGTGCTCGCCTCCATTTCTTTTCAGGAGAGCTCTGCCATCCCAGTCACCGGGGTAAGAACGTGACTTCAATCATTTCATTTGTATCCGTTACTATTAGTGTAATGTTGAGACGAGTAAAACAATGTAATCAACAGGTGAGGGAGCGGGAGGACCAGTGAGCCACGACGAGCCCACTGAACATGAAGAGATGCCAGAGGTACGTCGAGTTAACTGAATGAATTAAGCCAAATGCCATGAGCTAATTGATGTTCCCTCCAGAGAAGGAGGGTTCAGATGGAGTGAGGGATAATGCCGGAGGTGAACACTTTACTCGTGTCTCTCGTCTTTCAATCAGATGGCGCTCAACACCAGGCAGAAGCGCCAACTGAATCATATTTGCATTCCTTACTGCTCCACGACACCCAGCGGTGCTGTCAATTGTGGCCTCCGCTGCAGTTGAAAGTTTTGACCGCTGAATAATAATTTGTTGTGCTTTTTTTTCTCTCTCTCTCTTAAAGCAACTGTGCAACTTTCAATTGTACTTGTGGTTGTGAGTATGTGTGGATGTTATTGGATGTATGTTCATGTGTGCTCAGTGATGTGACCGCATCATCCTCACACACCACCCTACATATCTGCAGATACGACGAGTGTATTATCACAATAAACTTTCATTTCACAATACATACTATTATATAATGTGTGAACATGTTCTTTTAACAATGAATATGCACAACTGACAGACATGCCGTTTATGAAAGAGTTAACATGAGGTCTGTTTTGTCTCTTGGTGTCAATATAATTATTTTAACTGTGTGTCGAATGCATCTCCTAGTTTAAGTATTTATGTCACATATGAACCAGAATACCACATTTTAAGGGACCAGGGACCTGAGTACACTGTAAACCCAGATACAATTATTGTATAAAATACATTTATAAAATAAATTTCAGTTATTCATACTAGAGAAAATGTATTTGTTTTAGTGGATTAAACTTGAAGACAATTGAAGACATTGCCTCAAAGTAACTATTTAAGCTGAATACACTGAAATATTGACTTGAATTTACCTTCTTACCTTTTAACTTTCTTCTGTAATGACATTCTCTCTGACGATTACTTACATCGTTACTACATTAACATACTGAAGCTATTAAGAAAAATAAATGATGGATGTCATGTTATAAAACCACAGGGGACCACAAAATCAAAGGTCTGAAAAGGCCTTTTCAAATGCTGTGAGATAGTGTGAGTCACAATAGACTGTAAATGAGAAGTGGACGTAGTCACCGTGATGTCATCAATTGGTTTGTGGACTGACGTTTTGAAGCCTTGAGTTTGTTATTTTGCCCGTCGCCATCTTGGTTTTTGCAACCAAAAATTACAAGAGAAAGCTGAAAAGGACATTTATAGGCGACTAAAAAATTTACAATAAACTTTCATGAACTAAAAACACACTGCTGAAAGGTTTAAGTTGTACGTTGAAAACACGGACAACTCCCAGACCGGACAACACTGTGGTAGCAAACTGTCAATCACAAGGTAGCCACGTCCTAAAGCATTCCCTGCTTTATAGTCTATTTTACTCTCAATGGGACCATAATTTATGTTTATGAATGACTGATTTTCATGAAATGGATACAAATAAACACCACTGCTAAGCTGCTGATTTCATCTGAAGGCAAAATCAAGACATAACAAAGACACTGAGATGTGTGTGTGGTGGGAGGGATATTTTAGACACGAACTCAGTAGTCTTAGTTGTTAAGATGAAGCAGAAAGCAGCCAACCAGTTGGGGAGAAGACTAAAACTTTGACTTCTGTTCCAGCAGCGCTTCCATCCAACCACTGCAGTCAAAACACAGTGTTTTATTTGGCAGCAATAACATGGGGTTGATGATGAATAAATACCACACGTGAAGAACAAATATGATTCTGTATAGATTAAGAGATATTCTTAAAACTAAATGACACTGTGTTAATCATGAAATGGCTCAAACAGCAGGTTTAAGAATTGCTGATGTTGATGCTCTCCTCTCATGTTGAAAAAGAAAAAGGTCTGCTGTATAGTCCAACCGATGTGTAGCCATAAATGTTATCATTTGAAGTACTCAGGTCAGAAGGTCGTTGACAGAGAGGCAGGAGAGAAGGGATTTTGGTTATTGTGTAAGATTTTTGGAAAGACTGAAGTTACTAAAGATGCAAAGGGCCCCAAACTTTAATTGCACAGTGATTATTACATTTGTTGTTGTTTTTTCAAAAGTTTTTTTTTTTACAAACCGGACAATCTTAAAAAGAAAATATATTTAAATCTAATAATAGCCAGGTGTTTTGTTGACAATTGAGATTATTATTACAAAACTAACTAACTAACAGTATATATAGCTTCTCCGCTGAGAGGAAGGACCAAGATGCCATACTCCTGGAAATGGAGGAAAAGGAAGAATGAAAGGAGCTTCAGAATGAGCTTCAGAAAGCTGAAGCCATCAGCAACCATGAGATGACAGTGGAGGAACGTCTACAACAACTCCGGGAGGATAATCCTGTCAATGTGCATGATGTCACTTTTTTGTCTACTTCTTTTTTTTTATATATCTGATACTGCAGTCTATTATCGCAATAAACTTTCTTGTCACTATATAAACATGTGTAAAAGTGTTTTAATTACAAATGCAAACTGAGCTTTTTTTTTACAAAAGACACTTTGACTTTGTCACAGTAGGAAACGCACAGGCGGAGACAAGAACATGAATGATGGCTGAATTCCATTTAGCTGCTTCAGGTCCTGGTATTGTGCATGCCGGCTCACTGCCATGACTTACTGGGATCCTTGAATAGAACTGAGTCACCTTTAATGTTTTTAGTAATACATGTCCTTTTCCGACCATGACAAGTCAAAATATCTGCTGTGAAAAAGGCCGGGTGGTGGGATTGCTACTTAAGAGCTGTTGTTTATTTCTTCAGACTACAATAGTGGCTTGGTGCTTTTGCTTTAGTTAATTGCTGAACATAATGAAAGAGTAAATGTCCAGTTTTGTTTTATTTGTAGATCTGCAGGTGGTAGTGATGCAGCCGTTATAATGTCCTGTGTCCCTCTGGGTTGAGTTTGTTGGGTCAGTTTGGTCCGTTTAGTTCGACCCATTTCATGTTAAGTGAACATAGCTTGATTTAAGTTCTGTTTAGTTGATCTCTTTTATGAGCAGAGAACCTTATTTTTTTTTTATAGCTCTTTTTTAATAAAAAGTCATTATTTTGTATTTTTACGTTCACACAATGTTGCAGCTGTGTTTAGAAGATGACTGTTTACCATTCAAATAAAAAAGAAATGTATTCAATTTAAAAAAGGGGATTCTGCACACTGTAAACTGGCAATCCTTCTGCTAACATGACGATGTACAGAAGGTTTAGTAACGTGTCTGTGGGAACTAGAACAAAAGAAGACTTTTCATTTGGGTAGCGAGGCTTTACAGATAGGCTTAGATATTTAAACAGGGTTTTGATTATTAAAGCTGACGTGATCAAAGACATTTGGAAATGAACTCAAATACAGAAAGTTGTTAATATGTAAAAGTTAATGTATTACAAAAGTAAAACAAATTCCACACCCCACAGATTACATTTTAAGAAAATGAAATTTAAGTATCGATATTATCTTGTGGCACATCATGTAGACTTACACTTCTTTATCTTCAAGTGGAAGCAAGCTTTTCTTTCAGTTGCTTTGACTGATCTGAGAAAAGCTTCTTTCAAACAAGTGAGCGACCAGACCAACAACTCCAGGTCGCTGATAGGTAGTTTCTAATGTTGTATTATTAAAAGACAAGGTGATGCTTCCTCGTCATATGAAAAGAGACCGATGTATACCCATTCAAGGTTATCTTTGTTGACACTGATGGTTTGATCAGGTGACACGAGCAAGCACACAGCAGGGTGTTCAGTAAATGAGTGAGTGAAGTCGGGGATTTTGCTTTTTGTGCAAGAGACTGTATTTTGAAAGACTTGAGTTATACTGAGAATTTAAATGGACAACCGTTAGTTAAATAAAAATAGAAAATGTCAGGTCCACCATTATTGATTATTGTACATTCATGACCTGGCTGTTTTTTCTGTTTTCCTACTGACAGATCAAGTAATCCTAAAGTGTTTAAATTATAAGAAAATTGTAATCAAATCAATAGCATTTTAATGTTTATTTGAGGTTTAGTTGAAAGTTGGTCACTGTCCCATTGGGCCAATGAAAGTTTGGGTCATTGAAAGTTTGGCTCATGTTTCCGTTGCACTTAGTTGCATTTTTCTTTTCATCAATTATGTATAAGCGTGCTGTATGATCGAGATGTACTTCTAAGAAAGAAAGACAGAAAGTCAGACAACAAAAAGTAATGGTTCATTTAATCTTGGACAAAAACTCTGGCAGACAAACAAAAACAGAGAATTTCCCAGTCTTCAGGTATTTCCCAGTTGCAGGATGCCGTAGGGATGCTGGGAATAGGGAGTGTGGCAAGTGCTGTCAGTGTTGAGGCAACAGAGGTCCAAGTGAGTACAAATACCAGCACATTTTACACATTCAGGCATCAGACAGGAGAACTCAGAGGAGCTGACAAGAGTCACCAAACGATCTGAAGAAATCTACTTGATTTGACAACTCAAACCAGTCCGACCGTGCCAAGATGAAGACATTCAGTGTTGCTGTTGCAGTGGCCATCGTGCTCACCTTTATTTGTATTCAGCAGAGCTCTGCTGTCCCAGTCGCTGTGGTAAGAACTTGACTTATTCTCATTTAATTTCCTTATCAACTATAGATCTTTTGTCCAAATCCTAAAATGTTGCTCCTTGTTGTAAATGTGCACGACTCATCAACAGGTGCAGGAGCTGGAGGAGCCGATGAGCGTTGACAACTTAGTTGCTGACCATGAGGAGACGTCAGTGGACTCATGGAAGGTATGTGTTCATTTAACTGAATGAATGTGGCCGAACACAATGAGCTCATTTAAGTGTAAGTGGATGTGTTTTCCCTACAAAGTGCCCTGATGCTGTCTGAAGGAGGGAGAATAAACAGAGAGAGGGATGATGCTGGAGATGAACACATCACTCATTTGTCTTTTATCCCTCACACAGATGCCGTATAACAACAGAGAGAAGCGCGGCATTAAGTGCAAAGTTTGCTGCGGCTGCTGCACCCCCGGGGTCTGTGGATTGTGCTGCAGATTCTAAAGAGTCCTGCTCCAACAGCCACTAATTTTGTCTTGAAGAAAATGTAACAGTTTGATTTGTATTCATGCTATTTGAAAGTGTCTAGGATGTTTCTGGATTTAGACAGTTCTTGCCCAGTGATGTGTCTGTATCATCCTTGTATTTTGCTAAATATCTATTAAAAGTGGATAAGCAAAACCTTTTAATTGTCACAAAACATCTTTTTACCATTAATACTCTTTCTTCTAAAATATCTGTCCTAAACTGTCCCTCATTTGGCACTCACTGTTACCACTATACCAACATCTCTTTTGCATTACTTAGAGAGATCACAGTTTGTCAGAAAATACTACATTGAACTGTAGACACTAACTCAGTAGTCTTAGTTGTTAAGATGAAGCAGAAAGCAGCCAACCAGTTGGGGAGAATACTAAAACTTTGACTTCTGTTCCAGCAGCGCTTCCATCCAACCACTGCAGTCAAAACACAGTGTTTTATTTAGCAGCAGTAACATGGGTTTGATACTGAATAAATACCACACGTGAAGAACAAATATGATGTTCTTAAAACTAAATGACACTGTGTTCATCATGAAATGGCTCAAACAGCAGGTTTAAGAATTGCTGATGTTGATGCTCTCCTCTCATGTTGAAAAAAAAAAAGGTCCGTTGTATAGTCCAACCGATGTGGAGCCATAGATGTTATCATTTGAAGTACTCAGGTCAGAAGGTCGTTGACAGAGAGGCAGGAGAGAAGGGATTTTGGTTATTGTGCAAGATTTTTGAAAGACTGAAGTTACTAAAGATGCAAAGGGCCCCAAACTTTAATTGCACAGTGATTATTACATTTGTTGTTGTTTTTTTTTAGAAAAAACAATTTTTTACAAACCGCACAATCTTGAAAAGAAAAATATATTTAAATCAAATAATAGCCAGGTGTTTTGTTGACAATTGAGATTATTATTACAAAACTGTAACTGCATTATTGTCAGAATGTTTCAAATGTAATATATAGGACATTGACCTATTAACAATTGATAACAGATGCCAGGTCATCAGGATTAATATTGCAATATTGCTCAATAAGGAAAGAAAAGCTTTTACAAAATCAGCTGTCAGTATAGATACCACGTTGTTCCTTGCTGGAGGAAGCTTCTTCCATGTCTCTCCAAGGAAAATGTATGTGTTTTTAAAATATATCTCTCATAAATCACACAAGCGCACATGAGCACACAGTACATTTTGCTCACACACTGTAAAAAAAAAAAGAAGACACTGAGATGTGTGTATGGTGGGGGGGATATTTTAGGCACACTAATGATGATCTATTGTTAAAACACTGCATTAAAAAAATAATGAATGTGTGTTTATTAGAATGGAAATACTTAGATATTTTAGTATTGACGCAGGTCTTTATAGACAAACATTTACTACAGTGTGTTTAGCACAAGTGTTTTAATGCAGCAAATTCAGAGAATGGAGAAACTGAGAGTCAAAAGATTTAAAGATGGACGTCTGTAACATCTATCAGGAAGAGATCAGGGTCCTGTCCAGAGACATGGAGGCCGTTCAGCCGGAGAAGCAGGAGCTCAAACAAAACCACAAAGCTCAGCTCTCCGCTGAGAGGAAGGACCAAGATGCCATACTCCTGGAAATGGAGGAAAAGGAAGAATGAAAGGAGCTTCAGAATGAGCTTCAGAAAGCTGAAGCCATCAGCAACCATGAGATGACAGTGGAGGAACGTCTACAACAACTCCGGGAGGATAATCCAGTCAATGTGCATGATGTCACTTTTTTGTCTACTTCTTTTTTTTTATATATCTGATACTGCAGTCTATTATCGCAATAAACTTTCTTGTCACTATATAAACATGTGTAAAAGTGTTTTAATTACAAATGCAAACTGAGCTTTTTTTTTACAAAAGACACTTTGACTTTGTCACAGTAGGAAACGCACAGGCGGAGACAAGAACATGAATGATGGCTGAATTCCATTTAGCTGCTTCAGGTCCTGGTATTGTGCATGCCGGCTCACTGCCATGACTTACTGGGATCCTTGAATAGAACTGAGTCACCTTTAATGTTTTTAGTAATACATGTCCTTTTCCGACCATGACAAGTCAAAATGTCTGCTGTGAAAAAGGCCGGGTGGTGGGATTGCTACTTAAGAGCTGTTGTTTATTTCTTCAGACTACAATAGTGGCTTGGTGCTTTTGCTTTAGTTAATTGCTGAACATAATGAAAGAGTAAATGTCCAGTTTTGTTTTATTTGTAGATCTGCAGGTGGTAGTGATGCAGCCGTTATAATGTCCTGTGTCCCTCTGGGTTGAGTTTGTTGGGTCAGTTTGGTCCGTTTAGTTCGACCCATTTCATGTTAAGTGAACATAGCTTGATTTAAGTTCTGTTTAGTTGATCTCTTTTATGAGCAGAGAACCTTATTTTTTTTTTATAGCTCTTTTTTAATAAAAAGTCATTATTTTGTATTTTTACGTTCACACAATGTTGCAGCTGTGTTTAGAAGATGACTGTTTACCATTCAAATAAAAAAGAAATGTATTCAATTTAAAAAAGGGGATTCTGCACACTGTAAACTGGCAATCCTTCTGCTAACATGACGATGTACAGAAGGTTTAGTAACGTGTCTGTGGGAACTAGAACAAGAGAAGACTTTTCATTTGGGTAGCGAGGCTTTACAGATAGGCTTAGATATTTAAACAGGGTTTTGATTATTAAAGCTGACGTGATCAAAGACATTTGGAAATGAACTCAAATACAGAAAGTTGTTAATATGTAAAAGTTAATGTATTACAAAAGTAAAACAAATTCCACACCCCACAGATTACATTTTAAGAAAATGAAATTTAAGTATCGATATTATCTTGTGGCACATCATGTAGACTTACACTTCTTTATCTTCAAGTGGAAGCAAGCTTTTCTTTCAGTTGCTTTGACTGATCTGAGAAAAGCTTCTTTCAAACAAGTGAGCGACCAGACCAACAACTCCAGGTCGCTGATAGGTAGTTTCTAATGTTGTATTATTAAAAGACAAGGTGATGCTTCCTCGTCATATGAAAAGAGACCGATGTATACCCATTCAAAGTTATCTTTGTTGACACTGATGGTTTGATCAGGTGACACGAGCAAGCACACAGCAGGGTGTTCAGTAAATGAGTGAGTGAAGTCGGGGATTTTGCTTTTTGTGCAAGAGACTGTATTTTGAAAGACTTGAGTTATACTGAGAATTTAAATGGACAACCGTTAGTTAAATAAAAATAGAAAATGTCAGGTCCACCATTATTGATTATTGTACATTCATGACCTGGCTGTTTTTTCTGTTTTCCTACTGACAGATCAAGTAATCCTAAAGTGTTTAAATTATAAGAAAATTGTAATCAAATCAATAGCATTTTAATGTTTATTTGAGGTTTAGTTGAAAGTTGGTCACTGTCCCATTGGGCCAATGAAAGTTTGGGTCATTGAAAGTTTGGCTCATGTTTCCGTTGCACTTAGTTGCATTTTTCTTTTCATCAATTATGTATAAGCGTGCTGTATGATCGAGATGTACTTCTAAGAAAGAAAGACAGAAAGTCAGACAACAAAAAGTAATGGTTCATTTAATCTTGGACAAAAACTCTGGCAGACAAACAAAAACAGAGAATTTCCCAGTCTTCAGGTATTTCCCAGTTGCAGGATGCCGTAGGGATGCTGGGAATAGGGAGTGTGGCAAGTGCTGTCAGTGTTGAGGCAACAGAGGTCCAAGTGAGTACAAATACCAGCACATTTTACACATTCAGGCATCAGACAGGAGAACTCAGAGGAGCTGACAAGAGTCACCAAACGATCTGAAGAAATCTACTTGATTTGACAACTCAAACCAGTCCGACCGTGCCAAGATGAAGACATTCAGTGTTGCTGTTGCAGTGGCCATCGTGCTCACCTTTATTTGTATTCAGCAGAGCTCTGCTGTCCCAGTCGCTGTGGTAAGAACTTGACTTATTCTCATTTAATTTCCTTATCAACTATAGATCTTTTGTCCAAATCCTAAAATGTTGCTCCTTGTTGTAAATGTGCACGACTCATCAACAGGTGCAGGAGCTGGAGGAGCCGATGAGCGTTGACAACTTAGTTGCTGACCATGAGGAGACGTCAGTGGACTCATGGAAGGTATGTGTTCATTTAACTGAATGAATGTGGCCGAACACAATGAGCTCATTTAAGTGTAAGTGGATGTGTTTTCCCTACAAAGTGCCCTGATGCTGTCTGAAGGAGGGAGAATAAACAGAGAGAGGGATGATGCTGGAGATGAACACATCACTCATTTGTCTTTTATCCCTCACACAGATGCCGTATAACAACAGAGAGAAGCGCGGCATTAAGTGCAAAGTTTGCTGCGGCTGCTGCACCCCCGGGGTCTGTGGATTGTGCTGCAGATTCTAAAGAGTCCTGCTCCAACAGCCACTAATTGTTTTGAAGAAAATGTAACAGTTTGATTTGTATTCATGCTATTTGAAAGTGTTCAGGATGTTTCTGGATTTAGACAGTTCTTGCCCAGTGATGTGTCTGTATCATCCTTGTATTTTGCTAAATATCAATTAAAAGTGGATAAGCAAAACCTTTTAATTGTTACAAAACATCGTTTTATCATTAATACTCTTTCTTCTAAAATATCTGTCCTAAACTGTCCCTCATTTGGCACTCACTGTTACCACTATACCAACATCTCTTTTGCATTACTTAAAGAGATTACAGTTTGTCAGAAATACTACTTTGAACTGTAGACACTAACTCAGTAGTCTTAGTTGTTAAGATGAAGCAGAAAGCAGCCAACCAGTTGGGGAGAAGACTAAAACTTTGACTTCTGTTCCAGCAGCGCTTCCATCCAACCACTGCAGTCAAAACACAGTGTTTTATTTAGCAGCAGTAACATGGGTTTGATGCTGAATAAATACCACACGTGAAGAACAAATATGATGTTCTTAAAACTAAATGACACTGTGTTCATCATGAAATGGCTCAAACAGCAGGTTTAAGAATTGCTGATGTTGATGCTCTCCTCTCATGTTGAAAAAGAAAAAAGTCCGTTGTATAGTCCAACCGATGTGGAGCCATAAATGTTATCATTTGAAGTACTCAGGTCAGAAGGTCGTTGACAGAGAGGCAGGAGGGAAGGGATTTTTGTTATTGCGCAAGAGTTTTGTAAAGACTGAAGTTACTAAAGATGCAAAGGGCCCCAAACTTTAATTGCATAGTGATTATTACATTTGTTGTTGTTTTTTTTTAAAAAAAACAATTTTTTACAAACCGCACAATCTTCAAAAGTAAAATATATTTAAATCAAATAATAGCCAGGTGTTTTGTTGACAATTGAGATTATTATTACAAAACTGTAACTGCATTATTCTCAGAATGTTTCAAATGTAATATATAGGACATTGACCTATTAACAATTGGTAACAGATGCCAGGTCATCAGGATTAATATTGCAATATTGCTCAATAAGGAAAGGAAAGCTTTTACAAAATCAGCTGTCAGTATGCCAAGTTGTTCCTTGCTGGAGGAAGCTCCTTCCATGTCTCTCCAAGGAAAATGTATGTGTTTTTAAAATATATCTCTCATAAATCACACAAGCGCACACGAGCACACAGTACATTTTGCTCCCAAACTGTAAAAAAAAAAGAAGACACTGAGATGTGTGTATGGTGGGGGGGATATTTTAGGCACACTAATGATGATCTATTGTTAAAACACTGCATTAAAAAAATAATGAATGTGTGTTTATTAGAATGGAAATACTTAGATATTTTAGTATTGACGCAGGTCTTTATAGACAAACATTTACTACAGTGTGTTTAGCACAAGTGTTTTAATGCAGCAAATTCAGAGAATGGAGAAACTGAGAGTCAAAAGATTTAAAGATGGACGTCTGTAACATCTATCAGGAAGAGATCAGGGTCCTGTCCAGAGACATGGAGGCCGTTCAGCCGGAGAAGCAGGAGCTCAAACAAAACCACAAAGCTCAGCTCTCCGCTGAGAGGAAGGACCAAGATGCCATACTCCTGGAAATGGAGGAAAAGGAAGAATGAAAGGAGCTTCAGAATGAGCTTCAGAAAGCTGAAGCCATCAGCAACCATGAGATGACAGTGGAGGAACGTCTACAACAACTCCGGGAGGATAATCCAGTCAATGTGCATGATGTCACTTTTTTGTCTACTTCTTTTTTTTTATATATCTGATACTGCAGTCTATTATCGCAATAAACTTTCTTGTCACTATATAAACATGTGTAAAAGTGTTTTAATTACAAATGCAAACTGAGCTTTTTTTTTACAAAAGACACTTTGACTTTGTCACAGTAGGAAACGCACAGGCGGAGACAAGAACATGAATGATGGCTGAATTCCATTTATCTGCTTCAGGTCCTGGTATTGCGCATGCCGGCTCACTGCCATGACTTACTGGGATCCTTGAATAGAACTGAGTCACCTTTAATGTTTTTAGTAATACGTGTCCTTTTCCAACCATGATAAGTCAAAATGTCTGCTGTGAAAAAGGCCGGGTGGTGGGATTGCTACTTAAGAGCTGTTGTTTATTTCTTCAGACTACAATAGTGGCTTGGTGCTTTTGCTTTAGTTAATTGCTGAACATAATGAAAGAGTAAATGTCCAGTTTTGTTTTATTTGTAGATCTGCAGCTGGTAGTGATGCAGCCGTTATAATGTCCTGTGTCCCTCTGGGTTGAGTTTGTTGGGTCAGTTTGGTCCGTTCAGTTCGACCCATTTCATGTTAAGTGAACATAGCTTGAGTTAAGTTCTGTTTAGTTGATCTCTTTTATGGGCAGAGAACTTTATTTATTTTTTATAGCTCTTTTCGAATAAAAAGTCATTATTTCGTATTTTTACGTTCTCCTCCGTGAATCGCCACCTTAACGTGGTGGGGAGTTTGAGTGGCTCAGTGATCCTGGGAGCTATGTTGTCCGAGGCATCAGCCCCTGGTAGGGTCTCCCAAGACAAACAGGTCGCAGGGGAGAGCCCAGACTAAGAGCGGTTCAAAAAACCCTGATGAATTGCGGCCCACGGACTACAGCCACCTCGCCCGGACCAGGGAAACCGGGGCACCCTCCCGGAGCCAGACCTGGGAGGGGAGCTCGTAGGCGAACGTCTGGTGGCCGGGCCTTCGCCCATGGGACCCGGTCGGGCTCAGCCCGAAGAAATATCATGGAGCAGCCATCCTGTGGACCCACCACCCGCAGGGATAAGCATCGGGGTCTGGTGCTATGTAGACCGGGCGGCGGGCCGGGCAGGGGGCCTGGGCGAGCCGATCACTGGCAGCATAGACTAGCTCTAGGGACGTGGAACGTCACCTCGCTAGCGGGGAAAGAGCCGGAGCTGGTGCAGGAGTTGGAGCGGTACCAGCTAGATATAGTTGGCCTCACCTCCACGCACAGCACTGGCTCTGGAACCAAGCTCCTGGAGAAAGGTTGGACTTTGTCCTTTTCTGGAGTTGCCCAAGGTGAGAGGCGCCAGGCGGGAGTGGGGATACTCACGAGCCCCCGGCTGAGCGCCGCCGTGTTGGAGTTCTCCACGGAGAACGAGAGGGTCGCCTCCCTGCGCCTGCGCAATGTCCACCATTATTGATTATTGTATATTCATGACCTGGCTGTTTTTTCTGTTTTCCTACTGACAGGTCAAGTAATCCTAAAGTGTTTAAATGATAAGAAAATTGAAATCAAATCAATAGCATTTTAATGTTTATTTGAGGTTTAACTGAAAGTTTGGGTCATTGAAAGTTTGGCTCATGTTTCCATTGCACTTAGTTGCATTTTTCTTTTGATAAATTATGTATAAGCGTGCTGTATGATTGAGATGTACTTCTGAGAAAGAAAGACAGAAAGTCAGACAACAAAAAGTAATGGTTCATTTAATCTTGGACAAAAACTCTGGCAGAAAAACAAAAACAGAGAATTTTCCAGTCTTCGGGAATTTCCCAGTTGCAGGATGCCGTAGGGATGCTGGGAATAGGGAGTGTGGCAAGTGATGTCAGTGATGAGGCAACAGAGGTCCAAGTGAGTATAAATACCAGCACATTTTACACATTCAGGCATCAGACAGGAGAACTCAGAGGAGCTGACAAGAGTCACCAAACGATCTGAAGAAATCTACTTGATTTGACAACTCAAACTAGTCCGACCGTGCCAAGATGAAGACATTCAGTGTTGCTGTTGCAGTGGCCATCGTGCTCACCTTTATTTGTATTCAGCAGAGCTCTGCTGTCCCAGTCACTGTGGTAAGAACTTGACTTATTCTCATTTAATTTCCTTATCAACTATAGATCTTTTGTCCAAATCCTAAAATGTGGCTCCTTGTTGTAAATGTGCACGACTCATCAACAGGTGCAGGAGCTGGAGGAGCCGATGAGCGTTGACAACTTAGTTGCTGACCATGAGGAGACGTCAGTGGACTCATGGAAGGTATGTGTTCATTTAACTGAATGAATGTGGCCGAACACAATGAGCTCATTTAAGTGTAAGTGGATGTGTTTTCCCTCCAAAGTGCCCTGATGCTCTCTGAAGGAGGGAGAATAAACAGAGAGAGGGATGATGCTGGAGATGAACACATCACTCATTTGTCTTTTATCCCTCACATAGATGCCGTATAACAACAGAGTGAAGCGCGGCATTAAGTGCAAAATTTGCTGCAAATTCTAAAGAGTCCTGCTCCAACATCCACTAATTTTGTCTTGAAGAAAATGTAACAGTTTGATTTGTATTCATGCTATTTGAAAGTGTCTAGGATTATTCTGGATTTAGACAGTTCTTGCCCAGTGATGTGTCTGTATCATCCTTGTATTTTGCTAAATATCTATTAAAAGTGGATAAGCAAAACCTTTTAATTGTCACAAAACATCTTTTTACCATTAATACTCTTTCTTTTAAAATATCGGTCCTAAACTGTCCCTCATTTGGCACTCACTGTTACCACTATACCAACATCTCTTTTGCATTACTTAGAGAGATTACAGTTTGTCAGAAAATACTACATTGAACTGTAGACACTAACTCAGTAGTCTTAGTTGTTAAGATGAAGCAGAAAGCAGCCAACCAGTTGGGGAGAAGACTAAAACTTTGACTTCTGTTCCAGCAGCGCTTCCATCCAACCACTGCAGTCAAAACACAGTGTTTTATTTGGCAGCAGTAACATGGGTTTGATACTGAATAAATACCACACGTGAAGAACAAATATGATGTTCTTAAAACTAAATGACACTGTGTTCATGAAATGGCTCAAACAGCAGGTTTAAGAATTGCTGATGTTGATGCTCTCCTCTCATGTTGAAAAAGAAAAAAGTCCGTTGTATAGTCCAACCGATGTGGAGCCATAAATGTTATCATTTGAAGTACTCAGGTCAGAAGGTCGTTGACAGAGAGGCAGGAGGGAAGGGATTTTTGTTATTGCGCAAGAGTTTTGTAAAGACTGAAGTTACTAAAGATGCAAAGGGCCCCAAACTTTAATTGCACAGTGATTATTACATTTGTTGTTGTTTTCTTTTTAAAAAAAACAATTTTTTACAAACCGCACAATCTTCAAAAGTAAAATATATTTAAATCAAATAATAGCCAGGTGTTTTGTTGACAATTGAGATTATTATTACAAAACTGTAACTGCATTATTCTCAGAATGTTTCAAATGTAATATATAGGACATTGACCTATTAACAATTGGTAACAGATGCCAGGTCATCAGGATTAATATTGCAATATTGCTCAATAAGGAAAGGAAAGCTTTTACAAAATCAGCTGTCAGTATGCCAAGTTGTTCCTTGCTGGAGGAAGCTCCTTCCATGTCTCTCCAAGGAAAATGTATGTGTTTTTAAAATATATCTCATAAATCACACAAGCACACACGAGCACACAGTACATTTTGCTCCCAAACTGTAAAAAAAAAAGAAGACACTGAGATGTGTGTATGGTGGGGGGGATATTTTAGGCACACTAATGATGATCTATTGTTAAAACACTGCATTAAAAAAATTATAAATGTGTGTTTATTAGAATGGAAATACTTAGATATTTTAGTATTGACGCAGGTCTTTAGACAAACATTTACTACAGTGTGTTTAGCACAAGTGTTTTTACGCAACAAATTCAGAGAATGGAGAAACTGAGAGTCAAAACATTTAAAGATGGACGTCTGTAACATCTATCAGGAAGAGATCAGGGTCCTGTCCAGAGACATGGAGGCCGTTCAGCTGGAGAAGCAGGAGCTCAAACAAAACCACAAAGCTCAGCTAATGTGCATGATGTGACTTTTTTGTCTACTTCTTTTTTTTTTATATATATCTGATACTGCAGTCTATTATCGCAATAAACTTTATTGTCACTATATAAACGTGTGTAAAAGTGTTCTAATTACAAATGCAAACTGAGCTTTTTTTTTACAGAAGACACTTTGACTTTGTCACAGTAGGAAACACATAGACGGAGACAAGAACATGAATGATGGCTGAATTCCATTTAGCTGCTTCAGGTCCTGGTATTGCGCATGCCGGCTCACTGCCATGACTTACTGGAATCCTTGAATAGAACTGAGTCACCTTTAATGTTTTTAGTAATACATGTCCTTTTCCAACCATGACAAGTCAAAATGTCTGCTGTGAAAAAGGCCGGGTGGTGGGATTGCTACTTAAGAGCTGTTGTTTATTTCTTCAGACTACAATAGTGGCTTGGTGCTTTTGCTTTAGTTAATTGCTGAACATAACGAAAGAGTAAATGTCCAGTTTTGTTTTATTTGTAGATCTGCAGGTGGTAGTGATGCAGCCGTTATAATGTCCTCTGTCCCTCTGGGTTGAGTTTGTTGGGTCAGTTTGGTCCGTTCAGTTCGACCCATTTCATGTTAAGTGAACATAGCTTGAGTTAATTTCTGTTTAGTTGATCTCTTTTATGGGCAGAGAACTTTATTTATTTTTTATAGCTCTTTTCGAATAAAAAGTCATTATTTCGTATTTTTACGTTCTCCTCCGTGAATCGCCACCTTAACGTGGTGGGGAGTTTGAGTGGCTCAGTGATCCTGGGAGCTATGTTGTCCGGGGCATCAGCCCCTGGTAGGGTCTCCCAAGACAAACAGGTCGCAGGGGAGAGCCCAGACTAAGAGCGGTTCAAAAAACCCTGATGAATTGCGGCCCACGGACTACAGCCACCTCGCCCGGACCAGGGAAACTGGGGCACCCTCCCGGAGCCAGACCTGGGAGGGGAGCTCGTAGGCGAGCGTCTGGTGGCCGGGCCTTCGCCCATGGGACCCGGTCGGGCTCAGCCCGAAGAAATATCATGGAGCAGCCATCCTGTGGACCCACCACCCGCAGGGATAAGCATCGGGGTTGGGTGCTATGTAGACCGGGCGGCGGGCCGGGCAGGGGGCCTGGACGAGCCGATCGGCGGCAGCATAGACTAGCTCTAGAGACGTGGAACGTCACCTCGCTAGCGGGGAAAGAGCCAGAGCTGGTGCAGGAGGTGGAGCGGTACCAGCTAGATATTGTTGGCCTCACCTCCACGCACAGCACTGGCTCTGGAACCAAGCTCCTGGAGAAAGGTTGGACTTTGTCCTTTTCTGGAGTTGCCCAGGGTGAGAGGCGCCAGGCGGGAGTGGGGATACTCACGAGCCCCCGGCTGAGCGCCGCCGTGTTGGAGTTCTCCACGGAGAACGAGAGGGTCGCCTCCCTGCGCCTGCGGGTTGCGGGGAGTAAGGCTCTGACTGTTGTTTGTGCCTATGCACCGAACAGCAGTTCGGAGTATTCTTGGAGTTGGCGGGAGGGGTCCTGGAAAGGGCACCTCCTGCTGACTCCATAGTTCTCCTGGGAGACTTCAACGCTCACGTGGGCAACGACAGAGAAACCTGGCGGGGGTGATTGGGAGGAACGGCTTGCCCGATCTGAACCTGAGTGGTGTCTCGCTGTTGGACTTCTGTGCTAGCCACGGTTTGTCCATAACGAGCACCATGTTCGAACATAGGGTGGCTCATAAGTGTACCTGGTACCAGAACAACTTAGGCCGTAGATTAATGATCGACTTTGTAATTGTTTCATCTGATCTGCGGCCGTATGTCTTGGACACTCGGGTGAAGAGAGGAGCAGAGCTGTCAACTGATCACCATCTGGTGGTGAGTTGGATCAGATGGCAGGGGAATCGGCTGGAAAGACCCGGCAAGCCCAAACGTGTAGTGAGGGTGAACTGGGAACATCTGGCGGAGGATCCTGTCCAGGAGGTCTTCAACACCTACCTCCGGAAGAACTTCTCACACATCCCAAGGGAGGCTGGGAACATGGAATCTGAGTGGACCATGTTCAAAGCCTCTGTTATGGACGCGGCCGCTAGGGGCTGTGGTCGGAAGGTCACCGGTGCCTGTCGTGGCGGTAACCCGAGAACCCGGTGGTGGACACCGGGGGTGAGGGAAGCCATCAAACTGAAGAAGGAGGCCTTTCGGGCCTGGTTGGCCCAGGGGTCTCCTGAAGCAGCTGAGAAGTACCGGCAGGCCAGAAGGGCTGCAGCTGCGGTGGTCGCGGACGCTAAATATAGGGCATGGGAGGAGTTCAGGGAGGCCATGGAGAAGGACTTTCGGTTGAAGTTCTGGCAAACCATCCGACGGCTCAGGAAGGGAAAGCAGGGCTTACCCCAGGCTGTGTTCAGCACGGGGGGGGAACTGCTGACCCGGACGGGGGACATCGTCGGGTGGTGGAAAGACCACTTTGAGGAACTCCTAAACCCGGCCAACATGTCCTCTAGAGAGGAGGCAGCACCTGAAGACTCGGGGGGGTCGCATCCATATCCTTGGCAGAGGCCACTAAGGTAGTCAAAAAGCTCCTTGGTGGCAAGGCGCCAGGGGTGGATGAGATCCGCCCTGAGATGCTGAAGGCGCTGGACGTTGTTGGGCTGTCTTGGCTGACACGCCTTTTCAATGTCACATGGGGGTCGGGAACAGTGCCCATGGACTGGCAGACCGGGGTGGTGGTTCCCATTTTCAAAAAGGGGGACCAGAGAGTGTGCTCGAATTATCGGGGTATCACACTACTCAGCCTCCCGGGGCAAGTGTATGCCAGGGTGCTGGAAAGGAGGCTCCGACCGATTGTCGAACCTCGGATTCAAGAGGAGCAGTGCGGATTCCGTCCCGGTCGTGGAACAGTGGACCGGCTCTTTACCCTCGCAAGACTACTGGAGGGGTTCTGGGAGTTTGCCCAACCAGTCTACATGTGTTTTGTGGACTTGGAGAAGGCCTTCGACCGGGTCCCTCAGGGGTTTTTGTGGGGGGTGCTGCGGGAGTATGAGGTGCCGGACCCGTTACAACGGGCCATCCGGTCTCTGTACGACTGCAGTAGGAGCTGTGTTCGTATTCTCGGCAATAAGTCAGACGCGTTCCCGGTGGGTGTTGGCTTCCGCCAGGGCTGCCCTTTATCACCGGTCCTGTTCGTGACTTTCATGGACAGGATATCTAGGCGCAGCCGGGGGGAGGAGAACGTCGGGTTCGGGGGTCTCGGGATCGCCTCTCTGCTGTTCGCAGACGATGTGGTCCTGTTGGCCTCTTCGGACCATGACCTCCAGCATTCACTGGGGCGATTTGGAGCCGAGTGTGAAGCGGCGGGGATGAGAGTAAGCACCTCCAAATCTGAGGCCATGGTGCTCTGCCGGAAACCGGTGGATTGCTCCCTCCGATTGGGGACGCAGTGCCTACCGCAAGCGAAGGAGTTCAAGTATCTCGGGGTCTTGTTCACGAGTGAGGGTAAGATGGAGCGGGAGATCGACCGACGGATCGGTGTGGCTGCAGCAGTAAAACAGGCGCTGCACCGGACCATCTTGGTGAAGAGGGAGATGAGCCGGAAGGCAAAGCTCTCAATTTACCGGGCGGTCTACGTTCCGACCCTCACCTATGGTAACGAACTCTGGGTCGTGACCGAAAGAATGAGGTCTCGGATACAAGCGGCCGAAATGAGTTTTCTCCGCATGGTGGCCGGGCTCAGCCTTAGAGATAGGGTAAGGAGCTCGGACATCAGGAGGGAACTTGGAGTTGAGGCGCTACTCCTTCGTATCGAAAGGAGTCAGCTGAGGTGGTTCGGGCATCTAATCAGGATGCCTCCTGGACGCCTCCCATTAGAGGTTTTCCAGGCACGCCCAACTAGTAGGAGGCCCTAATCTCAAATACAGAAAGTTGTTAATATGTAAAAATGAATTACAAATTACAAAAGTAAAAAAAATTCCACACCGCACAGGTTACATTTTAAGAAACTGAAATATAAGTGTGAATATTATCTTGTGGCACATCATGTAGACTTACACTTCTTTATCTTCAAGTGGAAGCAAGCTTTTCTTTCAGTTGCTTTGACTGATTTGAGAAAAGCTTCTTTCAAACAAGTGAGCGACCAGACCAACAACTCCAGGTCGCTGATAGGTAGTTTCTAATGTTGTATTATTAAAAGACAAAGGGATGCTTCCTCTTCATATGAAAATTAATCGATGTATAGCCATTCATGGTTGTCTTTGTTGACACTGATGGTTTGATCAGGTGACACGAGCAAGCACACAGCAGGGTGTTCAGTAAATGAGTGAGTGAAGTCGGGGATTTTGCTTTCTGTGCTAGAGACTGTATTTTGAAAGACTTGAGTTATACTGAGAATTTAAATGGCCATTGGTTCTATTAATGTCAACAATTCATAGTTTATCATTTTCAACCGTTAGTTAAATAAAAGTAAAAAATGTCATGTCCACCATTATTGATTATTGTATATTCATGACCTGGCTGTTTTTTCTGTTTTCCTACTGACAGGTCAAGTAATCCTAAAGTGTTTAAATGATAAGAAAATTGTAATCAAATGAATAGCATTTTAATGTTTATTTGAGGTTTAACTGAAAGTTTGGGTCATTGAAAGTTTGGCTCATGTTTCCATTGCACTTAGTTGCATTTTTCTTTTGATCAATTATGTATAAGCGTGCTGTATGATTGAGATGTACTTCTGAGAAAGAAAGACAGAAAGTCAGACAACAAAAAGTAATGGTTCATTTAATCTTGGACAAAAACTCTGGCAGACAAACAAAAACAGAATTTTCCAGTCTTCGGGAATTTCCCAGTTGAGTGTGGCAAGTGCTGTCAGTGATGAGGCAACAGTGGTCCAAGTGAGTATAAATACCAGCACATTTTACACATTCAGGCATCAGACAGGAGAACTCAGAGGAGCTGACAAGAGTCATCAAACGATCTGAAGAAATCTACTTGATTTGACAACTTAAACCAGTCCGACCGTGCCAAGATGAAGACATTCAGTGTTGCTGTTGCAGTGGCCATCGTGCTCACCTTTATTTGTATTCAGCAGAGCTCTGCTGTCCCAGTCGCTGTGGTAAGAACTTGACTTATTCTCATTTAATTTCCTTATCAACTATAGATCTTTTGTCCAAATCCTAAAATGTTGCTCCTTGTTGTAAATGTGCACGACTCATCAACAGGTGCAGGAGCTGGAGGAGCCGATGAGCGTTGACAACTTAGTTGCTGACCATGAGGAGACGTCAGTGGACTCATGGAAGGTATGTGTTCATTTAACTGAATGAATGTGGCCGAACACAATGAGCTCTTTTAAGTGTAAGTGGATGTGTTTTCCCTACAAAGTGCCCTGATGCTGTCTGAAGGAGGGAGAATAAACAGAGAGAGGGATGATGCTGGAGATGAACACCTCACTCATTTGTCTTTTATCCCTCACACAGATGCCGTATAACAACAGAGAGAAACGCGGCATTAATTGCGAACTTTGCTGCGGCTGCTGCACCCCCGGGGTCTGCGGATTGTGCTGCAGATTCTAAAGAGTCCTGCTCCAACATCCACTAATTTTGTCTTGAAGAAAATGTAACAGTTTGATTTGTATTCATGCTATTTGAAAGTGTTCAGGATGTTTCTGGATTTAGACAGTTCTTGCCCAGTGATGTGTCTGTATCATCCTTGTATTTTGCTAAATATCTATTAAAAGTGGATAAGCAAAACCTTTTAATTGTCACAAAACATCTTTTTACCATTAATACTCTTTCTTCTAAAATATCGGTCCTAAACTGTCCCTCATTTGGCACTCACTGTTACCACTATACCAACATCTCTTTTGCATTACTTAGAGAGATTACAGTTTGTCAGAAAATACTACATTGAACTGTAGACACTAACTCAGTAGTCTTAGTTGTTAAGATGAAGCAGAAAGCAGCCAACCAGTTGGGGAGAAGACTAAAACTTTGACTTCTGTTCCAGCAGCGCTTCCATCCAACCACTGCAGTCAAAACACAGTGTTTTATTTAGCAGCAGTAACATGGGGTTGATGACGAATAAATACCACACGTGAAGAACAAATATGATGTTCTTAAAACTAAATGACACTGTGTTCATCATGAAATTGCTCAAACAGCAGGTTTAAGAATTGCTGATGTTGATGCTCTCCTCTCATGTTGAAAAAGAAAAAAGTCCGCTGTATAGTCCAACCGATGTGAAGCCATAGATGTTATCATTTGAAGTACTCAGGTCAGAAGGTCGTTGACAGATAGGCTGGAGGGAAGGGATTTTGGTTATTGCGCAATATTTTTGGAAAGACTGAAGTTACCAAAGATTCAAAGAGCCCCTAACTTTAATTGCACAGTGATTATTATTTTTTTTTTTTTTTTACAAACCGGACAATCTTAAAAAGAAAAAAATATTTAAATCTAATAATAGCCGGGTGTTTTGTTGACAATTGAGATTATTATTACAAAACTGTAACTGCATTATTCTCAGAATGTTTCAAATGTAATATATAGGACATTGACCTATTAACAATTGGTAACAGATGCCAGGTCATCAGGATTACTATTGCAATATTGCTTAATAAGGAAAGAAAAGCTTTTACAAAATCAGATGTCAGTATAGATGCCACGTTGTTCCTTGCTGGAGGAAGCTTCTTCCATGTCTCTCCAAGGAGAATTAATGTATTTTTTAAATATCTCTTATAAATCATACAAGCTCACATGAGCACACAGTACATTTTTCTCCCAAACTGTATATTTCAAAACACGTGCAGTAACTTCTTCATGTGGAACTGTGTTCTTTCTGTAGAAAATAATGGTTCATGGTTGATTTCATATTGCGACAGACACTGGGCCCCAACCCAGACTTTAATCTTACAACCTGAGAATATTGAAATTTAAACTGGAAAGCATCCCATTCCCATTCCTCTGGAGTTTCCTATAACCATTCCCAGCATCACCCAGGGAGTGATGCAAGCCCATTGTTGGAGGGAAGTGAGTTTAGCCAGTGATGAAGCAACAGTGGTAAGTTTAAACACCAGCATGTTTTACACACTCAGCCATGAGACACACTCAGAGAGCTGATAAAAGTCACCAAATATCTCAACAAATCTCCCCGATCTACCCTTGAAAGAATATAACAACTTCAATAAGTTAACCCTCCTAATATGAAGACATGCAGTGTTGCAGTTGCGTTGGCCATCGTGCTCGCCTTTAGTTGTATTTAGCAGACCTCTGCTGTCCTGCCCCTGATGTCGGAACATGACCCGTTTCATTTGCTTGTTATCTCTGAGTGATTCGTCAGGATGCTAAGAGACGTCCCTCAATGTTTGCAATGCGTTAAACTGGAGGAGGCAATGAGCAATGACAGTCCAGTTGCACAGGATGAGACAGTGGTGGAAACATGGATGGTGATTGAGTAAATTAAGTTGCTTAACGCGAGCTAATTCAAATGGAAACGGGCGTGTTTTTCCTTTAACCCTCATCCTACCAACATATTCAACACACAAGGACTACAGACTGGGGTCTCTAGGGACCACCAGAACAAAATAAACAACCACCATAGCAACATGTTGACGGGTTTCTTCTCAAAACATAATTAGTTATGTGATTAATGTCATCTGGAAGAAACACATTATCATTATTATTAATTATTATTTTTAAGTTACAGTTAAATGGAAAATAGACGGAGCACATGAGGAACTAGTGTGTCTGCTGCAACGGACAGAGTGCCTCTATTAAACATCACCTCTGTCTTTGAGCTTTAATTGCATACAATCAATAACACATAACTGTGACGGTCAGGAAGAGAGAGTGTATAGTTTAACTCCAACACTTCATACCTGCCCCCATGCAGGCTCAAACACTGGCGTGTTAATGAAGTAACATCCTCCTCCACTGGCCTCTGACAAACAAAACACTTCCAGCAAATTCATTTTTTCCAAGGGTGGTCTGCTGTCCAAGTGCTAACCAGGCCCAGCTCAGCTCTGCTTCGCTTGTTACAGAGAGGGGAGGTATGGCATCGGGCCACGGTGGTACGCATGCTATTGTGTTACTTTTGGCACGGCTGGATCGCACATCGCAATTATAATGACCACAAAGGTCAAATAAATGGTCTTGTGTTAGCTCAGTGCAGAAACAATTAGGGAACACACAGACTCTGTGATAGAGTTGTGATTGGAGAAGCAACATACAGGGGGGTCAACGCATTGCAAGTGACAAGCAGAACAATTGAGAACCTCCGGTTGCTATTTAAACATATGCGATTACGATTTAATTACCCACACACACACACACACACACACACACACACAGAAGTGCACGTACAAGCCGAAGCACACACACACATTTGATTGTGCTCACACATACACAGACTACCAGTCTGGAGCCTGGCGGACTCCTGCTCTGATCCCACCCTCATGCAGCCTTGCGGGGGACTGAGCGGCGTGCCAGGCCTGCCTCGCGCCCAGACGGATGCCCGTTGCACGCCCCCGTGCCAACAGAGCTGCTGCCAAACCACACAAGGAGATAGTAAACGTTCAGCTTCCTCACACACACACACACACGCACCATGTGGTTTATTTTATCTGACTCATACCCACGTACACACACACAAAACACAATGAAGGCAGGCAGGCAGCAATTAGGGGCCTGTTCATCGGTGAACTACAGTATACTAGCTCTATAAATCCTCGAGCTAAAGGGTACTAAGTGCTCTGGTGGTAAGCTGAAGAATTCACAGGATGTTACCATTGTTGAGACACACCAGTGCAAGTCCAGGCGAGAAGGAAGCGTTTCAAATGCGACGATTTTTGGTGAAAATGCATGTGTTTGGGAAGTACTGGGCATGCTAAGTGTTTGTAAACGGATGGCGTGATATAGTTTTTATGTGAATGGGTGAATGATGACAAGTAGTATGAAAGCACTTTGAGTGGTCAGAAGACTAGCTAAGCGCTATACAAGTACAGTCCATTTACTTCAGTTCACTTACTCAGCTGTTTTCGGATTCTCCGTTCGCCCTTGAGGCTTGCGAGAAAAACAAAGTTTTCTTCAAGAATTCAAGGTAACACACATCTTCAAGTTGATGCCCGAATACCTAAATTAGTATTGGGCTGAAGGTAACTTCTGTAGGTCGTCCATACAGTCCATAGTCAGGAAATATTACAATTCCCCCTGAGTGTCTGTACCCACTTTCACGTCATGACGTTTCACTCCAAACCACAATGATGATTACACACGGAGGCAAGAGAGGAATAGTTGGGAGATCACCAACGTCACTGGGACACAGCACCTGGGAACCATGAATGACTGTACACAATTTCATGGCAATGCATCAGTTTATTGTTAAGCTATTTGAGTTTGGACCTAAGCAGTGGACAAAATTACCAGCTAGCATGACTAAAAACAAATGATGGAATCCACAAAATGAATCAAGTTTATTTCCTCTCAAAAAGTCTTAGTTAGTAGTGTTACTCTATGGTTGGTGAAATACAAAACATTTTACAGATTAATTTCTCTACAGTGAACAAACAGTGCATTGTGAATAATACTTTGAGCGATAAATATCTTAGCACTGTGGAATAGAACTCTGGAATTGCTTTCTATTAATGTTCCCCTTGATTTGATCCAGATCGCCACATTACAATGACATTACAGTCCCGCCTGTAATATCTCATTTGACTACAATTGTTTCAGGGTCTCAACCGACAGATTAGTCATCACTTTCTACAGTTAATCACTTAAGCCAGAGAGAGCGGAGTGCAAACTATAGAGGCTCCACCGCAGGTCACACTCCACAGCAAAGCCTGGGAGCCATTCACACACACACACACACAAAAACACACACACTCACAATGTCAAGGCTTGGAACCACTGACATGAGGTCAAGACCTCCCCTACAGCTGAGTTGATTAAACAGGTTTCTACAAACCCACACACTGCCCAATAAAATGTGTTGTGCTGAGGATGATGACGACTGCGTTACACTGGGAGCATCACTGGCTCTAGAGAGACCAGCCCGGCGAGTGAGACCGAGGTGCAACACCCTGCTGCAGCAGGCTCCACTTCCACCTACTCGCTGTGCCTTGAGGGAGCAATCAACCTTTATGGCTTCTCACGGGGCGGATAATGCCTGTTTGTACGTGCGTCTATGTATGAATGAATATTTCCTCCGCAGACCCTCCAAGTGGAGGCAAAGGTTGCTTCGGAACCATGCCGCTGCATAATCCGGCCTTGAATGAAGGCGGGGGCGGGGGGGAGATAAACATTCCTGGACAATGAGACTCTCCTTTACCCCCAGCTGTGCTCATACCCACTTAAAAAACCTGCTTACCCACAATGCACCACTTGGCTCAAGTGAATAGCCCCCCTGGAACCAGTGCAGTGCCACTGCAGGCCCGCTCCTAGAAGCCACAAGTGTCAGCAATGGCTCAGATACAACCCTTCTGGGCCCATACTGAGCGCATTATATCCAATTCAACTGGTCTTAATATACTTTAATAAGACCTGTTTTCGCTTAATTCTCCCTTGAAACCGGTAGTAACACGGCTACTAGGCACATAAAAAAATTGAATGAATGGCGTGAGGCTGCCAGAGAGTCAGAAGGGGGAAAATAGCAATCCTTGTGGATTTGTCCTCACCAGCTGGCTCTTGAGCCCAATATAATGGTTGTGCCCATGGCTCCCAGAGCACCGGTAAGAGGAAATATTTGCCCGGTCTGTAATGTGTTTAAGGTGCGCCGTATGATTCAGTTCGGGTCATAAAGCCCTTGCATGTCACATGCTGAGAGGAAGGACAGAGCTGCTCTGCTCTGCCTACATTCCCCCTTTAGGTGAACGGGGACAATGGCTTTGTGTTGTGTTTGCGTCTCAATGTAAAAGAAAAAGCCGGGCATTTCAGAGGAACGTGGGGTTAAATAAGCCCCGAAAAAACTTACAGCACCCATAGGAGACACCACACCGGGTCGTTATAGAAAGGCCTGTCCGTGGAAAAGATGGTGATTAAAAATCCCGTCCCCCCCCCACTGCACCTGCTGTTATGAGGCCGAACCGCAGAAACACTTCCACGGCAAGTGACTCATAAATATTCCCCCATTTGTCAAATCAAGCGCGGCGTGGTGACAAGAACGCGCAAGGTGAGCATTAAGAAACGTTAATGTTTTTCACTTCCTGTCCAGCAGGTGAGGCAGACGAGGAGGGGCGAAGTGACCGGGATCGTCATGTCAAATCCCAGCACGGCTCAGGGGCTTTTTATTTTTTACAGTTTCCCGTTTCAAACGTCTCTAAAGAGAAAGCAAATAACTGTCACAGACAATTAGCTTTTATTGAAGAGCATATTTATTTTTGGGATTAACTTGTTTCCTAGCAACTCCAAATGAAGCCAGAATCGGCACTGAGAGTTGACTTTGGATTGCATTTTTGCAATTAGGAGCGAGTTTAGTAATAAAAGTCACCCATTAATGCCACCATTTAGCGGGCTCGTACACACCATGATGGCTTGCATATGGCAGACTCGCTCAAACTATTAAGATCTGCTTGTCCTTTGACACCGCTATGTTCCTGCTCGTTGCCGTTTCGGCCGCTGCCAAACACCATGGCTAACCCACATGAAGATTAATGATTCCAGGATTTCCCTCAACTCTAAGGGCAAGCGATGGCTCATTATATAGTTATTAAAAACTGCAAATTATTACAACTTTTATTATCCCGGCAAATCTCATTTGCCCCACCAATGTCATAACTTCCATTCCTGCCATCTGCGTTGGAACCAATGTGTCACATGTGCCACAATTGCACACTCACAGTGGGATATGACGTGCGAATGTAGAACAGAGGTCCCCGAGAACCTCCCTCGTACCGCGACTGTCTTCTGAGGTACATGCAGCGTGTACAATAGATGCATTATATCAATAGGTGCCATATCAACCTGCTGTAATAGCTCGGGTTGCCATCACTGATCCATACAGTGTCGAGCCCACTGGGTCATTTCCTGTCAGTGGTTTCACTTGTTGTGCCTTTGAAGCAGGCTTTAATAATAGGACCCAACAGAACTAATGAAAATGCTCTCTGTCAGATTAAAAGGGAGCTTCAGACTCAGCCACCTAACCACATTCAGCACAAACAGTAAAACGCGTGCGCACGCAGAGGCATACGTGCACACATACAGTTTACAGAAGTGGTTTGCACAGGGAGGACCAGTCCTTGTGATGTGCGGATGACTGCTTACCCTCCTAACAACACAGAGAATACCATCAGTGTCCCGTTTCTCACAGCAGTAGGAAAGAAAAAAAAAAAACGAGCGGATTGATGTCGGAGGGGAAAGGTGAGGGGAAATAAGGAGGCTCGTTCCTTCAATACGTGCGATGTGATTCTCTTTGTATCCCTCTTTTTTTTTTCCATTGCAGACGCTGCAATGTGTGCTGTAGTTGGTGGTCTTGTGCTTAATGAATCCACTTCAGTGCAGTTCCTCTCCGTAAGCCTTAAGGTTTAATCCCTCAGTCTGGAGCAGTGATAGTCTGGCCCAGGGGATGACATCTGTGAATCGTTCATTAACTTGTAACCAGCAGCAGATGTCTTCAAAAACAACTCACAACATCGACGCCGTATTCCTCGCCCTGCAAATGTCATTTTTGCTTAGTTTCATTCACTGGTGGGCCCCGAGGAGCCTCGTGACCAAACGTTTAAAAAGGAACATGCAATTTTATGACAATAATGTCGGGCAATAAAGAGCCCCGAAACTGACAAAATGTGATAAAAGAGTCAAAAATACAAGTGAACACAATCCAAAAAGCTTTTTACCCCACTTTACAACCAATCAGTTGAATAAACACAATATAACGTAGTTAGCTTTACGTTTCTGTTGATTTTTTAGCCGCTCATTTGATTTGATTTTTTTACCAGACACATGTCATTTTTCTAATTTCTTTATCTGTTTTCCTTATGAACATACGAGATGTCCATGTCAGCGCAGAGACCTGATAAGTCCAGTGTGTGTTTGTTTGTTTGTAACATCAGTGGAGTAATTGAGAGGACTAAATTGGCTCGCTGTCATCGATCAGCATGTCCACGTGCTGCACTGCATATGGCTGTAGGTTGAAAGAGTACTTGAATGTACATACTCAAGGAAAAGTGCTGCAAGTGGAACAACATCAGCAACAAGTCTCCTTCTGTCCAAACCAAGGAGGAGCACTCTGCCATAAATATACAAGTGCCTTCCTCAGGGTAGCCTCACACGAATTAACCAGAAAAGAAACAAAACTCAATTGAAGAGAAATGAGAGACAATAAATAAAACGAGTGTGGACACCACAACGTCTGAAACACATTTTAGAATCATCAGTAGAACAAAACATCGCCAAAAGCAGACGAGGACATTTAAACAATATAAACTCCACAGGGCTGCAGCCACTAACACACTACACACAGCAAAGGGGAGCCAGGACAGTTGTAACAATATTTTTAAGGTTTTTACACAAGAAAAAAAATCACAGAAATTAAATCAGTCATTTATAAAGATTACATGACAATAATGCTAATTATAACCAAAGCCCATATGTGATCCTTAATTGGATTGTGATTGAAGCGGCCCCGGCTTGATGAACTCGATGGTCGCAAACATTTTTAAACGTTTCATCTCTGGACCTCTGCCGTCCGGCGGATGCAGACACACCTGCAGCTGGTTCTCCGCTGCAGCTGCTGATTTATCTCCTTTCCTCTGCCACAAACTGGCTCAGGGAATGTTACGATGAGGCAGTCCAAGCAAGGTGGTGCTTGAAAGCAACACAATTCGTTAAACTACAGTTACCACAAACAACGGAGTGTGCAAGATCAGCAAAGTCAGTGATGGAAGTCGTAGTGTGGTATACGAGTGCTGTGGCGGCGTTGAAGGCCCAGAAGGTGAAGCGGGGTGGATGTCAGCTGTAGGAAGGGGGAGAGACAATGAGCACATGGACCAGCTTTTATAGCCTGGAAGGCCTAGGTGAGCTTAATCAAGCTGACGACTCTCCCTTGTCAGCCAACTGTCTGCTGATGTTGGCCAGGACTGCCTCCAAGACAGTGGGAGGGGCGTCACACAGCCCCACACAATTTATCACAACTTTTTTATTAGATTTTTTGGTTGTACTCTGTAACGGGTGAAACTTGAAATTTAGCATAGTACAATACTTGTGATAAATAATGCTTTATTAAAAAAAAAGAACTGTATTTTTAAATACTCAAAAAAGTACAAGTACACAAAAAAAAAAAAAACTACTTTGTTGGAGTAAGTAGACTAAATAAAATGATTTACTAATACCTCTTCATCAGTGTTTTAACTCTTGTGACGCCAGCTCAGGCATTTTAGCCGAGAAGCTAACGCAAAAGACGTGACTTAGCTAACGTTACTTAGCGGTTCTCAGACACAACTTGATCTCATTACCGACTTCTCGCATACGGACCACACGGTCACAGCTTCAAACACGTGGCTCACATTGTGAAGTCAAACAAAACTACTTGGTTATGTTTAGGCAACAAAACTACTTTGTTAGGTAAAGAAGGATATCATGGTTTGGGATTTATTAAGGATGTTTGATTACGTAAATTAAGTTATAGACATGAGCTAAGCACCGGTCTGTGGTCTCCTGGCTGAAAGGCGTGCAAAAATTGCGCGGCGATAGAAAGAGAAATGACGTGTTATTCGTAGCCATCTGGTGAAACCAGGCTGTCAGACACCATGCTTCTTCTTCTTCATCTTGAATTGCATGTCTCGTTTTCACTGAAATGGAAGTCTTGGACTTTATTAAGTCGTCCTTGACATTTTGTAAATGTGTGATATTAAATTTCGTCTGTCTCTTTCAAACCATAATGTCTTGCTGGCTTTAGCTACTGCTATGATGTACAGCAGGATGCAGAGTGAGCGACTAGAAAAACATGCACTGACTGGATGGAAGGCAGCTTAAGCTATGCAGCTTTATTATTCTTTATTTACAATGCGGTCTGTTCGACTTTGTTCACCTTTTACTGCAGTTCGTCAGTTTCTGGACTCCACAGCGCAAATGTCACTCGGTGGAAGTGTTAAGCTGTGAAAATGAATGGCCTCTTGTGTAAAATATGCCGTGCCACTTTGAACACCTGTGAAAGATGTTCGGGCACTTAAAACTGCTCTGTGTTATAGACATGGGGCATATAAAGAGTAGGGTATTTCAACACTGACAGCCTCCCTATGGAAATATCATGTGATTTCAGGGGGGTTAACCAGAGCAGGAAGACTGTGGTCTGTGTCTCCCAGGATGATATATATGTGACACAGCGTGATGATTCATCTGCTACTGTGCATCCATAAGCTGTCCGGCAGATTCAGCTTCTTTTTTTTTTCTCCCTCTTTCGGGACAATGATTATACAGTGTGGATCTCGGGCTAAATTAGCCGTGACTTGCGTTAAAACATTTTCTCTTTGCACATGCAGCAGGCCGATTTAGCCTGGAGAAGACTTGTGTTTATTTGATGTTCTGAGGACCACAAAAGTGAATAAGTGCGACATGCATCACTTAAAGAGGTGATCGAATGTGTGTGCGTGATAAAAAGGCAAGTGGCCTAGCCAAATATATGTTGTGAGGGCATTACGGTATGATGTTGGGAATGAATGAGCCACCAACGACATGCGCTGGTTTTGTACCATTCATGAGGGTGCGTCATAGTGAATTACAAACCCTTAACAGTACCGTCATGCTGTTAAGGCCCAATCGACCATATCCAATCCTTTGGCTGGAGGTAGCACTTGTGTCATGCAGCGCGACATGATGGATTTCACAAATGTTTTGGAAATCACATAATTGTACGCTGAAGTGAGACAAGGAAACGACAGTTTTGGAGCTTTGCCCCATATAATAGAGCCGGAGAGAATAATGAAAGGCTTCGTGATACAGTCACATGAAATGTATTTTAATAAAACACAATGTACACATATGCAGTCCTATGACCATACATTTGCTGGATCCTAATCATTAAACCTAGAATATGTCAAAGCATAGTTTTATCTTTTTTTCTTCTTACTTTAAAACATTGAAATCAGTAGATGAGGTCAAATGAATGCAATACAACACTTTGCGTGACGTCAGACAAAAACCTTTTCCACGTGTTAAAGATATGCACTGTTATAAGGAACTCAAAGAATATTTCAGCATATAAGAGTAACAGCATGAGGCAAAAGTTCTCACTGAACAAAAAAAGTACAAAATAGAATTAATAAATAAATCAAATATATACCATATAAATGAAATAGCTATGTGGCGGCTATGTTTATTATTTGTTTTAATCATTTTAATCTGTAGCTTGGTATTACAACCTTTTTATCTCTAAAACATTTAGAACGGTAAACAAGTCAATACTGAAAATACAGTAATAAGCTTTCATAATTAGATAAACTATGTACACATGATCCTGTTGCCATGCTAGTCGAACAACTAAATTTATTCTTCTTTTTTTTTTTATCCACACTATACAGTTAGAGCATAAAGCGGTCTGAACGTAAACAGTAAACAGTGTGCTGAGAATAAAATACTTTGCAACTATGCATGGTAATTTCTTTAATATTACTCTCAAAAATGTACATAACATAAAGGCCACACATGGGAACGCTCCGTCTCTGTTTAGAGGGGAAGGTGAGGGTAGTTTTGACATAAATATATAGGAACAAAAAAACAGTCTCTCTCAGTTCAAGATGCCATTTTCTTGTCCATCGGCATCATTTGCGTCAGCCGAATCTCTTTTGTCTCTTCATCCTCGTTCTTTTTGTCTTCCTCCCTGATCCAAACCCCCACCACCCCCCACCCCCCACCCCCACCCCGTCTGAAAGCTGTGTAGCTTGCCAACTACCTCCCTACCTCTCCTATCCACCTCCCTCTATCCGGCTCTCCCGCCTCCACAGTCTCTGGTTGCCCCTCCGTCTTCCATCACCCTGCACGGTTAATGACATTGTTAATGACAGGAAATGAGTTCAGTAATGTCAACTGTAAAGGTCCACAAGGCAAGGCGAGGGGTGGGGCTGAGAGAACAGAGTCACCTGGCTGGTCACTGCAGCAGGGGGAGAAGCAGCGGGAGGCATGAAGCGTGTGTTTAGTGTGTTGATACTAATAGCGTACGTTAGACGTGTGTTTTTGTTGCAACGGACTTGTGAGTCATGGTTGTGTCCTGGTGGGCAGGGTGGGGGTTGAGGTGGGTGTGGGTGTGGGGTGGGGGGTGGGTGAGGATGGGGGGGAAGGGGGGGAGGCGGTGGGGTTCGTGATAGTCGTCGGTCAGAATATGTGTGCAGCAGCAGCGGCTAGCAGCTTTGCGTTGCTTCTTTGTTCAATGGGAAGTCCGTGGTTTCAGTCCTCACTGGCTGGAGCGCGCAGAGGCCAAGTGGTCGCTGTGCTGGTTCTGGGCCCGAAACCGCAGCCTCTGCTTGTTCTTCTTCTTTGGTTCTTTGGATCGCTGCTTCCCTGAGCCACCTGGGAGTAAAGAGAGAACAAGAGAGAAATGGTTATCCCTTTATAATTAGTACCACCCACACTTTTTGGATTCTCCAAGTAACGGCCGTCCTGTGTTTCGTACAACCTCGTGTCAAAGTGCGTCCACTCAATGTCATGTGATCCGTTTCTTTTCGCAAATAGTTACATGACGAGTAAGGGTGGATTACCAGCAGAGAACAGTGGCCAACTGCCCTGGGGCCCCCAGACCCTCAGGGGCCCCCGAAGGCCAAAAGGTTGTCTGTGTGGCAATTACTTTGTGGTAACTTGATTAGTTGAAAATCAGTTTGAAACACAGTAAAGAACTGCAACGGTGAATGACGCCAGGCGACCATGGTTTATAAAGGGACCTGTTTGTTTGAAATTCTGTTTATAATCTCTGTAATATTTTCATTTGTTTGTTTTTTGTTTTCATTTGTGTTTGATATAATTATTGCATCAAACCTTTGGCACGGTAATATTCCAGTTTAGGAATATTGGTTGGTTTCTGGGTCAAATGGGTCACTCGGAACTGAATGTAATCCAGCAAGCCTGTATTCCAATAAATTATCTGCTCTTTTGACACAAAAATGTGTACTACTGTTAGCTAAGTCCTTATAGGGAGACCGACGAGTGTTGAGGCCTCCTTCAGGAAAGAAAAACAAATCCCAAAATGTCAGCATTTATCAGGTATTTTGTTTGTGAAAAGACCTTTGCAGTCCCACACAGAGAAGCAGTTCCATCCCATAACCTCATTGACCTGGCCTCACTAAAGAGTGTTGGCAGCTGTCTGGTGCTGCACTAAGCATATTTGCTTTAAGTGCACCAGGAGCAGGGCTGTAGTACTAGTGACGGCACTCACTTTTATGTCAGTCAGACTGAGTTGTTCAATGTTAAATTTATTTATACCTGATCATCTGGTCAGAATGTGTCTTGCCAAACGACCACTGCTTGGATGATGCAACATATTGACGGGTTGCAAAAGATTGCTTTGCAAGCAACAGAGTAATGACCTGTGAGCTCCACTTCTATTGATTTGACTGTAAAACAGCGGTACGTAAAAGCAGTCATGAAACAGACTGCTGTGGAATGGATTATGTGAACTCAACCTGCTTATTTTGGGCTGTAGTACTCCAAATTTGGGGCTTGGATTTGATTACAATGTCTGTAAGTTGGGAACATTTGAAAAAAAAAGGTGATGGAATAGGAAGATAACCACTTGGGGGAAAAAGAAAAGATTTTAACTACAAGTTGCTTCAAAAAAAATCAAAGTGTTCTTTGAGGATTGATGTCTCTTAAAGATTCATAAAAAAGCTCTTGCACTTCTGCAACTGCCAATAAAAAAGGCCGCATTACAGAAAGAAGTGAACCGTATACGAGGGTACATCACATATCAGGTCTTGGTTTGCTCCAACCCTCAGGACTCAACCTCAGTTTTAAACAAATGTCTGTTCAGACCAACACTTTTCCCTGTCAGTGCAATAGAGAGGGGAGATAAGTATGGGAAGTTGCATAACTCTCTTTCCAAGTTGGAAAGGTCCCCCAGCCCAAGGTTAATCCATCCCAGGTTTCACTTGGACGCGCAAGGCATGCTGGGAGCTGACTTCCTGCTCTCATGGAAGCTTTGTGTGGTGGAGGCTCGGCACCCACGGCTCTCTGTGACAGAGAAAACTCTGGCTACCGAACCGCAAGGCAACAATCTGGCTGCCAAGGCCACAAATAAGATAACGAGGTGTGTGTGCGAGATGTATGTGTGCGAGGGGGAGTGAGTGTGAGGGAATTTAAGGGAAAAGTAAAACTAATGGGGGGAAAAGTGGAGTAAGGCTTGGATGATGAGACGCTATCTGGATCCTAATCTAGAACACAAAGAAAACTAGCCACGCTATGGTTCGCTGAGGGGGGAAGCACAGGAAAGCGCTACAGAATAACAAAGCCCCGTCGCTCGGTTGCCTGATCCTGGGTCTTATAGCTGGACTTGATCGAGCCGTTTCTCTCACGAAGAAATAGGTAACGGCGTGTAAAAATGCGGCATTATCTCTAATTGCCGTCTCATATGGGCTGGCGTTGCGGTGGCCTTTTAACCACCCCTACAAAAGACCTATTTCCCATTCTCAGAGCCACACTGTGAGGTAGATTTGAAAATATTCACTCGTTTAAGCCGACACGCATGAGAAAGCAAGATATTGCTCTGCTAATAGGGTCTCCCAATGAATAATACAGATGCATGCAAACATCAAAACCATCTCAGAGCTATTTCCTGTAATTAATCTAATCTTGTTATTTTGAGTCACGTTGCCAATCTGAGCCATGGCAATAAAGTCTCTCGCACACAGCTCGAAGTTAAAGTCACCCTTTGAAAACAACATCTCCTCCATCAAAATCTTAAGGCCTTCAATTGAAAAATATTACCAGAGGACTTTGTACACTTGTTTAGCTGATGCTACTTTAGATTTTTTTGCACGATTTACGGTACAATAATGTTTGTTAAAGTAAATCTGGAGCTGAAAGGCATTTGGCTTATAGGTGCGTTTTCCTAATTGCTCTTTAAAGAGGTAATTTTCATTCAAAACAGTGTTGCTAGGGGCCTGATAAACACGGTTTTCAGTGCAATCAACTCAAGACGAATTACATTTGACGGCAATAAAGTGCGCGGTGCGGCATTAAACTCCCTCTGCAACGGGAAAAGCCTTCGTGGGCCATTTCTTGGACGCAGGGCTGCTTTTAAACTGAAAAGGCTTGCATTTACAGCAATGGTTTGAAACACAAATACATATATGTGAGGGATTACTAAAAAAAGTACTTTTCCTGGCTAGTTCAGGACTGGGCAGGAGATCTGTGATCCAAAGAGTTTTACGCTCCCTATAACAGTGCTCACAACACACACACACACACACACACACACACACACACACACACACACACACACACACACACACACACACGCACTTACACAAAAAACTGCAGGACAGAAACAAATTCAGTGTTCGAGAGGTATACAATGCAGATGAATTAGTCATCTTGCACGGTGAGGACAACTTTTTAAAACTTGTAATCAAACTTACTCACATCACTTCCCTTCCTTCCCCTTTTCCATGCTTTTTTCACTAATTTCAAAACCGAGCAAAAAACTCTAGAAACAGCTAAAGCTAAAACTAAAGAAAATGTTTCCTTGCTGTTATTGCAAATGATAAATAACCGTTTGAATGAACCAATATCTTTCTGTTCTACATCACAAAAAAAGGCTGTAGCTAAATCGTGTCGCGATTAGCTAGCTAAAGGTAACTAGCTTAACGTTAGCAGTCGCTGCTACCTTTAATCACATATTCAAATTTATTAAATGATACATATATTGATTACATTTCAATATAAGTAGATGGACAGGCACTGAGCAAAACAGAGCTACTTTTAATTCGTATGAGCTACGGACTGTATAATTGAACGCGTTAACATGTACAAGAAAACGGAAAGAACATTTTGTTGGTAAATGCAGTTTTCAAGCATTCCATAAAGATTAACGGAAGAGTGCAATATCTGTATTTGTCAGGGATGATTTTTGTTCCTTAGCAATGATTTTTGGGGGTAAATAATTAGCCTAAAAAGTGTACAATGAAGGCATTGCAATATTTGTATCTGCCTTCGTAGTTACTGCTCTCTGTCTTTCCAGGGCAGTTGTTTCCAAGCTTTGTTCCTATGATGGTGTGTTGCAGCAAGTTGTTAACATCCATTAAAACGGCGCAAAAGTCAAATTATCATGCTACACGTGGGATATAAAAATCATTCCTCCTGAAATAAATAATAAGAACAAGTTCTGGAGGTCTTTACATTAGGAGCCAAATACTTTCAGCTGATACCTGATGCTTTCCAGTCGTCGCTTATAAACTGTAGCCTTGTAAATCATCAGATTCTGGATATTGTAAGGATACCGTATGCATTCTTACTAAATCCAGTGTGCTAATATGATCCACTCCATATTACTGAATACTTCCAGTCAGACCGGGAGCAGCATTATCAGTGTGTTCCAAGCTTCAGCTCCCCAAACTAACCGATGACACTTCATAAACTCACCTACACAACAATCTCAGATCATATTTCATAACCCAATCTCAATGCCGACAGCTAGAGGGCAACCAATCCCCACATAAGCCCCTTTCCCCAGCATCAGATGCTAGAAAGATGGCCTATCATATCTACCCAAGAACTCCCATTTAGCCTTTCCTGCGGGCAATACGCACACTGATCACTGGGCTTTCATCATCTCATATTTACGGCCGATGTAATCACTTAAGCTGATTACCAGGGTTCACAGAGGAAACAGTTTAATTTTCCTGGAAAGAAATGATTAAGTCATCTCAATCGCTTTCAAAACCAAAGAACAAATTCATAAATCTTAGGGCATGTAAAGATAATTTTGTCTTGGAAGGCACAGCAGGTTTCAAATCATTTACTGTCGCTGTGTTGCGCCGTAACTGGCACAATGAGGATCAAATCAAAGGAGCATGGCTTTTATCGGGGAATTATAATCCTTCTTTATACTTCTCTCTCCGCTCTGGCTGCACTTACTATCACTGCAGCAAGCCATGAGTTCACCAATGTTTAGTTTTCCCCCATTGATACAATCTTCCCCTGCCAACTTGACATTTTGTGTTTGAGTTTGAGTTTGAAATGACAATTAAATCAAACAAACAAACAGAAATCTCAAGAGCAAATCAAAATGTTTTGTGTTGCTGAATCAGAAGCAGAGCCTGCGGTGGGAGGGCTGTTTACCGCTGTCAAAAATGACCTTTGTGGAATTCTTTTATACATCCGCGCGTGTGCGCGTGAGCACTCTCCTGTGAATGACATACGTGCCCTTTATGCCCGTGCGTCACTGATTGCGAGCGTCTATATCACCTACGTTGAGCTTGAGAAACACTTAGCGTCATTTCCAATCTTTCCGGCTGCCAAACCAGTGAGCGGAGAACTCCTCTTGCACGCACTGTGGTGGACGTTCCTCGCTAACCTCCCAAAGCCAGCCGGGATCCACCGCTTTTACTTTTTCCTCCTCATCATTCTTCTTCTCCCCTTTCCGTGTCCCTACGATTGCTATTTGAGGCTCTCAGCAATAATCGAGACGACAGCATGGTGAAGGTCCAACTAAGAGTTAAGCGCTATTAGATGTATCATATTATTAGGCCCGCACTCCAGAATAATATCTCCTTGCGGAACGGCAATATGACTACTTGTCCAACTGATGCACTGAAAGATAATCAGTCAAATCCATATCCAGGGGGAATGAAGCCAAAGCCAAAGCTCCCTTCAGCTGTGTCAAAGCTAATATCTTTATTTTGGAAAAGAGGACTAAACTGAAGAATATGCATAAGTGTACATGAGGGAAAGTCTGCATAATGCAACTGTGACATATTCTCTGAAAAAAGGCTTTTATGGAGGATTTCTCCGTTTCAGCAAAGATACTTTTTTCTCTCTTTGCAGGCCCTGAGGCTACCGTGGAGGTGTCTTTATGTTACCATAATCACAGAGGCCGTGACCTGCGGGAAAAAAAGAGCAATGCAGCGACTGTCGGCACAGGCCAAGTGATTTCATCCACTAACGGCTCTGGCGGCAGTGCAGGAATCGAAGGCCTAATCTTATCTCCATCGCTAGCGGTTTGTGAAAAATCGATGGCTGACCTCGAGAAGGCATTAAGACATACGGTAAATGGGATCCCACACTGCTGAAAACTCTCCCCCTGCTCTCCTGTTACCCCATCCCTCCACTCAATGCAGACGGTCAATTGATAACATTCGTAGGACATGGGGGTGGGGGAGCGGGAGGTGGGGATGGGGGGGGGGTTGGCAGTAAAAAAAATCCAAACAATTCTGAAGAAGATTCGGGTGGACTTATTGAAGGTAAAGCCGGATTTTTTGGCGGCTCGTCTTTTTCATAAGCAGTCCAAAGCGTAGGCCATTATTTATTTGTGAGGGAAGGAGAGAACTACTGGCGCCAGTGAGATTTGATTTCAGTGGCAGAAATTGGATTAGCAGCCATTAAGGGCCTCCTCACACATACATTTATAATGCTGTGAAGGGGAAAGGATCTGTGGCAAGCCAGCGCTCTCTTTACTCACACACGCCGACAGCTCCTCCTGTCTGGGAAAAGGTTACGGACGCTGACATTGCCCTATGCCGCTGCTGAACTTCAGTTGATTTTAGAGGTGGGGCACATATGACCTTAAGTGACCGATAGTTCATCAAGGCGTAGGCCATAGGCGGGCCAAAACATTTAATGGAGCAGTAAGTAAATGGTGCTGTAGGAGGCTGCTTTGACATTTGGAACATTAGGAAAACATGATACAGATGTGTAGAAAGTGTAAAAAAACAAAAGGAGGAAATGTGTAACAAATACAGACAAAAAGAAGAAAAAAAGCTATGATATTTGGGAGGGAAACTACTGCTGTGGCAGAGACACAGACGTCAGATGTAGGAAAAAAGAAATCAGCCTTTTGACAGGGAGGACAATCATTTACAAGAAGCTCATCTTGCCAACCGGCTGACAGGAGGCTCTCTGCACAGCGTCACTTAGCCCTAACAAGGTTACTCTGGATCACACTCTTTCATTCACTCTTTCGTTCCCTCGTTCCCTGTCCCTCCACGCTCTGCTTACTATCACCGCGCTGCGAGGCGAGAATGATTTAAAACATACGCATTCCGATTTAAAAAGCTAATGTTGGGATTAGGTCGGTCATTATTTTCTCATCTGTGGCCCGGCGGAGGATCCGCGCGGAGATTAAAAAAGCAGGTTAGCTCACCGCCCGGCTCTTTGATGCTCCGTTCCACTGACAATAAGTTAAAGCGAAAACCCGACTCGGGAGATTAACGTCTCCGAGCGGAGGAGTCCCGGCAAAACATGCATGACTGACACGGTGATTAATACGCCTGATGGCCAGTGCGGACAGCATGTTTTTTTTTCCCTCTGGAGAAGGCCGATCACACCAGCAAGAAGCAGCCGCAACCTGCCGAGGAGGGTCCACAGAGCAGATGATGACCCCGCATACTCGAGTTCTTCTCCATCCGGCTCCTCAGAGTTCAAAGTCGCGCTCTGTTGCATTTCACGACACGGGAACGGTTCCCTTGCGCTGTTTGGGGTGACCACCTCTGGCTGCGGCCTTCAAAAGGCGTAGCTTATCAAGTATAAAACCTTCCATGACGATTGTTCAATTAGGCCAACTTCCAAAAAAGCTCAAAAAGCAAGTAATTGGCTTTCCAGAGCTATTTTCTCCACTACACCTTCACTTAAACACTGGTGCTGTGTTTCATAAATGTTGGAAAAGTTGGGAATTACTTCTTCCTACTGTACTCGGAAAAATTAAACACCATAATCCCCTTAGGTCAGGATTCCAAGTTGGAAACTTGGAGGCAGGATTTCTCAGGTTTCTGAAGCCCACTTTGATGCTGGCATGTCAACATGGCACTGTAAGCCTTAAATACTTACTCCTGAAATTGACGTACAGCATTGCACTCGAGGAATCTCTTTAAACATCTGTGTGGCAAACGGTGTTTAACAAGTAAATTGAAAAATGTCAATCAATTAGTCGTTGCTCGTTGAAATCGCTTTACGTTACTCAGCCCGGCTCTGTCAGTAGTGCCGTTAAACAACTCCAAAGCTTTCTAAATCATGCATCACATCTTCTGAGGTATTTACTGACTATCAAGAGCTTGCTTAGCTCCCGTCCACTCAGTGAGGCTGCAGGGCTCACACACCCTCCAACTCTCAACAAAACCAAGGCTAACCCCAATGTGGGCAAGTGCTGCGTTCACGCAATTTCGGCAGAATGCTAATTTGGGAGTGTGCATGCATTATTCCAAGGTGGTTAGCCCAACTGCTAACCTAGATAAATAGCCTAAATTGCCTTTTTTTTGTGGCGTTATGTATTTGTAGTAGTCCCTTACCAGGTGAAACCATACAAAAACAGTGTATGGCTCTGCCAAAATTAGCTGCATAATGTTGTTATTTATGTCTGTTAGCAGTTGTGCATTTGCAGCCATTCTGCCAACAGTTTCGTAGCATATTTTCTGTGTCAGAAATTCCCGATATCTCAGACACAGGATTACAAGTCGGAGGCTTGAGGCTTGAGTCAGAGGTTTTTTTTTCCCCCACCTGGCTGCTCGTAATTATGATTTACACAATAGGGTGTGAACGCAGCAAAGGCCAATGCTGACTCAAATAGCTGGACCAATTTATTGCTGCATTAAAAATATTTACATTCGAATAGTAATTCCTGTAAGTTTGGATTTTTCACCACGTTGCTGGTGTTCAATTTATTATTTTAATAATAAATAACTATAGATTTTAATCTATGTACTTATTTGTTACATTTTGTAACAATGTTTAAATCAAGCCTGATGCTGTAGAAGGATGATCCCAGTCAAAAGTCAGATCGGTGCATCCACAGTTCATATGGTTAAATACATCTGGCCTTAACTGAAAAATGGGCATCGTTGTTGTACCGCTTTTGCCAAAATAGATTTTCTTTCAATAACAGCTTCATATCCTCCACACATAAAGTGTTTCATTTAAACTTCACATGAAAATACAAAAGGCCGTCTCTCCTAAACTGCAACAACTGGCCTCAGCAACAAGAGCTAGATTTCCTCATCCCGGCGGTGAAAGCGGTTCAGCCATTATTTCTAAATGTCTGGTGGGGGTACCAGACACAGAAGAAGAAAATAGGTCTGAAGGGTTCAATCACATGACGTTATATGGTTTCTGGGCTCTGACATCCTGCCAACTGTTATGGTTTCCCCACTTCCGCTTGAAGCTGCCAGAATGGGACGACTTGTAGTTTAGCTTAAAAGCTGAAATCTGTACGCGCACTGTCGCCACCTCCGGCAATGAGAGGTCATTTGAACGGAGGCCTGCCATTGCTGTGACTCTGCCACTGCAAAACCTGAACGTGCCAGCAAGTGAGGTTTCATACTCTCTCCTCATTATTCAGGCACATAACTGATCATTATCGACTTTCGTTTCCACTAAATGGAACCTCGTTGTATTGCAGCGGCTTCGCACAGCCGATGGTGTCATGAGGTTAACGTCAGCAGCCAGGCAGCGAACAGGCATCACGACCGGCCCGCTGAGTCTGATGCGCCCTTGAAACCGCAGGACTCGGAGAGAAGCGAGCGGCCCCCTCTGCGGTCTGCTATCTCCCCCGACTGACTCATCGACACATCTGGGCCTAAGTATATGGGGCTCTCCTGCCCCGCGGGCACTTGGGTAAATGAGGGATAATTAGCTTTAGTTGACTTTAATGAATGGCTTAATGTTGTGTTTCATTTTGGATGAGAAAAAAAATATAAAGCTCAGCACTTATCAAAGGGAGGCCCCGTGCCGAGGTTGAGGGCCCGCTGCTGGTGTGGGTCTGTTTGTTTTTGTATTTGTTGTGTGCACGGGGGCGAGGCGGTCTGAGCTGAAGATAGCTGCAGTGTACAAGGGAGCGGTTTCCAAATGTGGCCGCGGATCCAGAGATCAGGAGACCTGCTGGGATACACAGTAGCAAATTCATCATTCTGGCAGGGAAGTTGCCACAGATGTGGACTCTGTTTGTCTTTACTCAACGCTATAGGAAAAGGGCCACATTTCGATTCCACTTTGATTTCCATGTCCTCTATATCAATATGAGGCCTCTACGAAGGCTTTGATAATTCCCACATGCTTTGATATAAAGCAGGAAGTGTCTCACAGAGTTATGAGAGGCAGTCATCTTAGTTTCCGATAAGTGTATTGCATCGGGCTGATGAAATTAATCATTTTCAACAGACACAAGATCCGGCGTGGAGTTATTTGCTCTCTTCAAGCTTCGATAACAAGCTGCTCTCAAGCTACTCTGATATAACTGTCATCTGCGTTTCCACGTCTTCACACTGACGCACTATCGCTCGCTGCTGCAGCTTAATGTGGTTCATTATCTTTGCAGTGCCATTAAGAAGTAAAAGCTAATAAAAGCTGGACTTGGCAGATCAGTTCAGTTTCCTTTTACACACTCTACCTTTTCCGTTTGACAGAAAATCAGGCTTGGCATCCTTTGACTAATAGAATGAAACACACTCACTCCTCAACAAATCTTCTCTCTGTGTGAACCAGCACCCCACCAGGATTTAACGGTGCACTTTTAAAAGCCTCATACTGACAATGGATCTGGGCAGGGAAAGCACATCCTGCAAGGCAGGTGACCTCTTCTCACCGCGCTAGTAAAGCAATATTTGGAACACTGATTGTTGATCTGAGGAGGTGAATCTGCATCTCCGGGGATCTGTTGAGTATAATGTAAGTCTGGGCCTTGGGTGGCGGTGGAGGTGGAGGGGACGTGGGGGTCAACCCCCAATGGAGGGCCCTGGATTAGGGATTTACCTGGGTCAGCCCCCTCTCGTGAGCCTCTGGGTCTTCACGAATAATCCTTCTGCGTTACAGCACCCTACCCCACTTTATGGAGAGGAATAAAGTGGTTGTTAACAGAGCCAGGAGTGGGGTAACGCAAGAAGTAGGGGTCTAAGAGAGGTGGGGCTTTCTACACTCCTACGGGGCTATAAGGTGGATGAGAGTTTCGACAAACAACTTGTAAACACTGTAAACTACTGGCAGGTAGTACATGTCAATGGTCCAATCGTAGGTTAGGAATTCAAAGTAAGCATGGCGAGCCAATCAACCTTTCTCTGTGTGTGCGTGCCGTGAGAGCATTTAAAGAGTTTGGAGAGTGGTGTCTTCTTCTGTTTGGCCCTTCCACAACCAGAAACACACACACGCAAGAAAATGTTAAGAATGGATTAAATAGTGTGTTTGCCTGCTCTAACGTAAGCTGCAACCAATAGCATGACCAGCTTACTAGGTTATTATCTTGTAACCGAGCACTAGGCCAAGGCCGAGAAGCATATCATCACCTAACTACATCAGTTTGTAGGGTTCCCGATTACTTTGTTAAATAAAAAAAGCTGGATGCTGTCAGAGTTTAGCAATATGGTCAATGTTAGCTCTTATATTTTTCCTTATCATCTGTATAATAATAGGATTATTACCTCCACGTGGCAGCATGGGACCAATGCTGTTTCTAACGCTCGTTTTCTACACTTGTGAGGCTCTGAGTTATGCTACATAGTTAAGCTGACATTAGCTCAATGAGCCAGTTCAATTTTGATGGTAAAATACTGTAAACCTCATATGTGCCCTGTAAAGCGGAAAGATTGCAGCTGTACTGAGACAGAATCACCATCGCCATCGTGCATGCGTACAACAGCAATGCGTGTTTGTGCGCCGAGTGTTTTTTTTTTTCTGTGTGTGTGCGTTCACAATGCGTGCGCACGCTCCTCGTCTCCACCTGGTCTGCATCCTCCTGGTCTCTGTGGGTCTGCGAGGGAACGGGGGAGGATATAGGAGGAAATTGTCCGGCATGATTCCCTCTTTATATCTCATTTCTGCACAAGTCCCTTTATCCGCCCTCCTCTCTGCTGGGAAACCCCAGGAGGAAATCCCTCACATGTTTGGACACGGAGCACAACTGTCCCAAAACAGGACCAGACCCTAACAAGCAGGGAGCCAAGCTAAGTCAGACAGGCTTAGACACTAAAACAGAGACGGGGGCCATCAGGATCATGCCGCAATCCCCGTGCAATGGCCAGTGATGAGGGAATCAAGTCTGGCCGGCTCTTTTTGTTTTCTTTGATTGTTCGACTAACTCTCGAAAGTCACCCCTTGTTTCTGTCTCCTCCGATGATCCAACAGACTGCACATATTTTTTGATAAAAATAGTTTGTTAGTTCACAGCGGAAGAAAGGGGGGGGAGGGTGTGTTTGATGTGTTCGCGGAGCTCCTGTTGCACGGAGGGGTGGGGGTGGGGGGGTTGGGGGGGGTGAAGAGAGAGAGCGAGAGAGAGAGGTAAAGCCAATTCAGGAAGGGCTTGATCCTCTCTAAGGCCTGTGCTGCATCAAACACTTTGTCAAACACCAGGCAGACGGACAGCTGAGTGGCTCTGACAGATCTGATCACAGACACGGGCAATAAGAGTCACCGCCGCTCAGCTCCTCTGTCCAGGCACCGCTCTCCCACTCTTGTCAGTAATCTCCCTTGCACTCACTAAAACACAAACAGAGGGCTTTGAGGCATATGGCAGACATTTTCTTGTTGTTTTTCGCTGCGTATGATTACGGTGTAATTTCAATGGTCATTTCAGGGTCTCACCTCGACGAGGAGAGGTTCGTGTACTCCAGAAGGCAGAGGCATCTGTCAGAGATGCAGCAGGGGCAAGAGAAAGGAATCAAATCAAAGGGATGCTTAAGCTCCCACTAATCCGAAAGAAATGTCTCAAGGCCCGACGGGATCACGGTCCTGAACCTTGCCACCCAGCGGGAAGGAGCACTTATGTTTGAAAGGGATTCGATACGGTACCTGGGAATGGGTTGGGTTTCATGACACAGACCACTCAATCACGTCCTGAGGTTTTTCCTTGAGGAGCCATCATGTTACATTCACTCAAAAGGCTATGGCGCGGGTATTTCCCGCATAGCAGATCACTCAAAGTACAGACATCGGGAAGGTACTCACCAAATGTGAGCGTCCCAAATTGGGAAGGGGTCAGTTAACCCAGGAAAATTGTATGATTCAGACACGTTGTAGTTATTTTAAGGTATATATCTATAATGTGCAAAAACTGTAACATTATTGTTTTACTTTATTGTAAAGTCTCTTTGTTAACACATTGTACCAGGAGTTGGTAGAGACCAAAACAAAGCCATAGGAGAGTGAATGTAAGACTTTTACAGATTTACCAGTTGGTCAAAAACAAGCCTCCAGATGAATGCTGATGTTGCTTCGTGTCCACTAGATGTTTTAATAGGCATCTGTTTGATAACAAAGTAGCCGCATCAACTTTATAAGGTGATAATATGTCAATGCTGTGTTTATAGCCAGGTGCACTGCCCCCAGGTGGCCAGAAAAAAACTTTAATGCAGATTAAAGTGTGTGTTTGATACCCTGCTAAGAGCAGGCTGCTCGTACCTAGAGAGCTACAGACATGCGTACAGTTGGTGCTTGTGTTTTATGCAGTGAGAAGAAAACATGTTAAGGTCACAAACTTGTGCGATAGCTGTTTTTAAAAAATATGTACTTTTCATCTCACCTGTAGTGCTATTCATCAATCTAGATTGTTTGGGTGCGAGTTGCCGAGTGTTGGAGATCTCAGTCGCGGAGATGTCTGCTTTCTCTCAAATTTAATTGAACGAGACATGGCTTTGTGGCAACGTCTCTTTCCAGAAATCACGAGCTATTTAATTCATTTGAGATAGACTTGTCGTGAGCAGTTTCATGTATGAAATACGGTTGAAAGAAAAATAGATTTCTGGAAATCATGAGCTGGTTGAGCTGGTTGAGCACAAAGCCGGGTACTCCATTATATTGAAGAGAAGGCCGATATCTCCAGCACTCACACAAAACCAGTCTATGTTGATGAATAGCACTACAGGTAAGAGGGAAAACACGTAGCTTTAATTTTGGGGTGAGCTGTCCCTTTAAGCTGAAATATCTAACCTGTGACATCACCCTTGTGTTTTGCTTTTTTCGTGTCGATGGGAGTGTGGTGCTACCTTAGTAAGTTGGCCCTGGCCTCTACTTACCACTATAATGGCTCTGCGATTAGTCTGCACCCCCCCTGTATTTATCGATTTTGATTCTCACACACACACACACACACACACACACACACACACACACACACACACACACACACACACACACAAAAGCGTACACACAGCCAAAGGCCGGCAGGTCTATACTTGCTGCTTTGCGTTGTGTCTGCATGTCTGCGCGCTCCGGCTCCACGCTCGTGGACACGAGTGGGTCAGAAGCCAAAGCCTCCCTCTGAATCAGCAGCTGTAATTAAAATCTGCGATGTCTCTGTGAAGAATCCCGCCAGAGATGGAGAACGAGAGGGAAGGAGGGCGGAGAGGAGAGGAGAGGAGAGGGGCTTCTGGTGGCTGGGGCCAGTGCAACTGTGCGCCAGATGTTTTCGGGCTCCCCCGTTCGGCTCCTTCGCCTCGCTTCATTCCTCCTGCAGCCGGCAAGCCAGACCACTGGAGAGTGAGGGCTGCAGAGCACGAAGCCCTCGCCGCGAACATGGATCCACGTGCACATGGATCCACGTGCACATGGATCCTCAGACGGCCCCGCGCCGCGTTATGCGATACGTGAGCGAGAGGGTGTCATCGGAGTGCGAGACAGGAAAAGGGGATGGAAAGAGGGACGGGAAAAGAGTCGATAATGTGGTGACTTGTTCTGCCTGTGAGGTCTGTTTTATTGTTCGGCGGTGTCTATTACGTGCGTCTCACACTCTGGCTGCACGGACGTGCGTCTCTAAATGCGTGTGCGTGTGTGCATGTGTGCGTGTGTGTGTGTGTGTGTGCATCCTCATCGGCCCGGCTGGGTGGAGATGTGTAGATGAAAGTGTTTGCGGCCCACGGGAGAGCTGGCAGCAGTGTCGGACTGGAGGTCTGGCAGACAGGGACGCATCAGACAGATCCCACTCTAAACCAGCTTGTGTCTTCTAAATAGGAGGTGAACAACCTCGACACAGGGGCCTTCTCCAATATAAGGTCCGAACGATGTGGACACCAGACTGAAACAGAGAACGGACGAGCCTGTGTGTATATCGTTAAATTTCACCATTCCAAAGAATGCCAATAAAGTATTAAATTCGGTGTTTTCCCAGAATGTTATGCCTGTCAGAGTGGAGGAGCCTCTACAGCTACATTTGGATCATCTTAGCACACTCCGAATCCATACGAATGACATTTTTTAAAGCAGGGAAGGCAGGTTTCATTGCAGGTTTTACAGATTGCCACCCCTGAAGCTGCTCTGTAAAATCCTTCAACACATTACTGCATCGATTTCCCCGCTCAGCGCTTCTGATGTAAAATGAGGAAATAGTCACCAACTGTGGTCAGAGGCAAACCTCCGTCATGTCACAAGTGGACGTCTCCGGCTGGTGAGAAACAGAAATTTCATAAAAGACCAAAAAAAGAGGTCCATGTACGAGTCCAAGCCTACTTCAAAGATCTCATCACAAGCTGTTGCCATCCATCCGTGTAAAGACACAGACCGTGTCTCATCACAGGGTGTAACTGCACAAACGGCCCGTCAAGGGAACGGTCATCGAGGGCGCGCTTTACGACCCCCGACCGTGTCACGGGCAAGATCGGCCCATATACTGCTCAGCGGGGGGAAATAGCTCCCGTTTGTGGGGCGAGAGAACATGAAAACATTCCACTTCTGTACAGTATCTCCCCCTCCTCCTCTTTCTTCTTCCACCTCTCCTGCCCCCCCCCCCCCCCCTCCAGTTTGCTGCCACTTTGTTTGTTTGTGTACGTCTGTTTTTGATGGGGCTGTGGATGTCAGAACCATATGCCTCATTTCCTCTGCCAGAACAACGGCAGCGGAAGCCTCGCGAGCGACGCGGCGGTCCTCCTCTTTGTCAAAAAGTCACGCTGAACGATGTGTGCGTACCGTTTTTTTTTTCCAGGCTTAGAAATGAACCATTCAGGTCGCGATTGTGTACAACCGTGCGGCTCGTGGTCACGGGTGAGTTTAAACACCAACTTCTGGAGATGTTTTGGCCGTCAAACGGACCTCTACTCGACATCAAAGTGTGCTCCGGAAAGATATCGACATCCGCTGGCTCGGGTTCATCGGAACGGCGTAAGTACTGATGCACACTTCACGACCAGGCGAGTCAAACGAATAAGAGGACTGCCGCATCTAATGTTTGTACACGGGTCTACAAAAGGCAGTTCAGCAAAACCACAACTCAACTGGGCCAAAGAGTGTGAAAAAAAAAAAAACAACCCCTTCACTCACACCCCTCCTCTTTCTTCCTGCTTGGAAAAGACCAGATGACAATAATGTGGAGTATGGAGCCCCAGCGAGCGCTGCTGACCCCTCCTCTTTCACCCCCTACCCCCCTTCTTCCATCCCTCCCCCCCTCCCCCCCGCCCCCCGTTCTTTGAAAGGCCTCCACATGTTTATGGCTCATGCCTGTGGTATGACGATGGATTCTCCATATAAAAGCCAGCAGGATCATGGGGTGTTTCAAATATTGCTCTCTGAAGACAGTTGCTGACAAAATGACAGCAGCCATATTTATTTTGGTCAGAGAGCAGGGGCACTTAGTGGGAAGTTAATCAGAGATCCCCCCCGCCCCCCCTTCCCAATAAGGAATGCACCCAGGGCAAAGAAGTCTCGGAGACTACTGGTAATGACTTTCTCCTCCGATGGAAGATTTAACACGGCTCAACTGCACGAGGCAGAAAAATAAACCCAGAAAGTTTGAGGACATCGGCATAAAGCAAGTGTTGATTGCCTGTCCGGAGGAGAGCAGATAGTCTATGGTAGAGACTTTCAAAAATGTTATCGCTGAAACAGAACTTGTGTTAATTTGTGACTGTGACCGCAGCTGTGACCATAACTGCCATTGGCATTGGGACGCTGGAGAGCTGGCCAAGTCAATGACAGGTTGATGCGTCTTTCCTCTTCACCCGGACTCTGATTCACGACAGCCCGGTGCAAAGCTTCCAAAAGACTCTCTGTCATCTCAGCTTTACTGTTTCACTGTTGCGTGCGCGCGTGCGTGTGTGTGTGGAAATCATCGTTATGTTTCTTCACAACTTGATTTCTGGAGCATTCGATGAAATGAATGTGCGATGCAAGCTGATCCCTGTCAGATGCGAGCCCAGGCCCTGTGTCCGGAGTCTGTCCATGCAGTCCAAAGGAGGCAAGGCACTTCTGAGGGCCTTCTCACCAGCTACTGTGTCGGCCCCTATGGAGCGGCCTTATTAAATGAAGATTAAGCTGTGGCTCCCCCAGTCACAACAGGCTGCGTGTGCGAGGCACACATAATCACTATGACAGGTCGGCTGCCAATTAGTGCTCTCCTTCTGTCCTGGGAAAACGCTCCTCGCTCCTCTCCCGCTGGCGGCAAGAACTGATCCGGATTGTCCGTGATATTACCCGGGCCAGAGATCGCCGTTAATCACCAGCCGTCATTCCACTGTGGCAGAAACGAGAGCCGGACTTGTCATCTGGGCACCAGCTCTCCCTTCCAACAGTCCTGACTTCCCACAGAGCACACCCGGGGAACATTAATTGGAATAATGAGATAAGTACACGGAGGAAGAGAAAAGCAAACCTCTGTTGCTCTGGGTAGAGTTCAGAGTGGTGGCTCGAGCAGGGCTCGATCAGTGTTTGGCTTGGACAAACAGCACCGTGAGCTCTTCTGCTGAGACGAGAAGAACACGCTCCATCAATTAGCCTCAAGTTGAAAGCGTGCATCTGTTTCAGGAAAAATAAGAAAAAAAAGCTGGCCTAATAGAAGGCTGACAAAAACACATCCAGAAAAGTGTTTGGATGTCGGGTTTCCAAGGGGAAACACGGGCCAGACTCAGATGGGATCACACTGGCTGCGTAACTAAAATGCTCAGAAGTGAACGGCATCTTTCGCCAGAGCTGAAACCCCTTGGCACAGCGAGTATAAACACCAAAACTGTGTGTCACACGCTCGTACGCACGCACGCTAACCGCCGCCTCGAACGCGAAGACTGCCAGAAACCGGAATTGTTTGGTGTGTCGGGCAGCGTGCGCGACAGACAAGGCGGTTGAGCTTCCTCCACAGCGGATTTGAGGCAATCACCGTTGCTCTGTGCATCGTTTTACGGGAGCAGAGGCTTTGGAGCAGATGGTTCGCAGACGGTGAGGACCAGGAGGTCCACAGCACTGCGGATTCACCGCAGAACCACACTGGCTTCAGACAGAACCTGGCGTAAATCCCACCAGTCAACCAAATCCTCCTGGGGTCTGGTCGATCCCGGGGCGGATCTGGGTTCACTTTGGTCCCCCTGTTCCAGACTGTAGGTGCTTGTGGTGTAAAATAAACAACTGCCCGCCTTTATGTCATGTCCAAAGGCCTTAAATATAGACAAAGACCCCGCCGGGCCTTCAGATGTCACACTGCGGAGGAGGGATGAGGTGGTAAACTGAGTCCAGGCGGGTTTATCTTCCTCTACACCCCCGTCCCACGGAACGTGTAAGAAAACTTGTTTATCCAGGGTTTCGAATTGATGGAGGAGGGAATCAACTGGGCATCACGGCTACACAAGAGGCAGTTATCACAGTTACAGTATAAACACAAACTGCACACAGAAGTTATGACAGACCGTATTAGTGGTGGCTGGAGCCGAGCGCGCAGATGACTGATGGGATGGAGGGCTTGGCCTCCATTGAGCCCTACAGCAAAAATGGTTTCTCTGGTTACACACACGGGAGATCAATACTCCCACGAAGGCCGCTAGCTGTCCAAGTACAGGTACATGATCCAAGTGGCCAAAGATAATCATCACATGCTCTTACTTTCTTATTCTTCCTCTCTCCGTTCTCCTTTTCTGCAAACTGAACTGCATTGTTCTGGGAAACCAAGGTCTTGAATAGGTTTCTTTTATCAGCTCCAACATTTGCTTCGCTATAAAGGTTTACTGTTCCATAACTTCATATTGTAAAACTTTGGGCTTGGCCGCCTCCTGCGCTAAGACTGCCCCCTCAAATGTACTTGCACCTACAAATCAATCAAGCGGAGCGGCACACATGTAACCCCGGCCTGCAACCACAAAGACGTTTGCGCCGTCTGAGAATTTAAAAAGCCGATTTGTAAAAACTGTCGGAAATTAGCCCGAGTTGCAGTGGTGCGTTTGTGTTGGACTTTAGTCCCTCTTAAATCTCAAATCAGGGATTACGTTAAGAGTGGGAGTTTGGAGGGCTTTCGCATTTTAAAGTTGTTTACACAAGATCTAATGTCACTGACATGGCAGAAGCAGCTGTTGTGCACAGATTATGGTCGGGTGGGTGGCCAAGAGAGCGGGAAAGGAAAATAACCAGATGGATTGATTGACGACGCGGGGCGTCACACACACACACACGACCAGTGAATCTGGTGACAGGGTTTGCTGGGAAATCTCTGCAGGGAGCTACGTAATGGCATCAATGTGGAACAGCCGAGCGCTGCTGCGTTATCACTCTCCTCACCTTTCCTCTCCCCTCCTCCCATCTGGGCAGTCTGTCAATGGTGATAGCACCGGAGCAGCTATTAATAAAGTATCTTTATTGTTTATAGGCCGATCAGAGCACCACTCCGGGGAACCGGAGGATAGAAGAGCGTTTTACCGCCTCAAGGGTACAGCGCACACGCCAGCCAAGCAGCCACGAGACAAGACTTCCTCTGGACCTTGTCTCACGCATCTCCCATTGAAGTATTGTGTGCAAACCAAAATTAAACAGCTGGCTGAGTCTGACAAAGATTGTCCATCAACACTGCTCGGGTGTTTTTCATTATCACTTGATGTTTGCGGAAGAAATGTAATTAATAGCAACGGGGAACACCTTTTTTTTTTTTTTTTTAAATAAATAATGCTGCAGTTGATTAATCTCACTGCCAAAAAAAACAAACAAGCAGGTCAAACAAATTGTAAACAACAATGTCGTACATAAGTGAGCATGAGCAGTTTGGCAATGGAAGTGTGGCATTGCGCAATAGCTTGTCAAGCCAAGCAAGGGCATTATCCACCAAAGATCGCAAATGCAACCGAAACAAATGGACTTTCCTGATCTGTGTGCTGTTGGTGAGCGAGTAGAATACATCAGCAAATGAATCAGTATTTAGTGGCATGCATTTGGTGCAGAAATCTAGCGTGTAACGGAACACCAGCGAGACATTACGAGCATAAGAGTCACTCGATGCTTTCAGCTACGTCATCTGTGGCCACGTACAGAACGTCTAATACCATGACAAGAGTTTTGAGTTCATTAGTTTTACAACGGGCGTAACAAACACATTTTTGATCAGTCCAGTGTTAGTCAACAGTTTTAAGAGCTTGCAGTCATTGACACCGTTTCAGTTTGACCGCGTTAGCTGGTGACTCTCAGCCGAATGCGTCCATGGTTGCTCGTGGCGACGGCAGCTGTTGAAAACACCAAACAGAACATGTAGGTGTCCTTCTAACAGCCGTCAACCAATTTTGAATACAGACTAATCTGTGTTTATTATCACAACGAACAACCACAGACGCATTGGGCTGAAAGTCACCGGTTAACACGGCCACTCGTTAAACTGAAACGTGATCCGAGTCAGAATTCTGTAGAACCTGAGACAGCTGTTGGAATATTGATTCTGACAACGCAACACAACCAGACATTTTGATGCTGTTAACAGTTTTAATTCAGTGTTTAAAGCTAACTCGTCCGGACAGCTGGGGGCAAAACGCCATGTCCGTACGCATATTTTTTGATGACGTATTTTTGATGGATGTAAAAGGCTCTGTATGGCTTCACATGCAGATCCGTGCAGTGCAGCTGCTGGAAACATAGAAAATTCCCATTCTACATTTGCCAAACTTCTAAAGTTTGCTCAAAATCAGCTCAACAGCTGAGATGGAAATAGCGCTTGCGATAGTGCAACACCACATACAGCGTCTGTCCGTGTGCTCCACGCGGTCTCTGCACGCTATTTTGGGGACGGAGTGTGTTATCAGGACAATGCTGTTCTGCCAAATGTCGAACCAGAACAGAAAATGAATCCCAGCAGTGCGAATGATATACGGTGTTTACACTGATCAGCGACTTGTACGGAACGCATCAGACACGGTTTACACAACTCGCCATGTTTGCTGTGAATGCCTCGCCTCGTGACATTATCTGGGCTTTACTTTCTCTGCTTGTGTGTGTTTTACATGTAGGGATTAGGTCTCTAGTGACACAGAGGGAAAAGAAGAAGATCATTCGCGTATTTTCCTAAGCTAAACAGGGATCTGTCAATGACGTCCTGTGTAGTTTAAATACGTTGATATGTAGAAATGCGAGCCCGGGTGATCAGATAATCATTGCCATAAATAGTGTATACCTACATGCTGCGTCCTCTTATTTCCTGTCTCCATTTAATCCACAGCATCTTTACGGTCGGCAGTTCTATAATCCCATGCTTATCCTAAACATTGGTGTCTGGTGTCCGGTGAGAAGAGCTGATCAAATTTGACATTTTAGACTGTCTTAAGTTCCAGGTGATCATTATAGGCACTTCTTATATTTATATTTCCTTCTGGGTATAAAAATCCTTACAATGAGGTTACAGTTTTCTAAATTCTATTTTAAAGAATTTACCACACTGCATTGCAAATCCTGTTATTTCAAGAGGTACGAGGGATCCATCGCTTGAAAATTGGATTCATTTTAAAAGGTCACATAACAAGGTATTTCATGATGACCTCAGCCATATTGCAGCCCTTTCTTGAACCTCCACATCCTGATCACCTGCATTTCAGAGGGCGGCCTCTCCTCCCACAGGACCATGCTTTATTATCACAAACGGGAAGTGATTATTTTACAATGTCAGTCGGTCAAGCTCCCATGCGACGGCACTGGATCTCCTCCCGTTCGACTTCAGCAGCTTGCTTTTTTTACATTGTATTTATTTGAACTGAAGAGTGTTGCATTTCACTGGCTTTTGCCAAGTGGGGATTTTTCACTAGCGGTCGAGCGGTGGGGAATTAACAACACATGCCCAAGTCTGAAATTTACCTTTATTAAAACGGGCCACCGCGGCACTTCACGAGCCCGGGGAGTCCTAAGACGCACACACAGTGACACGTTTACAGACATTTTTTAACCACACCGCCGAGGCCGCTGATCTTCTACAGGGACGTAAGTCAGTCACTGAATAAGGAACTGCGCTGAATTGAGTGGTTTGCCATGAACAGTAGCTTTAAGTAAGATGGACATGGGGAGTCGGTTTATAAAGGACTGAAGAAGAATGGTTCTGCTATGCACTTTACACCTCACAACAACTTCCCATCGGTGACTTCTTGAGATAATTACCGGCAGTAACCATGCGCAACAATGCCAAATTTGAATTAAAGAAGGTCATAAAGTTTCTCGGAAAAGGTCACGCAGGCACGGGAAAGTCGCGAAGCGGTGCTCGGGGGTTGGGGGGATTTTCCCTGACAAACGGGACAGGGCTTTAGGAACTAAATGTGCCATGGAATCACAGTTTCCAACCCAGAGAGCAGCGACTGCCGTGGTAGTGTTGCAATATTGGAAAACATCAGGGTTTGTTTCAAGTTTATTTACACTTTCACCACTTCACTTAATGATCCTCCCATCCAACACTCCAGGCCAAAAATGGAGAAAAATCCTCGAGGTTAGAATATTTTCCTCTTTCTGTTAAACAAGGTTTTTCTTTTTTCTTTTTTTTTAAAGCCTGAATGATATCTGCCACTGTAATTGCTTCCTTATTTGGTGAATTAAATATTTACGCTTGGCCTTTCCTAATCCAAAGTTTATGAGAGAAGTAAAAGTGCATTAAGGGGAAATATATTTATTTAAAAAGCACTGCTAACCGAGGCCATCCCCCCAAATGGTGTGTTTGGACCGTCTAAAAGAAATGGTTTACTTTTTGAAAAAAAAATATTTCCCTTTGCTGTATTAACACCGAGAGAAATTCCAGAATTGACTTCTCATTTAATGGCCTGACATACATGCTGTGTGCACCGCAAATATCTCTCGAGCTGACGGGAGGAAACAGAGACGGCCATTGAGGAAACCTGCAGTTCGTACTTTGAAGAATTCCACTGGGGAGGGGAAGGGAGATGGGAGAGTGGGGGGAAAAATATACCTCAGAGAAGGATCTGGCTCGAACAAGGACGCCATGGAAAAATACTGATATTTCACACGCAGAAACACTACCGTGCAACTAAAAAAAGAAAGAAAAAAAAAACACAGACGGTGAAAAAACAAAGCTGAGTGGAAGGTACAAGGGTTACATGAAACAGGTGGAACCATGAGAGGGGGGAGCTCTCCTGTGGGATACGCGGGCTGTTTTCTTTAATATCCACCAGAGTAGTGTAAACTCTGAAATGGACGGTATCTCTCTCACACACATCAACATAGGGATGTATAACATCCTTACCTCTCCTGCAGTGCCTCATGGCCATTTTGCACATCCTGGACTCGGCGATGGTGGGACAAGGTATTGTGTCCTTGGGTGGTTTCTTTACAATGTGCCGCGTCCGGGTCTCGAGACCCCACTTGTAGCCACAGGTTTTGTTTCTCCTGGTGCAGGCTCCCCATTCACTCCACTGGCCCACCTCGCAGCCCTCTGCAGGGACACACAGAAACAGTGATGCAGTGATATGCAGAGGAGACGCAAAAGTCTCCAGGTCAAGCTTCAACAACGGAGAAGTTATATAGAATACAGTGTACAGGTAAAGTGTAAATTAAGTTTTTTTTGTTTGTTTTTTTACATATTTGTGTTGTTTCACGTACCTCCACACTCCATGGTCTCCTCCAGCGGGGCAAAGCCCTCGGGGCACTTATCAAAGCAGCGCCCTTTGTGTAGGTAAAAGCCTGACTTGCACTTGGTGCAGAAGTCTTTGCTGAAGCAGGACTCACAGTTCTCTATCCTGCACCCTGGAGAAAAGAGGAGAGACAGAGGGGAGAGTCGTCAGGGTCGGAGCAACCCTCTCATCTGGAGTTGATCGAAAGCTATGGGGTTTGGGGAAGGGGGTTCTTGAAAGGATTATGTTGTCTCTCCCAAAAAAAAAAAAATAAAGAAAAAAAAAGCCTTCAGTGCCCCCCGGTATCATTTCTCTCCGGGTTTATTTCAGAGAACATGTTTCGCCTGACAGATATTTTATATTTCATCTTCCCCTTCTTGTTCTTGAGCGAGCAAATCGACAGTGTGAAAAACAACAGTGAGACAGTGAGGAATTGAGTCACGCTGACCTCTTTCAACAAAATTGCACCAACATCCAACAGTCTAGATGTTTTCAACTAATGGCCATGCCACGACAAGGAGATTACATCCCGTTAGGGCCCTGAACGGTGTCCTAAATATGCTACGCTATCACTCCACACTGCTCCAATCTGTGTCTGTGTGCATAACTGAGGATTACTGGGGAGTCCTGTTTTCATTAGAGGGTGAATGATGGCTCGTGATCACAATGTCGGCCAGCTGTGTGGAGGTTCTGACCACGATATGAAAGGGGGAAGGTGGGTCGGGACGGGGGAGGGCAAGGAGGGGACAGCAAAACACTGGCGCGGTCTCGCCAAACAAATGCTGATGCATTTAGTCAGCAAACACGACGGCACACTTCTCCTCCCACGCCACGCCCTGCTGCCGCGCATGACACACAGCGTCGCGCTCGCAAAGGAAAGGAAAGGCATGGCGATGTGTCACGGAGCTCTGACTCTGCAAATAGCACGTCAGGCAGGGCCAAATTACAACAACCACACCAACAGGGCGACGCACAGGCCCACATGATTAGAAGGAGCCTCCCAAGGCTGGCTAATTTATGGCGTTCCTCAGAGGCTCTATGCGGGCCCATCGCCCAATGGGCTTCCAATGTCGAGGAGCCGCGATCTATGACCTGCAGCCACCGTCACCCACCGCTTGGCAAGGTTGCTCCCCAGGTAGGGTGTAATCCGCCCCGCCGATCGTGTCTCACACGGGGCGGGGGGGGAGAGACATGCATTAGCGCGTGCGTGATTTTCCCCACATGTGAGCGTCGACGGAGGTTGAGGGCTGCTCTTTTATCTGTGACCCTTGCAGGGCCCGGGGAAGGGAAGGTTCTCACAATCACACCCCTTAATTACACCATCTCCAGCTAACCATCAGCCTCCTCCTCGACATTCCTCCAAAACGAGGGGGTCCCTCCCCGCTTTACTTTGAACCCTAAAGTATGGCCTCTGCCCACTCACTCTGGTCTCACGCTTTCCCGACCAGTCTAAACAAACCATGGACACACATATAAGCACAAACACACACATACCAATCAGATATGGCTTGAGATACAGACCCACTCGGCCCTGAAGCTGTACTCCACATTCTGAAGAACATAGATAAACTGACTTTAAATCACTGATCTCGTTGGTAATTTCCTGTGTTCTCACAACATGTTATTAATTCAATCATCTGATATTAGTTATCTCATCTCAGTATTTCTTTTGCTCCATTTTATCTCTCGACAATATGTCTTGGATCTCTGGAGTTACGCACTGCTGTGGAGATTTCGGTGTGGAATGTGTGAGTCTAAAAGCGGCATAAATGCATTTTGCTGTCTTTTTTTTTCTTTTCTTTTTTTTTTAAGCTCTCTGCCGCTCATCCATTTCATTCTGGCTGAAATCCAATCGGTCCGGCTCGGGTTTGATACAAGCTAAACCCAATATAAGGAGCAGGCTAATAAATCACCAGGCTAATTGGAAAGCATAACTCTGTGTTTTACCCTTCACACTTCCCAGGCCTGTCATCACCTGACTTTTAGCTCCTAAACAAAACAAGAAAAAAAAGACAAAGAGAGGGAACAAGAACATCTGGCAGTACTCTCAAGCACTGGAGTTGTTGTGCAATCCTCGGTTATTGACAGTAAATAGGAGCAACACAGCTGTGTAAAATACTGTATTCTTGCTGCGGCAGTAGCACTTGACAAGGTTTTCTGATTAAAACAGGACTGTCGGTTTCAGAAATGGCGCAAACTCCCCGGAAACGTTGTTTTCTAAATAGAAGATAAGTAATAATGTCACTTTGTGAGATGGATGAGGTGGATGACACATCAATGCGGCTCCACGGGAGTTAGAATGCAGGGAGGCAAAGCTGGAGGGTCAGAGGTCATCGGGGAGCGAGGTGGGTAGGAAGGGATCACTGTGACAGACATTCAGCCCTGTGTCGGGTTATCTGGCAAAAGGCTATCTGGGACAGCGTGAGCTATCTGTGACACTGGAGAAGCTCCCACACTGACCAGTGGGCCAAGTGAGGCAGCTCGACCAGCAGCTCTAGAAACCGATACAGGGGAGCGGGTTCATTCTCCCAGCAGGATTAACCTCTGGACCACCTTTAAAATCTCCGTCTAGGTGCCTCGGGGAGACTAATGAGAAATAATGAGGTCATCAGATCCCATTGAAGGCCCGGTGTTCCTGGGACTTAAACGCATTATCATCATTATCTCCCGGCCTGGTTCTGGCCCCCGAGTTACATCATGAACGTAGGAGGAAAAGCCTTGTGTTTCAGCTCTGAGGGGAATTTCATAAAAAGCTGCGGGTAAAGTGGCACAGGGGGCGCGATTTATAGAGATGTCGTCAGCGCTGCGGCAGTTCCACCATTACCCGTATCGCTGTCACGCCTTTTATTTGTATTTTTTGGTTGTTAGTTTGACTTTACACTTGAATTTTATGTGGTTTGCATGGCAAGTGCATTTGAAGTCGCGAGATGAGTCACAGAGCGTCACTCGCGCTCTAATGGTGCATGCTTGGCAAAAGATGTCCCTCAGCTGTGGTCTGGATAGGGAACCCACCGATTTTATCACGGACACGCAAAGCCTCAAGTCAGCTTCACTCAATTTCTGTTCCTCCGCAGCCTGACAGTACTATGTGAAATCACTCTTTTTATTTACATGGATATTCGCCGCGTAAAGAATGGGCGCTAAAACGAAAGAAATCGCTTTGTGAGGACGAATCTCTCGTGTGGGGTTTTTTCACGTTATCTGAGACGGAGGGCGGGTTGCGAGACCGCTCATCAGAGAGAGCTAACCAGAACCGATGCTGCACAGCAGGAGTGTCCATGTCGTAAAAGGCCTGGCAGTGCGAGGGGGAAAACAAGCCCCATTTTTCCATCCATCGCCTCCAAGCTGAGTCGAATAGCTCTGACCTACTCTCTAGGCCCCGGGTTTGGCTGACATGGAGGCTTTGGCTTGCTCGCTGCCACCCAGCCATGTCGTGTGGAGCATGGCAGGAGTTCATGGCAAAGGCCGGACCTGCCATGTTCTTCCCAAGTCCCCCCTTGCTGGGTTTTTTTTTTCCACTTGGGTGCTCTTCCGCGCGCCAGCGTAGAGAGCCAGGTGAAGCAGGGGTTGTGTTCCTGTCAATCAGCATCCCCCAGAGAGAGAACGGCGATGACAGATGTGTCGGCGGTCCTTCAAGCTTCTTCACTCCAAGGAACACAGTCTCTGATATGCCCCGAAATGCCCCGACCTGCCCCGACCTGCCCCGACCTGCCCCTCTATCTGCTCGTCCAGCTCCAGTGTACACACAGACAGCTCAAGCTTTTCAGACAGTGGTCAAGCACATACAGTCAGCCCGTCCACTCACACTTTACACCGTTTGGTATAAAATGCAGAGTTGTGAAAAATAACCCGATTCAACTCAGGAGCAAGGCTTGGCTTGGTGGGTCCATTGTGTTGTCTGGCAAATCTGAAAGGTTAGTAAAGCTGTGATGATTGCGTTCAATCATTGGTGAGGCGCATAGGCCAAAAGCAACTGGGCTTTTTATTGGTTAGTCTGTGCAATGGAAATACCCACAAGCTCAGAACTCGAACGAGAAAGGGAGAAGTTGAACGAGAGACATGGAGAGGTTGCCAGCGCTGCCAGCTGAAGGTTGCAAAACCCATTTTAGGTCCTTTTTAGAGCATTGTTACCTATTTGGCCGGGACCCATGATGCACGGCTTTCGCCCACCTCCAACCCAATCAATTACCATGATGTACTTGAAAACTGAAACGATCTTGGAGAAGTCGCATCCAATCACCTTCTACTTCCAGCCCCAAATTGATGTGACAAAGCAGAAAGACATGCAATAAGTTGGATTTGGTAACGGCTTTCCTGCAGCCTGAGAACTGCAGTAAAAAAAAAATGTAAAAATCACAATTGGCTATCCAAAACAATTACCTCTGACAGAGGAGTCTCCAGTGGCACATTAGACTGGCACTGACTGAGCTGTGATATTTAAACCACGCTTAGAGGATATTGGCAATCCCAGGCCTTGATCAGACTGGTTGTTGGTTGGCAGCGAATGCAGCTGGGGTTTCTGCGTGCTTTAAAGCCCGCTGCGGTGGGATAAGGTCGGTGTCTAGAGTGTGTGTGAGTGAGTGTGTGTGTAGCAGTGGGGGGTCCATAATACACCCCGAGGGAGGAAGTTTTGAACGCAGCCTTGCTCCCATTCTGACCCTCTCAACGCTTTCTCTCTTCTAAAAGACAGCTCTGATAGTCGCCTTTCAGCCCATAATTCTTTCAGCAAGAGAGCCCGCCTGTGATACAAAATGACAGAATATGCTTTGGCTTGGGAATGTATGTTAAAACCGAGGTATTATGAAATGTGACTAAGGCGAGAGCATGACTGCACCGCATTCACACAGATTTGGCTGTACATAAAGCGGCACACTGTGTGACCGTTGCTACAAATCTTCGCCGCGGAGTGGCGGGTTGACACCCACAGACACTGGTGCGGGGCCTCTTCTGGGCAGCTGATAAGAACCCCTGTGGATAACGCTTATGGCTCATATCAGCCCGTCCATTTGCTGCTGAAAGGAGTTCTTACAAAGCAGAGACCCAATGTAACATAATAATAAACCACAAAGGCACTGCTAACGAACCGGCTACATCTCAGTAGTTAATATTGTGGCTCCCACGTATCGGGGCCTCTTTGGAGGCCAGCTGAAGTGTGGCTGTAAATGGGCTTCCAGTTATGTTATGTTGCGGAAAGTATAGTTCCCACTGTTATTGGCTCAAACTATGGAGTTATTTTCATTGTGGGGAAGAGACCCCATAACGGATAGCCTTTCATTTTAAATTCATCAAGTGAGGCACAGTTTGTCAAGTAGCCATGAGAAATGAGTTATTGTTATGGTAAGGGAAATAAATTACTACAACACTAAACTTTAGGAATTTGCATTTCTAAAAACAGCAACAAAGGCTGATTTCTTTGCAAATTGCATAACTGAAAATATTAATTTTTTTTATATTTTTGCTGCTGTAAGTGTGTATGTTCCGAATTCGAACGTGGCCTTTTGCGTTGTCGACCATAGTCCAAAGTCATCCACGTCAAGTAGAAAGTCAACAGTAAATTGTTTCTATGTGAGACTGTGATAACTATACCTGTGTCCCAATTCAGGGGCCACAGTGTATCCCCCTGACGGATGAGGCTGCTCCTCCTCCCTAAAGAAGATGGTCTACCCTCACAAATACCAAACCTGGGGCATTCAGACAATCCTCAACTCACAAAGTCATAAATGTACGACTATCCCTTCTGTCCAACCATGCCGCTCTCTGTCACATGCCTCGGGAGGCTTTTCAGAAAAACTGAAAGTGAGGTTTCGGCCAGCGAGTGGCTGAGCGTACAAGCCTCTTTCTTGTCTTGCTCTTGTTTTCCTTTACCCAGGCAGTCCACACAAAAAAAAAAAAAATCTTGAATGAGATAAGATCACACAGACAAACTCTGGTGTAATAATAAGCAGCTGCTCCCGGAGTGATTTCAGAGCCTGTGTTTAGAAAGATCATGATAACAGAGACGTAATGCCCCGTTCCAGGGCCCTCTTTTGGAAACCAGGAGCACACGGCAGCTCAGACCGCGTCGGCGGAGAACCCCTCACCATCATTTGTCCACTGTGCCTTTGAGCTCTTGCGTCAAGTCACAAATAATATTTACTGACCCAACAATTAGCTTCCAACCCAGTGAAATATCCGCTCACATGAACGGTTTAGTGAAAATGACATGCGGAGCGCAGCTGAGAATGAGGGTCAAACAGGGAACCGGATTAGAGAGCCATGACTGAGGCAGCGATCACATCAAAGTAGGTCTCGCTCTGAGATCTGATGCTACGTGACAATACAAGATGTTGCTCTCTGAGTAGTCGGTACGGAGAGGGATTCAGATTAACTTGCCGCACACATCAGGATCAGTTAAGTTTAAAATCCACATAGCATGGGGATACAGCGGTTAGGCTAGCAGGATTTATGTAAAAAAAAAAAAAAAGAAGAAAAAAAAAAGACTCTTTACCAGAGAACAAGATGTCTTTCTCTTCCAATTCTCTGAGTCATGAAAATTGGGTGACACGACTGGCATTGATTATAAAAAGCAACTGAGAAGGCATCCCTCTCCCAGATTTGCAATAGATGTGTGTAGACCAACATAATAATATTTAAAGTTATTTCCATTTTTTTTCCTCCACGATTAAGGGGTTTGTTTTTCCTTAACCTGAGAGAGGGTAGAACAGGACAGAGGATGTCATATGCTGTACCGATTTTAAAGCCCCCAGGGGCAAATGTGTGGTTTTTGATGTTGGGCAATTAGCTCAAATTGACTTGACTGACATAGCGTGTAAATAAGACAACTTTAGAGTTAGTGGTAGGCTCATTGTTTCGGCTGACTGCATCCTCACAACTGCTTGCTAACAGCAACTTAACACACAAAAGAGGATACAAACCCTTGTTGGATGCAGCTTCCAGTGCTACCTGTTCCTGCCCAACTAAATGTGAACACACTCTGATGTAAAATTGCCAGATTTCTGGGTACAGAAGTTGCAATTTTCTAAACCATCCAAGCTCCCAACATGCAAAGGTTGGCTGATGCAGCTTCGACATGCTTTTCTTTTTCATAATCATCTGGGACGACAGCGATTGGGTGAGCAGAATGTAGCGGGGTATATTTTTTTTGTTCTTCCTGCGGTTGCTACATGCTCACATTATTGGGCCTAAAGGTCCAGACGCTTTCCTCTGGGGCTTGCGTCTGTCAGGAGTTTGGCTCAGGGAAGCAAATGAGTTCAAGTTCCTCTCTATTTTTTCATATGAAACACTCAGCCAACACCTCGGGCTCCGTGTAAAGCTACAAAGGCTCCCCCTTTCTCTTCGAGCATATTCCATGTTGAAATAAGGTTATGAGATCGGGGTGCGACATGAGGAGGAGAGGGAGACATTTCACTAATTTAATTTTTGTTTTTTTGTTATTCTTTCAAGAGAATCATGAGAGCATGTCAATGTTTCGCTGTTATTGTTTGGAGTTTTTTTGAAACAGTAAAACATCATTTAGAGCGTGTGAGACCAAAGGTGTGGTCTGTCTCAAGTTATTAAACCCAAACAGTATGTTAACCAAAAAACGTATGGTGAGAAATAACATTTACTTCCTTTCCTGCGAGCCGCAGGAGTAACATGTGTAACAATGAGACTATTATGAGACTATTAGCAAAATATCTAACATTGTTTTTATAGCTGAAACCATAATTAAAAGTGAGCCAAGTTTGGAATTAGACCATGTTTGCCTTTCTCGCGGATACACTACTAATCCTCAGGATTAATGCTTTGCTGCTCTTAATGCTTTGTTTTTTTCTTATCAAACTTCAATGAACGCACAGTTGTCGGTGGAGGATCTGGACTCTTCCATTGTGACTGGCTTTCCGTTCAAAGTCAAAAAACTACTCTGGCTGCCAAGAAATTACACTGTCTGGTGAAAGTCTCAATCCACAAGCCAAAAGAAGTTACTTTCATGCCCAAATGCAAATATATAATCATCTTTGTAGTTCAGATGATATTGAATGACATGGCCAAAAGGGCCGGGTTTTACATGTTGCTTTCAATGTGGCGATACATGTCTCTGGAGTAGGTTTGGCCGAGTCCTCGGTGCTTCCTAACCTCGTCAAACATCCTCGTGACTGTGTAGGATGTTTGGTATTGTGGCTGTAAAGGGATTGTTAAAGAGACATGAGAAACATCCTAGCTGGAGTTTGCTGTTCAATCCCGAGGGAGACGTTGCTAAGACGATGCTCCGCTGCTCCCATCCACCTGTGTGAACGGATGAGCCATCCAAATTGTGAAGTATGTGTATCTCCTCTGGATAATTGACAATAAATCATGCGTTGTGGGGGAAAAGGGGGAGGTTTAGGGGTATGTGTGTGTGTGTTTGTGTCTGGGGATGATGGGGTGCTGGGAGAAGGAGGGGAAAAAGTCAGCAGTGTGGGAGATAGAGGCGTGTGGGGGAGGCAGGGTGGGTTAAAGTCGAGGGTACTTACTGGAGCACATGTTGAGTTCGGGGCTGCGCATGCCGTAGTATCCGGCCGGGCAGTCGTGAAGACACTCCCCGTACTGCCTCATCCTCTCCCTCCGCAAAAACAGGAAGAGCTTCGGCTGGCAGTTTACACAGCCATTGTCCCTGGAGCACACCGAGCAGCCTTTACAGATGGGGTACGCTCCATAGCTAGCTACAGGACAAACACAGAAGAGTAAGCAGCAAAAGGTGATTAACAAGACGGAAGTAAACACTAGTGAAAGGTGTCGGCATGCTTTAACTGAAGAGCTTATTGAAGAGTCAAACAGTAACCAAAACCCCCACACACACACACACACACACACACACACTTCCCTGTCCAACAGATCCACTAAGCTCGCTGGCTTCGTGTGGCGATTATCGGAGTGTACGGACGGGAGAGAGCATGGTTTTTTGGGCCCTATTTTTCACTCTTCTCACGACTATTCAATTTCAATTTCGTACGTACAAACAAGCGCAATTTCAGAGAAGATTGTTCAAACTGTATGCAGTTATCTGACTTTGAATTATCATCATCATCACCCTTTCTATGACAGCAGGATCCCCCCCCCTTCGAATGTGGTTGTTTCAGACACATATTTATTTAGTTGAAGCATACTCCAGCCTTTAGCCTGAGCATTAGCGCCTCTGAACAGCCTCACAGGTACGCTTCGATGTGAATTTATCGGGTTATGCATCTTCATCTACCAATAAGATCGATAATGGTGTGATTTGCCCCGCCCTAACAGGTCGCTCAATTAGTCCGGACACGCCCACACAGTCCTGAGAAGAGGTCTAATCAGCCACATTAACTGAAAACACCTGTGTGGGTGTTCAGAGGCTTTGACACAAAAAGGGACAAGTTGCCCGACAACTACATTTTAAAAGCCACCCCGACTCCAAAATTTGACAATACTTGTCAGTGACCTTTCAATGAGCAACCAGTGAGATGACCGTCGTCCGTGATGCTACGTAAAAATGACCAGTGATCGCCCAAAAAAAACGGATGAGAACGTTCATCAGAGTTCAAATCGAGATACGTGATTCACAAACAGCCTTTGCTCGGCTCATGTGGGTTTTCACATTCCCCGGCAGTTTCCTGCTAGCTGGTGCATGATGGTGACATGAACCCGGTTACAGTTAGGAGTCAGGGGCCTACGAGGATGTAGCGATGTTTAAATATTAGGTCAGCGCCATTGTTAGTTTGTGCTTCAGCCGCATTGGAAAGATGCTAACATGGTGGTGCAGAATTGACGTTTATTCTGCACTCGAACAGTGTGGATGACCCTGACTTCACCCGATGACAAGGACGGGGTGAACTGGAGGCAACAGACTCGACTGTGGGAGGGCTGACCAGCAGAAGACAAGCCGAGTACAAGGCTAAAACCAAAACGACCATAATAGATATATCAGCAGGATATCCTCTAATTCATCGTAAAAATGTCCAATTCAACAATTTGTCATTCATGCAAACTCTGGCTCCCCTCTCGACGTTTGAATGCTGATTGGTTATGAATGTGAATATTGCATTAATTCTGGTCAGAGCTGGCCTCCTGAACGATTGTGTTGAGACAGCCGATGAAAGCCTCCAAAAACCGCAGTGGCTCTGGCCTCGGCTCGAGTTGCCTGCGGAAGACAAAGGAGCCAGTAACAAGACAGTCCATTCCACAATAAGTGACTCTCAGTGTAGACTCCTTAGCATCCCGTTTACAGGAAAATGTCCTTGGGCGAATCCAATTTCTCCAAACGAGAGACACTTCAGTTGATCTAAGCCGAGTCTTGAATATCACAAGCAGGGACCGGCTAACGGCGGCGCTCAATCCGGGCGACCTACCACAATTCTTAATAAAACACTGTGCCGCAAACTGGACAAACCCTGAGAGACAGAGCAGAGCATGCCGGCGTTACTGGCCGTGGATGCGCATATTAGATTCCCCCCCCCGAACAGATTCACCCAGACGAAAGGGAGCGCTAAGTGGGCCCAGTGCGAGCATCAGTTTGTAATCATGTGAAAACCAGTCAGCGACTGTCAGACATATCTTTTTTTTTTCATTTCTTTTGTTGGTGTGTTGGGAGACGGTCTTCAGAGAGGGATGCTGGCTGTGCCAAACTGCACTCCTTCTCCTGAAGCCGGGGTCGATGGAAGTAAGATTAAGTGCTAATCAGAATGTGTCTCTGATGGTCTTTGGGGATGAGGTTTACAGCGACACCCCATCGATCACAGCGGCGCTCCGAGCCTGTTCATCGCACAGACTGGGGATTGTTCATCTCCAGTCGGCACTCGCTCCGTATGACACGTGAAGGAGAAACCCCGGAATTGGCTGCTCTAAATCTCAAATGGAAAATATTGTGTCTTAGGTTCAACTCTCAATCCCGTGTCTAAAATATGATTTCTTATTTCAGTTGCACCGATGCAGGTTGTCTCTCAGTTCAGGCTCTACTTGGTGGACAACTGGCTCATGTACCGCTGTTTTTTTCTTGTTTTTTTACTTTCTGATATAGTTTTACTTTTTTTTTTTACTTTCTGATATAAATCAAATGCCTCGCAGGAATTACTGAAATAATGTGCAAGCAATTAAATCTTTATATGCATTCATATACGTTTTCACACATAAATTGAAATACATTAAAACACGCTCAATGTCACTTTTGATTAAACGAGGAAAAAAAAGCTGTTGCAGCTGTATTAAAAGTGTTTCACTTAACACCACAAACAGAATTTATCAAATATATCTTGTATTTCATTGCCAATTCTTCCATTCAGTAAAAGTAGACTGCAACATTAGACCAAACCTCATACTTAACCATGTATTTCTCTAGGATATACAGCCTGGATGTGTTTACAGGAAACTGACATACACATTAACTTGGTCACATTTACTCCCTCGGCCCTCGCCAAACTCGAACACAACACTGACAGGAAGGGAAAGCCAAGTTGGCAAAAGCAAAGAACTGTGAAGCTGGAAAGCTTATTTCTCCCGCCCGTTATGAGCGGGCTCGACTCTACAACTATTGACAGAGCGCTAACAATACAATCCTTACAATAATAGAAAAGTAAATTCAAGGCATGTGGTCATCTTAGATCACTGGCCTGTCACTCAGCAGAGAAATTACAGTCGCTGAAAAGGTTCCTCATGACACGGCTCAAAAATCTTGCGCACTCTTTGTTGTCAAACATTTGTTTTGCCGGTTGCTAATCTCGCAATGCATGCTGATTGAGGACAGCATGAGCACACGGCGTTTGAATGCAGCAGATCCCACATCCTGGAATTAGCATACGATTGGGGATGGGAGGGGGGGGTGAAGGGGGGAAAGGAAAAGGCTGTATACGGTGCAGAGAAACTCTTTTGGTGCTGATATTCGGAGATTAGCCTCTGTGTGTGTGTGTGTGTGTGTGTGTGTGTGTGTGTGTGTGTGTGTGTGTGTGTCTATGGAAAGGTTTGGGGGTTCAGGCCACAGGTATGTCAGGAAGGAGGCCACAATTCACAGTGTCTGGAGCAGCGGCGTCCAATTCTCGTCCTACACTACCGGCATAATGTCTCGCGCACTTTACATCAATCTGTCGACTGCCACAGGTTTCATCCATTCTTAAAGAAAACACTCATTCATATGAATCCGATTTTTGAGACGGGAAGAAATATGAGAGTGGCTCCTTCTAAGGCGGAATTGTTGGAAAAAAAAGTAGAGCCTTGTGGGTAAAAATCTTTACCCCAGGGTGCTTCATTGGCATGAAAACTGAAAAGTGTTTGCCATGTTTTTAAGTGGCACTAAAAGAAGAGAAAATCAAAGGGAAATGGGTTAAGTGTTAGTTCTGAAGTCTCGATAGATCATTGCAGCTTAACCTAATTTGGCACTGGTAATGTTTCGTGTGCTGGGGGATGTGTTCCGAGTTATGGATGTGGTTTTTGTTTTTGCACATCGTGTCTTTCATCGTGTCTTTCGCCTTTCTGACGCATTCAAGCCCAGTCCATCCGAATGATAACCAGGTTTTGACAGATGCTCGACTGCCTCCCATGGCTTCTTCTTTCCCCGCAAATCATGTAATGCCTCGGCTCGTCTAGCGTTTCTTCTGTCAATCACGTCGAACCCGAAGCGACCCCGCCGCACAGAAAGTGATCATTGTGAAATTATGGATACCATATATGTTTTTTTTTTTAAAAAAAAACAGGAGAGGAGCGTACACGCCATTGTGCCACTCCCTGCGCACGACAAACCCAATGCCGTTTACGGTTTCAACCACAGAATACATATTACGTGTAGACAAACAAATCCGCAGTTCCCACTTCTGACATCTCACTGAAGATCGCTCTAAGCCTCAAGTATTGTATTTACAAAAGCCAAGGTCCAAATGACCATTACTGAAGAAGCCTCTGCACGAATTACACAAAGACTTAATAATAAGTGCATCGTTGTTTCATGTCTACAAGGGAGAGGGATGCTACAAAGCTGAACCACATGAAGGATATACATTTATCAACAATATATTGTGACAGTTAGATTGAGGATGATTTTGTGTGACACACAAAATGTATTTCAAATCAGGAGGGAATATTAACTTGCATTCAGAGGTTGAACTAATGTGTATGTTTAAAAAGACGATTTTCACATTTTTTAACATAAGCTAATTTGTTTTCTTGCCGAGAGTTAGATGGGGAGATATACAACTCTTAAAGAGACATAGCATGTTTTAGTCCCGCCCACACTAGAGAGGAAAACAATTCATCGCTCTCCATTGACTTTGTATCGTCTCAAGGTGCATCAAAGCAGTTACTGGGATGCACAGGTTAAAAAACCCACGACTAAGTAATGCATTAGCAGGAACAACCTGACACTGATACTGACACTCAGTATGCCTAACGTAGCTTGCTAACCCATAGCTAACATTAGCTTGCTAACTAGTCCCATCATCATTTTAGCAGCCTGATAGAAACACTTGGAAACAACAAGCCTGGCTTTGTACAAAAATCAATCAAGATTACACAAAAGATATAAAATGTGTTATTGAGTTAGCTTTAGAGATGCCTTGGTTGTTGCCTTAAACAGAACCAAGCTAGCTCTTTTCCCCACTCCTAGTATTTACGCCAAGCTAAGATAACCGGATGCTAGTTTCCATCAAACTCTCGGCAAAGAAGCGAAAAAGTGTATTTCCCTGACAATATTTTTTTTATTTCAGTCATCATCAAATTTAAAACTAAAACGTCTGACATTAAAAATAAAAAATAAAATAAATCACAATTTAGACCAAAAATCAACATTGCATGGTGAAATGGCTGCACAGACAACCATTGATAAGCATCTACCATGTTCAGGTGAAGTTTTGGTCCTTCATTGATGCAAAACAGTCAGGCTCTCAACATGAAGAATGACGGCATGTTTGGGGCGTAGCACTTTCATTCTACAGCTGTAGGCTTGCTGGGAGGTTTGCTCTGAAACAGCTCAAGAGCAATTAGGGCCGCAGTGAGATCCAGCAGAAACCCAAACTCTGTCTCAGGTACGTTTTTATGAGTCCAAAGCAAGCGTGACAGACTGTGCTCGAGGCTGCCAAAAAACTCCACATATAGAGGGGGTTCCACCCACGGCCGGCTCACTTCCTGCCTTCCACTCACCTACCGTTACCCATGAAATCATTCACATTGACCCATTCCAACTTTCTGCAACCCGAAACCCTAACAAGGCAAATTGCACATAATTTTTGTGTTTCTTTTAGAGCCCTGAACTTAACATTGAGAACAAGAAGACATTCTTACGTAGGGTTTCACTGATGTGGGCCCTTGTGTGCTGTCTTTGGTAAAAAAAAAACATTTTAGAGCCAGCGCTGCTGAAAACTGATATTTTGCAACCATTTTTAACTCTTTACGTTTGACAATTTTATTACTATTTAAAATAATAACATGAAGAAAATGCATTATAGTGTAAGAAATATATTAAAATATAAACATACTTTATGTAGCCATCGTGTCAGAGGTGGACAATACAAACTGGGCCGCTTCTGTATTAGTTCATAAAAGTTTAGTACTATTTCCTTATGCTTCATGTTTTATGGTCAAAATGGGATTAAATGATGTCAAAACATGTTGCTATCAGAAGTAGGATTTTTTTGTGGTCTGTCAGATCAGAATTTTTTTTTTAAAGAAGTGATTACATGCCTCTTTTTCACTTCTCAGCTGCTCACTTCAATCACAGGCTGGTCGACTGAAACGAGCACGGAGGATATTTCTTTAACCTGCTACCACTACTTTCATAAGGATTATTGATTTCATTCCCCTGTAAAAACCCAAAGAGAGTGCAGTTGGTGGGTTATTATCAGTTATTATTAGTCGTTGATGATATTGGGCACAGAGGTACTGTATAACAGAGGCTTGTGAGATGGATGTTCTGATTGGACCATAGTTTATCTTCTTCACGTATCATTTCAACATTAAACGGAAAATGGAAAATGATAGCACAGGATCCAAACTGGATAAAAAAAAAAGTGTGTCTTGAAGTTGATCTGGAAATGCAGCAGACTTGAGGCAATATCATAACACAGCAGTGAATTCCAAACCCAGCAAAGGGGGGGTGTGAGGAGGGGGTGGGGGGACAAGAGTTTATATTAAAACACAACTGTTTCTATTCTCACAGTTCTCCTCCATTTCTCCAAGGGCCTCTGGTATTTAAATCTAATAATACAGCCCCTGAATGCAACTAACCAGCAGCCACACTGCCCATTGTTTGGAAAAGGCACTTACAGTACAGTCTATACGAGAAAGTTCATCAAGTAACACGACAAAAATGTTTATCCAATACATCTATACTAACTATAAATGTCATATGGTGGCGAGGCAGCGATCGCAAACCTCAAGTTTTGGAGTCGCATAGCAGCAGCAGGTCAAGAAGATTTCTGCTCTCATGTGGAAAACATCACATCCACCAACAGAATTATACGCTTTCCTCGTGGCACTGAGACAATTATTGTTTATTGTCCACCTCCCTTGTTCCCTCCTAAATGATGGTATAAGCTTACTGCTGCTCCACTTTAGAGGCAAAAGAGAAAGCTCGGGAGAGAGAAAGGGCAGATACGGGACAGAGCGGCACTGTAGCCACCGGCCGAGGGGCGGCAGATGGAAACCGTGAGAGGCAACAGGCGCTTTCTGGATCTCTGTTCCAACCGACTAACCATAGGCTCACACTGTGTAGCAGTAAAAGGCCGGAGAGCCGACGGTGTCAACCCCTCGCACTCAAGAGTTCACCAGGCGTTGTAACGTCTCAACATTGTTCAAGCTCGTTAAAAGCTGGTACATGGAAAAATGACATCAAACCGCCCGCTTTTCAGGCCCGTGACTTTATTTGTCATGGAACTGGAAGTTGCACTTAGCTCAAAAATTGTGGAGAAAAAACAGAAGGGGTAAGAGGGGGGTACATTGGGCCCGTGCACTGAAGGCACATTTCTGTTCCAATTTAGCAGAAAATATGTTGGACTTGCCGCCGACTCCTTTCCAGCTGGAAATAGTCAGGTTTTAGGATCCACGTTTTTTCCCCCGGTTTACTTTAACAGATCGTACTGTAAGCACATGTTTATAATTTAGGACAGTCCTGCTGCTTATAATGATTTTGCAGCATGAGATTGAGCAAGCACATTTGCTGTCAGACATATTAGCTCGGCCAAAGTGTTCCTGTGACACAGATCCACCGGGCGAGGCGGGCAGCGCAGAGATGTGAACCCGCACTTGAAAGGGTGGCGGTTTATATGAATGGGTAAAACAGGCAGCTGCGGTTCAAACAGGCAACTGGAAAATGGGGGCCAATTTAAAAGCTGCAGTTTTTACTGCACAATAAAACAGAAGCTCAAGGTAATTTACTTTGGTGTGATTCAACAGGTTGAGACACATGCAGGTGAGAAAACTACATTTGACTCAGTGGATGACCACATCACCACCGTATGAAGCGCCTGTTGTTGCTTTGACATTTTGGTAAATATTTTCTCTCATGCTCAGTTAGAATTCAAATGAAGAAGATCGAGACCATTTTCGGGAGCAGCAACTTCCTGGAGCTGTCGTTCTTAAACGTAGGTTTTTGTACGCTAGCTGTATCCCGTTTCCCTGTCATTATGCTAAGGTAAGCTAATGCTACATATTTTCCATACAGATTTGAGAGTGGCATCAATCTTTTTATCTAGCTCAACAGCTGCCACTGCAACTACAAGTGACAATTTGTATAATGCTAAATCGTACACTACTGTTTGGCACTCGTATGTACTGCCGTCACTTGGTGAAATGCAAAGCTATTATAAAAAAAAAAAAGTTGCCCCCGATTCTGTCTTAGCTTAGCCCACATTAAATCAATTTATCTGCCATGTTATTAGAACAAGTTGACGAATCTATATCTATGTATTGATACTCTCTGTCCTACATCTTCTGAACCTGCGGGCCGATTGAGACACTGACAAGTGTTTCGGAGTCAATCTGGAAACGCTCTCTGCACCTTTCGCCCATCTGTCCAGATGAACTCATCGTGGCTCTCACCCCTGCACTCTCTCCAACTCTATATGAAGACACTCGCTTAGTTCACTTCCTTATTAACATCTTTATGATGGATCATGACTTAAATCCCATGTCCTGGGTCATAACCCACATCTGGATCCCCTGATGTGAAAGAGACCTCATAATTCTTGTTTGAGGAAAATCAGAAATAAAAGGTAACCGAGCTGACCTAATCGCACGGTATGCGCTGCAGTCTTTTCTGCCACAGTGTTGCACACTTGACACTCGCGCCCTTGACCATGGCAGACATGTGACCGCCACGGAAAGCTCCACGGTCACACAGGACGGAAAAAGCATGAGAGAACAACCTTGATGTGGTGGTCAAGTAACAGCATCGCCTCTTCACTGTGAGTCGCGGTCCAATAAAATGTTTTTACGGTTCAGTCGGTTCTTGAAAACAACGGAATATTTGTTCGCAGTCGATGTCAACATAGCCTAAACAATGCGCTGTAACAATGCAAACCTCCAATCCGCTTAAACGTTTCTTCCAGTGAAGGAAAAATCCATTGTAAAAGACAGTTTTTTAACACTTTTAAAAATAACTACTGGTGATGCTGCATTTATAGGTCCGTTTTATTTTTGGTGGTGGATTTGATATATTAATAGGACAGCTATGAAGTGGTTACACCCCAAAAAAAATAATCACAGTATAATGCATGGAACATCACACATGTTGTGGGATCTTCCCTGAACCTCCACGCGTGCTAAAAGAATAAAACCAGAAACATGTCTCTCTTATCACCGCTTTTATGTTCTTCCTTTTCTTTTAAACGAGCCTGGCACTTCCTGCTGAGTGGCACAGGTCATCACTCGGCGTCTGCCTTTGATTCTCTTGACAGTGAGACTCGCTTCATACGCCACGGTTGGTCAGCGCAGGTGCAAAAGGACTTTACGACACTCGGGAATGGAGGCGCTGTGGGAGTTCATCGATGACTCACGGGGATGGACTTTATCTCTCTCTCTCTCTCTCTCTCTCTCTCTGGGCAGGCACTGGAAGACGAGCATGTGGTTTACGTTTCTTGCCAGCTCTTCCTCTCTCGCCCCGTCTTTATTCATTCTTTCAAAGAAAAAGGAATGATGTTCTTGTGAAAGTAATTTTTCACTTCATCTCCACCGTTTCTCAGCAACTCGCACCATGCCTAAGTGTTGTTCCATGAATGCAACATGATCTGAGATCTGTATTTTAGCATTTAAATACAGCTGCAAATGGAAATTGGTGGGTTCCAAGCACCATGGCAACTATGGATAAACTAAGCACTTAGACTTTGAAGATTTTGTCAACTTGAAACTTGAAAGTTGTGTCTAAAGAAGTAAGATGATGAAATGATGACAAGATTGGACTTGATATATCATGGCCTCTTTGTCAATTTAGCTGCAAAATCATAAGGAGTATCACAAATACTCGTTTTTAGTTGTGAGAGTCCAGGGATGATGCATGCCACATTTGGAAAAGATTATCTCAACTGTAGTTTGCAAAATACAGTAGGTTTTAGAACTACTTGCAACTGATAGAGTTGCATTGACGAGGCATCAAAATTAAAGTATTATAGCAGGAAAGCCTATGAATTATTAAAAGTAAGACTTGCAAACAAAGTATGGAGGCAATGTAAATGATGATCTGGGGAATTTAGTTGAAACATATGACCTTATTGGGAAATTACTGAATATTTCAAAGTCTTTCATCGCAAGAAATCCTTAAATTGTGTGGGGGAAGTGTGCCTAACTTTAGAGGGCAGAGAAAAGACAACACAGATGGATGTAAAGAATGTGATTAGTCTTCATTATATCTCGTATAAATCTGCTCAGTTCCAAGAAACTGCCTACTTTTTCCCAGAGTCTTTGACAGACAACAATGAAATACAAACTAAGTACACGCGGTGCAAAGTAAGAAATGAGCCCGAAAGGAAAGGGAAAAGTTTGGACCTTTGGAGTATTTCAATATTTACACTCACTCAAATCCACTCAAGCTGTGGGAGAAATGTGTTTTTCCCCCAACACTGAGAAGAAAAGGGAAAAGAGAAAGAGGTGGGTGGAGGAAAAAGGTGGAGTGGCTCCGATTAGCCCACATGTTGGTAATTTATCACACATAAACCTCACACCTAATTTTCACACCTGTAGCTCAACATGCTGGAAGTCTAGTAATTCACTCGCTCACTCACTCACACACACACACACACACACACACACACACACACACGCTGCTGAGTGGGACCAGGTCGTGGGTTTCCCCTCGGTGCGGGAAGAGAACGAGGACCTCGCAGGCGAGGATCAGTGGAAGTTAGCGGGCATGCTTGGCATATTTGCACCCCATGTAGCATTGCTCTGTCTCTCCCACCCAAACCCCAGTTCCCTCCCCCTTCCCCATTTGTCATCACCTTGACTAAACTCATCCCGACTTCCAGCTCACACATCTGAGAAACAGAAGAGTTGGATGTGAATTGTTCGTACTTGCCAGAAGGCACCACATACTGTAGCTGCAAAGCCAGATGGGAGATAGATAGTCATGTTTTGTTGAAGTCTCACACTAAAAACAGATCGTAAACGAAAAGACTATCTAATGTTAATAAAAAAAAAAAAAAAAAAACAACAACAGTGTTTTATTACTTCCTGTCACTGATTGACAGTGATGGAAAAAGAAACCAAATCCTTAATTTAAGGGAAATTAGGAGAAAGCTTGATGGATCATTAAGAGGTGAAACACATAAAGACTAGCAGGAGGTGACTTCCCGTTTGCACAAGCAGTCCAGATTCTACAGCTGTTCACTTTGTGCTCCGAGATGCTATCGTGGGGTATGAGGCTACATCCACACTAATTCTGTGGACTCCGTTTTAAAACGAAAACCATCTCCGTCCACACGAGCGTTTCAGAATCGTTTTCAAAATGATCTCAGTCCACACGGCAACCTTAGAAAACGCATATCACATGACCGTTCACGTACACTGGGCATGCGCGTGACGGTGTGAACAGGAAGCAGATTTTCTACGCACTGCAGTTGGTTTAGTTGCAGAAAATACTGCTGAGGAAGCACGGCGATGGCGAAAAGAGGGACCCGATCGAGTGGCGAACGCGTCTCCGTCTACGACCGTCCACACTGGGACGCAACCCCGAGGTTTCCAAACTTATCCGTCCTCGGGAGCATTTTCAAACTCCTCCATTTTTGGTGTTTTAAAACTCTGGCGTAGTTTGGACGCTCAGTGTAGACGTAGCAAAAGATATGCGTTTTAAAATGGAAACGTAGTAGTGTGGACGTGGCCTGAGTTGGATCTAGACGTCAACGTAGATACCAGCAACGTCTCATCAACCCCTATTGCTGTGTTGTAGAAGTCCCAGATACGTTGAGAAACCGAAGGCAGTCGCGTCTAGGTTCATAACATCATCGGGAGGCGCTCGTTGAATTCCATCAAGCTATATTCACTATATTTTTCAAGCCGTGCGCCGGCTGGTTTACTACAATGGTACGAGCTAAAAGAAACCAGATTTTGCTGTGATCTGTGGCTCTCAAGTGCTCTCTCTTTACGTCCGGCCTCTCACGGCCGGCTCTGGGCCCTCCTCGGATCCTCATTCTCCTGGTTGACGGATTCGAACTCGCTCTGGTAGCTATCGATCGTACCCTCCATTTCGCTGACCTGTCCTTTCATATAACTATGTTTGTGCACTCCGCCGCAGTGGGGCCAGTTTTCTTCTCAGGGTGGTAGTCGTGACAGCGGTCGAACTCCTCGTTCAGTTCGTCGGCACTTAGCCGAGCTTTTACATTTACTGTTTGATGACAAAGAAAAATAAATCATTCGAAACACAAGAAGTGCTGAGCTCTACATGTCTTGTTTGTTGGAAATAAATAGAAGAACCGGGTGGTTAGCACGAGCAATAATGGCGAGTTCCATCAACAGAATAAGAAGTCATACGCTATTTGACAGTTGTGATCTATGGGAAGTGCAAAGCTCTTAGCATTGAAGATGACAAACAATAAAAAAGGGAAATTCAAAAAAACTTGTAACTTATAGCTGATTAACTGCCCCCACCTCCCTTCATACCGATATCAAGCGGGACGTCTGCTGCAAAGTTCTACCTCGTTAACCCTTTAACAAGACACAACCTCACACCCCCTCCGCGCCCGCCGAGCACAAAAGGGAGATGTGAGGTGAGCGCCAGGGTCAAAAGTGGAGTGCACCACAGGGGACAGACATGGTCTCACTTTCACACATGGTGCCTGCCACAAGAAAACAACAAAACCCTAAACATCAAAGCTTTATTTTTCTCACCACCCCCCCCCCCCCAAAAAAATGGGCTGGATCCAATATCTACTTTAGGTCTCTCACAGGAAAAGAAGACAACGTTGCTTGTTTTCTCGCCTAACTGAAGCCGGTTTCCTACCAAAGCGAAGGCCACACTATTACTTGATCATTGTGGTGGTTAGTGGGTTAACTATTAGGCTGATACTGATATTCAAGCTGCCGCCAGCCAATATGTTGTTCCAGTTGTCTTTAATTGTGACCATGTCTTGAACAACACCACACAGGCACACAAAGACTTTAGAGAGCGGTTCATCTGAGGTGTTTCACGTGTCTATGATATAGAGTTTGTTGTATCCAGACGAGAGCAGCCACCTTCTGCTCCGGCAGGTGTCTGGATCACATCTGGCCTCATGTTCTCACACCACCACAAAACTGCACCCGAAAAAGGGCTGGCACCGCCTGGCATTCTTAACAGAAACCGGCTTGTGTTGGCTCTAAAAGGCCACACTCAGCCCTCAGGAGTACACATTTCTTTTCTACGATGCCCTTTGAGGGAGACTTGGAATAAATGCTTTCATAAAGTATGAGTGGCCTCCACGGGCCAAAATGGAGCACATAAAGTGAAATGAAAACGACGACTGTGGTGCAAAGATAATTTCCTCTTAGTAAAAGTACAGCGTGTGCTGCTGGGTGTGGAAATGTCATCTGTTGCCACAAACAAAAAAACAAAAAAAGAAGAAAAAAAAAATGTGAGCGTTGGTATTCAGGTGAGCTAGAATCTAACGGAGGTGTTAGATGTTGCAATAAAGGGATTTTTCTTTTTTTTTTTTATGAAGAAACAGAGACCTGCATCAAAAATCTCTGGGTGGCATGAGGTCACTAAGTGTATCATTACATGCGAGCAACGGATGCATGGAGCTGTTCCTGTCTTGTGCCTACACGCCACAGTGTTTACTGCGAAAAAATGAGCAAATTAGTTTTTTCAATTTGGTTGTCATGTATCGCCGGTTGTTACAACAATGTTCTGAGGTGCCGGATGTGCCCGAGATCTACAGGAGTTGTCGCCTCTTCTCTAAGCAGTCGGGGGGGATCTAAGACGCAATCTCTTATTCTGCGAAAATAACCCTCCGACATTTAAAGTTACGTAAGTTATTTTTAAGAATATGCTGCTCTGGCCGCTCATATGCATACGGGCCCCCTGTGCTCTCCGATGATGATAACCAGCCCCACTTTGTCCATTACACTTCACTACTGCCCATTACTGCGCCAAGGCAGTACCATCTCTGAAGCCATTAGCTGGTAAACATGTAAACTACATGTGACCCCTGTCTACAGATACCTATTAGTTATGACTCCTGCCGGTGACAGCTGTTTACACAGCTAAGGCCGCTGCTCCTGAGACCTGGCCCCAGTCCAAATAAAATAATATCCAGTTAAGGAGAAGTCAGCCAAGATGTAATACAAGTGCATAACTAGATGGATGGGGGGTTGGGGGGGGGGGGGTGAAGGAATCTGGGAAATGTTAATGGACTTCTTATTCTTTCAAAGCTTTATACATTTTGTTCTAGCATTTTATCTCTACCACAGCTTTGTTTCATTGTCTGGACCCTAAAACAAGATTAGTAAGAAACCCTGGTGGAGAAAGAAAAGTCAAAAGCAGCACACCACAATTGCTGTCCTTTTTGACAGAGTGCAACATAAAAATGTGCCGCGTTAAAGTCATAACAAATAGACTGCCGCCCTCTCGTCTTACACTATGTGCGTGGCGTGCGGCCAGAGCCGAGCACAAAAACATACATGGGCTTAAGTCAACACAGGCAACAACACGACAAACAACGACCACAACCACACGACAACTGGCCCAGACATGCACTGCGTTACAGCGATCAGGGCCGGGGCCCATTCGGATGGATATCGGGCCCAATGGTGGAGAAACATCTCGGCTTCGGAGAGCACGTTACAACCCGAAACGCATCCAGTGACAGGAGACCTGAAGGCGTCGTCCAATGTGCAGGATTGTCACGGTGGCCTCCTTCTCCGTCAAACCCTTCACCCTGAGTGGAAGCATCAGCATTTATTGAATATTCACCCATTTTATTCCGATTTTTTCCTTTAATTTGTCACCCAGCTGTATTGCATTAATGCAATCCAAATGCAACAACCATGGAAGCAAAACTGCAAGTTATAATTGGATGGACAAGATGTTGGATCCACCCACTAAAAGGCTGATTGCCAGCAAGGTCGCCGTTCAGTCTGGCTGTACTCAGACTGTAGAAATCCATCTTCTGATCATATCTTATTATCCGAACCGTAAGGATGCTTTAATAAATATTTTGAGATGAACAATGGCTCCAATGACTATGTGTAATATGCTGCTCTAGTGCGCTTGTTAGCATTTTTCAGCTTATTGTTTTGGTTTTACGACCAGCAAATGTACTGTTTTAGTTCAGTCTCAACAGTTAAAGTGGCACATATTTCCTTCAAGAGTTTGTGGAGACCAGACCGCAGCTATTATATCAAATATTGGACTTACATTTGCCTCTCGGCCAGAAACACAACTCTGCATGAACGCTAACGTTGTCCTGTATCTGCGGAGTTTGTAAAAAATTAAAAAGAATAAAAGTATATTGCTTGCTAACAAGTCAACCATATCAACTTCATGAGACGATAATATGTCAATGTTGTGTCTCGCTTGTTTCCGCTGCCTCCAAGTGGTCATGAAATCCGTTAATGCGGGTTTAACCATCTGCTGTACGACATAAAGCACCGTTACCTGGGGCTTGACATCTAGGATGCTCGCGAGTCAGCTGGAAGTTGTGTAAAGACGGACAGACACCGTTCCTCAAGACGAGCACCAGTTATTGTAGCGTGAGCTTGAACAACTCTGGCGGAACAAAGCGATGCACTCTGCTGCCTTGAGACAAAATGTTACGCACTGTAGCTTCAATTCTATGATTGATTCTACAAACTTATTGCTTTGCTCTGATAACAGACATGTGTATGTCAAAACTTTGGTCTGTGCATCCTCTCTTTCCATCACTTTGCTCATTCTATCCCGACCACATAAATATTGAGGGGACGACCCCTCCGACCCCCACTCTCAGCCTTCCTCTCTCTCCACAGAGGGAGTCAGAGAGACAATGAGCTCAATAGCGAGGCCCAGTAATGACTCCCAGCCTCGTTCCTGATTAAAAACACACCGGGTGCTTCTGCACTCCGCGGGCAGCCATGAGGCCTTCCCTTTCCTCACACCACAGGGCCTGAGAGCTGGGAGATAGAGGAACAAGCCAGCCCCAACACAGCTCCACTCCCAAGACAACAAAACAAAACAAAAGAAAAAATCCAGTGTAAGCTTTACTCACTGTAGCAGTCAAAGCTCTTGTCCCAACTAGTCCAAGCCTAATTCTACGGGCAAGTCTTCATTTAGTCTAAGGGGTGCCAAATTACCATCATTAACCCCACACTCAGCCAAAACCAACACAAAAACAAAACAAAACCTGGCTCGGATGCATCAGGGGCGGAGCTAAGCTAGCCTGTCACATATTTTCACGTCTTTTAAAGCGTGTTGGGTTTATCTTTCACACGACTTCATCATTTCATTGGCGGAAAATTGTAAGAAAAAGGTCCTTATGTTATCAAGGTTCAAATACTGAAGCATATCAATTTTGCTGTGACTCCACAGATGGACACGTCAGAAAGTCAGTGTGCAACCATGGGGGCGGCTGCACCTTTACCTTTGCCTCTCCACGTCCATACTTGGGCCGCCAAATTACAGGCGAGCCGCGCAGAGCGACTGTTTATTGCATCTGACCAGCCCACTTCCTCCTCATACCAAAGGCATTGCATGCTGAGCTTTATTTTGATGTGGCGTGTAAGCATAATTAGAGGTCCCATAAAAGCAGGGAGACGAGGGGGGAGAAGAAAAAAAAAGGAGTCGTGTCCATCTGTCGAGTGTTAAGGGGTGGGCACGGGGGGTAGCGATCGGAGCCCCATGCCTCGTTGTTGTGAGAGCGAGCGGCGGCCATTCGAACAGGCATTGATGCGAACAACCCTTAGCGCAAAGCTAGAGTCGGTATGTGTGTGTTTTGTTTCTGCACACGTCAGTGTATTTTCTCAAGGGGCCTCCTGGAGTTTCAGATTTCCAGGCCTTGCAGATCGATGCAAAATAGGTAACTAGTCGGCACACACACACACTGATATGGCAAACATTAGGCATTAGGCATCCCTGCAAGGGCTCATGGACCCCCCTACATCTAACCAACTCTTCTACACAATTTAGGGCAAAGTTATCAAGTTGCATGCTAAAAAAAATAGTTTAAAGGAAGTACACAACTTACTTTCTCTCTGGGACTTAAATGAGAAGATCAATACTCGTCTCGCGTATGTAAGGTAAATATAAAGCTATTGCTAGCAGCCGGTTAGCTTAGCGAAGCATAAAGACCGGAAACGGAGGAAAACAGCTAGCCAGGCTTCATGCTACCAACACCTCTATAGCTCACGAATGAACATGTTAGCGTAATCCGTACAAAAACCAAAGTGTAAAAAACGTGTAGTTTTACGTGGTCTTGTGTGCTGGATTATTTCTTGGCAACTGCTCCAACCCAAAAAATAGACTAGTAAAACAACAAATCGTCATAATACGTTGTTTGTGTGTGTGTGTGTGTGTGTGTGTGTGTGTGTGTGTGTGTGTGTGTGTGTGTGTGTGTGTGTCTTAAACTAACGGGATATATTATCGGGTTAATTTGTGAGCTTCAGAGGTACATGTAGAAGTAGATTGATTTTGTTAACTTTGGACTGCGCCAGGCTAGCTGTTTCCCCCCCTTGCTTTCAGTCTTTATGCTAAGCTAAGCTAACCAGCTGCTGGCTCCAGCTACATACTCACCCCACGAACAGAGAGTAGCAACGATCTTCTCATCTCGACTCGAACAAAACATAAATACGTGTATTTCCCCCAAAACGTCCAAAGCTAACTTTATTTTGTAAACAGCAAAGGGGAAATTGGTCAATTTTAACAATTCCCGTGTTTAAATTCATTGGGGGAAAAACACAATGGATGCCTATTGTGCCCACGTCATTACCTCGAAACAGCTCTTCACTGAATTCCTTCAGAGGTGTGTATTAGTAATGTGAGAGCTAAGTAGTCTGGAAGCGCTTTTGAGTGTAAGCCTGAGGGGCTCCATCTCCGGCTCTGGGCAGCTCTCCTACCTGTGAAGCCCTTGCATGAGTCATTTTTATTTTTTTAAAAAAATGCTCCTTTTGTATTGTTGTTTTATGTGTGGCACTTAGAAATGATTCCCACATTAGATTTTTTTTTTTTTTTTTTTACGGCCCAATAAACTTGAGAGAATCGGACCAAATTGGCTGGTAATATTTAGTAGCTTTATAAGGAAACGTTTTAAGGTGTAATTGCTTCGGGGAGTAAGCGGCTGAGGCAACGGGCATAGGTGAAGGCTGCAAAATCGCCACTGCGCTCTGGAGGGACACTGGTGTTTTTTGTCTGCTGCTCAGGAGTTTCCGATCACCGTGGAGCGTATTATAAGATTTTATTTCATAAGTTCATTTTATTTCCTATTTCCGAAAAAAAAACAAAAAAAACATGAAGTTTTAACAGCGTGGTTAAAATGTAGCCTGAAATAAGCCCATCTGTTTGGCATTTGGCTTTGTCAGCATATGGGATCCTCTGACGACACTGATTGAGCGTAGAAGAAGACCAGATCCTCTCGTGTCGACGAATCGGAAAGGAAAAAAAAGGGAATCGAATCTAATCACGATGAATGTTCCTCCACTGCGATGTGATGGATGTGCAAAAGCGTTACAGAACAAGCTTCCTGGTTCACGTGAAACACCGAAAAACATGGAGCAACTCCCCGAAGCGATGATAGACGAGCCCCGTCTCCCACCTCCACCTCGCCTCGTTCCATTCACAAACCTGCTCACGTACAAACGTGGGATGAAGGATCTGTTTTCGTCGACTCGATTCATGAGGATTAATTGAACCGGGGAATAGATTGTTCTTTTTGTCTGAAGGGGAAAACAAAGACAAGGGGAAACGGATCATCCTCCGCTTTGTCACGTGGTGCCCGAAATAATCTCTCTCTCTCGCTCTCTCTCTCCAGTAGAAAGTTCATGCCACTGCATGTTTTTTTTATTTTTTCCCCTCTGCTGGGTTTTTTTTCCTCCGGCAGTGTAGCATGGCATGAGGCGCACTGAGGAGCCTTTCACCGGCTTCATCTGATACCGCTGTGACTCGGAGCGGGAGCCGCGCTACAGGCCAGCATCGACATGCATGGGTTAGTAGGTCAAACAAGGAGCTAGTCTTTCGACAGAGTTCGGAGGCCGGGTCAGACTAATGTGATTTATCAATACGGCGCATAAGTGAATCATTGTCCTTAATGGCCATGATAATCCCCGAGACAGAGCGTGGACGGGATTGGTCGAGGGGTTTGAGGCGGTGTACAGGTTGCTCTGGACTTGATGTCTTGATTAGAGCATCAGGAACATGCACCTGCGGGGGAGTCCGTGTATCTCCCCCTGCTCTTTTTCTCACACACACACACACACACACACGCACACACACACACACAGATTTACACTCATGGAGGCTTGGCTGATGGGGCCTGGGAGAGCAAAGACAGAGCTCTGTTCCTTGACGCCGGAGCTCAGGCTCAGGTCAAGACTCGGCTCGCTGTAATCCCTCTCAGGTGATGCTGTTCACATTCAGCCGTTTCCAGCTGATCTGCTTAAATATGCCTTCCTCATCCCCTAAAAAGCTTCCCACCCCCCAAACCTCTCTCCTCAACCAGCGCCACCTCCTCCCTGCTGCCTCGGATCAGCGTTTCCTTGAAGCGACGTGGGGAAATAAACAAACTGCCTCCTGTTTAATGGAAGGAGCTGCCGTCACCTGGATGGAGAGTGCCATCATGTGAGCGAGCCTTGACAGACGTACCATCCGCGTGACTTTTTCCGAAGGCCAGGCTGGTTTAGAGAGGCCGCCTCCTCCTCCTCCTCCTCCTCCTCCTCCTCTTCTCCTCCCCGTCAGACACTTAATCAGCGAATGCGCCGAAGTGGCGCGTTCCAACATTAACACTTACACCACAAACCTGGGACTGTGTGCGAGAGCGTTCAGCGCACTGAGGCCGGATTTCCAGGGCTTCAGAAAGAGGGGCCACTGTGTGTGTGAACGACTTATCTGCATCCAACGACACTCTCATTCTTTTTTCCAAATTCACACAGCCCCAAACGAGGCATTTGACATAATAATTTCCAAATCATCCAATCCTTTCGCTATTATATCAACAAACCACAAAGTGTATCAAGTTTCCACACTCTTTCAAAAAAAAAAAATGTTTTAATGGGATTCTATGTTGAAAGACGGGCTTATTCAGCATCAAATCAGTTTTCTGTGTGTTTTGGCGGGAAAAAAAGTGACCACACACACCCTCGTAGCAGACTGCCATCAGCGGCACAAAGTGTCACGCGTCTCTCTGACCTCACTCCCTTCCACCTCGGCTCGGCTGCGTCAGTTTCATCTAACCACGTCTGTCCTTCAAAAACATCTGGGAACGCTGTTAAAGTGAGAGATTACACCGTTGAATATCATCTGAAACACGGCGCGGCCCGCTGGGAATTGAAATTTAGGACTTTCGGGGCGGATGCGGAAGGGTTAACGGTATCGCATGGCAACTTTTCACCACTCTCCGCCGCCATTACCTATTCATTACCTGCTTAAAGGTCTTAGGGCCCCACTGTGTGCGTCTCTGTTCCTCCAGGCAGCATTGGTAGTCGAGCCTGATTTTATGTAGTCAGCAGGTGGCATCATTAGCCAGAGAATAAAAATGAAAAGTAATACCCTTGTGTCTCGCTATGATATCATAGAAGGGCCCATTGGCACCATTTCCGCCGCTTCTAGTGGGCGGCACGGGGGGTAAGGAGGTGTAAATTTAATATGTTTTGTCATCTGTTGTACATAGGGGGGGGGGGAAGTAAAAAAAAAAAAAAAAAAAAAAAAAAAAAAATGTATATGCACAGTTACCACAGTCAAATGGGAGGTTGGGTCATGCCATGCAGTGAGTGAGCAAAGACAAGATCGGCCCAGAAACCACACAAAGATCCCGATCTTGCCTCGGCTCACACATTTCAGCGGGGCCGAGTCAGACGCAATGACTGTTTTCCTCCTCGACGTGCCCCTAATTATAATGGCATCTCCGTCCCTTGCACCTCGCTCATGCGGCTGCATGTGCTCAGTGTATCAATGGCAAAAAGCTCCTTCATGCGTGTAAAAAGAAAAATGAAAAGAAAAAACATCGTAATAATACAGACATTTGTTAAATTGTGCAGGATGTGTTTTGTCACCCATAAAAATTAAATAAAGTCACGTCTACGGGAAGCGGACTGTGGCCAAATTGAGTTTTTCTTTTTGGGTTTTTTTTTGTTTTTTTTTCAAATGTGCCTGGGTCTCAGCACTCCTGAACGGTTTCGGATAGCTCCCCGTGCATGCCAGACGGGGGGCTGTGTATAAAGCTGTCACAGGAACCTCGGGGGCTAGAAAAATATTCAAGCATTGCTGGGCCTATATTGGACAATGATCTCTTACACATGCTCCTTTCAATATAACCGTGATAAATAAAGGAAGGAAGCAAATACCAAAAACTTGGCCGGCTGCCACCGCTTCCTAGAACGGCACTTTTGGCCCAAAGTGCTGTTTGCCCCCCAACCCCCCGACCCATCCACCCCAAACACACACACACACACACACACACACACACACACACACACACACACACACACTTCCAACATCACTGTAAGGGCAAAACCTGTACATATTTGCATGGGATTAGTTTGACAAGTGTAACATCCGCTCCGAGAGCTGGGGGGGATAACAATGTGTAGCTTATAGTGCTCAGCCTAAAGCTGTTCTTGAGGTCAAATGTGTAAGTTAACCTCTTGATCTCACCCCCATTGGTTAGCCCACCCCTTTCTCCCTTTCTCTCTCTCTCTCTCTCTCTCTATTTCCTCCTCTCTTTCTCACACACACCACAGGAGTAAGAAAAAGGCACCTTAAGACAAAATTTGCTGCTTGACCATCCAAAACCCTCCAGATTTAAGCAGACCTCACCCTCACCCCCCCCCCCCCCCCAAAAAAAAAAGAAAGATTGATCCTACTCGGAAAATTCCATTCCATCTCGTACATGTACTATCTCAGATCACACAGTCCTCCTGAGAGAGAAACACACGGAGGGGCTGAAAAACGTGTGTGTGCCAGTACCCCGCAGTGATTGCCTGATTATTTGCAGATGGGCAGTGGAGGGCTTGCAGAGTGTGGAGGTTCCCCCTGGCACGCAGCGCATATGATTAAAACTGTGATTGCCTCACAATTTACGACCCCCCCCCCCTCCACTGATTTTAAATGAGTATTTCTACTGTATTGCCACACTAACGTCCCCGTCCCCCGTCCCCCCCCTTCTCCAAATAAAAAATTAAAAAGTCCGTGACGTGGTCACTATTCTGACCCCTCTCACGGTCACCCCTGCGGATCTTGGCCGTGTGTTATGTCAGTGCGCGCGCGCGCGCGTGCGTGCGTGTGTGTGTGTGTGTGGAGGGCACGGCGGGGGCCACTTTGCTAATCCCACTGTCTCCCCATTCATTGGGAGCATGGAGTAGTATTTGCAAAGGGACTGATCCCCTCCTCAACTCCCGCGCCTCCGCTGAGCGATTGTTATGCGGGTTTCCTACCAACTGTTCAAAGTGGTTATGAGATCAATTAAAAGCAGCTTAGGGGATGTGTGCAATTCATAAGTCAGAGGAAGGGGATTCCGTATCTATTCACTAAATAACTCCAACAATACAACCCCCCCCCCTCCACCCCCCCTAACCCCTCTTCCCCTCCCATAAGCCGTCCGCTCTGTATAGACCGATCCGCACCAGCGGCTTTTTAGCACTTTCACATGTAAATAATATAGGGAGCTCTTTGTTGGGGCCACAACTTCGGGAAGTAGCGTTAACAGCACGTCTGGCAACGTGGTTTCAAGTACAATTAGCCGATCCAATGACGCAACGTGTGTTTTCATATTCACTTTTGGAGAGCCACACGCGTGGCCAATTTTGCGCACATTTTACGCATTAGCTACCGGCTCTGAAATCGTTACATAATGTGGAAAATCGCATCTTAAGAGGTTAATAAATCACATCAGATGTTGCGAGACTAAATTGTGGCTTACAGTTAAAAAAAAAAAAAAAAAAAAAAAAGAAATCTGTGTGAATTTCTGGAATGTTCACGGAGTACAATCTGTTTTGGATCTGCAACTCTCACCTGTGAGGTTTTTTTTTTTTTTCAATATATTTTTTATTAAATCAAACTGAGATGGACATCAATATTTGATGTCTCTTTTTTTTTTTTTTTTCTTCTTTCAGACTTTCCGTCCACTCTGGTCGCTCTGTGCTCACGCGGGCGTTTAACAGGATGCGTGAGCAACCTTGTTTAGGACTGTTGCGGCCGCCTCCCGTGACCCACACAAACTCTCTCAAAGCCATCTGTGTGCCACACACACACACACACACACACGCACACACGCACACACACACACCTGGATGGATGCTGCTCTAAGACCTGCGGGCTACAACCCCGTCTTACCTCTTTTGTTTCTCCTCCAGCGGTGCGACGGCGCCTGACAGTTGCTGTACTCCATACAGTTCAATACGATCAGGGCAAATGAGAAGAGTCGAAACTGCATCTGGACGGCGATCTGTTTGTTCGGACTCCAGTTAAAAAAAAAAGAAAAAAAAAGGGTGCCGGCGCGGCTCGGGGTGGATTCTCTGACTTTCTAATGTCCTCCTCCAGTTTCTCCAGTCGATCCGCGAATGTGTCAAACATCAGACGAGATGCGGCATGTTATCTGGCCGCCGTTTGGGATCATTTTATGAAGCGTGCCGATCCTCCAGTCAATAAAAGTGTCCGCTTTGGTGCGCTGCGGGGAGAATGACAAAGGAGGTTACTGTGATAACAGTGTAATGAAATCAACACCTTCCTAAACAGTGATGCGTCAGGTGATAAGTAAGGTGTGGGGGGAATTAAAAAAAAAAAAAAAAAAAAGATTAAAAAAAAAAAAGAATAGATCTTCTGTGTGTTAATGTGTTGGAACAATCACAGATTGCAAAGGCAATGCGCGCTGCTCAAACGCCCCTTTCCTCCCACAAAAAAAATAAATAAATAAGCGCAGCCGTGCGTAATAGTCGCCAGGACGCTCCGTGAAATAACGTGTCGGTGTATACCTTGCATCAGATGAAGTGTAAAATCCGCTCCGGTCCACTTTTAGGTCCCCTCTGAGTGCAAGTGCGGCTCGGCAACATGCAGCATCCCTCTTTTGTGCGAGAAACTTGGTGTCTCCAGAAGAGAACAGAGGTCCAAGGAGGAGGCAAAAAAAAAAAAAAGGTGGTAGCGGTGAAAGGAGGGTGTGTGTGCGTGTGTGTGTGTGTGTGTCTGTGTGTGTGTGTGTGTGTGTGTGTGTGTGTGATTTTTTTTTGGGGGGGGGGGTCCTTTCCTCCTCTCTGTAAAAAGAAAAAAAAAAAGCTTAGATTCCGTTTTACCTGCGTTTCCTCACTCGAGCTCGGTCCGGTCCGTGTCCCGTACGGCGCGGCGGAAAAACAAACTCACACGTGTCGCGTGCTTTTTCTTTTTCTTTTTTTCTTTTTCTTCTTCAGAGCGGAGAGCGCGAGCCGGTGGGTGAGTCCGCTGAGGCTGAGCGGTGACTTGACTCCCGACTGGTCCTGATGCTTGCTGCCTTTTCTCCTCACATGGAGCCGCGCCGCCCGTCACGTGTGGAGACCTCTAGTTTGGAGACTGTCTTCGTATTTAAGATGTTGAGGATGACATTTAGTGTAGTCTCCCCCCGCCTCACCCCTCTCCCCCCAACACCCCCCCCCACCCACCACCACCACTTACTCCAACCCCCACCCCCACCACCCTCCCTCCCTCCCTCCCACCCTCCGCGCACTGGCCGGTGCGAGGTCGCCTCTGGGTCCTAGTGAGCGTAAAAAGCTGGAAACATCCCACGGGAGGAAAAAAAAGTTTATTTTTAGGGGATATGGGATTGCAGCTTTTCGTGACTTTATTCTCGGCTATTTCAACGTCCAAAATATTCCTTTAACTTAGCTCTTTGTTTTCCCTTAATGTATGGCTAATATATTTCTAATTAAAGTGCAGAGTCTCATCTCAATTGTAGATTAAACTAATGTAATTAAATAAAAGAAAAGAAAAGAAAAAAGATTTAAGAGAGTAATTGCGACACAGTCCATCTAACTATCTGTTTCAGCCCGATTGAATAATTAGAGGTTCGCCAGAAAAGGCAATTATCTGCATAATGTGCGTAATGATGTGGGCGCGCAAGTCAACCATCTCGTCACGCCGCTTTCATCGCTCACCCAGGACTACTACACGCCCCCCCAACTCCCACCCCCCCTCCTCCTCCTCCTCCTCTGGAATTAATGATGATCGTTGGGGAGGCCGTAATTGCCGGGACCTGAATAAAAAGTAAGAGGGGTCTCTCACACCGACTGACCCGTGCGACCTCGTCAAAGTAGACAGCCAATGGTGGCGGATACCGTCCTTCAGCCAGAACCAACTTAACTTGCGGGCGGGAGGGGGGCGGGAGGGGGCACGACCCCCCGCCCCCTCCCCTCCCCTCCCCTCCCCTCTCCCTCCCTCCCTCCCTCTCTCTCAGTGACATTCACGCGCCGGATGCTCGCCGATCACAGCTCAAGAGGTGAGCTGCCACGGTGGTTTTATGGAAGTTGGTGACAGAGGTCAGAGGACAACAGTCAGACAGCAGTATTGTGTGTAAATGTTAGCAACTTAAAAAAAAAAAAAAAGAAAGAAAAGAAGAAGGCATTTTTGGTGGTATTTATCAGCAACTGCTCCCCATCCTGGTTCGTAATACAAGCTGTGAATGCTCTACCCCCTTCAGCCACTAGGTGTGGCACTTAATCTTTTATTTATTTCAGGAAATGATATCCATGTGTGTGTTATATTGTCCATGTCGGTTATTCCTCAGCAAACTATAGCGCGAAGTAAAGAACATCCCCTTTCAGGGGAGAGGATAATATAATTATAATTATAATAATAATAATAATAATAATAATGATAATAATAATGTGATGTGTAAAGCGTTTTAAGCCTCCTCCACCCTTTACGCGCTGCTTTTACACTTGGAACACCAGAGGAACCAGGGAGAAGACTCTCCCCTCAGGCGGTGAAACATACAATCACTCAAACACACAAGTTCAAGTTTCCATTTCGTCACTGGAACTGATTGAAAAAAATATGGAGAGGGGGGTGTGAGGGGGGAGGGGGGGTGTGAGGGGAGGAGTGGGGGGGGGGACCTCCAACGGTATGTAAAGAAAAAAGGAAGGCTCGCGGTCGTTTCGCTGCCAAACCCTATAGTGACCTTTGTCCTGACTTTGTTTATTATTTATCCAGAGAGCAGGGACAGACATCGTGGTCGGGCGGGCTGTTAGCCGCAGGCGGTGCCTTCGGTTTGGACTCGTCTCTAAAACAACATCGGAGAGTGCACGGTTAAGGTGAACGTGATCATTTAGGCCTCCGGCACTTTTTATTTTCATGATGTGTCATGGAGAAGGGGGCCGGTAAACCAATCACTTTATTCTCTCTCTCTCTCCCTCTCTCCATCCCTCCTCTCCTCCCCTCCCACTCGTTGCAGTTGCACATAAGTGGGGGTGACGTCAGCATTTGGATGGTCTGGCTCGGAGCCCTCAGTGCCATAACGGCAATGAGGGAGAGCTGCTATGCACCCGGTGTCCGTCGGGGATCCGGACCAGGATGGTCCTCAGCGTGGGTTTCCTGTCACAGCTTACAAGGTTAAAAAAAAAAAAAAAAAAAACTTCCAGGCCACAGTGGTCGTCTTGAATCTCGAAAATGTCGCGGGGAGGAAGAGAGTGTGGCAAACTGGGGAAAGTTCAAGTTATACTTAGCAGCGTTCCACGTTTGCGGCTCCAAATGGAAAGAGGCAGAAAAAAAAAAAAAAAAAAAAAAAAATTCAATGTCCAGAAATAATTTAACGTGACATTCACAAACAAAGCCGACACATTACAGCTCATACTTTTATCGTCTCCAGGATAAGGACGGAAACATGGACATTTAAACATCTGCACTTCAAAAACCTCCCGAGTGAACTTCCATCTGAAGATCATGTGATATGGTCAAAACATTTTTTTTTAATATGAAATAGACCTTGAGCTGTGATAGTTTTGTCAGTTGCTCTATGTGAGATCAAGATCTATGGAGCCCAAATCATAAATCTAATCAAATCATAACTCATAACATATTAAAGTGCATCCAAAAGCCATCTTTTGAGTAAACAACTTTTTATCTATTTGATTTTGTGGTTGAAGTGGACGGGCCTTCGTTGTATGAAGGTGATGTCAAACGTTGGTGCACCAATCAGGATTGAGCTATATTCGAAAATTGAATCTATTCAAACCAATCGAGAAAATTACTTTTTGACTTAATTTTTCCGGGACTAGGAACCTTCTGAGGAACTCATTGTGTATTGACCGCTGGGACCCGGGTCTGAATTAAGTCCCAGAGAGGTTTTACGCCCCCAAAAAGGCCCTGGTCCGGGGGAGGAAGAGGAAGAGGGAGAGGGAGGGGGGAGGGGGAGGGGCTTGCGGGGACGACCATCGCCGATTGGTCAAACGCATCAAACCCTATAAAACGACGCTCTTGGCTTCACGATACAAGTCATTGTTGTGCATCGGTACACGCAGCAGGGAGTCGAACCGAGGTTGGTGTTCTTGGATGAACCGGGCGGGACGCGGGACCGTGTGGGGCGTTACCCTGCGGGACCACCGGCAGCCCTCTTCAGACCGGCAGGGAACCGCAGACAACAGCGGGCCGAAGGGAGCCTTCAGGTCTTTGGGGGATGATGGGTGCTGAATCCTAAAAAGCTAAATAAATTTAAAAAAAATAAATAAATAAATAAAAAAAATCACTCTACTTAAATTGTTAATTTAAGCATTGCACTGCCAACGCCTGGTGTTCTTATTCTGAACTTAAACTTTGAGGAATAATTAACTATAGCTATGAGTAATGTTGAGATATTTCTTTTTCTTAATTAAGAAGTGTTTTATTCCTGAAACTGACAAAGTTTTGGTACTTTATCTAGAGTAATGATGTACCTGGCAGCCTGTCGCTTGGTGGAACCTCAAGAGCACCAAGAGAAAACACATTTCGCTCCTCCGGCGGTCACGTTCCCTCTCTGAACGACACAGTGTCGCGTTTGTGTTGAAGAGTCGGGTCGTGCTCCGATACGGAGCTTCACTTAGTGACGAGACACTGCAGTTGTTCAGACTTTGGATTTCACCGAATGAAAACAGGTGTATTTCTACATAAAACCCTTGTTTACAAGTTACATGATGCGACAGAAGAAAGACATTAAAAAAGGCAAGTGGAGGAATGGACGCCTGTTTGGGAGCAATTGTGACAAAGAGGCATGAGAGTTATGAGAAGGTCTGAGATGGAGAAGAGGGGGAGGGGGTGTCTGGCTAATGGTCCTTTACGGCTCTCTCTCATATCCTCCGATGGGTCAGGATGACTGGCAGAGTGTGTGACCGCCGGTTTCTGCACATCACCTCTGTTTGCCCCCGCCCCCCCCTCTCCAGCTGACTGCCTGCCACGGTGAAGCGAACCACTAAAAACACCATAAAAACCAACAGACTAAACAGCCATTCATCATCACTGCTCACACACTCGGCCCCCCCCCGCTCGGTGACTCAACGCGCCCGTTAAAACTTCAGCGAGTATTACCGATACAGAAGAGTCGGACCGCTCGAGCCTCAGCCGCAGCTTTGTGACGTCCAGAAATAAGGCAATGAAAAATGGTTTCGTTGGTCACTTTTATTGAATTGGTGATGACAAAGTGCAAAAACGGCACTGTGCTTCCTTTAAAATACAAGTGTGGAGAGAGAGGAAATAAGAAGCTGTAACTCGATGACTGGGATGGATCCGTCTTCGTTGCGTGGCTAAAAACCAGTCTCCTGACCGGCCCAGTTCGGGGTCTGCAAAGGAAAGAAGGGTGAAGATTAGACCATTTGTAGCTCACTGAGAACGATCAAAACTACATTTCGCTGTGGGAAAAAGTAACGTACACATGCAAGCAGTTAAGCGCTGACGTTTTTGCTGTGAGGGTTGACAGGGACCGCCGCCCCAGATGGTAGGCAGTAAATGTTCACTATATGTAAGTGATTTGTAGCCTTGAGGACAGCAGGATGTAATGGCGCTCTGAGAGCTGTTTGCAGCCTCTTTTGTCTAATTACAAAATCTCCTTAATGAGGGGGGCCTTTACTACTTTTCTTTTTTTGTTTAAACAGGACAGGGTTATGGCAGCACTCCTGCCGCAGATTTGCAAACAATAGGGAGGGAGGGTGGGGGGTAATTGAGAACATCTAAAGATGGCCACTCAAGAGCTGCACAGTAAAAAAAAGAAAGAAAGAAAAGCATTTAACATGTCTGTTGCAACTCCGTGGCCTTGGTGCTGTCAGGCCCATCAATCTGATTTGATGGAGGCACGCGGGACTTTGGGGGAGGAGGGGTGGGTGGGGGGGGGGGGTGGGGGGGTTGTGTGAAGCGTCGACCTCGCAGCCCCGGGTCGGAGTGTGTGCGTGATTTCGACATTCTGTGTAGCTGCAGTGCTTGAAAAGTCTACATACCACTAAAAAAATAAAATAAAAACAACACACACACGGTCAACATCAAAAACACACTTAAACGGGATGACTGGACCCCGAGCCAGACATCTGCAGCAGGTCCTAAGTGCAGGGAACTCCAGGGCTCTAAGTGATGTTCACCGAAAGCTAGTGTGAGGGTCCACCTTATTTACGTTGCTGGGCTGAGTCACACAGCTCAGGCATCATTTTATGGTTGTTCGGAATCTACCTTGTCATTAGGCCTTTGAAGGGCAATGGAGGGATGAAAGCGTTGGCTCCGTTAAACTTGCTCTTACTGGCTTATTTCGTGTAAAGAGAGCTTTTTGTTGATGGTTGTTCATCAACATTCCTGAGCCTTGTTCTTTTGAGACACTTTGAACTGCCCCGGGTCTCATGTTTGACCTGCAGGCGGTCTGATCGGCTGAGGGGACGGGCGGTCGCCGTGAATGGTGGTTTGTGTGCATTTTAGGTGGTACAGCGTGCGCCTTACTCACCTCGTTCTTGGTGCTCTGGGCCTGCTTTTTCTCAATGTTCATGGCCAACATCTGGCTGCGGAACGAGAGGCTCTTGGTCTTCTCGATCACCTGCTGGTAAGGCGAGATGGCGTTGTTCCCCATGACCACATGGCCCTAGGAAGACGGACAAAAACGGACAACAGGGTCAACAACCAATCGCATTGGGTCTCGCAGACACACCATCCTCCAGAACGCCAACCAGAGGCCGCTTCGGTCCCATTCACATCTACTGTCGGGCACATCGAGATAATTCTATGTCATTCTGGAGGACTGGGCTGTGATTTGCTGATTACAGAGAACTGTTGTGATGTCTATGCCAAAACATGCAGGTTCAACACGGAGCCTCACAAAGGGGACCCAACAGGGGTGAGATACGATGGTTACAATGTCTTCACGGTGCACCTTTCAATTACAAAATCAGGACATAAATAATGTCTCCACACCCCTCTGAAGTCACACAGGACGAGCATAAAAAAGGGGCTACCACCAATGTACCAACTCCCCCCAATTTGCAAAGGGCTGCTTAAAAAGCTTTGATTAATTAGTAAAGTGCCAAGGCGACTGATTAAGGAAGAAGACGAAAGGCCTCACCAGTTTGGAGTCTATCTTCGCGTCCAGCCTGGCGTTGCGGATAAGATTAACGATCCATCTCTCGGCATCCTCAGGCGTCATGTTCAGTTTGTCTGCCAGCATGCTGTGGAGGAAACAGAGAGACATGCATGAGGCAACAGAAAGGATAGGAAGGAAAAATTAAGAGAACACCCAAGGATGTGAACCCTGACTCAGGGCTCAGTCTATGCAGGCATTGGACTGGCATTGGTTCCATATGAGGACCTCATGTAATGAATGAATCATTCCCAGATATCTCTTTTGAAGGATTATGAAATTCACCACCATCACTGCTGCTTCAGATTTGTGATGTGCCAAGTTAGCAAATCAAAAAACACAAAGTTTGCACTGACCGTGCATTAAAACCTTCCTTTACAGATTCCACTGAATTGTCTAATATCCATGCTCGCAGCACAGCTCTACGGACGGCAACGTTGAGTTTCCTCAACTTGTCCTCTGGAGCCATCATCAGATTTAAAACAGCAGTTAGTATTACACTTTGGTTTGTGACCAAATACTTGAGAAACTACCTCAGCTGTACTTTGTGTTCAGTGGTAATTAGCCAATGTTAGCATGCTAACACGCCAAACTAAGACGTAAGCCTTTTAGCATGCTGATGACAAACATTAAGCTCAAAGCTCTGCCCGAGGCGAGCCTCGCAGAGACGCTAGCAATTCTTGTCCAAAAGACAAAAGTCCAAAAGAAAAGAAAAAAAAGCCATTTCATAATATAAATAAACTAAACTAAAGTGTTGATGCATATAGGAAATATGTCACAGCACTAAAGAACTCTCAGGCGAGTGCTACGCTGCATCATGATGGATGTTGCACATTATGTGCACAGTGACTCGTCATTATTTTTCATCCGACAGTGCTAATAAACGGCCTACATATTGTGTTCGGGCAAAAAAAAAAGGTGTACGACATGAAACCCACCCTGAAAACACTTCTAATGGTCCTCTACTAATGGAAGCTTGATTTACAGATGTGTAAGAATAACTCAATTACAAGTGCTGGGACTACCCCATGTTGTGAGCCACTGTGGTTACTTATCCTTTTTTTTTTTATTTTGGTACCTCAGTGCGGGACACACACTCTCCCCACCTGGCTGCCGACGCTCATCATGACACACTGGTCACACAGTGACGTCCCTTTAAAACCAGCGGCCCGCTCTTTGATACAGCGAGACACGGATGTGTCACGGTGGAGGGAGGGGAGGCATTCTTTGATCCAAAGCTTTCCCCAGTGCAGCTGGCTTCCCTTGTGGCTTTCAAAATAACTAGACCCCCGCTCGATACCCTCATCTAGACACCCCCCGTCCCCCACACACACACACACACACACATTTCCTGCCCCCTTCCTGCTGTCTGACCCCCACCACCCTCCACGCCTACCGCATTTCATATAAGGGCCCCAATAAATACTACTCCAACCCTCTGTGCACTGCCCACAATTACTACAGCAACCATACCTCTCATCTCAAAAGCAAGAGACCCCCCCTCCGAATCTCCCCCCCGCCCCATTACACACACATATACTTAATGAAATACTGTAGGTACCACATTTGTCATTGTGAATAGGAGTTATAAGGCCTATAATAACAGTTTGCTCTACCATCCATCACATCCTGGTCCGCTCATCACATTTTGCGAGACTCCGTCGGTGAGTGAGCCAGAATCTGCCCGGACCACGCCACCTCTCACGCCACGGCCCCGCAAACACAGATCCCACCACCAGCAACACTGCTTTTAACTGTCGACTTATTTCAGACATTCTTCTGGTGGGAAGTAATCTTCGGGATTTTTGATAATGTCTTTCTTACCTCAAGGGCTCACAAATGCTGCCACTTTCTAACCCATGAATGTTGGTGAAATGGTGGCAAAGCCGCACACGGAAGGGAAATGAAATGACGTCAGTGTCTGGATGAGGCATTAAAACGCATAAACAACAAATAAAAGCATTCCCTCAGCATAACGAGCCAAACGGGGGTTGGTCTCCAAAGTGACAGCGCATTTCTCTCAACAGTTTCACCACAGCCAAGTGATCGAGGAGGTGGATGACGGAGACAGAAAAGCCTACCAGTTGTGAGTTGATTCATGTGCGTCCCAGCAGCCCAGGGGAGGGAAAACGGATACAGAGAGACTGATCAACCCGTCACTCATAACGACAAACTACTAACACAGCGCCGCTGGACAACTGAATACACGTCGGGCCATCAGAACCTGGGGAAAACGACGCTTGACAATGAAATTGCTCCTCTGGATCATTACAGGGAGCCTAAGAAGTTTGGAAAAGTGTGAGCTGTCTGAGGACGCGGGTTTAGGTTGTGATGGATAACACATGCCCGGGATCACAGAAGACACGCCATTAACAACACACATTTCAGACTGCAGGTCTAAATGTTGCTAATGGAGAGTAAACGGCACATCTACCAATGGTTGTAGCTCAAATGAAAAAAGGTGACGTAATGCAACCCGATGCAATCAAAAATCACTATCGAGCTGAACACAGTCAACAAATACTGGCTACTATAAGCCTCACGATTATCGGCTGTTATATATATATATTATATATACACATATAACATGTATCTTGCTCTTCAACAGTGTAAAAACTACTAAAACAATAGTCAACACTCACTGACATAACACCCATCGCTTATTTACCGAACAATCAAGTAATCCCAGGGCAAATTTGAATGAGATTTGTTATTGGTTCCCATTTTACCCATGTGATTAAGTGATTGCTGCGCCGGGGTACTGGGTGTTTGGTTAGGCAATTCAGTAAAGTGGGGGCACATGTCAGTCAAGTCCAGGTCAGATATGATGATCAAAACAAACACGATCTGGTTTCCTCACTAGGGGGGGGGGGGTTGAGCTAACCCCCAACCCCTCTAAACGTGATCAGTGCAGCATAACACAGGATCACAGAGTGCCCCCAAAAGGCCCAGGGCCTCGGCCCGTACCAGCCAAAGCCCTCTAATTTAATTTATAAAAGGAAAGTCTGGCAATGTTTTCCGCCCAGGAAGGACATTTGTATATCAGAGGAGGGGTCACTTTATCTCATTGTCTCTCCGAGAGGTGTACGGCAGCGACCCCTACTTAAACCTGAGGGTGAAGGGGAGAAAAGAAAGAGAGGAGGAGGGAGCCGTGAGAGGGAGCAAGGACTGGGGTCAGACTTATGAAACCCACAATATTGACATCCTTTGGCCCTTAAGCCAAGCAGACCGCCTCCACGACTGGTTTTATTTTACACAACCCTGATCCTGTTCCTCGGGGGAGTGGGGATCGCTTTCATTTCGACCCCTCACTCACTCTGGCTCCTGAGCTTTCGACTTCAGGCTCGGGGACTCCTTCGGGTCTCAACCTCACACTTGAAGAGAGAGAGGGGTCGGGCTTTGGGGTCTTGCTCTGCTAGAGGAGGATCCTTCTCAAAAGAAGCCCCCTTCTCAACAGGCTGGCCTAAAATGAATGCGTTGTTAAACGCTAACATATGAGGGCGTTTGTTCGGGAGACTCCGAGCCATTTGGAGAAACCTCGCCTTCGTCTTGGGGTTTAAATTGATTTTTCGGGGAAACCGAAATGATCGTGTGGTCTTTTTAATGACTCAATTGTGAGGTGGAAAGATCCTCAGTGTTGCATCCAAATACACGAGACACTGCTTCCAACTGCCAGCGAGCTGTTGTGTACAAATACAATCTGGTGATGACGGGGGGAAACGAAAAGAACTGGCCAAATGATCATGTGTCTAAAGCGTTTACTCAAAACGTCAAAGGACAAGTGTGCGTTTGAGGTCAAAGCAGGGTCTCGCCTCTGAAACGCTCATGGAACAAACATGGAAGGAGTAAGGGAATTAAACCCTGTAAATCAAACAAGGACAACAAAGCTAAATTGGAAACACGCACACTCGGGATACTGAAAAGTCTAGACAAAAGGATGTGTGTGTGCATGCAATTACGAGCGCATGCGGAATCACAGTTCTACTGCCTACAGTACATTCTACATAAGCCTTTATCGCATAAAATAACTCAATTACGCCAACTTCTGGTCTACTTTTGTGTCCCAAGCCATGGGCAAAAGGCGAGCTAAATATCTGTGAAACCATCATGGCCAACGGCTATAAAACGTCCTCATTAAAAACAGCCATCAAATTCATTTGAGTCCACGCTTGGGGCGCAGAGGGCTTCTGGGTAGAGGACTAATGACTTGGAACTTGGGTGTCTTTCAAAAATAGACAACGCTCTGTCCATCGTCATAACACCACCGAGAATAAAAACAGAAGTCCCTGAAACTGACCCTAAATTTGTGTTCCTGCTTTAGAAACCTCAACAAACAAGAAAAAAAGAAAAAGGAAAAAAAAGGTGAAAAGTAGAAAAATCACCGTTCGACTTCCTCTTTCAGTATTACCACTAACCTTTGTGGTCCTTAACAAGTAAATGGATCCAATTGCAGTAAGTCTGCCAAAAAGAACCCGGACTCCTAATCAATTCCAGACAATCTGCAACTGGAGATTTCGACAGGGCCTGATCATGTTCCACGGTTCAACCTTGACTACAGACCTCCACGGCTCTATGTAACAGTCAATGCCATCATTTTCGTGTCAACAGAAGTAATTCATTCCCGAGGAACATCGTGCGTTTGTGGGTCGTATTTGAAACGCAGACCTTCCTTCAAATCCTCCACGTTCACCGTCAATACAGCCTCCGAGAGCAGTGGTAAATATGCAGTAAATAACGCATGCATTACCGAGTATGCACAAATCCACCGTTACAAAGATGGGGATTAATGGCAGAGAAGGGTGAATGCTCTGTCGTTATCTTTGTGGACAATTATTATAATCTTTTTTTTCCCTCTCCTCTTATGCTCACTATAATTAGCAGGGACTAAATTTCTTGGTTTTGGGGAAGCGTCCAAGGTCAATTTTATTTTAATGTAACTAAACTATTTTGAACTAGGAGTCAATAGAGACCTGCAAAACTCGCTGACCTCCGCCGTTTACCGAAATAAAAAGTAGCTGAAGGATTCCTGCCTGTCGCAGCAGCTGGGAACGTCTAACAGCCGCCTAAACCCTGACCTCTTCTTGGGTGAAAACGCTCCATGAATTGGCCTCGGACAGGTGGTCCTAAAAGTTGAGGGCGCAGAGCAACCTGTGGAGACCTGGAAGCAGTTAAACCTCCCAAAGCCTAATCCCCAAGATGTGTGGGGTCAGCATTGGCTGTGTGAAGACGGGGGCAATAAACACTTATCTGTACGGAAAAGATTCCACTTATCACAAAGCCCGTGGTCTTACTTCCTGTTTACAGAGTGCTTACGACGTCTAGTGATAGCACATAGCACTTCCTGTTCGTCTGAATCCTGCGCTGCAACATGACCGGGGTTGGGGGGTGGAGGGGCGAGCATGGTGTCCCCTAAAACCACAAGTTTAACTTCACTTAATTAGCATTGCACGGTGGTACTAACTTGATGCTGATGCACTGGTGAATTCGGCAGAAGGTCTCAAAGATGAAGAGGCGGGCATTCTCGATGAAGTCCTCCAGACAAGCAACCAGGAAAAAGTCGTTCACGAGAACCTAGGAGACAGAGAGCATGTTACATAAGAGCAGTGTGAATACTATACAGAGAAATTTCTGCCCGTTTATGGGTCTGCCTCAAAGTCTGTCTTGCAGCAGTTTAAAGTTCGAGTGAGGCCAAACAGTTAAATAAGTCAGAGCTTTTCTTAGACTCATTTGGACAATCAAGCCGGGCCCTTCACATTGAACGGCAACAGGGAGTCATGAGTGTGGCATTACAAGTTCCAATCAGTCTGTCTCTGGGCATTCATGTCTTATTCAATTAAGGAAACAAATAAATAAAAAAATCTATTAGCCAAAACCAAATCCAAGACATTTTTGATAAAAAAGTTGGAGTAAACAGTGAAGGGAGGACCATACTGGCTACATTTACGTTATTAAAACTGGCTACATTTACGTTATTAAAAAGGGTTTTATTGAGTTCCCTGTGCAAGGGCAGTAATCCCAGGCCCTGCAGGGTGCTTCAAATCAAAAACAAACTTTGGAAATCCTACAACCGGCCCATGAGAACGGTGCAGGAAGAACAGAGCCTACCACAGAGATGACCACATTGTCTGTGACTTATCACCAGTCATCTGGTCTGGTGGTAGTGTCAACTCCGCGGCGCAGGATCGTCAAGTTCCTCGGCTAGAGGCGTCCAACAACCGTAGCGCCACCAGTCCAAATAAACTCACAGATGAGAGCAAGTCTTTTCAGCCGTCTGCACGCTGCATCACCTGTGGCTTGTTACAGTGAGAAATACGGCCGTGCTTGGACACTTTGACACCGCCGCATATGGCCAATTCATCTACTGTAACTGCTCGTGACCCAGCTATGGCCCCCCCGAGGTACGGCTGTGTGAAACGCTCCCATTTCTCACTGCTTGCCGCATTCCAACTCTCCATTGAGCGCCATTTCACATCGCAGGCCTCCATCTTCAAAAGTCCTCCCAAGATTTACCCGCTCTTTGTTTGCTCAAGCTCAGAAAGCTGCTTTCTGCCCAGAGTTCTGCTTGAATAGACCCCAACTACATGGCGCTATCGGCCGCCGCGCATTTCAGCTACGACAACGCTTATCTAAGGCTGATAAACTTTGAACAGTTAAGTGCCCTAATTGCTGTCATCTGGGATTCAGACCACAGAGCTTAAACAAATTCTGAGACGGGGCTTGAAGAGCCCTTTTATGCCCAATCTGAGGGCCTGACTATAGGTAGACCTATACTTTTCATTCCTTGACATGCAAGCATCTAACATCTGACAGTGATTCCAGATTCGGGCGTAGTGGGAAAGAAACAAAATTGAAAAAAAACCTGTGCAGTCCGAAGAGGACAATTTAAACCAAGCTAAATCCATTTGAGAGCACTTGGCTCAAACCATTACACAGGGTACACTGAACCAGAGACAGCAGAGCTGAAAACAATACCCATATCTTGCTATTACAGCAATCAGTTAATAGATGGTTGCCACTCTTCTCAATGGCTCAGAATTGATGCATTACAAATGCTCATCAAGACGGGAGCCCATCCCAACGGGGTATCCGTTTACCTCAATCACTCCACAGTCTGTGAAACCTCCCTTTAACTCTGAAATAATGCACTTTAAAAAAAAGAAAAAGGCGTGCGTGTGAATTTCTGCAGAGGAAAAAAGAAAAGAAAACGAGAACTGCATTACTGGCTTCAAACAAGACCATTTGGGGGGAAAATGTTTGCAGACCATCACAGGTAATGCATTAAAGGTGCCGTTTAACATTTTTGGAACCACCCACCTTGCTAGACCTGCCTGTGAACTGAATGAGGTCAATAGAGGGCTTTTGTGCCTACTGGACATGCTCTGATAAGACTGGCGGGTAGGCCAGTGTTAAAAGGTACCTGGAATAACTTGGGCTCGGACCTGAGAGCTAGTTTGGTTTTGAGCAACTGTTTAAACCACAGTAGAGTCTCTGTAAACAGAACCCCATGAGGTGAGGTCAGGACCAACCCAGAGAGTTCCTAAAAGGTGTTTAACAAGGTCGGTGATTGAGGGCGTGTGTCATGTCTCAGCTGAAATTGGATACAACTCCTAATATTGTTGGTAGTACATGACGTCATTTGGTGATGGCCTCCGGAGGCCATTGCACAGGAAAAAAAAAAAATCGTATTTTTCTCTTGGAACATGCTTTTTTCTGACCATGAACAAATTTATTTTTGAGGTTACAGCTGAGAAAAAAACAAGTCATCCCACAGTGAGTTTGATTATAACGTCCTCATTTGTTAAATAGTGATTTAGTAAGTTAAGTTGAAGACTTAAAAAAAAAAAAGTTAAAACAAAGCGGAACCGCCAGTAAACCGCTGACATGATTTATACACATTTACTCCTGGGGAGGAGCCATTTGATCGGGCCAGATGTTTTTCATTTTGAAGGTTTATCGTCAAGAGGCGGAAGATGAAAAAGGGGCCAAATAACCCAGAGATTTGCCCTTTATACCTCTGCAGGTCCACATGATAAAGTCCGTTGGGGAACCCAAATTACAGAATCTGACCAGCCCGTCATAAGAGGGTCCTCTGCTGGACCACTGCCATCAATGCTAAATATCATTCATCATTATGTTGCACAGGCATTCCTCTTCTTAACCCATGTACTTTAAGTGCTGCTTGTTTCTAAAGCAAATTATTACAAAGTAGCCATTGGATGCTCTCTCTATGGAGAATGGAGTATATTAGCACTTTTTTTTTTTTTTTTTTTTAAAAAAGGTGCAAGGTCCGAGATTGGGAACATTTCTATTCATAGCTAACAGTGCTAACAGTTCAAACAATGGCGAAATCGCTAACAGTGTTTACCTGAAGGGGGAACTGGAGGGTGACGTTACTTCACGACATCTTTATTCAGCAAATAGTAGTCTGCTGCTATGTTAATGCTCTGACTGTTAAACACAGCTCCTCCAAATTAATTTGCACATTTACGGTCACAGTAACGTAACAAATCACATTGATCAGCGAGTGTTCAGCTTCGTTGTAAACATACAAAGAGAACTTTTAGTTTACTCATTCTATTCCCACATCAAAAACTACTAGTTACATCCAGCCATTACAAACCAAAATTGAAATAAATGCTTTAAATGGCAGGGCTATGACAGATCTCCCTCTTAAAACGAGTGTCTGCACGCCTCTGCAGAGACTTCTGCTTATAAAGCTTTTACTGTTAACTACTAGCCTGATGGGTCAATTACAGGCCATAGTAAAAATCTGACTGCAGCCTGAGTCATGCAGTGTCAAAGAGGACCTCTATGTCTGATACAAGGCGCAGACTATCACTGTTCTGTCTAAACTGGACCCACGCAGACGTCCAGCAGATAGAAACACTGAGCGATCAGGGAGAAGGTCAGACGGAGATCATATGATTACTAACACGATGTTTACTACTGTACTGTAGTAAAGTTCGGGAGTCTGACCTGCAAAAAAACAGGTCCTCAGAAGACCTCCGTTTTGTCACGGAGAGGCACAATAAACCAGGAAGCAACTGCTTCTTTGGAACAGTTAGGGAACAAAAGGTCAACATTGTCGCCGAGGGTTACTGAAGTGGTTACTCACCGACTCGCACTCCCTGAGTTTCTTCTGAGCACTGTCGAAGTCAAAGTTCACGTAGAGGCACTCCACAAACTCTGTGATTGGATCTTTGTAGGTGTAAGATTCCTGGGAGAGAAAAAATATAATCAAATCAATCAGCATGCCAAAATGCATCAATATGATTATGAATCATCAACGTTTACCTATATTACGATGAACAGATTAGACAAACGTCATAAAATGTATTGCCATCAAGTAGAAGTCAATAGTATCAGCAAAACACATTTAGAAAATAAATGAAAATCAGAAATCCTAGGTTGTTTTAAGATGGTGACAATAATGACTATGTAGTCAAAATAACAAAATGCAGAGCACAATAATTAAATAAGCATAACACTTTACAAGGGCTTGAGTGAAAGCACATTCTGAACTCTGAGCCGCTCTGTGACGGAGACCCAACCTGACCTAAAGGCCGCAGAGCAGAGAGCACTAGGGCCATGTTTTAGTGATTACTACCAACAACCCACCAAGACAGAGCTTAGATCTCTGAAGTAGCTACTGTCATTTGGTGGAGAAGTAATGAGTTCAAGGCTTTTCCAGCTTGGACATAAACCCATACACACTCCCTGAGCTTAAAAGGAAGTGTTAGCAAAGCTATTGGGTTACATGGTCAGTTACTCATCCTCCAAAGCCTGTGTGGCCTATAAGCATTGACCTGATAACTGTGTGCACCTCGTAAACACCAAGGGTTTGAATAAAAAAAAAAGATGCGGTACCTGCTGAATGACCTTCACCAAATCCTTCAGGACCTGCCGACGCTTGCGGACATCCTTGTTTGTAATGATCGCAGTGGTTACGTAACGCAAGATGTGTGGGCACATCGTCTGGATGGCATTGAGGTATCTGGAACGAGAAAGGATAAAGATGATCATTTATCAGACTGATGTAAGCAAAGACATTATCTTTACAAGGACACATAATATAACATTTCGGCTGCCCATCAGGCTCCTGGCATTTAGAACAGATGCAAAGCCTTTGCCGGTAAAACAGAGAAATGTCCTAACAGGACCCTCACTCCTGGACGTGGGTCCCAGCATTAAGCCATCTCTTTCATTAGTGTCCTATGAGAGCGAGGTGGAAAAGGAAACCCTGGCAAGAAGATATAGATCAGTGAGCAGGGACCTGCCCAGTAGCTGAAACCCAATCCATCAGGGACTGATGTTTCAACCACAGGTCAACTGGCTGAGGGCTGAACACAAGAGACAGGACGCTGCTACAGGCTGATTCTAATCCCACACCAACTCTGGAGACAGGGTTCTGTAAAAACAACGCACAAGGTCTGCTTGCTCGCGAACACACACACGGAGGCGCACAGGCACAGACCACTTTCCTTGTCAGGATGGCAATCAATCGACATAAACCGTATAACCAAAACTCCTTATTGGTTTCTAAATGTCTATCTCTGAACTTCACCCTCCACTCAACCACAAATTGACCAAACTTCTAACTGAAAATAGGAAGTGGGGTGAGCCCCTTCGGGTCCGCAACAGCTAAAGCCAGAGGAACACGTGGTGTTCAGCGGAAGAGCGCCGACAACAGTTTAATTAGCTGGAACAATTAAAGGGACAAGGGGACCTGTGGCAGTAGTGATGTTGAGTCTAAAAACAGCAGCGGGCTGCTTGGCAAAGCCATCGCCATTCTGGTTTGAGGAGGGCTCTCTCCCACCCTTTGTAGTTGCTCGACTCCCGTGGAAGACCGCAACTCTCCGCACTGTGTTCCTGATTAACTTACACCTACTCACTCTCCAGGGGGGGCTCCAATAGCAAGCAATCTTGCATGAGTCACCGTACCATATCTGAGGGGAGGGGGGGAACATTCACCTCACTCCACTTGGGATACTTCATCTTTTTCTTTTTTTAGTTTGGAGGCAAAAAGCATCAGTGCTCTGGTTTGCTGAGGATGCTACTGAGGCATGCAGCCAAGAAATCAAGTATGAGTTCAAATTTCCTCCGTTCAAGGGGGACTGTGGGAGAACACAGAAGAGGGACACGCTAACGGGGTCCCATTTCACGGCTCGTCTGGAAAAGAAAATCGCGTGGAACAATTGAACGGGTGATATAGACAATCAAGTGACTCGTGATATATTACTGCGGTAGTATTTTCCCAGTGTGCACCTGTGTCATACTTGGTTACCGAGCACTGGTTCCCACTGAAGCCAGTGCGGTCTGTCAATAGTACACAAACACACGCTTTGGACCAACATCTGCTGACTGCAGGGGTAAGGGAGGTCAAATGTGGAGCTGAAGGCCAGCCACTGGTCACCGACTTCCGCCAAAGGAAGTACTGACCGTCAAAGGATGGGAAACAAGAGCCAAGCCTCAGTGGGGAAAACATGAGGTTTCTCGACTATGAAACTGCAAAGCACACAAAACTACCTCAGTTTGTCCACACAGATGGCTGGGTGAGCTTTTCAGGAGTAATTATTGGGCAGGCCTCCTTAATCATCCACAATAAAATTAAAAACTAAGTAAAATCCGGGGAACCGTGTGCTGTATTGTGGTCGCCTGTCATACTGTCTGTGGAGGCCAATCATCTGTACAATTATACAAACCTGCAATCAGAACGGGTGGTGGTGCTGGGGAGCAACGACATCAAAATAGGCAGTGTGCAAATTTTAACGCAGTGTATAAAGTTTCCGATCTGCGATACACATGGCCCCGTTCTCAACTTGGAGAGTAAACAGACCACACGAAAACACACACTTCTGAAACCACTTCAAAAATACCAGCGGGGTTCACGCAGAAGCCCACCACCTAAAAAATGGGTTATTAAAGCAAATGGTTTTCTCCAAATCAAGTTAATGTTACACAATGACCTTTTCTTCAAATCCACTTAGGCTCCGGAATTACCTTTAAACTACAATACCACTTTCAATAGAATATACTGAAATATGGACCCACGGAATAAAACTAAACTTTGAAATATCAAAACCACCAAACTTTGCTTTGTGACACACCGCTTTCAGCTTCAAACAAAACTAAACAAGTTAAAAAGGAAGTACACACAAGAAATGGTTCACAGCACACATTGATTCTTACTCGTCAATACAGGTGATTTTTCCAACAAAAGTCTGTAAAATAACAGATTTTTCTGTTCCAAATGAGCTAGGATTTGAAAGTTTGGTTTAGCCGAATTCTCTGGATCCTTCCTTACCTTCACAAAAGAAGACCTCGAGGTCTAATATGTATGTTGACACCCACTCCCAATGCTCAAAGCTGTGGCAGCAGTTGCCGTTCCAAGTATAAAAAAGAACACACTGGCTAAATGTAGCCCCAGGTTGCGCCTCTCACGCATATATGCTGAACTGCACTGAATTGTACGGCTCAGTTCGACTCGTTTTCGGTACCAGGTACTTTTCTCGATTATGATTTCCACGAGTACCCCTTCAAAGTAGGCCGGATTGTTAGCTCGGTGTCATAGCGACGTCAAGTGAAACTGCCGTGACATCATCTTTAACGCAACGCGTTTCTCTTGCTGGATCATTTCATCGGCACCAAACAGAGGAATGTTTTGTAATTTTTTTTATTATCTGGGTCGACTGAATTTACAAAATTTCGGTCGCTATTGATGATAGCTTGGCTATTTGAAATGGCTCACACAAGTGACACTTCTGCGTCGAACCAAACTACAGAACTTCCTGTTGCCCTCGTTTTGTGGAAATGGATCTTATCTTTACGACTACTTCCGGGTATTCTCGTTATCGTTTCGTAACTTCCTGGACGTAAAAGCAGGGGTCAAAGCAAGAAACTAAATAATACTACAAAAGTTACTTACTGTGGCTGGTACAGAAAGAGCTCAATGATATTGTCTCTGCCCTTGGGGTGGTTGAAGAAGACAAACAGGGACCAGTGAATGAGCCATGTCCTCTGCTGGAGAGACTGGAGAGGGGAGGTGACAGACTGGACAAAGACAGAAATACAGGCAGGAGAGAAGAAAGGGAGGAAGGTGGAAAAAAGAGGACGGGTAAGACACAGGAAAGAAAATTCATGTGCCGTAGCCTAAAGCGACAATAATCATCAAACATTCAACCACTTCATACTCAAATCCAAGTTCTTAAGTAGTCAGACGAGGACTAAGGTGCCACAGCAGAGCTCTACTGAAAGCGAAATGTCAATATGAGAGTCCATGTAAGGGAATCTAAATGTGGTATCAAATTCAGAGAAGTGGGGCATTTACGTTGTTATCGATAGTCTCTCTCAGGCGGGTGAGGTCCTCCATGGCAGCCTCCCAGTTCTGCATCAGGATCTCAGAGGCCAGCTTGCCCCACAGAGAGTTCAGGGCATTCCTGTCTGTAGACGGGACCTTGGGAACAGACACGGTGACCGGTTAAAACCTGATGCACACAACACTACTACATACAAAACAACAGTTTTTCCACGTTTCTTCCTTACACAGGTTGGCAGACATACACAGTGAGACTGGGCCATTATTCACTTGGCTTTAGTGGCCTCTTGTCTTACTTGTACTGGCTGAATGGATTAAATTATGTCGTTCTCTGGTAATGAAACTTGACAGAAAAAGAGCCATGGATCATGAAGCGCCGTTTAGCGTTAAATAAAACCAAATTTGCTGCACTTTTAGATAGTACAACCACTGCATTGCAGTTGACCATAGAGTTTGATCGCTAGATTACCACATTAAGTAAAGGCATATTTGGAGCATGTGTGTCTTTATACTGTCTAAATAGCTTGCTAGAACTAAAGCATGTTGGTTGCAGTGAAGTTTACTTGATCATAGGTTATTAGATGGCCTTATTTACAGCAAGCATTATGGATCGAAAACGTTTGGGGACACATAAGACAAAAAAAAGAAAGAAATTGAACCAGCCGAGGTCCAGATAACCCGGCTTTTAAATCACTATACCATGAAACAGCAGTGTAGTATAAAAAAAAGACAAATATATGGGTCCATCTATGTTCCACAGCTGAACAATCCCAAATTGTGCTATTAACTTCAATTAAATGAAAAATGAGCGACCGCCAACCTGAAAGAATAACAACCAATTTGATGGGTGGGGCAGACACACCTAGCAGCTCACACAGGGGTGGTAGGAAACTCCACACCAGACCCAGAACACATTCCTCATGATAAGGTTTTAGTTACTGCACAATGCTGGCTGGTGAAACAATTATACAGGCTGTACAAGCTAGGATTCAAAGAAAAACTACATCCTCCCCGCCCGAGGGCACGTTCTGCTGCTTTATTGTCGAAACTACACCATCGGCCGCTCTACGAGGACACATGAGAGAGGGCAGACTAAGATCCAGCTGGAGTAGGAGACTAATTAAAGAATCTTAAGTTCATGTTAAGTTTCTTAGAAAAACCTGAAGAAACCACTTTGAGATCTGGTACCTTGTGATGGGCTTTGGTCAATTTATATTTTGTTTGTCTCATGAAAGAAAGAAAGAAATTCAATAAATCCATTCACAATTAATATAACTAACTGTAGCTTCAGTGGTGAGACTGAAAACCCAAGAAATAAGAATCGCAAAGAAATTTCCCGGGCAGGTCGTCAGGCACTTAAACATAACGATACATTAAACGTGAGATTTGCTTTGTTAACATTTTTTTTTTTTTTTTACTCCCCACATATTCCCCTCAGTAACTCTGGACAACTCTGTCGTTATCACAAGGTAATTAGGCTGAAATATGAACTGACGCTAACAAGACACATCTTTGTGAGGATAATCACTCACAAAAATGTCGCAGGCTACTGTTTCTGATTTCCAGAACAGACTAAAAACAAACAAAAAAGAAAAGAAAGGGAAGGAAAAAAAGAATCAGGTAATGAAGCACAGGTTGAGAATGCCTCTGAACCTCAGCGAGGCAATCACTCTGTAGTAGGACACTTGGACTACACCCCGGGGCTCATGGGAAACTCTGCGCCACAGTAGTTCACGATAACACCAAACACCAGACGCAGTGACATGAGTCAAGCAGGAAGTCAGGGTGGGTGTCTGCTGAGCGGCCAGAGAAACCTAGAGCCTAACCACACACCCCCGTCCGCCGTCGGACAGCCGCTGAAGTGGACTGTGAGACACGACAGACATACGTGAGTAGAGGAAACACAACAAAAAAAAAAGAAAGAAAAAAAAGAGCAGGTTTCCGCAGGAACCCCACAAATTGGTGACGATTATTCGGATATAGAGGATTTATTTTTTTTTACTTGGCAAATACCAGTTATTCTCTGATAATATTTCAACGAGCTGCTATGATGAGACGGTGGCAGGTCAAGGGACAACATTTGGAAAAACTCCTGTAGTATTCCCCCTAAAGGAGAACACAATAAAGGTGCTGTGTCCATCTATCCAGTACAGCAGCAGAGTTTCTCTGATCACAGACCACAACAAAAGTCCATTATGAATTACTTTTTTTTTTTTTTTTTAAAGCACAGAAGTCCCAAGAAAGATCAGCATTGTAGCAGCGAGAGGGAGACTAAATTGCTCCACTGCCAGTATAAAAAGGTCAGAGTTTCATCTGTTGAAAGTGTTGTGTTTGTTATTTCTCCCCCCGCCCCCCCATCGTCTCTTGGAAGTCCCTGCCTGCTACGTTTGGCTGACCTTCAGGTCATTATGGCAACTTCACACACACACACACACACACACACACACACACACACACACACACACACACACACACACACACACACACACACACACACACACACACACACACACACACACACACACACACACACACACACACACACACAAAGTTTCAGTACCTGGGTTTTTCCAGCAGTTACCTTAAGTTTCCATTGGTTTGGGAAATGGGCACATTTTCGCTGACTGACCAGCAACAATAAATTGACTGTGCTGGGGATCCGTCGGGATACTTAATCTTTATTCTTAACATCCAATCCCTGCATTAAGTGATGATATGAATAAGTTGCTCTTTTCGGGCTAGGCCACACTGTAACTAGACCTGAGGCATGGATTTTGCAAGGCTGGCTTCCTTCGTTTAATTGACTGGGTTTCCCACGTTAACTGACTTTATGGAACCTCACCTCTCCCTTACGGGGGAGGGAGAGACAGACAAGGGGCCTGTGAGGATGGGAGGTCCACAAAACACCGAAAGGCGGGGAGGGGGAGAGCGGTACACAGACTCCCACTAATGAAATCCATTTCTACCTTTTCCGCGTCTAAAAAGCCTCTCGCATTGTGAAGAGTAAGCAACAGATATCCAGTTACAGAGCCTGATCTTCTTGGAACTCAAAATGAGGGGTGTAACAATTTTAGGGGTAAAAAAGAAAAGAGAAAAAAAAAAGAAATCAGTGCTGGACTTCGAACAACATACCTCAATTAGAGCAATTTTGGTTTATTTAGACTGAGTTGCAAAGCCATAAACAACTGTTGTTGGAACAGTGCGACATATCCGTTGCAAGCTTTTGAAGACTTCTCTTAATGCTTTCTTTTCGTTGGGGAGTGGAAGTGGAAAGCTCGGGTGAATTACCCGTCATCTTGTCTCGGATGTTACTCTTCCTTCTGCGGATTTGAGCAGATCAGTGAAAAAACCCATCAAATGAAGTGCCCAACTGCTTTGGGTTAAGAGGGTTGTTTGTAGCGAAAGTGGGTTCATCATCGCTCAGAGGCCACTGCCAAGTCTTCCCAGCACAGCGAACGTGCACGACTAGCCAGAGCCACTGACATCCGAAAGACAGGAGGCGACGCAGTGCAGTATCAAATGCCAATTAGAATGGGAACAAAAGACGGTCTTAATGTCTTTCACTGTAATGAATAGACAAAATGTTGATCTTATTCTTGCCCATTCTTTCAGGGCTGGTTTTGGCATGAGTTCCTGCTTTACCGCAAAGCTGAATGGCGAACCAAAGACAAACAAAAGCAGGAGAACAAGTGACTGACACTTGGAAACCCACCGACTACGCAGGCTGGTTCTGCTGGTCATTACGGGACGTTCAGTTGGGTTGAACTTAGTAACACTTGATGCAAGATAACACTGAAGGAGTCAAAAGAGAGCTGAGGTTCTGCTGGAAATGTGGTGTTATTACAACTGGAACAATAATCTAAGTCGACAGGGGGGGTAGCTAAAAGGTTGAGGATGCCCTACATGTGACCTTGAAGGCAGCTTTAGTGTAGGCAACGACTGACGCCAGCCAGGCGCTGCTGCTTGCATAGTTAATGATGGAATCACCTTGGATATAGACCTGATAGCTGCTGCCCCTTGGTAGTTTCACAGTATAGAACTTTATGGTTCAGATATTCCATGTGTGAAAGGTCCAGGTGCTTGATTTCACGCCCCCAAATCCTGGTTCCATTGGTAAGGGCAAAAAAAGAATTTACAACTTTTTGTATTTTATATTAAAATATGTATTATGACAGGCGCAACACAACCTCTACTTGGTGTCGTTTCCTCTAGCTCGCTCCGTCGACACCCACAGTGACTTCCATTTGATAATACATGTGAAATCACATGTGAACTCTGGACAATGTCCGGAGAATCCAGAGAATCAGGTCTGTGATGCAAAAACACCGCCGACACGTAACAGGAACCACCAAGTCTCTTGCTGTTGATTTTTCGTCTGTCAATTTCAGCGTTTCTAACTTAACCAGAAGTTTTTTCTTGACATGTCCACAACTCGGGAAATTTCCACCTCACTGAGAACGCCGATTACGGCAAGGATGCAGCTACCAGTATGCCTCTTCTTTTGTAATGAAAGAAAAGTCTGGTACAGAAGATAAAGCTTCACAGTTAAACCTTCATTCACATTTAACCATCTAAAATAGAACCCCCTTAAAAGATCAGGTGGCAACTTTCACACAATTAAAACACCAAATTACTTTAATGAGAATGTGGCAAAACTCTTTTATAACCAATGCCACAGTACGTTTTTTTAAGTCTTCTAGCCCGTCCACTGCCTAGTTCATCTTTCCCTCCCAAAGGGAGAGAAGCCACAAAGGCCAGAACCCAGGCAACAAGTCTCTTTGTTTATAGAGGAAGTAGGGAGTGTGCATGTGCACTGACAAGAATACTGCCAGTACTCTCTACGAACTATAATTATCTTCTTTTGCATAACATACTTTGGCATTATTTGAGTGTTTTAAAAACATTCATCTACCTTTGGATTGTGTCATATTTTTAATTCAGGTAAGAAACCGCGGCCTAATGAAAAGACGCCGCGCCGTGCACTGCCTCCCTGACTCTGCTTGCAAAATATGTGCAGCCCTCTCGATGCTAACTAAGAGAGGCCTTGCATAACTTAAGCACACCATAAGCTCAGAAGTCGTGACTAGGGACTCTCTGGCCACAGCACTCAAATCAATAAGCTGTCTACTGAAGCCCGCCCCGTGCGCAGACTACAGACAGCTTATGCAGTCCGGTCCACCACTGATCACTTGGCCCAGTAAAAGATCCTACTCAAGTCTTAGAGCAGCAGCAGCAGCAGTCTCCCCCCCCAATACAAAAGACGTGCGGGGAATTGAACAGGCACTGACGTAAGCTTTTCATATTCAATTACTTCTAAGTGTTCTTTTCCTCTCCTTTGCAAGCATTGGCCTTATGAGGAATTAAAGCAATCTGGCAAACATAATGTGATGTTCAGTTTGAATATGTCAGAGAGATGCCTTAAGCCAGTATATAAATGGGGACAGTAAAATAGTGCAGACACCCTGTTAAGTGAGGTAAGGCGTGCAGTTATCAGCAAACATCACCATTAAAGGTTAACTTGTGTTAGACGTCGCTGGCGCTGAAAAAAAGAAGAAGAAGAAAAAAAAAAAACTTACCAAGACGCGGAAGAAGTAGAGGTACTCTGCAGCTCCGGAGTAGTTTCCGCACTCATACTGGAACTTGGCATATCTGTACAGCGTGTCCAAGTACTCCTGACGGAACTTCAAAAAAGGAATATGAGAGTATCAATATCACAAACAGAGAAAATGTGAATCGCTGTCGGACCGAGTCAAAACAATACATATTTTGGAATCAAACATTGTGCATGCTCTATAATTTCATGCAGCTGTGGCGCCTAAGGAAATCCCCATAATGTGTCATATATATTGGTGTTTCAGTACCGGGGTGAGTCATCAAATGGTACTTCTCAAACATCTGGGCTGCATCGAATATATTGTACGTCATCGTAACTAAATTGCACAGCTAATTTTCTTTTTTTGATTTAATATTTATTTGTAGCGGTAACAAAATTCTCCCTCCCCCTCGACCCCCGCCGCGGTGGCACACCGCTGCTAAATGAACAGGGAGTAAACGCCGCTAAAGCAGATCGGTGGCATTTTGCCACGAACCGCAAGATAATATTTCACATTTTGTGACAAATCTGCCAAGAAGTGGTCATGTGAACTAAATCAGAACGATAAATAGGGCAATCCTTTCAAGGCTGCTGGTCTTCCTATATTTAACTGTCCCTCCTGTTGTCCAGCATCTCACAGCAGTCTGCACTGACGTCAGGCCATTCACTAAGATCCAGTAGAACCGTGACAGGCAGACCGGGTGCTCCGGGCCAACCCAAAGCCTTTCCCACAGCACACTGAGGGGCCCCGCGCCTGGGCGGTGTGGAGGTGCACTGAGGACAGCGGAGCAGGTCAGCGGGATACCGGGAGTGGGAGGGGACCGACGGAGGGGAGGGTGAGGAGCCAAACATCACGGTAAATATAGAACCTCCGGCATTCTTGCGGCTCCATCCACGAGTCCCGAGCGTTTATTCTTACCAAGCCACCACAGAATGTAAATGTCCGCGGAATTTGTGCAAGCCGTACAAACCCCGAAAATGAGTTAAGGGTTTTGGGAAGTAAGTCTGAATTTGCCTGCTCGGCCGGCCCCTCCCACGTCGCCCCTAAAACAACCATGGGTTCACACAAGAGCCATGGGAAATGCAGCGAAGAAGTGAGATGTCAGCAAATCCAGCCAACTTACGTTGTGCTTCTCCGCCAAGTAGTCAAAGAGCATTCGTCCATCTCTGCGAAAGAAAAAGAAAAAAGAAAAGACAGTTCCTGTAGTTAGAGGCCATTTAACTTGAGTCGCCGTTTGGCTGACATCCTGGTGTTCGGAGTCCCAATTCAGGTACATTTTTCCACTTCTGGTCTAAGTCAACAGCCGTACTTGAATGAAGACCACTTTTAAAACCGTGTGATCGGCTGTTTATTACATTTGGTTTGACTACTACAAATCTATCCAAGCCATGTCTAACAAATTATGTCTGGAGAGGAAAGTGAATACACATTTCTCAGCATAGCTTTTGAGTCTCCATGGCTTTGTCTAAATCAAGGTATGCGTTGGCTCTTCTTAACAGTCGTATCGCATGTAACCCCAAATAATGCCATTTATGTGGAAACCACAATAAACCTTTGTGTGTTTCTAGAGCGTGTTCACTTCTATAGTGCAAATGTGCATTTTCTGCCACAACTGACGTGGCGTGAATCTCATTCACTCAGAAGTCTTCACGGCTTCAGCAGAGGCACTGTGTTGACGCGGATACGAAACGTCTTGTACTTTTGCTTTGCACTTGTTATGAGATTTAGAGGAGAGTCAGCTGCTGAGCTGTCCGACAAGTGGCAACTGTTCATGGAAAAGTCTGCACAGCATTACCGCCACCTTCTGCACCGGGAAAAAAGTCAAGGGCCCGTCGGCAGCACGTCGACTCAGAAAACCCCAAAAAGTGTTTTTCACTGCTTTAACAAGTCCAAACAAATGAGAACATGCATAGTAGCTCACCCCACTGGTGATCATAATCCACAGAGTGTGTCTCATAATGACAGACTGTTCATAGATATGGTACTAACATGATTTATTATAATAGCTGGGCTTGGTTTCGGGCTTCAGCAGTTGTCCAAATAAAGCCTGGTAAGGCGTACAAGCCTATTAGCTAACTGTTCAATAAAAGTACTTAGACCATTAGGTTCTATTACCCAGTAAAATGCTTTGTGGATCTGCGCGTATAAACCCCAACAAACAGGGCATTGGGATTTGAATATTAAACCAATTCCTCCTTTCCAGCACTAGATGATCCACTAATTCAGAAATAATGTTAAAAACAAGCAACTGCATCGAGTACAATTTAGGTCATAATGATGGAATAAAACTTTTGCATGTCCATTGGCTTGAGAGACAATTCTTCATTGACCCCAGATGAGTTTCCTATTGTTTTACAGATCCAATGGTTTGAAGAAAACAAATATGATGCACAACTTGAGACAGACATACGAGCCCTCATCCAAAAGGGACGATTTCCTCCTAACTTCAGTCTGACAGCAACCTAACGATGGCACAGACATGTGTTGAAGTCAACGTTGCCATTATCGGGCTTCGAATCTCGCATAACAGATCCTACAAAGCTGTGTCTTAAATAAACAAATGTCTGCAGTCCAACTAAAACAATACAGTACCAACCGACGAGAGATGAAAATGGAAAATGCTTTTGATTAACTGTACACGCTCTCGCCAAGAAACGAAAAAAAAGAGAGGATGAAGACCGAATGTGACCAAACTATTTTAATCACCGCGCACGACAAAACAGCCTTAATAAAAGTTAACCACAACATCTTGCGTCTGTATTCACTGACTTCCCTCGCAAGAGCCCGAGAAGGCTTAATACATTTTTCATTCAAATTGCAGTTCCATGGACTCCACAGAATCCTTCTTCGACACTGCTGTGCCGTCTACCGTTTCAAATAACAGGTCTTACTAATCCCAGAGTCGTGGCAAGTGAGACCAGAAATACATTTCACAACCTCACTGGGGCTAATCGTGCCTCTAATAAAACTCTATTTTAGGATAATGATTAAATAGAGAGAAATTACACTACTTTCTATTTAGCAAAGGAAACAGGCTTTACCTGGTGGACTGCATCTGCCTTGTAGTCTCTGGGTCCTCAAACATTTTCACAATGGGCTCCGTCTCCGACTGCAGCTGCTTCAGCTGGGCCACGACCTCTGTCCTCTTCTCCCTTAGAGCTGACACAGAGAGGAATAAAGAAAGTCATTAGCTACAGATACACCATAAACCAACAAGTACACGGTGTACTGCTACCCCAAGCACAGAAAACACTATGAAAGTTTACTGCTAAATCAATGCGGAATGGAGTTAGTGTCGTAGTGCAGTGCCCCTTTACGATTTCCATGGAGCCACATTAATATCTTCCTCGGTTTTATACGCGTGTTATTTCTTGAGAAACGGGGATGAGGGAGTGTGTATCCACCAGGCAGCAGCACTTACTATGGGGAATCTCCTTGTCGGAGTAAAGGCTTCTGTACACGTCCATGGCGAAGTCCACCATGTTTGTGTCACTGAGGAGGTTCAATTTTCCATGAAGCAGCTCCTGCTCATTGTAGATCTAGGATACAAAGAAAATGACAGAAAACAGAGGTCAGTGTGGTGATTTTATACAATATTATTATCTAACCGAGAGGTGAGGAAGTTACAAAGAACTCCCCAGACAAACAAGGGTGGAGAGTAACGAGATATAGATATAGATATAGATATATATATCTATATATACACACACACACACACACACATATTACCAAGTAGCCGCACACAAATTAGTTTTTTTTTTAATGAGGAAATGTAACAGTTTTTTTTCAACAGTAAACATTTTTATATATATATTAACTACATTTCCCATTTATTCCTTTGTTACAAGTAATCTGTTGTTGAATCTGCATTTTGCAATATAGACCAAAATGAGCTACCATCCAAGCTGTAAGGGTGCAGTTATGCAGGAGAACTGGCCTTCCTTGAGGTACTAAGAGACATGCGCTTGTGACAGATATATTAATGAGTGGAGTAAATTAGTACTTAGACAATCTGATTACTTTTTCAATTTACAGTTTGTTTGTTCTACGGATGCAACTCGAATCTATTGACTGCACATGCTACCACTGGCGGCCATGTTGGATTGTTTCTGAGCGATTAACAGAATCCTCTTGTTGAGCAGATTTTGGTGGATTGTTGAGACAGAATAACTAAATTTATGAGCAGGCTGCCATGTTGTTTCCCGTTTGAAAGGGCGAGCAGAGGACCAGGGACTAATCAGGTGCATTCCACAGTAGGCAACGTCTATTAGGGGCTAATTGAATTGGCAGTAAATCCCCGAGCGTGCTCACTGGATTGGGTGGAGATGTAGCATAACACTACTTCTTTCCGCATTGGGCCGCTCCCGTATTATTGCCACATCGAGTCTTGGCGTTGTAAAGGTGTTCATAGATACCTGAGGAATAATCCCATTGTATTGGTTGCCTGTGCTTTTGGAAAAGGCAAATCCTGTGCAGGGCCCTTCATATCAAACAAAGTGGTTTAATTAGCTGCATGCCCATATGAAGATAACAGATACAGGCCACAAAAGCTAGTGTCAATAGTTAGGCATCTATTTCTATGATCTTCTTTAAACCTTCATGTAGATTAAAAAACAATAAGTAAAATAATTGTATGAAACAGAAATGGCTAAATTAGAGATTAACAACATGCAAAGCCAAGTGCATTGGCCTAAACATGTTGCACAGCAACAGTTATACTAAGAAGAGACTAGACTCAGACCAAGGACTTGAAACTTGACTGGGACTTGCATACGTTTTTGGCATGTACACATTAAAAAATATTAAAACATAAGATTACTTGTGAATATCTTTGGCCCGTACACACTAAACAATATTAAAACATAAGGTTACTTGTGAATATCTTTGGCCCGTACACACTAAACAATATTAAAACATAAGGTTACTTGTGAATATCTTTGGCCCGTATACACTAAACAACATTAAAAACACAAGGTTACTTGTGCTTTGAGTAATTTAATGTCAAATTGTATTTTTTACTTTCACTTGATCAATTTTGATAGGAGTTATTATACTTTTAATGTTACTTGAGCAAAGATTTTCAGTAACGTTGCTCTAACGTTACCCACCACCGCGGGCAAGCCGAGACATAACAGCATATGGCTACAGGGTAACTTGTTAATACAACTATATTCCACTTAACTTGTGTTAACAAGCTAAGCAGCAAACGTCAAAGGTAGCCCAGGAGTTAGTTACAGTCGAATGAAAAAGTAGCTGACGTCGTTATTAGCTTAGCAATTCAAATACACAATTCAGGTTAGCTGTTAGCTAGTACTAGCTAGTACTAGTACTAGCTAACAGTTACTTTAAGTGAACATGGCGGGTGTCTGCTGGCCCAATAACGTTATATATCTTCCAACTGTTAAGCAATACGTCACGACAGTAAACTAAATATGCATCTCGTTGTGTTATTTTATTATTACAAAGGAAACTTTGTTCAGCTTCCACGTGTTAGCATAGCCTGAGATAGCCGGCGTTTGACTGTTTAATTTCCCAGTATAGAAGCTACTGGGCGGCAATTGGGCTGACCCGCAGAGTGCGAACATCTTTGCGAGCACCAGCGAACTAAGGTTGTAACGTTACAACCATAGCCGGTGTTTAATCAGCTACTGCTTCGAGGTTAGCTGAGGCGCTCTTCAACAATCATCTGAATCTGAAACAGCGCGTGGTACTGTACCACTGTAAAGTCAGGTAAAAATAGAGCATGACTTCCGGTAATATATTTTCAATGTAAAATTTAAGTGAAGTGTGGTAATACGGTGCGTAACATAACTCGTCGTGATTATTTCGAAATAGAAAACTGTGTTTTCACTGAATGCGCTGATCTAATCGCAAACATGTTGTTCTGTAATTTCCTTTGTTCTGTTCTTATCAACAGTTTCCCGTTCATTTTGTTAAAAGTGGTGTGTTTTTCGCTTTTATTTTGAAGGCAGGGAGCTACATATCCGGCTCCGCTCCGGTTGAATGCGTTTGCTTTACACAGCTACAGAAATGTGACCAACTCCTTAACGCACACAGCTTTTACAACTGTTAAAAAGCCGTTTATAGTTTTTTGAAACAACGAAAAAATGTAACGAAATGTTTACATGTTTATATATTTCATACCTCTTTGACAGACAGGAACTCCAGCAGAGGAAAAACGAGATGACGGTCTAAAAAGTGAGCAATTTTGGTGGTGAGGTCGTATTCCGCCATCTTTGCTCCGGGGAAAGGAAAACGGAAGTGTGTTGCAGCTGCGTAAAGAGGGACTGACCAATCAGTGACATGCTCAACATCCTCAGTAAGAAACAGCCTCCTACATAGAGACTCAGCTAGACAGATACATTTGTAAAACTTTTTAATTTATTTGTTTAACTATGAACTCTTCTACCACTGGGCAAATCCTCCTATTAATATATATATATTTCTGATATGCTGATATACTTAAACTGTTATGTTTCTATTATTATTAGTCTATTACTTTCTCCTTTATATACAGTATATATATATATTTTTTTATTTTTTAAATCTACATTTCCATTCATGTGCCTGAGTAATGTTTTATATATATATGTTTATATAAAACATATATAAAACATATATATGTTTTATTTATATATATATATATATGTTTTATACAAAACATATATAAAACATATATGATTTATATATATATATATATATAAAACATTACTCAGGCACATGAATGGAAATGTGGATTTTTATTATTTTTTTTTGCTTCATTGGTTTCTCAGAAGGACGCACAACTGTGACGTATGTAAATTTGTCAAAATTCCAATAATTTCCTTGTGGTGTTGATACAGTGAAACATTTCATCTATAAAGAGGAATAGAAGTGAATGTTTTGTTTAATTTGAAAGCATAGGCTTTCCTCCAGACACCATCAATATATATATACATATTCCATTCCATTTTTTCCATTCCATTGGGCGAAGGCAGGGTACACCCTGGACAGGTCGCCAGTTTATCGCAGGGCACATATAGAACCCACACTGCCACGGGGAGAACACGCAAACTCCACACAGAAGGACTACCCGGGATCGGGGATCAAATCCGGGCCCCTCTTTCTGTGAGGTGACAGTGCTAGCCACAAAAAAAAGGAAAAAAAAAAATATATATATATATATTTTTTTTAAAGCTTGTCTGTGACTGAACGACTTCTTCATAGGACTAAAACCATTTAAGGGCAAATACAGTCATGATGAACCCTACTCATGAGCCTGCTACATTTGAAAGAAAACAAACAGATCATTTCCAATAAATGTACTTTTCCGCAGGGTTAGAATGTCTTCACTGTGCATCTGAACCATCCTCCTTTCTCCTCCTTTACCTCAGCAGCTGCCACATAAAGGTCCCCATGTGTCGACCATACACCCGGCTGACAAGCGCCAATATTAGCTACTAAATGGCCCATTTCTAATAGGTTTCATTACCTTGTTTTCTTGACAACCACCCGTCACTGTCTTATATCCTCACACAATTCTCCCCTTGTTACCTCTCTCTCTCTCTTCCACTCCCCCTTCTCCCATGCCGCCTGATGGCAGGTAGAAGTGAGTCATAAACAGACACCACTCAGCATGGCCAGTTGCTGTTTTACTGGGTGCTTCTGACACAGTCAGCTATGGTTCAGTGGCAGCTCGCTTTAATTGAGAAAAAAAATAAATAAAATTTACTCTGTTGAAGCCTCTTTTGTGTCATCTGCTTCATTTCAGGAAAGGTTTTTCCATAAAAAGAGTCATTTGGTCAGTTTGCCAAGTATCATTTGGGAATTTTTCTCTATGAGCATTCATATTTCATTCTAATAATTAAAAGCTCAGCCAGTTTGGCTCTTTCTCTATTAAGCTTATTTACTACAGTTTTACTATATATATATATATATTGTATGTCTATATGTATTTCTTCATGATAATGTCTTCTTGCTGTGTGCGTTGTATTATTTTTTAACTTGTGCATTCCGGCTCAGTATTTTCTTGAAGTATTCAAAAGATTCATTGTCTTAAAAATCATGTTTCAATTTCACTTTTGTGTCTAATCGTGACATTTGATCTTTAAACCCCCTATTTTCCACCAGGAACCACACTTACAGTACATATATACTTTTATTGACAATATTTCATGGTTAGGGACTGAAAATAAATGATTAGGGTCCGAGAGGGGTCACAAAAAATAGGGAGGTTTTGTATTTATTTATTTTTCATCGGAGGCCTGAGTGCAGGGGAGGGTCCTAGCTGTGACAGCGTGCGGCTGCTGGTGTTTTCCACCTTGTAAGTCTGTGTGTGTGTCATCATGGCAAAATGTGGTCCCGGAGACACCGAGTGTAGCAGGAACTACCACAGAAGCAGGTTTGAGTACTTTGCCAGATGATTATATTTCTGTCTGTGCACAGACTTTGTCAACGAGAAAGCGTCACAACTATGTTTGATGCACTCACGGAACTGTGGAGTAGGAAGTGTGTAGTTGAGATCACAGTGAAGTTTGTGTTTGGAGATGGGTGTGGTCCGAGAAGGGGCGCCAGAAGTAAGGGGGTAGGAAGTGGGGAACGGGCCATTGGCCCCTCCACTTTACACCGCTGGCCCGATTCGGCATCGCGGCTGGCGTGATCACATCGCAAGATTATCTGTAGTTTATTTTATTATTAGTCCTATAAATATAAATATTATTTCAGTCTTCCTTTGCAACATAGTTAAGATTTACACAAATAGTTACATGCATAAAATATAGACAGAAAAATATAATTCTGGCATTTTATCACAAGTCAGAGGGTTCAAAGAAAACATCAATAGTCCAGGGGACGACCGTAGTTTTTTACAATGACTCAACCCCGATCATGCACTAATAACATGTGTATGGTCCCTTACCAAGCAGGAAAACCTCTGTGTCCTTCCAACCTTACTCTAGTGTAAAATGATCATAACCCACTAATTGCTCCTCTGTGTAACATAAACACATGCACTATATTGTCCCTTTTCAGTGTAATTTGAGTTGGATTTTATGTGCAGGCAATAATACTTGTTATTTCACAATATTGAATTAGGAAGCAGCGGGAGGAATCTTCACAGGTCCAGGAGAAGCCAATAAGCATTCTCAGATAGGTTGAACACACCACAAGCTAAATCCAAAATGACAAGAAACAGTGTGTTTTAAACACTGATATGAAAGCCAAATTGCTTTGGTTTCTCTTGTTCCAACCAGCCAATCTTTATATATTAAAAAAAAATTGTGGGAGTATAATATTTTGGAAAAACATTTGCAGAGGAATTATCTTTCATTTCTTTAGATTCTTCAGTTTCTTTCCTGACACAACACTAATGTAATTCTGCTGATAACATGCTGAACTCATAAAAACATGGTAAATCATGTGCAGTCACCTTTCCACCCAAAACTAACCCCCGATCACTTTTTACATTTGCTAAAAGAAGTCTCAGATCTGCAGGAGTGTGTGAGGAGTGCATATTGAAATTTGCAAACCCAACAATCCTAGCCACTAAGCACCATGAAGGCCTGAACTATGTGCAACCCGTGTTTTTTAAATGGTCCTGTGCCAGGTTGCTCATCCGTACCCTTAGAGAAAAGCGAAGCAAAACCAATGAATTGCAGAGAGTTGGGAAAATGGGCATGGGGTGATTGAAACAAACAATAAGGCAGTTCAGGGGGGTGCATCGAGGCAATTTCCTGCTGGACACTCAGTAATATCTTGGGTATCCGCTACATTAATCATATGATACTTTCAGACATTGTCTCACACTGGCCAAACAAATATAGGCTCCTTTTTTTCAACTTCATTAAATAGCTGTGGCCATCACGCAGCAGCAGGATCAATACACGCATGCATATCTCCGAACTGAGAGAGCGGCCGTGCGCAATCGAATCACGTGGCACAGCAGTGGCAACTTCTAATTCTTCTGATGTGCCACCTTGAGCGGTAGCTTTATCGACCTAAATGCCACGTTTATGCAGTGAAATCACTGGGAACAGGAGTCCAGCATCAGCAAAGCACTCGGTACATTTTTATTTTCAGCAAAAGTCCATTGTTTTCTCTGGAGAATCATGTTATTCTTTTCTTTCCTGGTGGGTCAAGTGAATTATCAGAAGGAGTTTTCAATTTAGCTGATTAAATGTAATACTGTTTGCTTTGGCATTACTGCAAGCATAGACCTCATCGAACCACTTAAGCAAATAAAAAATAAGGCAACAGTTTGTAGGCCTAATATTGAAAACTAAAGTTATTGTACTCAGCCCATGAATTATACTGCATTTGTCTCAGTGCAAAGAGGCCTGTTTTTAAGCTGCGACAGGGATTTCAGTGTTTTGTAAACCATAAATGAAATGCAAAAAATTTTTTAAAAAAATAGTCTGCCACTGGCAGCATTTCACTTTAGACCTATCTACATGGGGTGTTGTATTATTTTCTCTTGGAACAACACAGTGCTTCACAGAGGTCAACTTTCCCCCTCCAATTCATTTAAAAGGTGGCTTCACCCAAATTGTCAACAAACAAGCACAAGGTGAACAAATCCACAGCTAGCGCAGGACTTTAAAGCAAATTTGAAATAGTGGCCATTGACTTGCATTGAGACGTCTGTAAATCAGTGGAGGTTTTTAATGAGGCGAATCAACTTCCCAGTACAAACACTTTCCCAGTCCTACAAGTTGGAAAAGGCATTAATAGCCGAATCCAGAGTTATTTTCCTTCCTCCGTTCATGTGAATGAGGTTCTGCGGCTGGACCGAGGCCTGGGAGGCGCTGTTAAAGGAACAAGTGTGCGTGCTCTATGGGCCCATGAATGTGGAAGATCGTGGGAAGATCGAGGTAGTTTTATACTCTGTCAATGTTTTTTTGCTTCATGTTCCACTGAGCAACTTTCATTGGGATGAACAGATCCAACGTTGAAGATAGTTCTCTTTATACATCCCTGCCCACAGAAATCTCTTACTTACATTTCATGAATTGTGATAGGAGGCGGGATTAAAGGTGTTCGGGGTTGGGAAAACCGTCACTAATAAAAAATGAAGTCTGCTGAGTGCAATTATGCCTCCCATAAGAGTCTACGACAAATGGTTCATTAGTTTGGTGGTACAGTCTGGGAGTTGTGACAACAAACAAAAAATATGTACAATTGTGGATATTTATATTATATTTTTTACTCCCTGATTTGAACGTCTTCCAGGCTCTTTCCTCACGAGGTGAGAGGTCATTGTCAAATAATTTAATTTACTCGTCTTTGTCAAAACAGCTTCAATGACAAAATGAAATGTTTGATGAATAAATCGATGTAATATATATAGTCTCTGCTTGCATTCCTCAGATTTCATGTGTTTTCATGTTCCATCTTTAATCCTTAATGTTGGTTGTGTAAATGTAACAGGCTGAATATCCTTGTGTCGTCCTCTTTGTTTAACTTTGTTTTACGTCTCCATGCTCCATGCATGTTGCTATGAATTGTGGGTAATTCACTGGGGTAAAGTCTGCATCTAATGCTGATTTACGGAAAGGGTTCATAAAGGCTTCAAAATGTCTGCCAGAGAGCCCTCAAACACTCGACGATTTGACAGTGGGACAGCTCTAAACCCTCACAGACTTTGTGGGAGCGTGCCTCAAAATCCGTGAGTCCGCAAGGGTGGAGATTGGGATTGGGCCTATGCTTCACACCCACACACTTGACTTCCATGCCAAATTCAGCCTCTTAGGGCAAAAATTGTGGTCGCCAACGGATGAGGAAATTTTTGTGGACCGACCAACCAACAGAGAGACTGGTCCCAGCTGATAAAATGAAGTTGGAGATGTGCAATACATTTCTCTCTGTAATCCAACTCAATACAATGGAGGTAAATATAATTGTGTTTGTGGTACACCATTTAAAAAATATATATACATTTATAACAACATCTCTTTCCAGACACAGAGCCATTCCTACTCTGGAATGGCTCTGTGTAACCGCTGCAAACAAGATGTAACATGTTTATGCACTATTTCAGGTGCTGGGAGGTGGATTTTGTTACCTTCGTTACCTTTGTTACCAGGCTAGCAGGTTTCCCCTTGTCTACAGTCTTTGTGCTAAGCTAAACCGCTGCTTGCTGTTGCTAGCTCACAGATATGAGAACGGTATCCATCTTTTCATCCAGCTCTCGGCAAGAAAGCAAATGTGCGTTCTTCCCAAAACTCCTTCCAATTAAGGCCAGTATGCAATTGTGCACAGTTACTGCAAACTGATTGTTGTTTGTCAGATCCAACCTCTGTTTGGATACGGTTCATGGTGGTCTGCTCTCTAACATAACAATGACTTGGCCATGTTTTTTGCAACTTTGTAATCTCCTCCTGCCAAGGCGCTTTTCAGTCAACCCAACCAACATTGTGAGTGTAACTAATGATTTGTTCCGAGCAACTCCCACAGCACTCAGCCAGGCTATTGAATAAAAAGCTTTGGGCTAAACGCTTATCAAAACTTTAAACACAGAGTCCCTAAAAGTGGAGTAAATACGAAAAGTCATCCGCCATTTCTGTCTCTGTAAATCAAAGCATGTGTGTGTTTTTGAAAGCGGTACGGTTGCAGGCAGTGATGCCTTAGACCACACCTGATACCGGGATGCTATCAGGAGCACCGACACATTTCAGCATGCAAAGCAGTTAGCCATCATTCCACGTGTTTGTCTTGCAGGGATGTGATAAATGTAAAGGGTGCTGGAGTGATGGGCCAAACATTCCATGAAAAACCTCAACTCTCCAGTTCCCTGAAAGCTTTCTTGGTCAACAAATGGATCCAAGAGAGGGAGCGGAGATGACACTGCCAAAGACACCCACCGCTGGCCTCGTTCTAATATCTGTCAAAATGTAAATCAATGACTCCTGAAGACAAACGACTCGCCGCTGGATGTTGCACGGCCAAGCATCCCTGCTCTGAAATCGGAATTCCAGCATCTCATATGAATTTCAATGATTCTTTTGTAAACTTTTTAGCTACGCATCACCTCACTCCGGGTACGTGTCAGGTTATAAATCAGCGGCCCACGCTCCTGCGTCGGAGCCCAGAGCTGACTTCAGCACTGTCACACTGGTCGGCAGCGGGATGAAGGTTATCGACCGGGCTTACACGGGCCAGAAGACAACACAAATTCCCAGCGAGCACCCGATGGCACCCAACATCTGTGCAACACATGTCCGCTGCGCAGACAGGGAGTGACTTGCGCTCACACACATCAGCGACATGCAGCACAGTCGATCAATATTTGACCCCTCTAATCCTTCCTCAACAAGCTCCGCTCCCAGGCTCTGCTCCTCTTTGTTATGCATAACTTCACTTTTCCTCTGCAATTTTCTTTAAACGCACGACATCACGGCGAACACGGCGCTATCTCCAAATTTGCGGCCATGGACATTCTTACCAGAAAAAGAGAAAGTGAAATCTGATAACTCCAGATTATGCTGTTTAGTTACAGGCTTCCAATGCACGGGGGATGGGATTTGAATATTCCGCTTCCTGCGGATTTTAAATGTCTGCAATAATTGCTATTGTGTGTATTTATGTAGCTAAGTGGAGGCCTCTGAATGAAAACCACTCTTGAAATAATGGAAAGAAAGTAAGATCAATGAACAATAACCATGACTCGAATGACTGAATGTCAAACCTCAACTCAGACCCTCCGAGAGCTTGTCGAGGTTGGAACCGTACGAAAAACACGGCTGGAATGAATGAACTTCACAAGCCGCCACAATATAGGATGGAGATGATGTGACTCTTGAATACAAGAGAGGGGCAAAACAAATTCAATATTTAACTCGGAGGTGTCACAATTGTCACGTCTCTTAGAGATCAAACTTTCTCTCTAATAAGACTAGATGAAGGTTATGTAAGATTAGGCTCAAATGTGGAGTCCTCCAATATGATTTTTTTTGTTTTTGTTACTGTAATAAATTTCCGAACGAGGGCAGGATTGTGTTCACGGGGAAATGGTCTCCGGAGCTTGTATGGATGAGTTTTTCTAAATGACCATCACTTCTGATGAATGTCGCCATCACCTGCAGCGTGTGCTGAAGTCTTTTGGAGCTAATCTCACGCATGGGGGGTGTTAAAACCCAGTTCGAATTTAATAAGAAAGGCCCATTGGCTATTAAAACCAATCGAGCAACACATAATATACTACATGTGGTAATACTCCGATCCACAACAAGCAATCGCGCTACTACGCGGGGGCTGTCAGGGGAGCAATACATCCGAAGCCTCGTACTGTGTGAGTAACGTCAATTACCAGCGTGGTGCTGCTCTGACATGGGGCTGAATATTGTTCTTGGCACTGAAGTCGAGAGAGAGAAGAGCAGGAGAGTGAGGAAGCCTAATTGTGATGTGCCATAATTTCCCGCTCAGGGCCTCTCACTCAGGATATGGGTGAGGTCAAAGGTGCAATAGAGGGAGTCCATCAGAGGCAAAGCGTGCTGAAGTCATCTGTACAGAGTTATTCGCGGTGAGGTGAAAGCAACTTGGTCAGACAGGGGACCTAATCAGATTTCAAAGTAAACACGGTGCCGCCGGCTCCAGAAGGCTAAGTCCAAACATTGTTGCTAATTGCATCTGTCTTCATTTTCCGCAACTCACTGTACAACACCAACGAAAAAGAAATCTAGATGGAACAAGAACTATTTTGAAACCACAGAGAGCACCTCAAACTTACCTCAATTTCTAGTCCATAGCTGTACATTTTAGAGATTGCCAACTCTGATTGCTTCTGTCAGAAATCAAAATATAATGCCTGTGAAGTGTTTCTACTGGAATATTTCACTTTTTTTTTTTTTTCATACATGGAGACTGAAAAGGAAAATATATATATATGCTTGTCCCGTGTGCCATATGTGGGGGCTTCGAGAGCATGGAAACCTACGTAAGCACCAGTCAAGTAGTACAATTTGGGTTTTCAGATGGCTGTAATTGATCTCCCGTATTGTGACATTTCTGCACAAGAGGACTGCTCCAAGTTAAACAGGCGCCTTATGTCAAGAGAATTTTTTTTTTTTTTTCACCACCACCACCACACGTCCAGCTGCATCTCAAAGTTATGGACAGCTTGTTCACAGACTGTTTTTTATCATCGTGTCCTGAAATCCCGAGAGTCACACCCGCCCGCTGCATGGTGTTTATTGCAGGTCACTGTTAGGGCCCTGGCCTTCAATGGCACCTTGGCAGACAGGGGAAAGCCCTCTACCCCGAAGGACAGTGCAGGATTGTTTTAATGTGGTTTCCTTGGTATTTCGTGTTCCAGCAAAAACCCAACCACATATCAACTGACTGCCATGTGCAGACTTGGAAATTACAAGTACACAGATCGCCAAAGCTGAGCGTAACCTAAACTGTACACAGTGTTAGTATTTGCATCCCTGACAGAGATGATGACATTTCATCGTTCCCTTATGCACTTGCCCGTTACTGATGATGCTGAGCTGTTTTACAATATCAGTGTCCTTGAGAGAAAGAAGAAAAAAATAAATCTCCTTGTTGAACATCGACAAAGTATGCATAACAGTAGGCTATGTGTGCAGTGAGCAGCACTGGATATGACATCAGATCTCTGAAATGGCCCTGTAAGCAAGTTCACATCAACAAGTGTGTAATGTGGTAAGAGAGAAGTGTGTAAGCAAGCGAACACAGCGAGGGGATGAGATCCACAGAGGCTCCTGAGGGAAATCAGGAGAAAATGGTAGATGTGCGTGGGAAGCACATTTCACATTTTCGGATGAAACTGATAGATTCTAGACCCAGCCGAGTGTCCTTTCCAATACTTAGTTGGGGGATTATTATAAAAATGGAAACGGAGCATGAGAACGGCATCATCTGGACTGTGAAGGTCTGCTCTCGCTTGCTAACCATCATGCTGCATGTTTCTGACTGCTGAACAGTGCAGTGGCTATGCAAGTGTCGGTTTACGGAATACTGGAATCACATGTGACCCGTGCCTAAGCCAGAACATGTGCAATTTATTTCACCTGAATAGACAAAACATGAAGTGATGCTGTTGATGTAAATATGTAAGCTTTTTAAGTGAATCATATCACATATCATACCATTGTAAAACAAGACATATCCATTAATCATTAAAATGATTACGTCATTAGAATAAGTACTGCGGTACTAATAATAACATTATTAATATTGTAAAATGTTTTATTTTATTCTATTATTTTATTTTCAACGTCAGGCACGCCCAAAGCTGGCGAGCCCATGACGTAAGCACGGCGGTTGCTGTCAAAAAAGAAAAGATGGCGTCGATATCAGAAATGTACGATGTGGGTTGGGAAGGTAAGAAAAAAGATAATATAGATTCTCCTCAAGTGACATTGAGACTTGTTTTTATGTTTTTAAAGGCATTCCGCGTTTTCGGGATTTCTTTTGTTTACTGTGCAAGATCACGAGGGAGAGTTCTGTCCAGGACTGAAACTACGAGCTCACAAGTCGGCGTGTAAAAGAGTAAGCTATCGCTAGTTAGCATGGTTAGCTAACGCACACAGTAAGACCAGCACATCCTCACCAGGTGAAAGCCGTCATTTGTAACTTAACTGTCGGCGGTGTTAAAGGTGCGCTCAACGTAAAGCTGTGTCGTTGAGCGGTGTCGGGTCTGTTTTCAGATAACCACCCGACGTCTGTAGCGTGCTAGCCAGCCAGCCACAGTCACGGCATTGGCTAACGTCAGCTAACGGCGGAGCTGGAAGTTGCGTCGCAATAAATGTCAGGTTTCTGCAAAACACCGTTGTAATATCAGTGCCATGCTGTCCGTGAGCGAGCGCCCCGGGAGCACAGACAGGAGTAAAAATTGCACTTGCTTCTCTGATAATCCTATAATTTTCACTAACGTGCATTTGTGGTTGGCTGATGAGCTCCATTAACGCCCGCCCCCCCCCCGATCATCTAACGTCACATCAACTACATCAGGTCAGATGATGGCGAAGCGGTACTGCACGTCACACTGAAGCTTCATATATGTCTTTCTATTCGAACTCTCATCCCAAATTGTGTATTGCACATGTAACAACCGGAAATAATCACAGTCCCAGAGTTGAAGGTTACGTTTTTTTTTTTTTTTTTTTTTTTTTGAACCGTTGTTGATGGAGATCACAATTGCCATTATGGTTTAACATTTTGTATCCACAGAGATGAGAGACAAGCTGCGTAAATGGAGAGACGATAACTGCAGGAATAGTGAGCAAATTGTGGACGTTGGTGAAGAGCTGATCGGTGACCATTCATCTAAACTGGGAGATGACGGTGAGTGTGTCCAGACTACATACATCGGTACACAATTTAACATAATTGCAAAGAATTCTTCAGCAAGCATTGACACTGAGCTTTTGGCCAATGCAAGCTATGAGGTTCATTGTTGAGATGGAATATTAGACATTATATTAGACAACAAGTTGCACCACTTCAGTTGTTTCGTAACATTAAACACGGGACTGTTAACATACTGAAGTAGAGAAAATAGTGGCCTTCATGACTCACTCTGTGGTCGGGGGTAGAGACACCCTACTGTTTTGGTAATAACACAACAGAAAGCTTGTCATCATTTCCTTGTGTGTGCGCTCACGGCATAAAATAGAAGTAAGAGATGAGTACAGTCTGCCGGTCTGTTCAAAGTTAAAACTTTTTTTTTCGAGTGAGCATCATCTGCTCTGTGGTGCCGAAAACCATTCGGTCCCTCCGAAAAACAACAGCCAGGCTATTGTTATTGACTGTAGGTTCATCTGTACAACTTTGTGAGATATGATTGATCCAAGTGGGCACTATTCTGCTCACTAGATTTGGTTCTCTCCTCTTTTTTTCTTTGGGATCATTTTTAAACGGGATCTTTGGTCGCAGCTGAAAAGCCAAGTCCAGAAATACAAGATCTACTTCCATTAAACAGATATTTTCAGGGGGAAAGGTAAAGATGCTTAACTTGGAAAAGCTTGGTGAGCTTACAGTTTTCTTTAACTTGCTTTGGTTTTCTTAGATGATGAGTAGGCAACTTCACAAAGTACATTATTGGTAAAAGCAGAAGATAACATTGAATATATTCCAGACTTACTGTAAACAGGGATACAAGACGGTAATCGTAATGGGGTGAAAGGTACAATAGTACGCATAGTCTGTTGCCTAGTAATGCACTCGGTACAGTTTCTTGAGATTTTATTTGTGAAGCAGGAGTGAATTTTACTTACCATTAACATATTAAAGGTCATGGTCTCCCTTACAGTACTGTCCTTCCTACTCTCCGCCTAGTCTTTATGATTCATAAAGGCCTCAGAAGAGGTGGGTAAACACTTAACATGCCATGGGTTTATTGAAACCAGCTCTTAAATTGGCTGTGAAATGGAATGGCAATTATCAAAACAAGAGTTGGAATCATTAAAGTCAAGAAAAACTCGAGGCATTTGTTTGTTTTGGCATAACCTGCCAGATTTTGGGCGGAGTTGAATTTTATTATTCTTTTCGATTAACAGGGGGTGTTCATTTGGCTGAGCACGTCCAGTTTGCTTGTCAGAGCTGTCCGTCTTAACATGTTGTATTAATTCCATTAATTGGCTTCTGCAGCCAGGCTATTAGTCAGTATGTTATGATGTTACAGTCGACTGAATGAATAAACATTTCAATATCTTTTTTTTATAGCTAACCACCAAGTGAAACATGTTTAAGGAATGGTTGTGCCTGTTAATGATGGCGCTCCACATGCCATGTTCTACAAGTACAATAAATAGAACTGTGCTGAAATGTTCAACCTTGCTTGTGATTGGTTTTATATGACTAGAGAAACATGTATCTGACAATATTCAACCATGAAGTCTCCACACAAACGGAATCTTCATAAGCGTCACGGAGTAGAAAATAGTCAAAGCAGGCATCTCTAATTGGAACAATTCATATGAACCACTCAAAGGCATAATGTTCAAATCAGTGTCACAATGTTATGTCAAAGTAATGTTCATGTGAACCACAGTAACTTTTACCACAGTCACACTATCCAGAGGGAGGGATGAGAAAAGGCATGTCATTTACACAATTGTTCGGTCAGCTACTTTGGTTTCACAAAGCATCAACAGTGTTGTTTAACTAAAAAGTGGCTTTGCCCAACTTGTGACTCTCTATCCTTTAAAAAAATTTAAAAAAATAAATAAAAAGTATATAATACTAGTATATAGCAGTTCAGATAGTTCAACTTTAGTCTGCAATTGAGAGGAGATCATAACAAACCTAACAACCTATTCTGCTTGATAATGTTGCACTTCATTTCCTCAAATGTAACATTTTTACTGAAATTGACTTAGTAATTTATTACCAACCCAGTGTTGGGAAATTAATATCATGACTGTAGAGCCTTCCACCAGGGCGTTTACTTGAAATGGTCCTGCATTTATTATTATTATTATTGTAGTTCTGTCCAAGTTAAACATTTTTGTATGGTTTTCTTTTTTTAACATTGTCCTTGATGTGTTTCATACATAGAAAATGTTAAATGGAGCGTTACATATGAAATGAAATGAAATTAAATGAAATGGGGAAAGTTCTTTTGAATGAACTCTTCAGCTGAGTCACAGCATAGAAGCTTGTTTGTGTGAGTAGAAAACACGATGTGCAGCTGTTGGGGGACGGTCTCTTGAGTTGCAACGTCAAGTGTACGGTTCAATATATAATTTGCCGTGTTACAGCAGACAGTGGAATGGAAAGGGCGTTAACACAGTCCTCTTTGTCTGTGTCTCTTCTGCCCAGTATGGATTATTTATGAGCAGGTGATGATTGCAGCGCTGGACTGCAGTCGAGATGACTTGGCTCTGGTAAGTTTTTTTTTTAGTTTTTTTTTTTTTTTTTTTCTACCGCTCTTCCTCACACGCCCTAGAGCTTCAAAAGCCATCGTTCACTCCCTCGCAGCCATTCCTACTTTGCAGCAACCCCCTCTGCCAAATGTGAAAATCAGATTTTTATTTGGCCAAATGGTATTACTCCGTCTGTACTTTGGAAAAAACAATTTTCTGAGAGTCGGAATTAGAGGGTGTAGCAAATGAGTGGAGAATGCATGCTTCAAGTGTTAGCTGAACTTGGCCATCCTTTTATGGAGTTCAGCTTGTTTTTCCCCTCCGGATTTACTTGCCATCCAAAAGCTTAATGCGATGGTTCTGTCTTCACGTTTTTGAAGTATTCACAGCCCTGAAAATGTTCAAATCTGCATGGGGATTTAAAAAACAAAAGACAACAGATCATGATTATTGAAATGTCTAATCTCCGATCAGTATGGATGTGACAACTACCTCGGGCAAAAATAATGACTCACGGAGTACAGAACAGGCAGGACTCAGTCATTGGAATTAGTTGCCTGCTGGCGATCCTCTCGGCCCTGCTGCCAGACAGTAAAAGCATAAGGACCAACATTTCAGGTCACACTGCAGACGTTTTTTCATCTCATTCAGGATAATGCTGAATGTGAGTCTAACAATTCCTCAGCTCTTATCGAGCAAATCCAAGCTTCGTGCCGAGGCATCCTTTTTTTCTTTTTTTTTTTATAGTTGCTTAACGGTTAACACACACAGTAGTAACGGCAGATTCTCACATCAAAGACTGTGAAATTGGTCTTTTGACAGACTGTTTTTAAGTCGGTGCATTGAGTTTGTTTAGCTGAAACACCGGCAAAATCTGACATTTTCAAGACAGGTGGTTTGTGTGTGTGTGTGTGTGTGTGTGTGTGTGTGTGTGTGTGTGTGTGTGTGTGTGTGTGTGTGTGTGTGTGTGTGTGTGTGTGTGTGTGTGTGTGTGTGTGTGTGTGTGTGTGTAACATAAACTTTAGTTGCAGCCAACTATAATTGGTCTCTCTCTCTCCTCTGCCCACATCCTTGCAGACCTGTCTACAGGAACTGAGGAAGCAGTTTCCAGATAGCCACAGAGTGAAGCGATTATCGGGCATGAGGCTGGAAGCTTTGGAAAGGTAAGCGTCAGGTACCAAAAGCTGCAGAGGCGATTAAAAAAATAAGAGATTTTCTCAGCTTCCCTGTTATATTTGGTTCTTAAGGAGGCTTGGGGGGGTTGGGGTGTCAAGAAACTGTTCGCAGATCTTAAGTGGTACAATGTTCTGGTTGTGTACAGTATGTATGTGTGTGTGGTAGGTTGTGTTTATGTTGGATCACCCTGCATTCCTTTGGCGAAGAGGGGAACGGAGAGAGGAAAGGTTCAGCACTGGGTAGTCCTGTGGCCCTTTAAGCCTGAGTTAGGGATTCCCGGGAAGGAAGTGGTCGGATCCCACTGTTATTCTGGGGGTCCCTCAGTCTTCTCTGGTTTCTGTTCCTCCGTTGTTTCCTTATTTCGTTACCCCTCATCCCTCTCGTTGCCCTTCTTCTTTTCCTGTTTTGTTTTGATCTCGGCCCCGCAAATATGTCGGCCCCGTAAACAGTGACATGTCTCCACAATCTCAAGTTTGCTCCCCCCCCACTCCCCCCTCCTTTTTAAATGATGCATTTTATTTGTGAATCTACAGATTATGAAAAAGAGTAAGCGTAATGGAGCGCATGAGCAGGAAAGATAAACGGGTGGTATTTTAGTCTGTTCTTAGCCCAAGTAAGGCTACTCCAATCTGTTTACTACCTCGCTCACGTTCCCCACCCGGATCACCATTGCTGGTTTATCGGTTATGTCAGAGTTTATGTGATAATTGAGAGTGATTGCTTCGGCGCTGTCAGATTAAATAAACGGCACACTGGGATCTAATTGGCAGCAGACAGAGCTACACTTGAATGACACAGCTTCAAACAGCAAGGCCCTTCCCCTCCACCCATGTGCACACACACACACACACACACACACGGTTCCTAAATAAATAAAGCAAATCAAAGTGGCTCATGAGTGGTCGCCTGGTGCCATCTGAATTCTCCCAAAGTGTGGCTGAGTAATAAAGTGAATGTGAGGGAAGCAGCAGCGCTGGAAGTGGGGCTTCTCAGTGCTAATGGGAACCAGAGTTGCTTCTGTCTGTTGCAGGCGGTGGGCGGGAAAGTTTCTGATCACTGAACCCTGCCTTTGGCTGCTAAAACGTCAGCGTTGCAGATTGCCCCTAATAGGGGAAAAAAAAAAAAAAGAAGTTCAAAAATCATCCTTCAGCGCTTGATTTGACATGACAAGTGAAGTGCACATACCTCCTATTCCCAGATTTCTTTACCGTATGATTTGATATTTACAGCTCATAAATTTCACTTTTTAAACAGAATCGTGTGTGTGTGTGTGTGTGTGTGTGTGTGTGTGTGTGTGTGTGTGTGTGTGTGTGTGTGTGTGTGTGTGTGTGTGTGTGTGTGTGTGTGTGTGTGTGTGTGTGTGTGTGTGTGTGTGTGTGTGATCTTGCATGGGCCAAGAGACGGCTAACTGAACCAACAGCTTAGCTGCGGATCTGGACAGATGTAAAAGTGGCAATTACATTTTGTTTAAAGGTGAATCAAACTGGATACAATCAAATCAAAATACAATCTTCAAAACGGCGCTTTGTTTGTATTGATTTCATGACTCATTGTGAAGCGATATAAGCCCCTCGCAACATCGGCCGTGTGACCAGCAACCTAAACTTAAATGAGTGTTTATTTCTTCCCTTTAGATCACCACTGATTTCTGCACAGCCTCACTGTAATCATAGGAACCTGCCATGCTGTATACAGAAACTTGATTACCTTGAACTGTGTTTGATTTCCCCACCGCCTAATTTTTCCCGACTGGGATTGGTTAAAAAACAAATTTGTATTCCTTTCTCTCTCTCTCTAACTCTCTGTCTCTCTGAAGGTACGATGAAGCCAGCAAGCACTATGAAGCCATTCTCCAAGACGACCCCACCAATACGGTAAGACTGAGAAGGAGGGCAAGAAAGAGAGAAATCCCTCAGCTTAGTGTTCTACTTTGTGGTCGGCGCTTTTTCTTTTTTTTTTTTTTTTTTTTTTTGGGAGGGCTTTAAATCTGCTGAGGCACTTTGGTGTTAGCAGTGTGAGTTTGCTAAGTTAAACTCCCCTTGGCCTCTTTGACCTCAACCACAGTGCTCATCAGCCTTTCAGCCACACAACTGAAAAGTGTTTAAGGGAAGGGGCTAGGTGGGTGGGTGGGGGGGTGATTCATGGTCTTAGTCGGTGGCAGACATGTTTGGTGGAAGTAAACCGTAAATAAAGGTCTTGCCGTTTGAAGATGGAGATTTACTGGGCCTTTCAGACCCCTACCCTGGGTGAACGTGGCCGAGCTCCAGTCCCACCTTCTCCATTGCCGACTACCAGCTTCAGGTGCAGAGTCTGCTGTGTCCTACGCTGTTAAAACGGACAAGCCCTAAATAACTCTTTATTCAACTTCTCTGAAGCCCTTTGCTCGCTATCTTCTCAACTTACTATTCACCTCTGTGAAGTGACTTTCAGAAGCATGTCCAGCCAGTGTTCTGCCAATCCCACACCGCCGACCCAAAACATCATGTACCTGCTGTTAATTGTTTCCATAAGGACATGTGGCCATGCGAGAAAATAAATCTTTTAAAGGGGGTTTTCAAAAGAAACCATGACCTTGTTTATTTTGGCTATACCTCTCGCCCCAAAGATGTTCGACAAGGTTCCTGTGCCATGCTGACATATGGATCACTTTAGATGTTTTAAACATTTTCTCTCAGCTGGCTACCGACACAGCGTAGACGTTTGTGCTCTGGATGCCATGCGACGATTCTGCACATCATCCGTTGTCTTCTTTAAACAAATAGAAGGCTCATTGAAAAATCGTAAGAATCGTTACCTCACTCTGATACACCGCCTGCTCTCACTATGGCAAAAAAAAAAAAGGAATAGCCTCCTCATCTTTATCAAGGCACAGCTGCTGCCTCCCAGCCTCACTTTATCGAAACCATCAATCGGACAGGACTTTTTTTTCATGCACACCTCCGTTATACTAAAACTTCAGGAGTAGTCGGCTCACGGGATATTCTTCTTTTTTAGGCAACATTTTTGCTCAAAATGCATCTCGTCTGGGAAGGCGGAAGTACAATTGCAAGTTGTTTTTATGCGGTTTCTTATACTATTTTGTCAAAAAAGGCGACGCTGCCTCACAATAATGCCACAGAACCAGCAACTGAAGGATTGCCAACGGACTTCATTCTAATTTCTCACTCGCTTGGCTGTCGGCATAAATAACAATCAAACATTTGTACGGTAGTCTACTTCCCTAATTTATGCTCAAGTCTTGATCCATGCTATGCGTGAGAAGAAAATACCACTGTTTTATGTTTGCAGTGAATACTTAGATATTTCTTTTTATCCCAGTCATGCTGTCCAACACAGGATTGAAGGAAAAGCCACAAATCTACGTTATTTTCTTGAAACGCATTGAACCACTTTTTAGACAATGGGAGTTGTAATTTCAGTGAATCCCAGGGCACCTCCCCGACATGGCACAGGTCTTCTGGGGATTCCATTGACATCCTCGGAAAGGGACTGGTCGGTTTCCTGGTCTCTGCATGCTGGATACTAGCGAGCGGAGGCTGTCAGTCAAACCCGGGGCCAGGAATGGAACAAAACAGACAAATGGGTCTTCTGTCCCTGGGATGTTAACCTTAAACCTTTTTTTCCCACAATCCTCGCCCTGAACGACTTGTGCATAGTGGCGGCGGGTGGAGCGCTGGTATGATGCCGTCGTTTAGGGTCACCTGTCTTGTGAGCGAGGGCTACCTCCTCCCTACATGTTGTCCAATATGCTCCAAGGGATCGGGCAGGGGGTGGGCCTGAGAAATGGCGGAAAATTGGCGACCACAAGGAAGACTTGCGAGGCATCCCAGCATGCGAAGCAGAGATTGGAAACTGAGCTGTTGTAATTACAGGCTGTGGAATAGATGTGGTACCCATTAACCAAAATTGTTGAATCAACAAAAATTGCTCAAGGTTTTTTTGCCATGGCAGCGTCCAAAAAATGTTTCAAACTCTTAGCCCTTCCATTTCTTGCTATGTTCCAATACCTACAGCAATGATCTGGCAAAATTCTTGTCTGCGTGCGTAAATGCATTTTTTTTCCACCTTTTTTTTATTATTATTATTTCTTCGTGTGAGCATTTTAGATTATGCATTACCCACAATATTTGCATACAAGGATGCACCAATTTCCTTTATATATTTGTTTTTTAATCGAGTTTGCTCCGTGATTGCATCAATACTGAATTCCAACGGTCTCATTTCACCCTAATTGTTCAATATATAAAGCTAGTATTTCTTAAATAAGCCACTGAGGCCACGTAGGCAACTTCTGAGGTTGACCTACATCATAAGCAATTACAGATTCATTGTAGGACAAGATGATATTGTTTTGGTCAAGTCATCTGAAATTTAAAGCCCCAATTCAGAATTGGTTGACCACATGAATGTGAATTAAATTCACAGAAATAATGGAGTTTGACGCACAGATGTGCGAACCAAAATTTGCGTTGTGTTTTGTAACTGATCATAATTGAAAATGCAAACCCCCATTGCTGCTACGTAAAGATGCAAAGAAACCTTTAACGGCACCATGAGGCATTAATACTTGTATGGACCCGTCGCGCTTTCATTTCCCCTTTTTTCTTCCGTCCAGTTCCAAGTCGGTCCAGTGCTAGGTGTGCCACCCTTGCCGCGATGGTTTTTATTATAAAGGAAGGTTGCGGTAGGTCGTAGCAATGAGCCAGGGGTGATGTAAATAATCCAGTCCTCACTCCTAAGGCCTCTTCAGAGCGCTAATTAAAAAAGAATCACGACAACAGAGGGATCAGACCCACTGCCAGGTTTTTCTGGATCATTAGTTAGAGAAAGGAGGAGAGAGAGAGGAGTGGTTTGGAATTGCTCTCATTTAATAAAGTGCTGTGTGACTCTCTGGGCTACCAACTTCCATATGTTCCTTTGAGCCCCAAGTGGTTCTTTATCTGGGAAAGAAAAAATCTGGGAGAGAGGTGGGTGTGGTGATGGCCGGAGTGCACAAGTGCAAAGAACCCCATTCAACCTCTATGTAGTGTTTTGTTTAAAATAAAAAAATCTGCTTCCCTTTTTTTTTGGGGGTATTGTAAGAGGAAAGATCCCACATGCTTGTAATTTAGTCTGAAGTGAGTATAAATTCCTGAATCTCGCAGAGCATCAAGTTCTGGTGAAACACACTGCATGTGAAATGGTGTGATCTTTGTTTTATCGTCGGTGGACATAAAAGAAGAAAGACGGGGGTTGACTGTTCACTGTTACATTGTGGCTCGATAACTTCATAATACATGTTAATAATTTACTCTCAGTTTTCCTTTAGACCACACTGATAATAAAAATACACACTGCTACCGATGTGAACAGTGTGTTTTGTAAAGTAAGATATAGGAATAAAAAAAAAATTGGGCTATGTAGAAGTAATTTATTTTAATACTTTTAAGAATCCTTGGTTTTAGCAAGATGTTAACCTGTTGCCTTTTGTGTGTCCGTGTTTTTTTTTTCTCTCTCTCTCTTGAGAAGCTAATATATTGCTTGAGGCTGCAGTGTCTCTGCAGGTCGCTGTCCCGGCTTGATGGATAAGTGGATTTCTTGTGATGGCAGTGTCAGACGAGGCCCAAATTTACAGCTCCCTAGACATGACTCACACACAGCCTTCAATGGCTTTGGTTAGGAGCGCAGGAGAGGAAGCCCTACTCAATCAAGTGCCAGTCCATAAATAAAATGGGCTGTGGCAGGGCAGTGTGCTTCTAATGGAGCGGCAGCCTCCTGTTAAGGTTTTCACTTACTACCAAGAGGAGGGGGGGGGGTGAAACATTTGGAAAAGTCGCAGCAGCAGGAGTAATACTTTCTAATACAGATTGATGAGAATCTAATCCACCTTAAGGTCATTCCAACATCAAAACGAAGCGGAAAGCAATTTTCAGCTGATGTCAGTTGGGCTGGTGGAGCGCTAGATGCGTGCCGTGCCGGCAGGAAGACGGGTGTTGGGGTTTGAGGGAGTGTGCCATTTTCCCCACTTGGTTAGGGTTAGGGTTATGACTCACCACTTTATCTCAGCCACTGAGCTCATTCCAACTCCCAAACATGGACTCATGTGTGTCCATCTCCCGTTGGACGTTGCCACTAACTATTTCCAATCATGTCTTGGTAGGCTTGTGTTCATTTAAGTTTCCCAGCAATAAAAAAAACGAATTAACCTGCCAAACTTAGCGTTCGTGTCAAATGTGTCAGCGCCCTTTGTTCCTTTTTTTTTTTTTTTTTTTTCATGCTGATTCATCCTACAGAAATGATTCAGTCTCGCAGCGAAACTCGGAGCAGGATTGTTGTGTGCTGAAAAGAAGCTAATGTACACACTTAAACTCACAACTCTTACACTCACTCAGCCCCCCCACCCTCCCCCACCCCCCCCTTCAGACAAACACTCAAGAGCTGAGCTCCTAATCCTGTTTACTCTCTGCTCCACAGGCAGCAAGGAAGCGCAAGATCTCCATACTGAAGGCCCAGGGGAAGAACGCTGAAGCCATCCGGGAGCTCAATGAGTATCTGGAGCAGTGAGTGTTTGTACGAGAGGGGGAGAGGGTCAGGCGCCCCCTCCTCCCCTGGCTTTTATTTTAATTAAAAAACAAGTTTGCTTTCAATTGAGCTGGCACGACTTGTGCATGAAATGCCAGCAGACTGTTTCTCCTACCTTGACGGTTGGATGTCGTTATAGTGAATGGTAATATTGTACTTGCATCTTTACTTTGCTATGTCACAACTGCATTCCCTGTTTTATAATTAATGTACGGTACTGTGTTGGAGGAGGAGTTATTGTCTTTTTTTTTTTTTTTGTCAACAGGTTTGTTGGGGATCAAGAAGCGTGGCATGAGTTGTCAGAGCTCTACATCAACGAACACGAGTAAATATATATTTTTTTAATGCACCATATTTTTAAAAACACAATTGTGACATTTTTACATTTATTTAAAAAAAGTTCTTTATCGCCACGCACGATGGTCTCCAAGTGTGGTTTTCAACATTGCATTAAAATGTTTTTATGAAGCTTTAAAACTTTCATCCATTCAGGAGCAGGCCATTAATAGATGTGACAGCAGGGCTAAATGTCCTCCGTTACGTGGATGTACTTTTCTGCCTGGCCATTCAATATACAGCTTTAAACAAAAGCCCACGTTCTCTGTGGTTCGGCTGTGACCTACCTTTGAGATTATCACCAGTTGTAACCAAAAGACGATTAAAACAGGACCTTTTCGATTTTACATAGAGGATAAAATAAACTCCCGTTATTACAAGGGTTAGTTTATAAGTATTCTGAAGCATTGATTTCTCAGCAACAAATTTAATAAACAACCAAGACATGGTAGAAATGGTAAATATCTCAATGGGGTAAAAGCATACAAGGAGACGCAAAACAGGAAATGAGCGCAGTATTCAACCAGTTGTGTGCTCATTGGCTGTTTAAACACACTCACTTGACCTAAGAAATGGTTAAACCAACAAAGAAACCGAAGTGCTTTTCCTCATATCAGTTCAAATATGTTGGCGTGGCATCATCATGCTCGACTTCACCAACACAACTCATGTGAATTTCATCGTGGCAAAACGTATACCTTCCGAAGAGGGATTGTGATTTGAGTTGTATCTGCTGCATGCGGAGTTGTTCTTTTTTTTTTTTTAGTGTGAACTCTTCCTTTTTTAAATGACAGATGTTTACCATTTTTAAAAAGTGCCTCGGAAACCAGTAATCTGTTTCCAGTAAGGCAGCCATATGTTGGAGATGTATCTGTCAGTTTAACAGGGCTTCACATCAGACTGATGGCTTGATCTCCAGAGGGCCGTTGCATGGCCACAATGGAAGGCGGTGAGATGCCTAACTCAGCCAGGGGTCTGAATGGAGCCCTGTCCATGTTTGTCACATAAGAGTAGTTTAATAGGATTTCGGTCTTAAGCCCCCTCTCCTACATATGAGAGCAGAAAAGCCTCCCTGGCCTCCCGCTGATATCTCAGTTGCCAAGGAGAATGGCCAGACAGACAAGAGCAAAATAATTTTGTTTGTGTCACCTTTTATCCCTCCCTTAATTGTCTGGGGCTCAGACGTGTGTGTGTGTGTGTGTGTGTGTGTGTGTGTGTGTGTGTGTGTGTGTGTGTGTGTGTGTGTGTGTGTGTGTGTGTGTGTGTGTGTGTGTGTGTGTGTGTGTGTGTGCGCGCCGACTGCTTGGTTGCTCCGGTGCGAGGGCAGTGGCAGCAGGAATGTGTAGCGCGGTGAGAAGGCTACTTATTGGATATTTTGTGCTTTTGTCCCGGAGGCTTTATTGCTGTCGTAGCCAGAGGAAATCCAGGGGTGAGCGGATTATCTCCCAGCTTATCCCAACACTTCTAATATCACACCATTCACTCCCACAGCCCCTTATCTACAGGCGTGTCAATTTCTTTTCTTTGTTTTCTTTATTTTGGGTTACAAACTCCCTGTTTCCCCTCCTCCTCCTTCCGGATAGCCAGGCATTATCGTCGCTCTTTTCCAGAGGGATGGAGCAGGGGCCAGCGAGAGAGAGAGCACTTGCTGTGAGATTCCCAGGAGAAGGTGGTGGCACTTTTCTAACCCCCCCTCCACCCCCCACCGCTCCCAGCCAGAGAAAACGGAGGGTGACGGAGAAGCGGGGAAGAGAAATAAACTCTCCTCCCCTCACTGTGCGACACCCTGGGAGCTAAAAATATACAAAGCAGCGTGTCTCTGCACTACCATTGTTAGGGGTTGCAGCAGGCATCAGTGTTGACACATTAAAAACGTAATTAATAGCCCCCGAGTTGACACTGCTAAAACAATCCTCATGCCAGCGGTGTTTAGACGGGGGATTACTTTGTCTGTTTTGCGCGGAGCGACTGTTGGAATCTGCGGTCGTCTCTCATTCTGACCCAGCCTACGGGACTGACACGATTGGACTTCTCATCCAGAAAAATAGTAATTTTTCAAACCTACTTTGCGCAGTCTGAGTCCATTTCTGTCTCCCATACGCAGTCAGAATGTGGTCTTAAAATGGGGGGGAGCCACTGCTGATGGTTTTTTTTACTAACCTCCAAATAAAAACAAATGGGATTCTTACAGTCTAACACATGATGGAGGCTCCGACCTTACTCGAGCAGCGTGGGGTTAGATGGCTTCGAGGAAGCGTAGAAGAGGTGAGGGTCTGGCTCTGGGACAAAACTCTGGTCGAGGGCTGACGGAGCGGGCTCTGTTGCAGGCCACGGCCACTGCATGAACATCTGAAAGTATTTATGGAGAGGAAGTGGTAATTGTAAGCAGCCCTCAACCTTCCAAGCCCTCTGATCTCTCCAACCCCCCCCCCACCCACCCCCACTCCCTCCTATCCACTAAACCCCTTCCCCCTGTTTATTTCTTTCTTTCTCTGTCCCCACCTTCCTCTCCCTTCTACGCTGTTAATCTTTCAGCTAGTTACCATGGCTGACTTAAAATAGACTGATGTGGCGGGCAACATTTTGGACCATTTGGTTCCCGCAAAAACTCAGCATCTCAGCATTTCCCTCCTCAATAAGTCTGTTGACGCAAGCAGTCGTCCATTGGCGTTTCTTTTAACCGATTTTTAAGGGTCGTTCAGAAACGCGTTAAATCTTACAAATAAAAACAATTAATGGCATTGCTTAAGAAGTGAAAGCTTGGCATTGAAGAATTGTTGGGATGTGCTGATGGACAGCCAGTCCCATTGTCTGTTTGTAGGTCTGCCTCTGCCTCTGCGCATCGGCTTCTGTTTTGTTCGGCGTATAGACGTTTTTATGGCTTTGTGTTCAATGATATACTATATCTCGGCTTGCCTGGGCCTGCGAAGGGGAAACTGTGTATGAGGAGCAGGCAGATTAGTGTGAGGTCAACAGCTCAGCAGTCTGCTGCTGAGAAGTGATCTCATCTGAGTATAGGCACAGTGTGCCAGCTCTTACTGTAGCGCTGACCTCAGGAAGGTAGTTAACTACACATTAAAGGCTGAAGAAAAACACACGGACGGACGGGATTGATCCTCCGTGTCCCCAAAGGGGTGCAGATCATCACCACACTCGATAGGCTTTGAGCTTTGTTTGCTGTCTGGACTTGGTAACCTTTTACTATAAGCTTGTAAATAACTGTAATGTCATGTCGTGGACCTTTACAGATCTCCAGGCTTAAAGTCCATCGCATGTCAACTGACCCGCACCCCAATCCAGATTTATACCTGCAAGTTTATTGGGCATAGATGTTGCGCTTCACAGTTGAGCAGGCTAAAGGATGACACATGCACAGCTGTATCAATCGGCTCCCTGTTTTCCTTGTCATTTCCGCAGCTACGGAAAAGCCGCGTTTTGTCTGGAGGAGCTGATGATGACCAACCCTCACAATCACTTGTACTGTGAGCAGTACGCTGAGGTAGGTGCCCGTCCTGGATGTCCGTCATCAAGCATGGGGGCAAACTGTGTAATATATGTTCGCCCTCTGTGACTGGCGCCTCTCCGTAAAACAGAGAGACACCGACACTTACTTACCGTCACTGGGAATACAGGCCCATGAAAGGAGATGTGTTTACACTGGGCTGTCATGTGTTGCTTATTCAGATGTCATGCCCTCACTGCTTGCTCTGCCCTTTAGCAAAGCTTATTGGCCGTGTTTTATGCCTCCTCCACACAGGTGAAGTACACTCAGGGGGGGCTGGAAAACCTGGAGCTGTCCAGGAAGTATTTTGCGCAGGCGCTGACGCTGAACAACCGAAACATGAGGGCATTGTTTGGTCTGTACATGGTGAGTACTGCTCTGCATGAAGAGAAAGTGGGAGAGAAAGAAAAAACAAAAACAGTAGAGACTTTTTTTGTAACCCTGTGGTTTGTCAAGGTTGAGGCTGGCCACTGTGTGTGTGTGTGTGTGTGTGTGTGTGTGTGTGTGTGTGTGTGTGTGTGTGTGTGTGTGTGTGTGTGTGTGTGTGTGTGTGTGTGTGTGTGTGTGTGTGTGTGTGTGTGTGTGTGTGTGTGTGTGTTAGGGGGAGCGAAGAAGGGGCTCTCAGACAGGTCATCTCACTGCTGACTCAGACGGTGAACTCCAGCATTGGAAAAGTCTGCCCCTCTGGAGCTCTTTATTTTAGTAATAACACCCCTTTGGTTTGACTTTTTTTTTGTGTGTTTATGACTTAAATAAATAAAGTAGTCGCGGAGTAAAAAAAAAAAGAGAAAAGCGCGAGAGAGCAGTACGACTGCTGCAAGCATTTCTGTCACTGGCAAATTATCCAACCAGGTGCCAGTTTGATTGTGGTCTTGGCCCAACGCTCCTTTAATCTACATATTTGTTTAAACAGGATGTTGTCTGCTGGTGCCAATGCATCATATGTAAGTGAGACTCGACATAAAAACACAAACGAAGCGGTGCGGGGGGAATAAAGGGTGGAGAGGGGAAGCAGGTCCAACACAGAGGGGCCCAGTGTTTTCCCTCTGAGCGGCGCTGGGATTCTTCAGGTAGTCCAAACACCTCCCAGCAGCTCACTGCCTCTGAAAGCACTCAGGAGGTGTAGGCGGAGTACAGGAGGCGCAGGGCGAGGGTCGAAACCACGACCTTCGCTTCTGTTAACGCTCACGTTTGTCTTGAGACAGAGCAGGCCCCGTACGGTTTCCTGACAAGTCATCCGCCGACACCCGGGGGTATTTCAGGCGGGAGTTTATTCTTTATGGGTCGCGGATCTGTCTTGAGGGTGTGTTTTGCAGATCGTCAGCAAGTCTCGGTGGTCCGGGGCTTGACAGGTGCAAGAAGTTCAGTGAAAGGACAGGAAACCTTCGCCACCACCTCGCACCATCTAAGTCAGTTGGACAGAAGACCTGGTAGCATGAACCACAGTGGGTTGTGGGTTAGTTACTCACAACGCTTGCATGGGGATCCCCCCCCCCCACCCTTTAACGGGACGCAGTTATTCGGGGATAGCCTGTCTGGGTTGACAAAATCTAAGTTAAGGTTGCTCTTGAGTCAAGAATAGAGAAAATGCTTACTAAAAAAGGAAAATCCAGAGTCTAAACCATTTTGATAGAAAAAAAAGGTTGATTGGTGTGTAGTTAAAGTTTCAGCACGCTGGCAGGGAGGGCTTTGAAGTGCATGTTGGGTAAGCCCTCTGGGGTTTGCTGCGTGGAGATGATGGCAGGAACATGGGAAAGACATGGGATTTGTGGTTCGGAGGGGAGCTGTCGGGGCAGGCAGAGACCGTGATTCACACAGCGCTCCTCTCACTGTTTCTTATAAAGACATACAAGGTCTTTTCATCGCAGTGAATCGATGGTGTTGGAGGAAATTAGGCCCCCGTTAAGTGACAATTTACGCACGAAGCATTAAAACACTCACTTTTTCCTCCCCGTGAATGATTTCTCCTGTGTCATCAGGCCAAGGTCTGTTTTTTCTCTCCATTCTGCCACAATGACTAGTGGAGTGGTAGATGGTAAGAGCGGTTGCACATTCATCTCAATTACGCTTTTTTTTTATTGCTGTTTCAACAAGTTTTGATATAAGAACACTCCTTCCCCTGTTCTCTCCTTCACTTCGTCTTCCCGTTTTCTTGTTTTTTTCCCCTCTAGTCCGCAAGTCACCTCGCTGCCAGTCCAAAGGTTAGTGCCAAGGTGAAGAAGGACAATATGAAGTACGCTGCCTGGGCTGCCACGCAAATAAATGGAGCCTATAAGGTGAGTTGCGTAACAATTGTCATTAGGCGTGATAGTCTTCTCTGTATATGTTGTTTCTTGCCACAGTCCTCATTACGCTCGTCCTGCCTCCATATTGTTTGTGTTTCTTCTCCTGAAAAACATCTACGTTTTCTCCACATCATCCCCCTTCATTCCACCAGACACAACCACTAATCATATTTCTCATGACTCTTCTGTTGTGTTTTTGTTTTGTTTTGGGTTTTTTTATGCCTTATTTGCACACAACGTCCAGAAATCCCCCCATTTGCATAGTATGTGAAAAGAATTCGCAACCACCAAAGGTCCCCAGAATGCGGAGCGGTCCTGAAGGATGCCTTTTGACTCGCAGTGTTGTAATAACAACCCCCCGAGTGTCTTTCAGTGTGTCTGGGTACATTTACTGTTTAATGTGTTGATTTAAGGCCACAACGTCTGCAAAGACTTTATTCCACACCCCGGCCTCGCAGATGAGCTCCTCGCAGAGCCACAGGCTGCTCCTCCGAGGACCACAATCGCACTAAACTGTAGCAGAGAGCCGTCTCGATCACTGGTTCTCAACGTGGGGTTCAATGACCCCGAAGTGCCTTTGACCTGAATCTCGGGGGTCCCCTGCCAATTCACAAGCCTGATTTATAGGTTTTAATGTTGTTGCTTAACTAAGTATACATTTAATATGAAGTCAACATGGCTATTTAGATTGTAGTCTCCGTGGTGAAATCCTTTAGGCGATGGCCAATGAACCCATGTGTGGTCCATTTGAGTGTCAGACTGTTGGTAGTATAATGTAGGAGCCTTGAGGTCCTCGTTGTGACTCTGACGTGTTGCTACAGAGGTTTAGAATGTGGACATGCAACGTTGATACGGGATGGAACTTTATGTGTGTACATGTGTGCCCACATATTAGTATAAGGGAGGGGGGGGGGGGGGACTCCTCACATGGTATCACTAAAATGGTTTATACTGTTGTCATAGCAACACAAGTAGAAAAGCATATAAAAGAAAATCTCACTTGCCATGTGTGTTGCTTATTTGGGCAACGACAGTTAAACGTGTAATAAGCGGTTCCTTGCTCAGCATGTGTGGGTCCTGTTGAGGGAGGCTCCCCGCCGGGCCTCTAAAGGCCTCGTCTCACCGCACTCGGCCGTCCTGCCTTTCAGGCGCACCTCGCGCGTTGAGCACTCAGACAAGTGTGACGGCTCTATTTGGGCGAGGAAGAAAAGTGTGCACGTGAGTAACGTCCCGGCGAATGGCCGTTCTCTCGCGTGGAGCTCTTGCGGAGGTGTCATGGCAGAAGCTCCGCTGTGCTCCTTCAGGTTTGACTTAAAGTGGAATGGAGTGGCGGAGGAGGCGCCGCTTGTTTGGTTTATGTTAACACTTCATATGTTTGCAGATACAGATCTCCCTGATGAATGGCAAAATGTCGAGGTGGTTTGGTCAACAGGATTAGTCAAGTCAACTGTCCCCGATTGATGTGGAGTCCACGCTGCTCCATCTGCTTTGATCATTGTGCTTGCTGACCTCACCTCGCTGTGTTAGGAAGTCTTTGATCACAGCAGGGGGACATGATGAACATCTCAAACCGCTCACTTTTTAAAATGCATTTTTTTTTTTTTTTTTTATCATAAATCAGAGGGACAGAGTGTGAAAAAAGAAAATCATATTTGGAGAGAGGTCGGCAGCATCCAGTGTAACATAAGAAGGGTTGAAGGCATCGGGCTTTGACAGGGCAGCCAGAAATCAGCCTTCTTTTCCCACGACGCATTACACAAAGTTCTATATTTATCATTCAAACTGCATTTTGAATCCATTATTGGCAGTTTCTGTATACGAGCACATTCAATACTTTTGGAAACCGACATATTGTAACATAACTTTGGGACATCATACAGCTATATATAGATATTCATATATAATGTAATATAATATTCCTTCAAACCTGAAGTAACAAGTCAAAGCTCTTCCATGACTCGTATATATTTAGATTATTTGTACCAATAGCTTGATGGGCATAGATTTTAGTTGTAAATGAACACTTTGCAATGATTTCATAGAAACACGTGGAACATATGTACCCTTCATACAGTCTAAATGGATTAACAAGACTGAAGTTGCTCGCGGGTCTTGCACCTTTTGACACAGAGGCCACGCTGTGGAGGCCGAGAGCAGAGCTGCTTCAGTTGAGTTGTTTTGACAACGGACTGAAATCCTTCAGCTGCACTTAAGAGTCCAGTGGACAAAGCTCAAGTGTTAAAAAGTTTTGACTTCGACCCCCTGCTGAGCATGATGAGCCCCCTGAGTCAGTCACACCTTTTGATGATGTGAGCTTCTGCCCTGCTCTACGGCCTCCTGTATTTATTTGCCTGGTAATGGTGAGGTTGCACTGTGATTTCAACTCAGCCGTGAGTGTGTCTGTACAGAATGTGTATGCAAGCCTGGCACCGCGCACATGTGCACATGTGCACTTGTGACTGTTTCTATTTTTTTTGGGGGGTTGCCGTGTGAGACAAGTGAAATGACAAGGTGTGAGGTTGCCTCCCCACCTCCAGTTAAATGACTTCTGAGATCTTTTTTAAAAGGGAGCGGTGGTGTGGGCCTCCGTCAGACAGCTGCAGGCTTGCTGTGGGCTTGTGCTTGCTGATTGATGGGACCCCTTTTTTTTTTTTCTTTTCTTTTTTTTTTAAGCGTTGCTCGTGTCAGTTGTCCACTTTTATTAGGCCCCGGTACCTGGTGATTGTCATACCTCAGCGTGAGAAAAAGGTGGGCAGGTGAGTGCAAGTGGGAGCAGACGTCAGCGAGAGGTCACGACTGACTGGGGGCCCCATTTAAAACGAAATGTAATGACCTCGGTGGGGTCCGTTGACATGTAAAAGACCTGGAGATGTGTGGGTCGTAGACGCAGGGGGGGGCGGGGGTTCTTCAAAGCAGCAATACACGGCCGGGCCTCCTGCCCAGAATCTCCTCACAGATTCTCTGATTAGCTCCTCTGTCACGGACCACAGGCTCCCACTGCGTCATGACTCCATTATCGGATGCTCTAAATAGACGTGGGGCTGTCTGGTCTGCTCCTACTGTTGTAGAGCAGGGCAGGAGTTAATGTGGTGGTCTCACCTCAGGCTGGGGAGATAATTGACTACCGGGCCCGGGGTAATGGCGCATTAGGCAGCAAGGCAATGAAATGCACTGATCATTACAGCTACCCCACCGCACACACACCCTAAATCTAGAAGAATGAGTCACACTTGGAAATTGCGCAGCCAATTGCACACCTTGGCCAACTGCTCTGTCTGACTGAGATGGAGTTTGGCAAAGGAGGAAGAGAAAAAAAAAAAAAAAAACCCAATCTTTAGCCATGGAAATCCAGTACAGGCTTATGTTTCGGCTGCAGTTGGTTCCTGTTTGTTTGTCGAGGCCCGAGCATGGCCGAAGGTTGACGTTCAACGTAAAGCCACGCCCCGCGGCGTAAGGAGCTCCCCTCTCCCCTCGGAGGACACGCAGGGATGTGCTCTCTTGTCCAGTGGCAGCACTGAAACGTATCCCCCGTCTGCCTCTGACTCTGGGTGATGGTGTTTTCATAATGATTTAATTGAAGGGACACCTGCAGTGCTGCTCCCTCCTGCTCGTCCTTTGCTGTTTTTAGATGTTGTAGCAGTTGCTGACACGTCTGCCATGCTTCTACACAGCAGCCGCAGCTTGTATAGGATAGATGTGCTGCAAATGCACACACACACACACGTTATGGGATGTATTGGCAGCATTGCTATGGTGTTTTTATTTGAACACCATTTGTAGATTTCTATGAGATATTTGCTCTTTTCCTTATCCTCATGTTTCACATTTCCCTCTCAAGAACGTGCAGGTCACCCTCAGGATGAATTGTAACGACTTTGATGATCACTTTGACTTTTCGTCTGGCGCCATCATCAGGGTGACCTTTTCTTTGGTTTCTGACCAAATACCTGCAACGCTAATGTCATTCCCCTCAGCCACAACTGTACTCTGTCATTAGTGCTGATCGGCAAAATGTTAAGGTGGTGACCATGGGCATGTTAGCACGCTGTTGTTAGCATTTAGCCCTAAATACAGCCTCACAGGGCGGCGAGGGCTCCTAGTGTTGTACTTTCACAGTAAATAATGGAGTAGCTATGTTTTACATCTTTGTAGCGCAAACATTATAGTAACTACGATGGAAGGTGAGGGAGATTTTTAAAAAAAAAAAAAAAAAAAAAAAAAAAAATCTGCATCTGACTCAAATGTGTACCATAGTTATATGTATAATTTTGATACGTTTACTGTAAAATATGTTTGACTTATTTTTAGAAAGATTTACGTCAAATCTATAAATGTGGGTGAAGTGGGGGCAATCGGACCGACCCATTATTATAACCCTGGTCGCCTGCCCAAGGTTAAGGAAGTTGTCCATCTCTTTGGTATTCTTTCTGAGGGGACGCCTCGTCCGTTGCAAAGTTTAATTGGGAAGAAAAAGTGTGTGCCCGTACGTGCGCGCATGAGTAGTCCTGGACGTGTTTGTGGATTATCATTTGCGGCACTTCCTGCGAAACCCCGCGGACACGGTTCAGAAATTAGAGTGCTACGTACTCCCGTACTAGAGGCCATGGAAGTGGACTAATCATGCGGGCATCCTGTTTCGGAGCTCTCTCAAACACACATGCACACGCACATACGCACGGATCTAAAATGGCACTTATGCAACAGTTGAGGAAAAACCAGACGATTAGTGGCGTTACATGACTTTGGACGGCCTGTTTACCAACGCCATCTAAAGACCTCTGTCTCCTCTCGCTGAGCATTTTATTTATTTATTTTTTCTTCTGGCTTTGCGAACTCCTTGAAGCGCGGTGTCAGGTGGACGAGGTTATCACGGCCTCTCTGATGCTGCGTTTAAGTGCGTTTGGCAGAGAGACCTAATGAGCGGATGTTCTCTTCTCTCCCCCCCCCCCCCCTCTCTGTCCCACTCGGTGTGTGTGTGTGTGTGTGTGTGTGTGTGTGTGTGTGTGTGTGTGTGTGTGTGTGTGTGTGTGTGTGTCCCTCCCTCTTGCCTTTCACCTTCCTTCTCTGACGTGCAGCTGGCCGGTCGCGGGACCAAGGAGAGCAAATGCTCCATGAAGGCGGTAGAGGAGATGCTGGAGTCCATGCAGATCACCATGTCCTAGATGCCCTCGACTATCGCCGTCCCTCCCCACCCCCCCACCCTCCTGTTCACACACAGCCACTCGGAGAGACATGGCAGCTCAATAGCCTTGCAATGTGACCAGAACCGAATCTCTTAACTGATTTTTTTTATTTTTCCCCTTGTTTTTCCTTTTCAAGTTTGTAATTGATTGAACTAGACACGGACAATGGAAGACATTTGTTTTACTCAAGTGCAAAGCTTTCCCCACCCATCTGGAACCCACAACAGCAAATTCTAAGTACTCCAATTTATTTTAGTTCTTCTTAGTATTAACCCAGCTGTGATTTTTTTTTTATTTTTTTCCAATGTAACTGGATTATTTTGTCCATCCCCGTCCCATGCTGTCTTTTTTAGGGCTATCTCTAACCCACATCACTAATTAGCACATCCACATCGAGGCGATAGCTGTGTGACCAGGAAAGATAAGCTGTACAGTAAGAGCTATTTATAACGACAATGTGGAGACCCCACCTGTCTGCACTGAGGTCCTTTACTGTTTCCGTGCTATCTGTAAATGAAACATCTTTATCTAATATTTTTGTTTTGTTTAATCTATCAAAATGTCTTAATAAAAGTAGAACTGATTACCAATAATAATTGTAGCAGCCTTGTTTTGTTTTTGGTCACGTTGCACCCAGCAGTGACACTTATTGTCCCATCTCAACCTGCTATAATTATCCTGGAGAAGGATGAGAGACATTTGTCGTTGGGGGGGTGGGGGGGGTGCTCTTTCCCAGTGATTCCAGCTGCAAAATCCTGCCTTTCAATTACCTTGGACAGCAGCTGAAGCAGCTGAAGCAACTTCAGCGGGCCGAAGAACACCTCTGTCATTTCAGTTTAGGGAGCCTCCGAGAACGCTGCCAGTAATTTACGCGCCACGAGTTGGAAAGACAGGAAAAAAATCTGAACTCTCATGGCAGGCGGCGAGGAAAGACATGTTAGTGCTGTGGGACGGCAGCGCCGGTGTGCTCTGCTGTTCACTCGACTCGCTCGGCGTACGTCTGGAGTCTGAGTGGATTCTAACGATCATCCCAAGTGGTCCCATCCATTTCTTTTGTTAAGTCGTGGCAATTGTCTCATAATTTCACTCTTGGCCTGGTGGAAAACTTAAGTGTTGAGTTTATGCTCTTTTTTTTTTTTTTTTTTTTTTTTTTTGGACGGCGTTTAAATTGAGAGGTCACCAGCTCAAAGCCCGGAGTGCGGAAAGCTCAAGTTTTTAATGCTCTCTGGCCTTGGTCAGTGGATGACTGCGTCTGCATTTGATTTGCCTCACCAATCTGGCGGAACCAATGAAGGCCGGGGGACGTTTGAGCATAAACTGATTTGAGTTATTTTTACAGGAAAAAGGGGCTGAGGCTAACCGGAGCTCCGTTTGAAGAGTTACAGGGTGAAAGCTGTTTTGATTTGAAGCATTTTTTTTGGGTCTACAAATAATGCCGTATAGGTAATTTATGAACTTGTAGAAGGTTTTTTTTTTGGGAGGGGAGGTAGATAAAAGGTTGTCAATCAGTTTGACGGGTCATCATGAGACATTGGTATGCAGTGCCAACCATACTGAGGCAATAGTGCCATCTGTAGTCGGGATGAAGAACTCAGGTCTGGATGAAGAACTCAGGTCAAACTTTTGACTGCAATGGGTGGTGGTGCGCACCTGGAAGTAGCCGGTCACCGTCATGCATTAAACATCAGACAGACTTCACCGGTGTGTTCTGTTATTTCTAGCCTGTCTGCAACTCTGATTTGCAGAGCAAAGAAAAAAAAAAGAATCTGATAAATCTTTTCCTCGCACCCAGATGTGCAATCCAAACATACCCTTATAGACGTCTACCTGGACAGCCGAGCCCCACCGAAAGACGGAGGAGAGGCGAGGAGAGAACCCTCTAACCCCGCTAAACTGCCGGGCTCAGTTTGGTGTGTGTGGAGGGGATTCGCCGTGAGTGCTGCCCGTAATCCCGGAATCCCTCTGAGATTAGGCCCCGGAGAGGGGTTTGCTTGTCCTCGGCTGCTCCACGGCAGCCAGGTTAGCGGAGTAGGATGAGCTCCAGGATGATGAGCTTACACCGGGGATAGAGCAGAACCTGATCGGCCTGTTCATCTAAAGTATAGGGGGGGAGGGGGGGAGGGGGGACGGTGATTTACAAGTGTCCACAGACAAATTATAGTACAGTGGCCGTGGTGTTAATTGAAGCATAGGAGGGTCTTTGTAAGATCAAAGTGGAGGTAGAAGAGGTGGGGGGGTGTCGTAACGGGTAAACTGTTAGAAAGTGGATGGAGGGGGCAAATCTGCTCCATGACGCGCAGGACCGGAGCAAGGGGAAGTTTCCCAAGGTGAGGGAGGGAGGGAAGGAAGGAGTGAGTGGAAAGGCCGAGCAGGCCTCATCCATCTCTGTCTGCTTCAGGGGGAGCGGCTGGGCGCGCGAGAGATGGATGAGGCTCGCGGCGCTAAATCCTGCCCTGCCCGGGGCCTGGTGATGAAATAGTGTTTTGGCTACGAGCAGGGGCGGACCGACCCACACTCCCTTTCTTTTATTTCTTCTTTTTTCCCCCCTCTCTCTGGGAATGGAGAGATGCAGGCCGGATCAGTGAAATGACACCTGACATCAGTAGAGGAGATAACTACCGCAGTCGCCGCACAACTTGACAAATTCGCAATAGTCGGCAACTCTTGACACACTTCCCAGCGTTTGATCTGATGCTATTAGCTTTGAATATTAACGCGCATACATCATAATGAATGCACATGTCTTCATTCTGGTGTATTTGCGTAGATTTGCTTGACTTATCATGTCAAATTAACTCTGTTTGATGAATGCATACTTGTCCAAATAATTTTTCCACAAAATTTATTTCATCATGTAAAGTAGTTTTTTTTTTTTTTTTTTTGGGGGGGGGGGGGGTTCATGGATAAAGTGCTGAGAGTTGACCACATTTCATTCATCCATAAAGAGAGAGCATTTCAACTGCTTCACTACATATTAATAAGGAGGTGGGATGTTTGTGTGTGAAGGGGAGACTCGTATATCCTAACGCAATGCAATCATTGCATATGAAGCAGTAAGGTCATCTGGCAAAGGGATGTTTTTTTTGGGGGGGCGGGGGGGGTTGTGGTCATTGCACAATATCTCCTTCTTAATTCTGTATTATTTTTCCCCTATACACCATCGCACCAGCAATGCAAACTTAATTTTTTTTTTCTATCCAAGGGCATCGACGCTGGGAAAATGATTTCCTCTCAAGGCAAGAGACCATCCCTGAGATGTGTGTGTGTGTGTGTGTGTGTGTTTTTGAGGGAGAGTGTGGTTACGAAAGTGTGATTATGAATGTGCAGACAATGTGCAGGCATGCCTCTGTGTCAGCTCGAGTTTGTGCGTGCATGTGGGTGAGACTGTGTGGTAATTTCAACAGTATGAAGAGCTTTTGCCCGTGGAATTAAAACTATTGGCTTCAGGCGATGCTTGTACTCCCAAACCTCTTGACCGGGAGGCTCCAGACTGCTGCGATCTTCTTCCAGAGGATATTCTGTGGCCTCCATGGGCCGTTCTGGTTGTTGCGCCGGCTCTCTCCGCTCCGGGCTCTCTGGCAGCGGCCTCAGCCGTGCACGTCGAGGCTGCATCCTGTCTGCAGACTCTGTCACAGCATCAGGGCATGTGTCAAATCAGAGAGAGGGCAAGTCGCTGGCTCCAATAGACGGTTGTTCTTTCCAGCCCAGGCTTCCCAAACCGCAAATCCCCTCTCGGGGCGTCTTCTCAGCCAGAATGCACAGGCTTACCCCACACAAGGCCTGGGGCCTTAATTACAAAAAGGAGGGAAAACCAGAATTGGCTACTGATTGAGCTTCCTGGGTGAATGTTAATGGAAACCGCAGAGGGGTATTTTATACCCTGTATGGGATGCAACAGAGCCTGGGAGTACGTGAGGGGGGAGGGTGAGGTGTACAGACAAAGCTTTACATGGGTTAATGAATGCATACAAGCTGTAACGTGTTCTTTTTATTCCATAGGCATTGTCAGACATCTCATCTGTGTACACTGACATGATACCATCCAGGAATGGTAAACACTATTTTTGCATCAGTGCTGGAGTCAAAAGGAGTTCCAAGGCACGGTGCCAGACCTCATTCCAACGGGGAACAATGGGACACATATTCCCCCACGTTCTAGCTTCGATGCCGTGTGAACACTTCCTCCTCTCGATTTAAATGACACACATACCATACTGTCAGTGGGAGAACATGACTCGGTGCATTCGCTCAGGGAGGCTGCTGTCCTTAGTGGCCTGCAGGTTTGAGGGGGTTTTACTGTACGATTTTCATTTCATGCTCATTCATATGTCTGCTTCACTATTTCTGAAGCTTCCTTTTCACCCCACTAGATAAATATGATGGCTGTAGTAGCCTAACTAGTTACTTTTTAGATGGTATGAAGCTACGGCCAGCAACTAGTTAGCTTAATAACGTAAAGGCTGGGAATAAGGACAAACCGCTAGCCTGGTTCTGTCCAGTAACACTGAAACACTACACTTCGGTTTTTGTGCAGAGTTAACACACAAGATGGATCTTGTTAATTAGTGGGATTTAGGCATGCTGATAGATGGACTTTGTTAGCTTTGGACAGAGCCAGGCTGGCTGTTTCCCCTCTTCCAGTCTTTGTGGTGAGCTAGGCTAACCCGCTGCTAGCTGCTGTTCCATATTTAGCGTACCTGAAGGAGTGGTATCAATGTTCTCAGCCAACTCTCAGCAAGAAAACGAATAAGCGTATATCTCTAAATGTTGAACTATTCCATCCTATTCATATTTTCATTGTGTCAGGCTTCTTACTTAAGTAATTATCCAAATAATTATCCAAATATTTCTCCCACCACTGCATGCTGTTGGCTCCTGACTCAGCATTGCTCTACCTGTTACAGTATGGGGCGCTATAGGCCAAGACCTCAGCTTAATTCCAAAGCATTGTGCTCTTAACTCCAACAGCACATTTTCCTTTTTTTTCTTTTTTTTTTTAAATCCCCGGCAATATTGTTATTAATTACATCCATATGCGCTCATAAGAGCTGCGGCCATTTTGGTTGCTTCCTGTATCCTCATGGTAGCGGTTTGTCTCCTCCACCGTCTCTGAGGTGGTTGGTCACTGTTAATTTCACCAACTATGATAACTGGCAAACATGAAAGGATTTAGAAACAACAACAAAAAACAACACAAGGATCCCCAGTGAAAAGCCTCTCTCAGCCTGGTGTTGTTTGAGATGTGTAAATTATGGCATCAGTGAGTGGTTTCCAGCCTACATCTGCAGGACATACTGCCATGCAATGTGGTCTGCTGACTCGCTTTGACTGCATTCGTTTCCCCACTGTTCACTTGCCGTCTCATTTCGCAGCGTAGTAGGGTTACCGTATTACATCCTTTCTCACATGCATCCAGTCAAGATCCATCACTCTCTTCCCCTGTATGATCTCTTGGCTAATAGACACGAAAAGTAGATGCCCTCTCACCGAAGATAAGGGGAGGGGGAGGGGGGGGTTTAAGTAGCCTTTCGCCATAGATTACGATGAACTCTACCGTGTTATTGCCACGTACGATTTTGTGTGTGGTCACGTACACCATTGGATACTCGTGTCACACACACACATATGCACACATATGCACACATATGCACACTCTCAGTGTAAACTTGGCAGGCTCGTGATGCTACCATCTGCTTGTGGGGAGAGGGATATGGCAGGCTGACGACCACAAACAGCCAAGGTAATAGTGATGGGTTCCACTCAGTCTCTATCTCCCAGACAGCGTAGACTCCTCATTCCACAGTGCTTGGACCTCGTACAGTATGGGCCCGCGGCACAGCGACAAAGTGCTTCTCCAGTTCGCTGGCAGCCACTGTAACATTTCTCAGACATCTACGTAGTTTTGTGTAAACCAAACAGAATTTCTTATTCAGACAGTTCCTACCCATGTAAATCTCGGAGCCAGTTTCCGCCACTACTTCCAGGTAGGGATTTCTTAATAAATGCTAATTGGGGAGGGGGGAGTAAGGAACAGAAACACGCAGAGAGAGAGAGAGAGCTTGAAACTGTGATGTATAGCCAAAAAGACTAAAAGAAAAACAAAATAAAATAAGTTTATGAGTTGGGTCCTCAACCAAATGAATTGTTGGAATCAATGCCAGAGTATAAAAAGCATAGGCTACAAATCCATTACCTATGTGGCTTCATTTTAATGGAAAGTCTGTTCATCTGGACTGTGGACAGCAAAAGCTCTCGATTATGCATTTCTCTATTTCAGGAACACTAAAATGTCCAGATATTCATGGAGCCACTAATGATACTTGTTAAAACCTGGTTTTGAGTGATCACATTAAAGTCGCAGGCGTCGGTCCAACATCGCGTTTCTTCAATCTACGAGTAGGTGTAAATTTTCACATATAAGTCGTTCCATTTCCGATGTTGAATGACGCAGTTGATCATCTAAATTGCGGTTGGCCCCCGTGACCTCCTCGCCCCCCACCGCCGCCCCACTATTAGTGTTGGCTAAAGTTTCTGGGTTTTTCTTCCTTCTCCCAGAGAGCCAAACCATAGAGTCTAATTTCACCACATACTCCTCTTGGGTCAAAGTGTGAATCTTTCACACGAAAACACATTATGTTGAGGTGTTGCATGGAGAATCCCCACAGTCAGTCTTGGTGCAGCTATCCGTAAACACATTCGACATCGCAGATTGCATTGCAAGAAAGCATTACGCATTACAATCAATACTGGCAGTGATCCGCTTTGTCCATTCTTAATTATTCATCAGAAGCAGCACAGAGAGGGAATAAATATGAGCGCCATGGAGGCAGACAACAAACACACTTTACATGGTGGCTCACGATGGGGGATGCTGACACAGGTCACTTGGCCGTTTAAAAGACTATAATCAATATCTTAATGGTAACAATGTGTCAAATAACAAGGTGAAAACAATGTGACCACACTCGTCAATGATGAATCTACGGAGAGCTATCACCTGTATCGGACACTTTTCTCTGCTTTAAGGACTACGGAGTGAGTTTCAGCTCATTGTTTAGCTATCAGGCCTGCAACTTTACCGTTACGGCTCACTCTCACCGCTCTCATAACCCCGAGCAGCGGTTTTCCCTGAAATAAATACTAATAATAAAGAAAGAGAGGAGTTCAAACCATGCTTAGTTTCTCACCTGTGCTCACCTGATCGACCGCTGCTTGAAGGAGGTGCGAGTACGGATTGTCGGTGCCATTCCTCAATTTTGATACGTTTTTGCTGACAATATGTTGGACTTTGACTTGTAATGGAATATTTTTACATTGTTGTATTGGTACTTCTATTGAAGTAATGGATCTGAGTACTTCTTCCACTACTGAACGACAGTAAACAGATTTGAGGCCGTCCTCTCAAGTAATATCATCACGCAGGCTTTAGGTAGAATTACTTTAATAACACCAGTCTGGTTATTGTAGCGGTGTATCAGCACATCCAAAGGAGCACCAACGGCGAACAGAAAGAGAAGATCAGGTTCTCTTTTAAGCTATCAAATTCTGCAAGTCCAATAAAGTTTACCTTCTCATTGGCGACCGAGACACTTAAGTCCAGCTCAATAATCTCAATTGCCTCTGCCTGCTCACATTAACGCCACTGTATCATACAGCAACGCAACACTTGTAAAGATCTGTATAAGTAATGCATATCACATGCTGAACGAAGCATACTCGTCAGAAGGGTAAGGTTACCTTCACAGTGACTGTTTGTCAATAATTGCGCTGTTTATACCTCTGGAAAGTTTCTGCAAAATTTTTCTCCCCCTTCGGAAAATAATCACTGATGCAAATTTGTTTTGTTGTGGAGGCTATGATTCAGTCCAAGATCGAGACCGGTCCGGTTTCCTCGCAGCCCAAATTGGGCTATTTTTCCTCCTAGAGGTCTCAGCGATGGGATTAAAAAACCAAAACTATTAAATTCCTCGACTGAGAGCATTTCTGTTTTGCCCTCGTGCGTCAACACTCTTATGGTTCTTATTTTCTTATGATACATTGTTGGAGTGTTATCAAGCCCCTCGAAGGAGTAGTCTGCGAGTCCACCTGAATGCTTGGTGGGCATGTTTGAACCAGAAAAAAAGTTTTTTCCTCCTCTGAATTATAATCAGTACAGATGGTAGCATAGGCTTGGCTTGTGGTTTATGTTCATTTGAAAAGCTGAGTTTGACATGTTGCCAGAGCTTTTGTAAGAGAGGGAATCGGTTGAGCTTCATTGGTGCAGGGGGGAAAGAGTGAGAGCAGGGTTGACTTAAGCTTTCTTAACTGTATAGTCAAAGGGGTTTTTAATCTCCAGGACTAGTCCCTGGAGATTAATGAGACAGACTACATCCTACAGACACAAAGACCATCATTATTCAAACTGACAGATCAAGGGATGGCACTTTAGGTACATTTCATTTGAATAAATAACTCTCCTTGGTGACGCACACCATCTCATTACTTATCCCCACTGCTACTGCTGATGTCATTGCCAACCCCCCCTGCAGTCCAATTCAGAGCTATAAGCGGTTACATATTACCAAGTCTTCCTCTGGGGTTGGATTGACCGTTTCTTGTCAGTTAACGGTGAAATAAAGAAAGCAAATGGTCCATCATCAAGAGGCAGAGAAGCAGTGATTTGTTCGTGGCCGCCCAGGCCAGCCTGCATCAAATCATCCAGAACACATGCCCTGATCCAGCTCGCTGGCATCTCAGCCCACCCTCCTGCCTCCTTGCTGGCCATCTCTGGATTCTGGGAATCAGGGATGCTGTCACTCATCATCAGCCAGTCAAGTGGTAAGCCAGAGCTTTATATGGATGCCGAAGTGGAGAGGGCAAGAATGACAACATGCCAAGCTGCTGGTCGTGTTATTTTTAGTGCAAGCAAAAAGTGCAGAGTAGTGGTAGCAGTTGCAGTGTTGAGTAATATACGGTATATACCACTACTCACAATAATGATCTTCTTGTCGTCATTGTATCGTTATTTGCATTATTCTCGGCCATTTCTTGTAAATTGGAACGCTTTGCATCAACCACATGTACCTATAAGTTCTTCAGATGAATCTGTACTGCATTCCTTTGGATGGTGAGGTATTAAACGTAAAAGTAGTAAACGTGGTTAAATATCTCTATATTCTACAGTTCTGCTAAGAAGCTCGTGTTCTGGGTAACATCACGAATAAAGTCTGTTCGAGACAGAGCCAGTGTGCTGGAAGTGACGCATTTCACACCATATTTTAATTTTCACACATTGAAATCAAGCATAAGCCCAGCAGTGTTGCTCGCAGGCACCTTTTCCAAGTTCTGCAGTTGGTGATTCAAAGAGAAAGCACATTTCCTCACAAGCGACGCCTTCATTCTGGGCAATCTTGGCCCACTGCTGACTGACATGATGCAGAAATGTGTTATGTAAACTGTGTTTATTAGCTTAATAAATAACACTACAATGGATGGATTTGAAGATTTCAAAAAAACTTCACTTATGTAAGAAGACATTTTCATTCATTCATTCCCCACTGCACGTAACATGTTGATCACAGGTCAAAGTCATAGTATGCTTTTTGAATGTTAACTATTTAATTTGAATGTTTTTGCATGTTAAACAATGGACTGTGGAGGGTTGATGGATGTGCAAATACCAAACAAACATTCAGCGCATCCTTTGAATGAATTGATTAAGTCTTTATTTAACAGCTTAACAGCTAAGCGGCACACGATAATGTTGCTTTTGTTAAGCAATCCATCCCTCTCAACGCTACATTGGTGAATGCCAATCCACATTTTTGGGGGGGCTTTGAATATGAATGCATGTAAACTTTTCAAATGGACAATGTGCTGAAAGTAGCTCAGACCCTTGTTGATCTCTGCCTGAGTTCATCAAAATGTGTGGGTATTTTATTCGACAGGGTTGGAATAATAAAATATGTATTTACTCTTTGCAAAGATGATATACTATTGGGGATTTATGTTTTCTGGAACCGTGTGTATGTTTGAAACTATTATGCGCCAGTATAGGCATGTTTGGTCTGAGATTCACTTCCTGACCACACAGAGGAATCAATTCAACGGCTGTCATGGCCCTTCAATAAATCTCAAGGCTCAATACAGGAAGTGTCAAAGTGCTGTCTGAGGCTCCGATGTGATTTTACTGCTGCTCTGTTGACATGCTCTCCACTAACACTTTGAGTCAGCACCAGTCCAACCCAGAAGATATTGTATTCATAGCTTCTCAGAAAAACATTTGATATTTCTGAGACGCAACACATGGAGTCATGATTTTTGACCATATGAGCTCGGTGTTCTGTCTGTATTTTTTATTCTTCTCAATACATGACCCAGCCCCATTAACCTCATCCACACCCTTGGATACAGACACTTTCTTTCAATGTTTTTTTTAATTTTTTTTTTTTTTATACAAAGGCTTGGCAGTCATGTCACTCATGCACAGAACACAGTGTGATCACGGTGGTCCTACAGACAGACTATCCTCTCACTAATAACTGTAAAAACATACAAGCTGGATAAGCATAGACACAGTTGTGGTCTGAGTGTAAGTCCATTTTGTAAGAATAACCAAAACCTGAACCTAAGGCTGTGTGCCATTGGCTGGTATTGGTAGTGATGTCCCATTGTAGAAGGGATGTCAGTTGACATTAAAGACCAGCCAATAGCAGACGGACTGTTCAGTCAACCAGACTATGCCTTGCTATTTAACAGGCAGATGAAGAGAAAACAAAGTTGATGTGATGAAATCATGTCATGTACTGTTCTAGAAGACTAACGCTTGATTTATGCTTGCCGCATCGGCGAGGGTGAAATCACATCATCGGACACGTCTCTAGCGGCAGGTTTCCATGCGGCAGGTTTTCGCCTGTCTGCGTGCATCCAACATTTTCTAACTACGCCCGATGGGCGGAGAAAATGGATAATTTAGAGCAGCTTTGACAATAAAATCTTGAGTATAAAAGATCCAAAGACTCACAGAGTACAGCAGTGCTTTGAGCTAAATGGTAACCTCTGCACAGTGCACCAAAATCATTAGGACACATTGTCTGGGAACCATGAATGTTTGGACAACATTTTGTACAAGTCTCTGTCATTATCTTAGGGTTTGTCTGTAGTTTGTTACCTTTTTTATTTTGTAAGCTACTCTCCTTGTGTGTCCTGCTTGGTTTCACTTCCCGTCTTTGTGTGCTTTCCCGCCTTTTTGATTGTCTGCCTTGCCCTGATTAGTTTCACCTGTCCCTCGTTAGCACCCTTGCATTGTGTAGTATCCGTGCCTCCCTTTTGTCTGTGGCAGTTCATCTTACTGGTTTCAGTGAGCAGTCCAGCCTTTAGTTCCTTTTGTTTTTCCTTCTTATTTACAAGTGTTTTTCGGACCAACTGTCAGTTACCTATGCTCAGATCTTCCCTTGCATTTTTGGATTCCTTTTCCTGTTTTTGGACTACTACATGTGTACCGAACCTCATCTAGTGAAGACTTTTTGTTCACTTCATCTCAATGTGTCAAGTCTTGCATTTGAGTCCTTTGTGGACCAGCTTCCCAGTCTCTACAAAATATCATGGCAATCCATTCAGTTCTTGAGATATTTCAATCGGGACCAAAGTGGTGAATCAACTGACAGGCCGACCTTGACATCCTTAGAACCACGGCGCTAGCATGCCCACAAATAGAAACTTTTAGCAAGTGCTATCCACTGTTTTCTTCCACTTCTTGCTGAAAGCCAATGGGGGACTCTTGAGAGACACCTTGCTCATTGTCATGTGTATTGTAGTGGTCCCCCAAGAGTTCTCTAGAAATAGGGACCAACCTTTACAAATAGGGACACCCTACAATCCGAAAGTCCTCTACAACAATTAGGTAGCTGTTGAATAAATAGAAGAGAGAGATGTTAGAACAATTTGACCTGTTCCACTTGTGTGGAATCTGTGTGACTGTGCGCTGGGTCTTCATGTCAAATTTGACTCTTGAAGAGTACTTGAGTCAACTGCGAAAGACTACACTACTAAATAGAGCCATTAGTGTTGGGTAGACGAGTCTAGCCTCTAGCGGCAGGGGTCCTGTGGTAGGAAGTCGTGGTCTATAGAAGGCAGGCAAGAGGCTTGGGAAGTGTGAAGTCCAATACACATGGTCTGCCGGCTGGCCCGGAGTACGAAAGAGATGTCTGGGAAAATGTGGATATATTGGCTTCATAACATTCAGAGACCACAGAAGACACTGAATCTCACTGTCCATCTTCCTCCAACAGTCTCCTGACAAGCACAACCAGGAAATCTCTTTTGTATATTATGCAAATGTTATTTCAGCCACTCCTTTGTGCTTTCTCTCTGACTGTTTTGCATGGAGGAAAGACATTTTACACCGACGGCACCGTATCATCCAGCAGGATATGTGAGTATTAGTGTGTCATTCATTGAACAGACTTAAACAATTTGAACCAAGTACAGTCATGGCACAGATGAATGCACCTTCATTTCCTGTTGATTTGAATGTTAGATCCCACTGTCGCTAATACTGAAAATTACTTGGCTGCTATTGAATATCAGAAGAAAAATGTGTTTCATCATTGTTTGCAGTCTTGAATTTTGAGAACTTATGACCATTGACGTTGGCTGAACATTGGGGGGAAAAAGAGGCAAACATGTGGGATCCAAGCTATTTCCAGTTGTAAATGCCAGTGGGTTTTTTTTCTGATCTTGAATGAATTAATGAGGTGAAAAAGAAAACATACAGAAGAGAATAGCCAAAGGCTTGGCATTATGAGACTAAAAGTTACAGTAGCTTTATGTAGCAGAGAATAACCATTTTGAATAAAGTCAATCAATGAAAGGAATGCCGTTTTAGACATTTGCTCCACTTTAAGTTTAGTTTACTCATGAAGAATAAACTCTCTGAAGGTAGAATTATGTACATCTGTGATATTTGGCATCCCTAACCTTGTTATACTACACACAGAGAAAGGCTTTTTTTAAATTGTGTAGTTTCTCTAAGAGGTCTTTCCCCTCTTATGTCGCTTCTTTAACGTTCTGACTGTGTCCAGAACTCTCTGACTTTTAGGACTATCTGGCATTATAATCTTTTAGTGGTCTTTATTAGTTTATCGTATCCTTTGCTTTTATCCATTTTGATTTCTGTCCCCTCCACCCCTTTGTCTAATGTTATTAATTTGATTGAGTGTGTTTCCTGTTTCATTTTGTAGGTTCACTCATGTGTCTTGTTCTGTTTTACTTGCTGCCTTTGTGTTTCCTGCCTCCTTGATTCTCCACACCTGCCCTCAATCAGCCTACTCACCTGCCCCTGATTTTGCCATTAGTCTACCCTGTTCATACTGTCTTGTTTTCCCTGTTCCCCTGCTGGATTGTTTTTATTCTACCCTGTGTGCTCATTGCGTTCCAGCAAATCACCAGTGGAAGTTCTCCCAGGTTTTTTAATTTTGCCTACTCCTACTCTGTATCTGTTCCTGGACTGATTACCTGTGTATGCCCACTTGCTTTTCGGTATCGACCTCGCCTTTTGGAATCTTACCTCGTGTCCGCAATTGACTCTCTGTTCAACCCAGAATCGTCACACCTATGTATGAGCTGTGGGTCTGCACAGAGTCTGTACTTGTTTTGGAAAGGCCCAGAAGTTATCACTTCAAACTTACCGCATGTTTTTGCGTCCAGGAGTTTTTTTTACCTGTGGTTGCATGTACTTCCAACTCTAATGAAATCCCACAAACCTAAGGGCAACATAAAAAGCCAACTGCTAATTTGTTTACTTTCAACAGCCCTGTTCCTTTGATGTGATCTCTGTGTTTGGGGAGCTTCTGGCACCTGCTGGGGGCTTTTCTTTGAGGTAAGGGTTAGCCAGACTATTCTCATCACCCCTGTGGGTTACTACAGCCACACTGGTGTGGACAGGGGAAAGAACTCAAGATGTGGTTCTGAATAATTTCTGGCGTGGGGAAATGGTGATATTTGTTGGAATAACGGCTGTGGCGAGCAGCGAGGTGGTGCCATGTATCAAACCCTGATTGATTATAATTACGTCAGTCTTCCTGATTGTTCTTTGTCATGTCATGATGAAAGTCCGGGGAGAGGGATCCTCCTCTGTTGCGCTCCCTAAGGTTTCTTCCCCTTTTTTTCCATGTTAAAGGGTTTTTTGGGGCGGGAGTTTTTCCTGTGCCGATGTGAGATCCCGGGACAGAGGATGTTGTATGTGTACAGATTGTAAAGCCTTCTGAGGCAAAATTGTGATTTTTGGGCTATACAAAATAAATTGAAGTGAAAGTCCAACCATTGACGGACACACACGCCCTTCTAAAATAATTCAGTCGCTGAGTGAATAAGGCAGCGATGAAGTGTATGCCTTCCTTAGACAAATCAAATCAGTGGCGTTAGTTCAGGAAGCAGTCTATAAAATGAAACACCCTGGGCCTTTGGGAGATGGCTGATTTCTCCTGGTTTCTGTTCCCCCCCACCCCCATTCCTGTTCTCCACCCTTGCTCTGCCCTCTGGCTGTCCCTCAGGGAGAAGAGCAACATCTGAAGAAGATCAGAGCGCAAAGATGCAAACCTTGTCTTGCAGGGGCCCAACTGATACAGCCACAGTGCAGTGTAGAGGGTCATCATATCTGTGGGGTCTTGGCAGGATGACTCATGCCGCGTTATATATTGGTCACAGCAGGGCTTCCGTTCTGAGTTAGCCACTCTTCTCAGAAGATCATCTTTCCAACCACCATAGGGCTAAATTCCACATGTGCGTGTTAACTTGTGTTACTTTCACCTAAAGCAGCAGCAGGTGTTATCTGCTACTTAAAAAGGAAGATGCCTTTCCCTCTCAACATGAGACGGATAAATGGTTTTGGGGCAAGAAGAACGAGTGGACCAGGATAGAATTTAGGAAATAATTAAGTTTGAGTTAGTACATATGCTTGCAAAGATGGAGGTGATTTTATACAGATGCAACCGTGGACTTTAATAACCCCGAGGATGCTTTTTGTTGTTATTCTGTGTACTTCCATATAAAGCCAAATCCTTTGTGTACACGTAATGATAACCATAAGTTAACATCCTCTTGGGTATACTTTATTTTCAACCTGACCTCAGAACATCCACTTTGAGCTGGCTTTTGATCAACTTCAAACTACCATTAGTTCATTGTTAGTATACAAGACATTAGTATAATTTCTGTCTTCTCTAGGGGAGGCACTTGCTTAAATCACATCAAATCAGATGATGCACCACTTACTGGATGTAATACACAGATGTGTTTTTCTCTGCTGGCTTCCCTGTCGGATGAGTCACCCTTCAATAACATCAATGAAATCTTCATTTTCATACTGGCATCTGTATAAGTTATGTATTTGCTTTTCCCTATGCAAAATGTCTTGTCCCTGCTGTTGCAGATGCCATGACCGCAGCACCAAGGTCATAAACTCGGCACATTTAAAAAGCATAGCAAACACATCACACACATTTTATTTGCATTTCAAGTCAAACTGAAATTAGGACTTATGATGATACTACAGCTTTTCCATTCTTAAAAAATGCTTTTGGACATGCAGTATTTGTGGAAAAAAGTATTTAAGCTTAAAGCCTCTAGAGCAGGGGTATCAAACTAATTTTCACCCTGGGCCACATCAGCATTATGGTTGCCCTCAAAGGGCCGGTTGTAACTGTAGGACTGTATAAATGTCCCTAACATATTGTTAAATGACTGTACTCTGCATTTGATTATTGTTTCTTCAAGTGTAAAAATATAGTACATGTATTTATATGAATGTAAAAATATGTAAGCAAATTTCTCTATAACATAAATCCTTTTAATTTAGGGTAAAGAAACCTAAGTTACTCTATCAAAGATCAAACTTTTAAAAAAAATAACAGACAAATATCAAACACATAATTAAATTAACTTTGTTCAAAAGCTTTTTTTTGTCACAGTAGAGAGGTACATAACTCTGGTACAACAAATAATTGTGAGCTGCTACAAACATGTGACAGATGTGGTCTGGGGCACACCTGCTCGCATACCTTTAGCATGAAGTGCTTCAAAAATGCCCCCTCTGAAAAACACTTGGAAGCTCGAGCGACTTCTTCCACCACAATGACACTAGCTTTCACAGCAGCATAATTTTTGGCTGTAGCTTTTGTGAATATATTCTGCTGCGATTGCAGTCTGCCTTTTTTAATTCTTGGAGAATTGTATGTTTTTCTTGGAGGCTAAATTTAGCATACTTGGCTTCGTGTTTGGTGTCAAAATGCCAATGTAAATTGTATTCCATCATCTCCGATACTGCCTCATAACACAGAAGACATACTGTTTTTTTTTTCTCCTTGAAGCACAAACATGTTTGCTTTTCCAGCTTTTATTAAATTGCCTTCCCTCTTCATACATTTTTCTCTTCTTGGACATTTGGGGTTATTTGTCGATCTTTTTCAACTCTGATCGCTTTAGTTAAACGCCGATATGGAAACCAAGGTATTGCCAGAACATCCTACACGTGTGAAAATGCAAACTGTTCATGAATTAAACTCTCAGTAAAACTCAGGACCGCTGAATGAATGAGAAAAAGCAGGTAAAGGTGTAATTTGTAAGAATTACCCACTTGTTTTAGCACGCTAATGTGTCGCCGAGCTTACAGTGCTAGCGAGTGTTAGCAAGATGGCCGGGTATTCTTTTATATGGTTGCTGATTTTGTGGTCTTACAATTTCAGATTTGATGCTATGATACCTTTATGTTTTCTGTGTTAATGATGAGGTGACATGTGAAGTTTTAAGTATTAAAATTGAGAGTTATCAGTACAACATAAAAGCCGACAGTGATTTATTACAAATTCATGATTAATGTCATGGTGATTTTGGTTACATATAAACCAGTTAGCTATGTGTAGAATTTAATATTAAGCACTGTTATGTGATAGTGAACCTTGCATAAGTTGTAGTGAAATTTACTGCGTCCTAGTTTTTTGTGTTTTGAGTTATTGTCATTGAAATGTGAACAACATATGTAGAATATGAGTAGACGCAGCTGTTGGAGCAGAATTCATGTGCAAAGAAAATGTTATATTACGCATGTATTTTAGTGTATTTTAGTGTATTTAAGTTGCCTTGCTCTGCTCATATGTGGCGGTTGCAGCCGATGAGGTCGTCCCAACCGACAGCGTCATTGCAAAAGCGTAGCACCCAATCTCCGGTTCCTCCTTAGGTAAACACTGTTAGCTCTTTGAACAGTTCTTTTGTACTGTTAGAGCTGCTAGCGTCGTTGGCGTTGCCATGTTGAAAGCTGTTGAGGCAATCGAAATGCTCCCAAGCTCATATTATTCACCTTAATTTCAATATTGACTTAGGAGCTGAAACGATTAGCTGAAATTAATCAACAGGGGAAAGTTGCATCACTATTCAACTTAAGCAATTATAAATAAGTAAATTACTTAGATCACTGTACAACTGAAGTGGGTGAGGGGAATTCCAAGCTATGATTTGTGTAAAGTTTTATTGACGTGAAAATAATCCTTGTCGTACATATATCCACACTACACTGTAGCACACTGTATCCTCTCTAAGTGATTATCATTTACCACTCATGCATTTTTACTGTCTTTTTTTTTATATTGCCTGCATAAGACCAGAAGTACTATAGTTTAATTATCTGGCAAGTGCTGGAGACTCCCTTGAAACTGATGTTCTATACATTTTGTCATTCCTGTAGCTTCGACTTTTACGTCTTGCCCTCAACACTTTAGGATTTATGGAGGAGTCATTTTAACATCCACGAGAGGTTTATGAACCCCAGTAAAATGTTATTTTGTTCAGTCTTCCAAATGGTCAGACCACAAACCATCCAATCGTGGCATTAACAGTCACTATTGACCTGTTTTTCTGCTGCGGCCTGCTCCAATGGCATCCAGTCAAGACACTGAAGACAGGCCTCCCGCCCAAACTTTCGTTTGGATGGAGGGAGGAAACTGAGCCAAGCACTGCTTATTCTACAATAGTCCAGAAATTTGGGATGTCTTCCATCTTTTATTGGTTCAGGCCCTTTGGACCTTTGCCTTGATCACAGCATCAAACCTGAAAGTTTCTGGGATGTTTTCGTGTGAACCAAAGATCTCACAAGGTCAGATACGGTCGAGCATTCCATGTGGTCTGTGCCATGTGTGTTAAGATAAAATCTCTGATCGACACGCTGCGTTAAAGGAATGTTTACTCTTGACTGAAGTGAATATATCGATGGGCAATCTTGGCCAACCTGCTGAGTTTTATGATTTTAACGTTGACCAGAAGATTGAAGTCTATAAAGTTCTCAGAATATCATATTTCAAGAAGTAATAACTTCTACATTGTCCATCATTATTTAATCTAAATGGAATTCTCTATCAGATTGTACAATAAAAATTATATATTGAACTTGTCAATTTGAAGTCCTGTGTGAGATTCATAGTTATTGATATTATCTTTTCCCATTATTATCGTCTTACTGCTGCACTTTGGTTTGAAACCATAGAGAATCCTGTCTTTGCGCGGTTCTGGCGCTTACTTATGATTGAAAATGACATGAATGGAGACAAACTATCACAGTGTCTTCTTTCGCATCAGTTACATTCACAAGGGGCAGCCTTTATTGTAGATACACTTCCATGTGGTTATTTACAAGGACACACTTGGCGATATTCCTCCTCCTCAGATGATTGACAAGAGAGGCTTCTGTTCTACCTAAGTCAGAGTGAACAAATGTTACATCGCAAATTCAGCTTTACTTATTTTTATCTTGGGAAAATCCCAGTCTATTTTTGTCCATCAACAGCATATGCACTGTTATCATTTCCAATGAGCGATAAATCCTACGACAGTCCTGTAGACAGAGTGTGGTGTCTTTAAATTTGGCGGAAAAAGCACAACATCTTAAACTGTACAAGTGAGAAATGCATTTTCCCACCACAAAAGGATTACATGAAGGAGACATGACTAGAAACAGGCAGTGGTTTGACATAGAAATAGCACAGTGGAAAGTAAGGCCGTTGTGGTCGGTGTGGTGGAGGGCTATGTACTTTTTGCCTTTTAACTGCAGTGACCCAGGTTCAATTCTCAACTCATAACAAGAGCGCTTCTACTCGCTTAAGTAATTGTAATGGACTGTTTTTTAATTTATTTATTATTTAACATTACAACCCAACCAATTTTTAGCTGCTTAGCCTCTACCAAATCATTCGTAATATCATTTTGATTTGCCTAAGCCTGATGTAATACTGACCTTAAAGCTGCTATCATCAATATTGCCATATTAAGAATGACTCAAATTACTATGTATAATGTGAAAATAGTCTCTCGTAGTGATAAACCCGCAGAGAATTACCGCTCTGCTGTTCTCCTCAGCTTTTTAGTGTCTTTTAATTTACTGTTTTTCGTTTTACAGCCCACAACTTTAATGTATCGGGTTCAGACTCATCCCTCTTATCAGTATTGTATCCAGCAGCAGCAGGCAGCTGTTTTTGGTGAACAAGCTCTGATAAACCCACAGATGCTACCTACTCAGCACCAAACAGAGGGAAAGTTAGCGACTATCGGGTGAACAAAGTGAAGCATTTAGCTTCTAAAGAACAAATAGCTATTTCCATCAGGAGTTGGTGGAGACCAAAGCAGAGGTAAAAGTGAATATTTGACCTCCATAACAATGGCCAACGTCATAAAATAAAATGTGGCATGATTGAACTGTTTGTGTGTGATTAATTTGATTAGTATATCGTGTTAATATTGCTAATTTAACCAGCAGATACTGTAAAGCAACTGACAAAAGGTTGGTTTCTGTTCTTTACCATCAGACTTTTTTTGTGATAAGAATGCACTTGGACAAGCCTCAAACCCTTGCTTTAACGTGCTGTCATCCCCCCTCTTGTCATATTTTACCCTTTGGGCAGAAGCCCCCTGCGTCGGGTAGCCTGTTGCGTAGTATCTTCATGTTGAAGGTTCGCGCCAGGTTAATGTTGTGAAACGAGGGCGGTAACACAAACTACTTCATCTAACGAAGAAAAAGCATCATGGTTTATCCTAATAAAGTACACTTGTAACCTAACGTAATCTTTGCGTCTCAGTGAAATGTCACTTGACGGAATATCACATGACATAACATCAGAAATAAATCACTCATTTTGGTTTCCCACGGGATACAAACATTGGGTCGCCTGAGTAAAACCGCTGTTTGTTTGACCCGTCCACCAACTCTCCCTCCCGCCCTTAGCGGACCTCTCGCTCTTAATACTACGTCTGTCACTCTGAACGTATAATAATGACGCGGATGGGTTTGCATTGTAGTCGGTTGAAAGCGTGTCACGTCTCATACAGACGCTATGGGGTGCCTTGTGTATTGTTGCCCTGTGAGGGAGACCAGGCTGCTTCTTTAGTTTTCTAGTCAGCCATTAAGGATAAAACAAACCCTTCCAACGCAGTTTAGTGCAACGTGACGTGCTGTTAGTTACCTGAATCAACTTCTCTAGTTGCACAAGAGGACAAAACTGGTCACTGAATGAGTTGACTGTCAGAGCCTCAGTTTCTGGTTGTTCTTCAACCAGAGTTCAGTCTTGGTTCTATCTTTGTAGAGCAACTGGACAGGATGACGACGGGTTGTCCTGTAATTACAAGATTGGTGGTTCGACCCCTGGCTTTCCTGTTGAAAGTGTTCTTGAGTCATTGAGACATTGAACCCCAGTTGCTGCTGATGGCAAATTGTAAAGCGTGCTGTAAGGTAGAAAGGCGCTATGTAAACGGCGTCCACTTACTGCACATGAGTCGTTTTGGCTTTTGCAGAAACTCGTGGAAGAGGAAAAGAACATTTAAGCTGTGTCATTGTACCCATGGGCTATTTCTATTAATAATGTCAGTTATTAAACAGGAGAGCATGGTGAAATGGTGACAAATCATGATGAAGTGGCAGGGTGTCTGGTCAGAACTGATCCTGATGTAATTGGAAAGCTACAAAATGTATTCACACAGGTGTCAATATGTGACTATAAACTGCCCAACAGCCATGTCTGCTGTCAGAATGTCCCCCTGAGAGACATGGATCGCCTACTTGTTCAGTCATTGGCATTGAAATAAGCAGAATCACAAAATAAGAGCATCGTAAGAGTCAATGTATAACCTCTTACCTTCCATGTTCCCCAACTTAAGACACATTTGGCACTGCATGAGTGAGTTTAGTCCTTGGAAACTGTGCTGCCATGGTCACACACACTGTCACAAGTACATTTCCATGTGTTCTCTCCTCAAGGCAATGAATCAATCAAGCTTACATGCTATAAAAGCAAAAAGGGTGTGTGATTATTATTGCACTAAATACTATGTTGTCAGAGTGCCATTTTTTTTGCTCTGCTGCTTCTTTTACTGCTGGTCACAGATGAGTGTTTTATGGCCCCACGGCCCCTAGCGCATGGTCTTGATACAGTAATGGGGCCCCTCACATTTCCCGTAAGACTACTTTTCAAACAGACTGACATTGTAATTATGCCTGGCAAAGGGCTATGACGCAGCATAAAGCGGTGCGGCTATCTTCGTGCAGCCTGTGTAAAAACTCCCAGAAGTCTGGGGCCACATGACTGCAAGAAAGACCTCTTCACCAGAGCTCACACGACCCTCGCTGATGGCTCGGCCAGTGAAAACCATCCTGCATGTGTTTTTTTTTTCCCCTAAATTTTAGGTTCTGAAATAACAACGAGGAACAATGGAGGCGCCAGGCCGCAACCCACGCTAATCTGGACACACCTAGTGCAGTGTTCAACTGACGCTCGGCACCCTAGTCCGAATAGCTGTAACTCTGTGGTGTTAGTGTTCTTAAAGAGCACGAAGACACATGAAAAGGGTGTTAGCGAGTTATAGGGTGGCTTATTGGAGCCCGGTTAGAGACCCTGGCCTGAGCAGAGGTCCAAGCTGTGAGGTCATCCAGACAGAGAGTAGGATTTTACAACGCTAGCGGGCGTCGCTCTGTGGGTGGTGCACAGCAAGGACGGGGGCCAGCTTATTTGCTGTCATACTTGTACCCACATATTGGATTTCTGTAAAATAATATTTGGGTTTCCCGGTGACTCCTCCTTCCCAGCCTGGCCCCAGAATCCAGGAAAAGCATGTGAAAATTTCAAAGATAGTGCCGCAAAACCGACGAGAATGTGTAACAATACCCAGAGGCCAAACTTGTGTTTCCCTCTATTTCATCCACTGAGTTTCTCTTGCTGCCTGAAAGTTTGATTTATATGTAATGTATTCAGAAATGACATTTGGAAAATAATTGATTGTGTTTTCTAAGTGAAATAAACCATGTGAGGATGATGTGAAAATTATAAATGACTTTAATAAGAAGTTACTTGGGAATAATATATGTCTGACTGTATTGCTACCATTGTGTAAACTTTCTGCAAGGCTGTTGTCCTCCCACCTTTAGGAATTGTTTATGAGGAGAATAAAGTGTAAGCAAGGCACTAAAGGTGATCTATGAGGAGACTTCCTTTAAGGCAGAGGCAGTAATGGAAGAGGTACTTTACCATAAGTCTGTTACAGATGTGATCTTACAGCTTTGGGCATTCACGTCTCGTCTTACAGCTTCTTAACACTTACTGGGTTAAGGAAGGGCGAGGGACATCTCGTCTGAAGTGAGTGTGCCTCTTTACCGTAGTAACTCCCAAGAACCCACAGAGCACACCCCAGGGTCCGTCTTCAGTAAATTATGGTCACTTCAGCAGCTGAGAGCAGTACGATTGCCTCTAAAACTCAGATCGTTTAGCATTTAACAAGTCCTCCTGAAGGAAATGTCAAGTTGTTGACGCTACTGCAATAATTTTCCTAATTTTGCTATTTTTAAATGTGCAGTCGCTAACCGTGCATTCAAAGTAAGCAACACTGTCAGTACAGTAAATTCTCAAACAATGGGCCGAGACTTTATTTGAGACAGGCTGTTATTGTTAGTGAGGCCTCTTTTCTCTTAATTCACCCTTTTTATATATTTTCATCAGTTTTTAATCAAGTGAGGCCTCTCTAATTTATATTATGCTCTTATTTGTCATGTTAACTTACTGTTTACATGCAAAATGTTATAATGTTTCACAATAAAAGCTTTCCAGTAGCTTAGCTTCCATTACCCAAAAGGCTTTTGTTTTGAAATGTTGAGAAGCTTAGCGTTAACTAAGCACTACAAGTCGCCGTTGAAGTGTTGCCCAAGCACTCGTTGACGTAGTTATTTTTTTTAGGGAAAGAAACAGGTTGAAACAACAACATTGAGAACGGGAAAAGGTTGATACCATTTCTGTAGCATCTCAATGTTTGAGCAAATTTTTTTTTCTTTTTTGTTTCATTTTGAAATTGTCACCGCTCCTGTTGTTTAAGTTCCTGCCATCGTTTCTCCACCTCCCTGATCGTCCACACTGCTCTCAATCACTCACCTGCCCCTGATTTGCCATCTGTCCTTCTTCTTTATACTCTCTGGTTTTCCCTGTTTCTCTGCCAGATTGTCTTTGTTTATCACTTTCGCACATTCCTAGTTTTAATTTTTGGGTTTTTGGATCTTTTTGATTTGTGTCCTGATTTTTGGATCTCTGCCTTCACCTTGCCTGGTATTGTTTGCTGTTTGGACTGATACCCTGTGGGTGATCACCTGCTTCTAGTAAGTCTAAATCTAGTCCGTCTCTGTATCTGAGTCTCTTTTACTACCACGTCACGGCAAATGTCGGGCGTCGTAGCTTCATGTCAAAGGCTTCCATTAAAAATGACTTGTTGCCTGTTGCTGTGAACACAACATTACAAACCACTGGGAATAATCAGTGTGTGCTGCATTCAGGGTCAAGATAATTTAGCAGGGGCCTTTGCAATTACAATTAAATGAGGTTACATTCACGACGGACATTAAAACTCACCAATCAAATTTGTACCTCTCAAGATTCAGACAGAATGGAAAGACATAAGTGGGCACAAATGGGCGCAAATTCAACAGGGGTAGTTAAAAAAAAAAACCTGGCAGCAAGATGATGCAGCAACTCAAATCATCTCAGTTCTCAAAAAACTTTTATTTTATATACGACAGGAAACTAACCCCAGTTCCTGGAGAGCAGTTCCATCCATGCCGTCCAATGAAAAGCTCCAGAATAATTTGACATATTTCCTGTTAATGCAGCCTAATTAACATTTGCTTATGCGTTGCACGGATATTCTTGAAACATGGTTCTGGTTTCATTCATTTGACAAAGCACCACCACACAGTAGATAGACCTCACCACGCAGTAATAGTATAATGGGAATAACCACATTTCTGACTGTGAAAAGAGTCATCGTTCGCAGTCTCAACAGAACAATAGCAAATCTCCACAGTCCTAATTCTGCCTCAGAGGCAATGGCACGAAACGCAGCCACTGAAGTTGAATAAAAACGGAACACCGTCAAGGTCACAGTGCCACAATCCACTCAAGCACATTGCTATGGGAAGTGGGAGATGTTGAACCAGATGTTTTTCATATTGGTTTTGTGGCGTGGAGTTGATGAGTGCTCTGTTACATTAGCGCAGCATGCTATGCTGCTGTAGGAATCGCATTAAATTTCATCGCTCCCCGATTACAAACAATAAGCTCTCACTCTCGGCTTAGATTTACACAGATCCCTCTCAGGACCCGCACTGCCACCTTGTACCCTTTTCAGAGCTAACATTGGTGTGTTTCAGTATCCTCTAAAGGTCTTTTAAAAAGCCTCATTCAACAACATCATTTAGACAATTTATATTTGACGATCAAGCAAAAGCAGCATGCGTTTCATTTTTTTAACTCAACGTTTCCCACGAGAAATAGAAATGGAAACCAAACACTGAAAGCCCTAAAATATATAGCTTTTCATGATTACCTTTATTGACCTGAACCGGAGGTGGGAATATTTAGAACTTTCCGACCTGGACCTGGTCGAAAACCCTTGATTGCCGGGGATATTTTATATTTGTACTGCTGTGCCCTCGGTGCACCTGGCTGTCTAAATAAGACAGGATTTGTGGTCGGTTTGTTAATGATATTTGGAAGCATGCTAAGTTCATGAATGTAATGCATAATGAGCAAATCCTATCCAAAGTATGCACTCTCATGTGGATGGAGCTGACATTGTCCAGCTCTGTCAGATAAATTTGTGTATGCCCTCTGTCTCCTCTCTCTGCCTCCTTTCTCTTACACACACACACACACACACACACACACACACACACACACACACACACACAAACACACATTGTGCTGTCCCAGCCAGCGAAGAAATGAAAATGGACATGCAGTTAATGATATTAAAAGACGTCCAACATTGGCTGTCTCCATTACCCTATACCTTGGTCTCCCTCTGTCCTGTCCCTCAGTTTCAATGATAAAGTGGGTTGTTTCTCCTTTACACCATTGCTTTCACTGCAGAAAGGTCATAGAACGGTCCCATCCATGTTCCATCTTCCTCAATCGGTGCAGAAGGGCACACATAACGGCAACACTTTGGTTTAAAAAAACATTCTTGACCTGTATTCAAATTCTCTGCTGCACAAGAGGTGATGGATTTATGTACTTTTGTTGAGTTGAAATGGATCAAAGAATTGTATTTATTCAGACATGACAGGGCATTTACAGAAAGAGCTACCATGCAGTTGTTTTATTTGGTGTTTTGTGATTTATTAAAGAAATAGTTGAACCTTTTTCAGAATGCAATTATTCGCCTCCTTGAACCGCCAGCAGTCTGAAAACAGAGTAGACAGCTAGGCTCTTTCAGGGGACAAAATTCACATAAAGGTAGCTTTAATACCAGCTTGTATATTGTTAACTGAATCCATTCAACAACTGAAGTGTGTAAACAATATTTTGTGGTTTTACGGGGGTCCTGGGTGGGGTCATCCCGATGTTCCAAAGATCCTATGGTCTCAGGGTTCTGTGTTCCCCAGCTCGATACTGTATAAAACCTTTTGGAAAGTTTACTTAACCCTAATAATTGGCTAGAGAGGGGCGTGCACCTTTTGCTTTTGCAGGTGAAATTTGACCTTTTTTAAAAATTCATCACAAAATCTACACTTACTTGTTTTGCCCCAAAGGACACATTTGCCTTGCCGTTGAAAATCAAACCAAATCATCAGATCAACAAAAAATATGGTGAAATCTGACCTACAGTGAACATTGGTTTTTAATAATATGGCATGCAGCAATAAAACATTCTGGGTAGTTTTGTGAATCAAACCCAACCCAAACAAGAGTTGGAGTCAAGTCTGAGTAAAGTTTTATCCACAGAACTATCCAGACTCTTTAATATTATTTGCCGGCTCAGATTTGACCCGGAACCCCACAGATGTAACAATTTATTTTTGGAGACCTTCACAATCAGATAAAATTATAACCATTGGTTTTGTTTTATTTATCTAGCTGTTTTGAAGCCAAGTTCTAATAATATTAATAATCTGGATACTGTTGAAATGAAGAATTTTAACTTGAAACGGGTCAAATTTGACCTGAACACAATAGGAGGGTCATGTGTGTTAACAGAATATTAAACTGAGGTAATAGGACCGTAGGAACATATGGCCCTGGTAATATAGGACCCAAGAATAAGACATGGGGAATATAGGATCCTAAGAACATAGGACCCTGGGAATATAAGACTCTGGGAAGATAGGACCCTGGTAACCGGGGACCTTGGGAACATATGACCCTGGTCATATCGGACCCTAGGAACATAAGACCTTTGGAATATAGGACCCTGGGGAATATTGGTCCCTGGGAATATATAGGACCCAGAGGAACATAGGACCCTGGGAACATAGGACCATGGGAATATGGATACACTCCCTGTGTGGGCCATTTCTTGGTCCAGAGTAGCAACATTCTTCTCTAACCAGTAAAGACTCAAGGGAGTCTCTGCGTCCAACCAAGAAATAATCTGACACATAACCCTTTGCTGCTCCATATGTACTGTAAAGACATAAGAGTGCTATAGATCTTCTCATCTTACGCAAGAATGCAAATAAGCATATTTCCCAAAATTACAAACTATTCATTTTAAGTGATTTCATTATTTTTTAGCAACGAGATGATCAATGAGTGATAAAGTGCTCTCAATTAGGCAAACAAGTCGTGTTTTAACATTCAGTTGAGACTTGTGTTTTGGAAGAAAGGTTACTCGGTCCAACCTCGCAAGAATGCCATCGGGACTTTTATGTTTTCTTCAGGAATGAGACATATTAATATTAATATTAATATTAATTTGCCATCACATTTACATAGCAAGGTGCATGTCTGAAAGGAGCTACTGACGGATTAATGGGAGGTGAAGTGACGAAGCAACAAAAATTTAGGTGAAATAAAGTAGCAGACACACAGACCCAAAGAAACAAAGTCGAGGCGCAGTGGAAAATGTGCTGTCATTTGGTATTTTCTGAATCCTGTCTGGCCAGTTTTTTGAATACGAGGCCAATGGAAACGAGGCCTAGACCGGACTACAATCGGCTACACTTGACTACAAGCGACACAGCGATCCCATTGTTGCTGTACTTTTTTGAATGAAACGGGCCGAAACTGCAACCAACCTATCATATCAATATAGTGTTATACATTCTCTGTATTAAGTACATGTGCAGTGAGTATGAGTGACTCATCATTTTCACAGAGAGCATCCCCAGCACACGTCAGAGCTCTCCTCTTCTCCCCTCACCATCACCCTTTCGCCCCAGAAGAGGGTTTATATTCCAGTTCAATGCAACACACCAACAGCCCTCAAGCCACACAAATGCTTCTTATTTTCACTGCAACCTCTCTATGTCTCTTTTTTGAGGGTTTTGCCAGAGCAGGACGGTTCCTTGGGTTTAGGAAAGAAAAGACCCGACAGCTGCCAAAAACGATCGGTGGTTGAGAAACAATGGCACGCCCTGTGTGATTCTCACTGCTCCTCGAACCCCAGACGTCCTCCTCGCTGTAATCCTCGGTTCCTTTTATTTGTCAGATCATGGTTGCCTCCTCCAATTGGTTGTGTCAGCTTTGGCCCAGGAACACTGAGACGACCTGACCAACATGGTCGTGCCTCTTGCCAAAAGGACGGAGAAGAAAGGAAGAGGGAATGAGAGAAATGCTTTAATTGCTGCAAAAAATCGAGACAGTTTCGGAGCACAAGTTTGAGAAATGTGCATGTAATAAGACAGAGGCGAGGCGAAAAGTGGCAGAGGGATCCAGCAGACTCAAATTTGATGCGCTTCCACTTACGACTTGTGTGGCAGACACTCTCGGGTTGGACCGGGCCACGCTGGGACAACTCGGGGGGTGCGTATGTTTGTCACAGCCACGGTGGTGGTGGCAGTAATGTAGATGCAGGGGAAAGCCATGGGTAATAGACGTTGACAGATGTTAAAGGGGTCTACATGTACAAGATGCACTGAGAAGCAATTTAGGGGATATGGCTGAGCGGAGCCAGTTCCCATAGTTAAGGCAAACACCAAAGCCTGCTCATAACACTCAAAAGTGTTGCTTATTTTTTTTTATCTTTTATGGTTAAATAAGTGTAACGTCACTTGACGAAACGCTAGATGTAGTTTTGCAAGGCGTTATGAATCTTTGTGAGATATTTGGAATATTATTGATTCTTCTCCAGCAACTGATCCTGATCTGCACTATTGTTTCATTTTGTTAGTTAATTTAATATCATTATTATTCTATTCTATTTGTTGTATATATTGTGCATGTTTCTTATTTTCTTCTTCTTCTTCTTCTTCTTCTTCTTCTTCTTCTATTCTATTTTTGTATATAGTCTTTCCTTATGTAAAAATGCTGCTGTACCAAAAACATTTCCCCTTGTGGGATTAATAAAGTATTTATCCATCTATCTATCTATCTATCTATCTATCTATCTATCTATCTAAAGTATTCAATACAGTAGCCATTAAGTCAGTCCTTTTGGTGGAATATGTGCAGAAAGCTGCTTCAGCCCTGTTGCTTTGCTCACGCTGAGAACTGTGAAAGTGATTACCGCTGCGGTTTTTGTCTGCATTTCAAACGTCTGCGGCAGTTTCATTCAATGTTCGATTTTGACAGCAAATATTTGAATGGTGACATTTTGTCTTCAAATACCTACTCACTCATTCACTCGGAGCAAAGAGACATGTACGCCCGATTTAAGTGAGTTTATTAGAAGGGACGCGTGGGGAGAACAAGATTAATGGCTTTAACTTTATCTTGGCAAATCAAATTCCAATAAAACTCAAAGAAAAATTTCAATCTGGCCGGTTTGAGCGCTAAACTATGACTTGATTCATGTGCGAGGGTAACGTAGTTCCAAAAGCATGCAGGTGATTTTTTTTTATACCCCCGATATCCAATTCAAACTTTATTTTATTAGCGGGCGGTTGTTGATACAGGGATGCTCATTTCCGCAATGAAGTGCTGCTCACCTGGACGTGCTTGTCAGAGGGAAAGATTTATAATCTTCTGGTTTAACATTTCAATGTATGAACTCCTGGACATTTAATTAGAACTCATTTTTGCGGAAAACAAACCCAACAAGGCCCTTTTTGTTGGCTGAATATTATAATGCTTTTAGCAGAGACAATCTTGTTACTTGAGATTGAGTCATTCATTCAAACCAACTGCTTTTGAAGGAAAAGAAACAATTACGTATTCTAGATTCATGCAGCTGAAGTGATTAGTTGCAATTCCGAATAGCTTCTTTCCGTAAAGATCAAGCAGTTCAGTGATTTGTTTTGGGATCTAATGTGTTGCTCAAAGACACTTCAGCAGGGGTAACCTAAGGATACCAGCGTCAGACTGCTCCCAGTCCACGGTCTGGTCAATCATGTTTTTGTTCCGTGGAGTTAGACTTTGCACAAAGAGAAGCCTTTGTTTGGATGACTCAGGCCTCTCTGGGTAAAGAAACCGTCTCATGTCGTAGTGTATAATCTCTAACTTGTAGGGCAATTCACCAACAGAAGAGTTATGACTATTTCACAATGAGTTCCTCTCTCTCTTTATTGCTGACTGTGACTTTCTAATTTTCTTCCCGCTCTCCCTTTCATTCCTGCTGTCCTCCTTGCATCAAGGCAGTCTAACATCTAACATTTGCATTTTGAAGAGTCATACAGTGGGTTGAGTCTCCTCCTTCACTGCATAATGCCCTGCTGGCTGTGGGGTTCAGGATGAGGGCAAGCTATGATGGCCGCAGTCTTAGAGGCACTGATTGCTGAAGCAGGCAAGAGGGAGGCCTGATGGATGGAAACCATTACGGGTCTTGGGCCCCTTAAGGCCTGGGTCAAAGAAAGCCAACAGAGAACCAGACTAGATAAATAAGGATGACCTGACAGGAAAACATGATGGTAACCTTATTCACCCCACTGAGACCTTGGACCAATTTGTAAACCGAGTGCCTTTTTCAGTGTAATATAAGTCAATTGAAACAATAAAATATACGATAACTGAACATGCATGCATAAATACTGGAACACAAATACTCCTGTCAACTTTTCAAGGAAAACAATATTTTCATCGGCATACCAGCCAGTCCCATGTCTCTGCTGATGCCCATTTTTAGCTTTTATATCTTAAGCAGCACTTCAGGATAATACCTATTTAATACCAGTGTGGGGTCCTAGGGCGGGACCAGGGGCCTGTGTGGAGCTGAAGATGAAGTAGATGCCAGTGTGGTGGTCTGTGGTCGGGAGCCAGTCAGGCCATCATCGGGAGAAGGCCATCCCCGCGAGAGAAGATATCACCATAGCCTGGTTGGCTGACAGCTTCAGGGCCCTTATTGAAAAATCAATGTCCATTTGTGCGTCCAGCTCACCTGGCCGTCTGCCAGCTCGGCTGAAGTCACCTAATGAAGCCTGATCCCGTTACCTGATTCCTGATTCACTGAGTCAAAGTCACTTTGCAGCTGAAGTCATCCACCCATCGGGGACCTCAGGGCGAGTTCAACATGAGCCATGCAGCATGTTGTTGTTGTTGTTGTTGCTTCTGTTGTTTCAGTTTGCATTCTTCTGCTGTTTTCAGTGTCTAGTCGAGTCCTGAAATGCAACGCTGCAGGTCTCTGTGATGGCATGTAGTCACGGTGAAAGTCGTAGCTCCTAGGTTATGAATTGTTAGAGCTTATTGTAGATTGAATTGAATTTTTTTTTTATTCATATATGATTCTATTTTACTCACTGTTCATGTACAGAAAATTTTCCATGAAACTTTTTGCTTGTTAAAAAAATCCTAGTTTCAGACATACAATCTGTGCAACGCAGCATGTCATATTGGATTACTGTAATTACCAGTTTTCATCTTGTAAACAGCGTTTACTTCAATTGAATTCATTCAATTCATTAAACATGCTCCTGGGTTTTGGGGAATGATGACTTGAACATATCCGTTTGCAACTAATGAACGCGAGCAGTGTTTTCAGCATTCAAGGATTTACGGGACCTGGCACGCCGGCATGGCTAGTGCAATCAAAGGCTCGGAGACATCGGCCGCTGTCTATTTCATCCCTGCATACAAAGTCTCAAAAGTCAACTGTGACAAGCGCGAGCTCGACCAATACGCACTCGTCACAGCCCTGTGATCGTGAGACCAAATTTGTGCATGCGGAGCAGAAATGCTCCATCGTGAAGATGCTTCTCCGATATCAGATACTGTTCCGTGCGTTCCTATCATATGCACGTGCCTGTTTTTTTTTTTTGTGTGTGCGGATTTTGAGACAAAATAATTAAGCATCTGAAGAAATGAACGTAAAGTAGTTTATTCTTTGGGACTTTGATCTGCAGAATTAAAAACTGAACTATGAAGGTGAACTAGATCATTTTGATCTGTGTGAATTGAACTTTAAGCTAGCGCTTGTGATGTGTGAACTTGCGCTACTCTGCATGCAACCAACTTGAGTTGTCTCATGACAGAATAATCATGGGCATTTTCCCAACCTTTAAAATCCATCCCATATGACAGGAACACGGCTTATTACTCAGGAATTTAATGATGTAAAAATATTTAACTGATGTACTCTCATCCCTGCTTGCTCATTGGCCAGGAATTCTGCCTCATCGGGACTCACCCATTGGTTGCCATAACACTAAGCAGGCCTCTTGGCCAATGCATAACCTGCAGCCAAGCAGTTAATTCAAGTGTTTGGGGCATATTGAGCAAGGATACCTACATCTGTATTTTAGTTTCAATGACAGAAGTTGAATATAACATAACATTTCTAATTGTCCCTTTAAAGTGGATGAGACGAATTACATTCTTGCAATCACTGTGTTGTTTGAACATTGGAAAACTTGGGTAACCCCTACGTCTAATAGCATACCGTAAATGACTCATACCAGGATGAATTGCGAAAACCAAAATGCAGCCTGTATCCTAGACTATACACTGTGCAGCAGATTGTAACTGTGGTCATCTTTCCAAGCTTTGCGGATAAACCACCGTAATATCACAGCTGAGACTGAGGCTTTTCTTCCAGTCACTCCACTCACAGTTTACCATTAGATGGATAGAGGGACTACAGTATGGTATTGTGTATTGTGATTCATTTTTAGCCCATGCGAGGACTGTGGTCTAATTGTGTCCGGGAAACCTTTCCCGTGTGTAAACGCTTGGCCCATCTGACTGATCATTATGTTGAATGTCAGCTGGTTTTAAAGTTGTGGCTGAGGCAGCTGAGCAGCAAAGCCAGCCTTCTTCGGTGGATTACTGCTCTCTGTGAAGTTTCATCTGTCCACGGATGAACGGCCGACAGCGGCAGCAGGCTGTAATCCCTCGGGCCACAACAGCTCTGCCTGATTCAAGGTGGGATGAAACATCCAACGGTAAAACCCCAATCAGAATTAAAACCCCAGTAACTCTAGTGGACTGGGGCAACAAGCTGATCCGGGGGCTGGTGATTACTACAGTACATGACGCAGACACACTCTCCCCCTCCGGCCGGCTGAGTGCTGCGTTCTAGCGTTGGAGACGAAAAAGAGGTTTTGATGATGAAGTGTTTAGAAGAGCATTCCTGATGTACCTTCACTAAAGGGTGAGTCATATTGGTTGGGGGCCGAAGTCGGTGAGGGTGAGGAAGAGAAAATGATGAGGAGGAAGTTGCTGGAGGAAGAGGAGGAGGAAGGCACTGGCGAGGGCATTGCTCATGATAAGAGACACCAGCGTCCAGGAGGGAGAGTGCTCTGCCTTTTAAAGCGGCCGATGCTCTAAAAGTTGAGCTGGCATTCATTACCAGAATGACGTCGTCCGTCTGTACACCTTGTCTGTCCCCAGTCTCACCCTGAACTCGTACTTCCTCTCATTGAAGGGGAACCAGAGGAGGAGCAATTTAGAGTACAGTAGAAATTCTTCAACATACATGCAACATAATTGCTCGTCTCCAAAAATCCTCTCGATATTGGGAATGCCCCCCTCGGTGCGTCCAGCTCCCCCCACACCAACAGCGCCGACTCACCCACCCCCCTTCGTTTTCGTTGTGGAGCCTCACAGAGGAGTCAGTGTGTAATGCAATTTGGTTGATTAAAAGAAAACATTAAAGCACTACCTTATTGAATTTGACGGCACGTACGGATCCGGATCTCACTGGCCACTCTGTTTTATTGGCCGGGATGAAGGGGATCACGTCATTCCCCATCCCCCCCACCTTCACATCACCCTCCCAACCCAGCGGCCCCGCCTCCCTCCATCCCTCCCAGCCCTAGACAAACCTTGGCAGGAGGACGTCCTGGCAGGACAGGGATTTGTTTAGACCCCCTCTCTCTCTCTTTTCCAACTCCCCGCCCTTTTTCATTGCGCCTCTCTAACCTTGGCCACCACAGCAGAGAGAGAGGGGGACAGAGTGACAGAGTGACAGAGCGAGAGACATTACACTGGCTAGAAGAGAGTGAGAGAGAGAGAGCCCTGGCATAAGTAAAGAGGAGTCGTTTTGTTTGTGTCAATAAACAGGCTGATAGGTCATCAATCTCATGAGCGGATGGGTTAGAGGTAGTAACCTCCGTCACTGTCTGTCCAAGATGACTCATCTGTTGTTCCTAACGGGATCCAAGTCTCGTAGTCTATAATTTAGACTGAGACAGGGCTTTTTGGGGGGGCTAAGAGACAGGGAACGGGATAGCCGTCAGTGAATATCAAACACCTGCCAATCTCCTCAGCAAAAGGCCAAGTACACTCTCAGCTCGCCATATCCAGTCCATTTATTAGAGTTATGATGATGGGGCCGGTCCGCCCGGTCGTGTACGGCAGCGACAAGACAACTTCTGAATGGAAGTCTTGTGTTTAGATGACATCATCTGTGGCCGCTTCAATTACACTGCAAGAAATGAGCAGCACACAAGGGGTGACGTAATGTATCGGCACTATGTTGAGCCACATAATTTAGACTTTTAATCCATATTGGCCTCAGTGCATTGTTGACTCCAATGCGACTTCATTACATCATCGGCAGTCTGTCCCAGTCACAGCGATAAAAGAAAGAAACTCTTTTTGTGTCCGCAGAAGGAGTGACGGTGGACTTCCTTACAGGGTTGAAGTTCACATGGAATCACGGTGATCAACATGTTTTTGAAAAAGGGCGTCTGTACGTTTGAACCAAAGTGCTCGTTGAAAAGTGTCTGTTACGCCCTGTCAGCTTGTTTGCTGCCTTGCCAGGAGTTGGATAGGGGAGTCGATATTAACTTTGTCAACTCAGTGACTGGACATGGACTAGACGCTAAGGAATCAGTGTGCTTCAACCGACGTGCTTGTCGGATGAACAAATGGCATAGGAAATACCCACTCCCGACAACTTTCCAATAGCCCCAAGCCAATGATTCGCAGGATTCATCCAGTCTTGCCCTCTCTACGACGATAGGCTTTTGATTCTCGCCTTTAAGGGTGGCCATGTGATATTGTAGTTTCTGTAACAGATTTCTTTTCTTTTTTTATGGGTTGGTGTTGTTAGCGCCATGCCAAAACTCCTAACTTAGGGCACCAGTTCTTTAGGTCCCTTACCTGAGACTAATTTGACTTAAGTTGACCCTGCTGGGAGCTAAAACGCTAGCGGTTATGTTTGCTGTTGGTGGTCATTAAATACCTCTAAACTGTACGCTGGCTGCTTGTTAAACCAACATGTCTTATTTTCTCTCTCTCGACACATTAAGCATAAAAGATAATGTTTGGGGGTGGAGCAGGACAGAGAAACGGAAAGTAAGGTTACTAATGGATTCTACTGTTGAGTAGTAGGCCACAGCTTTTTTTCCGTAAATAATGAATATTTGATTTCATGTTTCAAGTAACTTTCCCAGAACTGTCGATAGCAGTTAGTCATTATGCTAATCGGCAAAACAACATTAACATACGTATCTTTCTGTTCATGAACACAGAAGAATTGTTTTCTATTGATGCCCTCTTTACATGCATGAATTAAAATAATTTGAGGTATTCAACATGAAACAGCAAGTGAGGTATTTTATTTTCTATAAAAGAAGCCTATAGCAGCTGTTTCTGAACAAACCCACATGTGTTGCATTGTTAAGGGGAAGAATGGGATACAGCGTCAATTAGCAAAGGAGGATAAGTTCATAAAGGCAAGATTTCAAAATCCCTCGCAGTACAGCGACAGCCTGACAATTACGCCCCCGCCTGACGGATTTATTTGCCACACGGATGTCTTTTTTATGTCAAGTAAATACCTGCATTGCGTGATTTAAATTCCTCGCTGTCACCTTTCCCACCTGATTTCCCTCTGCATCAGTTAGAGCATGAGTTAGTTGAATATACAAGAGGAAAAATGAAACCTGAGAGGAAGGGAGAGGAGAGAAGAGTTCCAGAAAGAGGGGGGAGGTGAGGTGATGTGAAGGTTGGAGGAAGAGGAGGGGGAAAGCAAATTTGAAGGTTCGGAGGATGAGAAAGCACTGCCTCGCATCGGTTGGGCTGTGCCACTGGGGAAACTTGAGATGTGAGCAGATAGGATTGTATGCTAGAGTTTCCCGCAAAGAGCCCCCTTCACGGCAGAGCGTCGAGGGAAAGGGTGGGAAGGGAGGTTATCAGGGTGGTGAGGTATTATTGCGTTAAGACATCAGATACAGGGCATCGTCATCATCTGTATATCAGTTGCATAACACTTTGGGTGCCAGGGCACAAAGGTGGAAAAAATGGTGAGACAAGGACGGTGGAGGGAGGAAAAAGGTGGATGAAACAGGAAGTGCAGACAGAAACAGGGATCAGAGCAAGGGAGAGAAGATGGAGGTTAGAAGAAGAGAAAGCCAGGGAGAAAGTAGAAGGTCTTTGAAGGTAGAGGAGTGTTTTATAACCTCCCATCATCCCAGACTCCTGGTGCTTTGAGGAGGCCCAGATGAATTATTCAGTTTCTGGCTGGTTGATCTCCTCTGGGACCACCACTCGCTCTCCTCGAACGTTAGAGCACCACTTGACGGTAAATGCTCACTGGGACAAACAAGAGGTCCTTACAAAAAAGACCTGTGCACTTAACTCACACTACAACCCCCCACCACACACACACACATACACACACACACACACACACACACACACACACACACACACACACACACACACGCCCCCTCGTCCTGACCAAGATCAATACACAGCCCGAGCCAGATGTTGCACAATACCACACTGGGGAAGGAAGGGTTCTAGGAGGAAACCTCCAGAGGAAGTTGTGTTCATGCATTTCTAAATGTACTCATGGGCATGCCAATAGATTGCAGGGGAGTGAATACATTGATGAGAGAGTCTTGCGTAAAACTTTCACTTTCTTTTTTTTCTTTTTTCTTTTTAACCCATGTGCTGTGCATTGTTTCAGAACCCCAGTGATTTACAGAGCACAGCGCTGTGATCTGTTTCTCAGAGCATCACTCTCTCCACGCTGACGGGGCAATAAGTGCGATGCTTCGGGTTCAGGCTGCACCTCGCATTGTGAGGTCTAATGCTGCCATCTTCAGGTTGTCTTCGGCTATTAAAGTGGCCCAAAACTGTGTAGATGGAAGCCAAAAAGTAGTGCATATTGGTGATTGTAATCCAAGCACAGTGATTATTGATTATGATTATTATTATCACTGTTTATGAAACTGATATTGCTCTGAAGACTCTGAGGCACTGGACCGTTCATGAAGAAGAATGTTCTCTCTGGCCCCTGCCCTCCCTCATCATAATCTACAACAAGCACAATGGGAATTCTTGGTAAATACATTTTCTCCATAATTTATAATCTGCACCACTTCTGGTCCTTACAGGTTGGACGAGGTTTTCACGGGCTCCACAAAGGGTTTCCACAAAGTCTCACGCTGTTTTCTCCCTCTTCCCTGTATCTCCTGTCAGGAAAGGAGCCACTCCTGTCGGCCATGGCTCCTTTCCTGGTTCCAGCTCATTCCCCTCACATGTCTCTCATCTACTCACCAACTCCACAGTATATGTAGCCCGTTGCTCCATCCACTCACCGCCGCGTCATAGTTTCAGCTCCCGTGGTAGATTCAAGTCTCAGGCCTTCTTGAGTGTTTCTTCTTGTATTGTTGTTGTTGTTGTTGTTGTTGCTCTGCCACTTTACTGTTTCTCCTGTGTCTCATGACCACCACATTCCCGTCTGACTTACCTGCCCGCTTGCCAAACACCCACACTCCGGCGTTCCTCCACTGCTCACCATTCCTCCATCTTCATCTTCCAAACCTCAGCAATAAATCCCATTCTCTTAAAACCTAAATCTCTGTATCTGCGTTTGGGTCCTCACTCGCTGGTCACAACACAACGTTTAAACCAGTTACAGCCCACACAGAGTGCTGCTGTCAGAACAAATAAAAGAGCCCATATCGCTCCAGGTCTAAGGTTTCCACTTAGTTTGGGTATTTTGGGACTTGACCCTGACTACTTTAGGTGATATGATACAAAGATGCAGTAGGTCCGTTGTAGATCCCACAGACACTCTGCTGCTCTCCGAACAAAAAAACAAGAAAAAAAACTTTTTTTTTGTTTGTCTTGCTTTTACCTAATACAGTGACAATTGCTGTTATGGTTACTATGTTTTTAATGTTTTTTATGATTTAATTTTATTCCATTTCTTTTTTTCTTTTTGTGTTTATTATTTAATTATCCTTCATTGTAATGCATTTCAAAATGTTAACTGTAAAATATATTTATTTTGTCTTGGAAAACATTTCAACCTGCATTTTGTGCATGTAAGGTGTTATGTAATTAAAGTCTTTATATTACTATTACCATTATTAATGCTATGTTATGGAACGGCCATTTGTATTGTACAACCCCATCTAATTTTACAACGTTGCAAGGTAAAAACACGTTTTGAATGCAGGACTTTTTCATATTAGCCTTAGTGGTACACTTTTACATTATGACATTGCTACTTCAACTATAACCTAAGTAAAGGATTCAAATACCTACTCTAATTTTTGTGTATTGTATAGATTTGTTTCTTTATCTGGACTCCATCCCTGTGCAATTAGTTGCCCACAGCGATCGATAAAATGAATCCCATCTTATCTTGAGAAGAGCATACCACTGAACTGTGTGTCAACGTGCATGCGTGCAACTATATGTGCATGTGTCTGACTGTGTCTATGTGCATGCGTGTGAGTGTGTCCCGTGTGTGTTCACCCTGTCAACATCCCCCCCTCTCCACATCCTGTTGGATGTCTCCACCAGCCAGTATCATCTCTCAGCAGTGCAATGTTCACTGGTAACACAACACTGGAGGCAAATGAAATGCAGCACAGACAGTCCGCTCGACAGCGCCTGCTTTTGGTCTCGGCCTCAGACACAACACCGCCGCTGATTGCGTCCAGAGCCGATGCTCTATCTGCTGCCCGGCTCTTAGTCTAAAACGGAGCAGACGCAAGCAGATTGGATATGTAGTTCAAAGTAAAAAAAAAAAAAAGTGGAAATAGAAATAATCTCATTGGTTGAGTTAAACCCCGGTGGCTGGAGTCAACGCGCTACCGTTTATGTTTGAGCACAAGCTGGATAAATGTCAGACCTGAATGGCAAAGAACTCTTGTTAAAATATAAATTAAATTATAATGGCAGTGGCATTTTTCTCATCGCTTTATGACTACGATATTGATGATCTTGTAAAGGTCAGCACCGGGGCCAATAGGATAATATTTTAAATTAAAAGGTCAGCTTTATGCTGTTTTTGGCCATGCTAGTAGCATAGCTCTAGGGATGGGACAGGCCGGTTGACTGCTTTGAAATAAACTGAAAGAAAACTGAAATATCTCAACAACTGTATGATGCATGGCCCTGACGTTGTGTACAGACATTTATATTCCCCTGAGGATGAAGCCTACGGATATTGGTAATCCTCTGGTGTTTATTCTAGCAACGCCATGAGGTTGTGCATTTTGTGTTTTTAGTGAGTTGTCTGCTGGATGGATTGCCACTCAGTACAGACATCTAAAGTCCTAATGACTTGATCCCAGACTTTTCCTGTGGCGTTAAAGTTTTCCCTTTCCAGTGAAATACAACATCAACTAGATGGACTGACACGACATTTTGTATATTTATGGTTCCCAAATGGTGTGTCCTAATAACTTCTAGTGATCCCTTAACTTTTAACTTCATCTTATCGAGTACAACCAAATACTTGCAAAGCGAATGGCCTTCCTCTCAGCCTCGGCTGTAGCAAATATAAACATGCTACATACAGCTCACAGGCCATGCAGCCCAAGACTGTGTAAAAATGCAGTTTCTTTTGTGACTGCAAGGTGTCACTATCGCTCGTGCGCTCTCATTCTAAAAAGTCTTTGCCAGTTACAGACACTAGAAATGGCAGTACTGAGAAACAAAGTGGACAATGAATGAAGGAGACACAGTGGAAAAATGACTAGCATGGAATTATAACCAATAATACTCTGGCCATGACAGCTGTTGTGTAGCAAAGTTTAAATCTGGAGTAGAGGCCGTGATATTGCATTGTATGTTATACATCAGAAAGCTCTGGTTAAAACTATCAATCTAATCCGATCAAGAGTGTTTAATCCAATCCTTTCCTGTCGGCATTAGATGCACAATACAGGGACACAACCCACCAGTCGGATGCGCGCTGGTAAGTCCTGAGACAATTCTGAAGCGATTGTATTCGCGGAAATCTGAAATTGACCATTTTTTTCCCAGAAAAAGGTCACAGCCTTGTCGAACTGAGCAACCCTGAGTGGTTGGCAGAACATGCTTGTTTTAGTTGATCTCCCTGGCCATCTGAACACACTGAAGAACAGCTTGAACAGGGGAAAGATGGGCTCGTATCGCAAATGTTTGCACACTTGAAATCCTTTGTGAAGGCTACGCTGCACACTTCCCAACTCGGCGTCGCTGTGCCCAAGTACAGCTTACCAGAGCTGCTAGCGTGACCGAGTCCTAGTTTATCCATGTCTTCAGCTCAATTGAGGTTTAAATCAACCAATGAGGCAGTTGTCTTTGAAGAAAGACCTGTAGAAATGCAAAACCCACGGACGCACCACACATAATGTACTTTTGTATTTAGGTATAAATGTGTCTGACTCCTCATCATGCCTTCCCATTGCGTTCTGATGTTCAGATGTTGTAGGAGGAGATGAACAAGCCATTTTCTTGGCTCGCTGACGTCTTTCTAAAGGCCACACTCTAGCCCACTTACAGTATTTACTGCAGAAAACTAGCAAGCAATCATTATTTACTGTAATTAGAGGTAAATGCATAGGCATAATGGGGGAAACAAGCTCCACGGGAGGCCATGCATGACGAATAACTACATTAGCAATTTGATACAAATTAAATCAATGGAGCCCGGCAAGACTGTGTGATTTACAACAGTAGGGACTAAACAGCGAGGTGATCAAGGGGTGAACCAAGCTCGTGATTTGTTCGTGCAATATGTCTACATTACCCGATTCGGCTACGCTGAGGAGGCATTCAGCTCTTTGAAAATATGATGGTAATGTTATTGCGAGAGCAGCCACTGTGCAACCGCAGCACCATGCAGGGCCACGGCCTCTGCCTTCGCAAACAGCCCGTCTTTAAAATGTACTGATCGGAGAGGCTGAGAGAGACGGAGGGAGATGTAACCTGTATTGCCTTACTGCGGTGGTTGAGTGGTTTCACTGTGAGATTGATCCAACCGATCACCTCATTTCCTCTCTCTCATCAACCATAGCAGCCAAAGCGCTGATGATTTATCCGTCTGAGAAAGTGATTTGGAGGTGCCAAGTGCAACACGGGAAAGTATTGTCTGGTTATGGCAGGCCTGATTGCCGGCATCAGCGAGGTTGACCAGCGAGCGAGCGACGAGGCGATTCTGAGGACTGTTTCCGAGTCGGCCATGCAGAACTCGGCCGACCAGGGACGTAAATCAATTCGACACAGAGCAGTGGTTGGGTTTAATCTCACGACGCGGAACGTGGAAACTGCTGATTGTTGGGGGTTTCCAAAAGGTATGGCACAAGAGAAAGGACAACAGAGTGCTAATGAGGAGCCGGCATTTAATGATCAACTGACTCGAAGAAGACACACACTTGTTTTGTAAATGTCATTTGACAATGAAACCACAGGAAAGGGCTTGGACGGAGCTGAACAAGGAGGTTCTTGCAGGCAAGATGTAAAACTGCCCGGCTAAGTGCATTCTGAACACTGAGCTTTGTGGACTACATTTACAATACAATGAGCTTTCAAAAAATCCAATATGCACATTGACTAAAAATATCCTGTCTGAGCATGGCAGTGGAGGGAGCGACCAAGAATGAAATCATATCCCTGAGGACTTTGGCTTTAGTCTCCCCCTCCAAAGCAATCAATCGAAGTGGAAATCTTTTCTTTTTTTTTTTGGCCTCACTCTCCACTGATAGATGGAGGGCAAGGTCACCGCAGATATGAGTAGAGCTGAAACGTCTGACGAGAGAACGGCAGTTCTTTCTACTTTTAGCCTAAAAGCCCAAGTGCACACACCACGTAGTTGCATGAACACTGCACACTATTAAAGGAATGGTTCGACACTTTGAGAGACGCTTATTCACTCTCTTGCTGAGAGTTAGACGATAAGATCAATGCGTCTCTCATGTCTGTATGCTAAATATAAGGCTACAGCTTAGCTTAGCACAAAGACTGGACCGGAGAACACGTTATATCTATCCTATGGGTTGATCTTAAGCGCACCAGGTTCAACGTCCTTTTTTGATAAATGTTTTTATTCATCTTTTATTCATTTTGGCATGTAAATACTACAATTACCATGTTGCTCAATATATGCCACATACAATAGTTATGCAATACATCCAAAATCAACCCCGAATTTGATTAATGACCGTAAACGTTAGCTTTCCACCACTGTTAACTCAGTGAATGGATGTTCCTTGCCATAATCATACTATTTTCTAACACAGCTCTTAGTTTTTTTATGCTGGTGACTTTCGTGCTTATCCAAATAGTGCTAAAACAATGAGTCACGTAACGTTGTCCATGGGGGAAAATGAATGGGACTTTTACTTCTGGAACCAAGGGCGCTGGAAATTTCGCTGTGAACTTCAGAGATTCGGGAAGGCCGCATTGTGTTACCTTCAATAGAGCCAGGCTAGCTGTTTCCAGTCTTCATGCTAATCAAATCTAAGCTGGTGGCTGTAGTTTCATATTGAACAGACAGACATGACAGATTATCATCTAACTTTTGGAAAGAAAGTGAGTAAGCACATTTTTCAAAACTATTCCTTTTTACTCCCTCTCCATTTCTCAATGTCATTTAGCTTCCCTTTGCTCTGCTTGTCTGCATTTTCCAAAGACTCTTTATTCTTCCCAGGGCGGAAAAGCCTATTTCAACCATTTTTGGAGACCAATTGTCTCCACAGAAACCATTTGATAAGACATTTTTAGGGTCAGCAGCTCTCTAATCTAAGGTGACACACAAAGACTGTGCAAGGTCATACAAATACTCACATACTCGCACTCGGAGCATTAGCATTGACGAGGTGGAGGAGTGTAATAACACCTTGTGGGAAATTAGCTGATGGCAGCAGCTAAGCTGTTCCCCGGCCTTACCTGAAGGGGCCGACTTTATAGAGGAGCCAACCAAATATCAATAAGGGTGGTTTAGCCGCGCACCGCTCACGGATAAAGAGCTTATGCATGAGACCTCTGGAAACACACTTGAGCTTGGCATGTAAAATGCTGTCGCTTCGAGCAAATCCCTGATTAAATCCCCCAAACACATTTCGTTGGCTGTGTGAGGGGAAGCCTGGTGTTGGCTGTGAGGCACGGTTCCAACCACGGAGGAGGACAGAAAGAGAGAGCGAGGAAGGGGGTAGTATATGTTGAGTTCTGTACATGCTGCAGATGAGTCTGTTTGAAGTCTCCCCTCAGGCATTTATGATCCTCTGTGTGCTACAGGAGTGACACACTCACAGATGATGCACCTCTGAATATGACCCGGGCCCCGAATGGAAAGCACTGATGCACTGCATCTGCAATGTAGCCGTAGCATTGCTGCAGTTTGAATTAATTGCTCAATATTATCATACGGATTTTTATTTAATTTTTTGGCGTTCGTAGCATTGCTGTTGGCTGCCTTTTACGTGTCGAGCAAGTTTAATTTGACATGAATATATTGGCGAGCGGGAAAGAAAAAAGGAAGCGTGAGAAATGAGTGTCCAGCGTTCGGACGCCGCACCTCGTTTCCACGGCCAACGACACCAGGCAAGCTCGCGAAATGAAATATCACTTTAACATCTGCGACGCTGGTTGTGGATTTACAGCTTCTGCAAAGAGAACAGGACAACATTGCCTCATATGCATCATTAATTTTTATTACCTTTCCTGGAAATCGTATCATTTGGCTTTTTAGTGCCATTTCAGGACGTAATGGCTGTTTTTCAGGGATGCACACGCACTTGTCAGCTCTGTGGAGGATGGAAGGCTGCAGCAACACAAAATTGCATTAGTTCATTGCTGCAACAAATGTTTTCTTTTTTTTCTTTTTTTTTTCCTTCTTTAACGATAATGCTGGCTGAATACCTCGTCAGACTCCAGCCGTCCAGTCTTTTCGCTTGAAACACACTGGGTCATCTGTGTGTCCGTGCACTGATTGGCACCTAGAATGCATGTACAGTATACTGTACGCTGTGACAGCACAGAGGCAACGCAACTGAACGAACGCACAACAAACAGCATGGCCTCGAGCTGTTTAACGTAGAGAAATGTGCCTACGTGTCTCATTAATAGAGGCTGACTCGCGTCGTTTTGAATGCAAGCCTTGAAACAGGGTCACACAGCCCGAGAAAAGAAAGGAGAGGAAACCAAGGTAACAGTGACACTGCAGAAGAATCATTAGCACTGGTCTTGCGGAATGCAACGTTGGGCTGTGTATATAAAAATATGCAAATATGAATTAATTCTTGTGGTTCATGCATGATTCATGAGCCTTACGGGGTAGCATACACACACACACGCACACACACACACACACACACACACACACACACACACACACACACACACGCACGCACACAGAACAACAAAAAAGTTTCTTCAAGAGAATTGCTTTCTTTATTCTTTTCTGCATGCCTCTTCAGACAGCAATAATGTCATGACCTCCAGCGAGAAAGAGAAGGTCGCTTTCGAATGGACTTAGCAAAGACAGAAACTAAAATCTTCCTCCACCAAGAAAAGGAAGTTGCTTTCTGACTCGCCTGGACATCTTTAGCAAGTCTGCACGTGATAAACCTCTCTGCCTAAGCTTTTTTTTGCGTCATCAGCAATATTTTAGTCAGCGGATCACCATGATAACATCAATTCTTTTTTAAAACATTTCTTTTTTTTTTAAAAAAAGGAACAATACCTCACTTTGGACATGTAATTAGCTCTTTGAAGTATAGGCTTAAGGTTTTGGAAGTAGGGCAACTCTTTCATGTGCGATTAGGCGTTCTTAAGTCCTTCTTCATGCAGAGAGAATGACAGAATGAGAGGAGGAAAGGTGAGGGAAGGCTCATCAGCCTTGAAATGTTACAGGCACTTGGCTGTGGTCGTCCAGGACCCTTTCCACACGCTGTTGGTGTGAATGTACAGTGTTCATAGGTCGAGGAGAGGAGAGCGCTGAAAAACTGCAGGAGAAAGAAAAGTCTCCTGTGGAAGAGAGAAGGTGAAGGAAAGAAGGAAGGAGGAAGAAGAAGAAGAAGAAGATCAAGCCAGAGCAGAGGAGGGCGAACAGTGTGTGTCAGCAGTGTCGAATGCAGTCAAATTTCTCACTACAATCAAACCGGCAGCGGAGCTTTGGCTCGGATGCACGAAGCCGGGCCTTACTGGCTTACCTCAGCACTGCACCAGACCGACTGTCACTGGATATTACCATGTGGACCACTGAGCCGATTCTCCCACATCACGGTGGACAGGGACAGCTTTACATCCCTTTCTTAGTCCCACTCTCCTGCCCTGCGGACACACCCTTCTCTTGCTTCCTGAAATGTGTCTGTTGGAGACATTCGCATTAAATATGAATAGCCTTAATAATAAATGGAAGCTCTCAGAGATTGCATCCTGGGTACAAAAAAAAAGAAGCAATCCAGTGTTTGTGACACAAAGCTCTTAACATTCTCCCTCGTCACTTTTATGCCATTTTAATCATTTGGGCACAATGTTTTACCACATAATGTTTTTCTAGCATTTCCTCACTTTGCATTTCAGTGTTTTTTCTTGTCCTTCCTGTATGCCACGTGGATATACAATGAGCAATTTCTACAGTACAATACACTTTGAATGTATGAATACAGTTTCAGGCTACAATATGTTAGATGATGTGTGTGAATGGCATTAACTCCTGTTATACACAAAAGGTTCATACACAGAGCAGCATTTTAAGCCAAAGTCTCCTCTATTTCCTCCTCCAGGGACAAGTGCGCGGAGGAGTGGCTGGGACTGGATCTCGTTTTCAGGCTGATAGAGCCGTAATGTTTGGCGGAACGCTTAGAATAAGCGACGACCTTCCTCCTGTACATCTCCCCCTTCCACATGGAGATCATCAGCAGCGTGGAGAGCACCACGCCGCCCAGCGTGAGCAGGCACAGTCCCGCTATGACGCACCGGTCCAGGTGGGCACCTATCCGGGCGCTCTCCATCTCCAGCCTCTCCATCTCCCTCGCCGACACGCTGTCACGGTCCACCTGCACGTCCCGTGGCACGGCGTAGGAGATGATCACCAAGGAGATCCCGGTTACCAAGAACGTGACTGCGCTGATAAAGCCGTAGTCGATGGAAGTCCCGGGGCCCTCCCCGAAGGAGAGATCGTCCTCGGACATGAAGGAAAGCTCCGGTAAAGTCTCTGAGCAAGGCTCGCCGTTGCGCACGGGTCTGTGAGTACTTTTACAACTAGTGTCCGGGCTGGCCAGTCGCAGGTTAACATTCTCGTCAATATATGTGAAAGATGTCTCTAATTCCTCGTCGCAACAAATCCGGACTTTTTCCTCGCTGAGCTGAGCGAGTTTAACCTCTGCGCCTCCCCTGCGCGGCGCCGTCCTTGGTGCTGAATGACACCGGCCATGGCAGCTGCGGGCCGGGTTACAGCCGCCCTCCCCCGGGAGCGCTCCTCCTGTTGATCCGCCCGTCTTGCGGACGTGCAGCGTGCTGGGAACCCGGTCAAGGACGCCGGGAGGATCGGGCTGTTTGCCTCTCTCATCTGCGGGAAGCAGCACCGGAGAAGCCATTCGTGTTTCACCACCCGCTGGTTCACTCTGAGCCTTCCTCCCACGATGCTTTCACTCCACAGCATCCCTAGTAAGAGGACACACATATAAGTTAAATGATGCATCTTAATTAGAGTATTGTAAAGCCTGAAACCGTATATCATTGCGCAAACACTTGTGCGTAATTTGGAACGATGCGCAAAAATGCACATGGCTCAATGGTTGAGCTGCACAGAAATTATCAATAGTTTAAAGTTGATAGGATCGTTTAAGAAAGATCCGTGTATCCCTCTTGAAAGGCGCTTATAGTGGCTGTGATTAGCCAAATGCCTCTGTATCCAATTAGGAAATCAACCCACGCTTTAACCGAGATTATGCCATTTTCTAATTCTGTTTTAAAACGGACACAGCCTGAATGCACAAGATAAACTGATAAAACTAAATCACACGTCAAATATGCATACACATTGTTCACGTATATAATATATTATAGTCAGCATTCCGAGAAAAATCCTCACAAAACGATTTCCCACCACAGCTTTTAATACCGAATGCATCCAATTGTTCCTCACTCCTGCCCACTTTATTTGAATTCAGCAGAGGACGTGAGGTGCTCCCCTGCATAAGGGTGGACCAGTCATGCACAACGCCGCTTTATCTTTCTCTAATCCCCAACAACACACCTCCTCAGACTGCACAAATAGGGAGGAATAAACTCACCGCGCTACTCCAGCATCGCGGCCGCCTTCTCCTCTTCAGCGGGGCACGGCACATACCGGTGACAGATAAAAGGAAAAAGCCTTATCAGTGGAAAAATGCTTTGAATGTATTCTCTGTCTCCCTCTCTCTCTCCCCGCTGCTCGATGCTGTGGCGGCGCGGTGCACTGACGGGAGCTCACCGTAAGTCCCTCCCACACACAGCGCCTCGGCTTGCCCGCGCTGTGGCGCTGAAAGGAGCCTCGCTATCATGTGAGCCGATTGAGATCGATTGAGTCAACACACACAAACGGATGAGGCTTTGCAGGGCGGAGAGGGGGGAGAGGGGGGAGAGGGGAGGGGGGAGGGTGGTACCGTGGTACCTGACGATCATATTTTACCAGCAGTGCTCTCCCAAGGGGAACATTTTTAGGAGAATGTGATGCCCTAGAAATGTCAGTGTACAATTGTAAAGCTCATATAAAGGCTAATAGCAGGTTAGTAGGCCATTGCAGATTAGAAAAAACCCATAAAATAAGTCTCTATAGGAGAATATACAGGAGCCCAGGTGCCATAAAGTTTCATACGGTTGCTGTAAAGTCAGTACTGGACACCACAGACACATTTGAAGTGCCTGTAGGGATCATACAGGGATAGTCTGCTGATGCCAGTATAGAGCTATTTAACACCCAAAGTTCTCTACGGTTATCTTGTGTGATAATAAACAAGACAAATGGCATGATAATGTTTGTTTAAGCACACACTTGAAGATCACCGACGTGCACGCAATGACGTGTAATGTATAGTTATCCGTTGACGCGGTCATCATATCACAAAGTAAATCCGTCATCATATCACAGAGTAAATCTGTCATCGTATCAGAAAAAAAACGAAAAAAAAACAACTTTCATCACATCAGAAAAATCCATCCAGTGGTGCTATGCAAACCACAATGTTTGAAATGCGTCTATCATGTACCATCTGTTCTCCTGCGCTCTCTCAGAAGATTACGGCTCACTGTGCCAAAGCCATTCTAATCCATGTTTAATCTAGAGATCAAATAGGTCATCTGATCTGCGACCCCATGAAAATCTTCTGGAGCTTCACTTCATTCACGCCGCATCTTCAGAGTCCATGTCTTGGTGACATCTTTGAAGATAAGTGATAAACAATAAGGCAGCAAGTTTACTTAGAACACTTTGTAAAGTAGATGCAAAGTGTGGGCCACCACCAACCATTTAAGAGCATAATCCCACTTTAAACTGAATATTCATTTGCTGGCTGCTCCACCTTATTTTAGCGCAACCAGGCAGCAGCTATAAATATAGCCACCACTTTTCCTGGAGTCCTGGTGGCTGGGGGAACGGCTTTGGCTCATTTCCCAACAAGGCTCCATTTAACAGATGAGTAAAGAGAAAGGGAGTGTGAGGGGGAGAAGACAAAAGAGAGGGAGTCAGAGACGGACAAAGATTTACTCCACCATCTTTGTTCCAGAAATTAGTTTGCAGTGGGGTGGGTGGATGAGAGATAGTGATGGATCATAATGCTTTATGGTGTGTTTGGTCAGACTGCAGTCAACTTTAGTCGGTTTGATGCAGAGAGTTGAGAGGAGGCTGAAATCTGACTGTGCGCCCGTCTGAGGGGGCAACAGCAGCCAACTATCAGATGCTATCTGTCTGCAACAGTGCACCACTTTTCCTGCTGGCAAGGACACCAGGCTTGGAAGGGGAGGGGCGGCTGGGGACTCGATGCTTCTGAAGGCTATAAATCCTCATAGTGTGTCTCCTGCCTAAAGCATGGACCCACACACATAATATACAGTATGAACCACTGATGTAGCACTGCTTTTTTTCTTGAAGCAGTAGTAGATATCAGAAGGTGATGGGAGGGGGGCAGTGGAGGTCCTTCTAAATACAGCAGTAGGAGGGAGAAGAGGAGTGCGACAGTGCATGTGTGGGAGTGTGAATTATGAAGTGAATTAATAGATGAGGGAGTGACTAAGTTCACGTCACCTCCAGCTGCTCCGGGAGCTGCTGAAGCTGGTCAGTGTCCCACTTTACCAGACTGTGAATATAAATGATTAGAACTGTGAGAATGAGAAACTGGAAAAAGCCCAGAGGCCCGTCACAACACGTCAAAGTCACAACACGTCAAAGTCACAACACATACTTTAAATTAAAATGTTTAACACCACACAAACCTTCTTGAGATGAGTTGTTCCTAACTATTTAAACCCAATATCTGCCAGTTGTAATGTAGTTACAATCAGGATTACACGATGGCGACTTGTAAGTAGCGTTCACGTCAATATCCAAGTCACAAATAGGCCACATTCACATATCATGCGGTCGATAATCGTGAGCTACCAAGTTGGAACGTCCCTTTGCGTCAACCTCAACCACTGAACTTAAAGGGAGAGATATCAGGAATTTTTCTGCACAAAAGTGACAACAAAGCGTTGACAAAATGACTGCTGAACCCCGATCACTGGCACTTACAATGAAACAGAATTGAGTATAAACACCAATGCAGTTGATTCAGCTAATTTGTTCTGAGTGAAGCACTCAGCATCTGGTTTCACGTAACGTCTCCAAGTAGGCCTACCAACTGTTTTGTGTTCTCTAATGAAGTATGAAGGCTCGTGAGTCGTAAATATGGGAATCTTTCCCATCTATTCCGTCCATCCCATATAACATGAACACCCCATAACTGAACCAACTGGCCAAACTGGTTAGCTTAATATATGACCCATTTGGAAGTCAAAATTAAATATGGTCTGCATACCTGACCGGACGCATGACTAAACTGCTGTTTAAATAATCATGTAAACTGACAAGGTTTAATATTTCATTTTATAAAAACGACACAATAATGCTCAAATTACAAAACGCGACGACATCAGCATAATCACATTTCACACTCTTGACTGAACGAATAGCCCACAGCTAACTCTGAAAACACACGTTTTGGTACAGAAAGATTTACACCAGTGTTTACTAGCTGAGGCCTTTCATTAATGCTGCAACCCAATTTAGTAAAGTACTGGTTCAAAGCTAGTTGTTAGCCAGCAAGCTAGTAAGACCTTGCCTTGAACTTTACACAAACACTTTGTAATTTGACTGAGGAAAAGCTGGTGCAACTCAATCCAGACCTCATCATGAAAGGGACAGATGAATTAATCAGTCAAAATGTGGAAGCAACTAAATCCTTTCAGTTGTTCATACAAAATTTAGCTTTATTGCACGTTGAAAAAGATGTAGCCCGTGTGTTGTAGGTCAGAGTAAACCTTCCCCACCAGCTGCCAGAGAGCATCTAGAGGTCACCGGCAGAGTAGTGTGTCACAGCAGCGGGGTACTGTAGATTATTAATAAGCAGGTGTACGCGCTCCCCTGGGTTTGTTTGGGAAGTCTGGCACGCAAACCCTTCAGTAGCTCCTAAAAAGCCTTCCAGAGAGGAGAGTGCATGCAGACAGCAGGATGACAAGGGGATTAGGAGAAAGGCAGCATGATGTTTTTTTTCTTCTTCTTCTTCTTTTTGACAGGAGGGGCGGTGGCGGTGGCAGACACTCTCATGAAATATTTAGCACTTGTACCCTGAAGTTCATTTACAGTGACTTCACTAATTGAAGTGGTGTGGCTGGCCTCAACCAAGCAGACACTGTGGGTGTGGGATAATAGAAGGATAATAATGGCCTTCTTAGTGGAGTGTGTGTGTGTGTGTGTGTGTGTGTGTGTGTGTGTGTGTGTGTGTGTGTGTGTAGGCAAAGATTTATGCTTCAAGCAAAGATAAAACCTCACAGAGAGAACAGGAAAAAAAGCCTTTTGGTGATTAAGCAAGCCGACTCGGATAATTAATTCCACCATCTCATCGACCCGTCTTCTCTTTATCGTCTCTTTGTCATAATTAATGTGATGTTATCCCCTCACAGCTACAGCTGCTTTTGAATTATAACGCTTTCAATAGCTCTCGATGATAATGGTCTGTCCCCGCCTCTCCGTCGTCACCTGGAGCACTGGTTGTCTCTTGCAGCCGCTCTGATGTGCCCGGTTATAATGGCTTCCTAATTATAACACAAGCAAACACGTTGTTTTAGCCGCCGGATCCCATTTGTTTTGATGAACACACACAGTCAGGTTCAGTTTGGCTCTTTGTATCCTGCTGCTCGCTGAATGATTGGCAAAATCAGAGCTGCTGCTTAGTATGGACAAGGCAAACATTTTAGATGAGTTTCATTCATTAGGTAAATGAGAAAGTCTTGAGTTCAGGCCAAAGACATCATTTATATTTGGTGAATATGGTGAGCCAATCACTGAGTAGTCTGCTGGCACTGCTGCCATTGGTGGACTTTTGCTTTGTATCTCTGTTGGGATGTTTTCCTTGAGTTTTCAATTAGGAACAAAAGGGACCCCGCTCTCAAAAGCGGCTGTGGATGAATAATGCATTATATTAACACTGAAGTCACGGTTGAGAATTTGTGAATGTGTCCAATGCTGAGATATTCAGTCACATTTCTTTATTTTTGTTATTACAAAAGAAATAGGGACTATTCCCACTGCTCTCCATCGCGGTCAAATATCAGCCTGAAGGAACTCATTTGAATAGACGCATGAAATTAATTTGGAACAAAGGAAGGAGAACATTTTCCACATACCTTCAGCAAAGAGTTCAACAGCACAACGACATAATGGGTATATTACATCCGAGTAACTTTAGATTTTCTATGCGCAGTGACATTTTTCGGGCCAAAGCATGTGTTTGGCTTCATTCCAATATATAAGTGCACGGCTCATATTCATTTTTTTGCACAAAAGACTCGATCACAGCTATTTGGCAGCTACTTTAGTAGCCGTTAGTGCTCACACTTTTAAGCATTTGCAATGTGGAAACAGTGTTATATAGTTGACCGTGAGATCGCACAGATAAATTGCTTCTTTCTCCTCTGTGCCATGGTAACCTGGCTACGCGCCCCTGTTTATTGTCTCAGTAGCAGTGTTTGACCATGAGGTGGCAGTGAAGACCCACTGTCAGTGTTGTAAGGGAGGAGAACAGCTCAGAACCGGGAGCTGGGGAGAAGATGATGCACTGATCTGTCATTTTAGTGGTACCAATCTTTTCCTATAGCTCTCAGAAAAACAGCAAATAACTGTTTTTCTCAAAATGTTAAGATTTTGAATGCAGAGCTTGTAATGGGTTATTTTTACTGTGCTGAGATGCTGTTACAGATGTATGTGATCCCTACGCTGTTGTCCCTGTCCCCTTTTCCAGTAGTCTGGGAAGGAAGTGCTTTAAAACTCCTGAGCCAGCAACAGAGATGAGAGGCCTCTTGCTGCCTCTCAGCGTAGAATATTGTGGTTTGTTTACTTCATGTTAATAAATACTATGGATTTGATTGTTTTAAATGTGTCTTCTGTGGTGGATTTGGGCCAGTTGTGGAGTGTTGTTCGGCCCATAGGTCTGCCCAGGGGTGTTGGCGTGACACTACCTCAACTTAAACCTGCGATAACATATTATTTTGGCCAGCTGTAATGGAGGTTGTAAACACACCATATCATCACCTTTTAAGTAGATGGCCAACCTGTTAAGAAACGGTTGCATATTTATTCATCCAGCAGTTCCGGAGTAACATTATCATTCATTTGGAGTCGTGTTTCAGGCCACCTGGTTTCAGGCCACCTTCCATATTCACTAGCTTTTAGCTCTGGGTTTGGTCTCCACCAACTCCTGAGGGAAATCTCTCTCTCTTTGGCTGCTAAATGCTCCAGTATGTTCACCACCTAGTTGCTAACTGTGTCTGCTGTTTAGTGCTGAGCTGGTGGTGTACAGTAGCTTCATATAGAGCGGCTTGCTGGAGAAAATGGCACGGTGAGAGTGAAAAGTAAAGGTAAACAACTGAGACTCATTATAAATCTAAGTTGAGGGGTGCTGTAGATTCAGGTAATAATTATCTGTAGGTTCACCACTACAAGTGACCACTTTCACATTGTCATTTGATATTTTGTGATAAGGCCAATAAAAGTCTTGATTATTTTTTCTTTGGGGAAATATCTGAATACCTCTTGCACCACTGGCAATGATGTGAACTGGCAGTAAAGTTTATAATCCAGTGGGATGGATCAATTCAATTCAATTAGGCCACTTATCAGGCCCTAATTCAATGGTTTTGCAGTATATGATCATCAAGTACACTTAGAATAATGAAACCAGCATTTCGTATGCTCTGTTCGTAGATAAAATAACCTGGAACAAACACATGGCCTTTCTGTACGTCTCCATGGTTATAGCAAACATAACCATTCGCATTAATTGAATCAATATTCACTTTAAAGGACTTGGCAAGCCTGCTGGGTCTGATGCCTCCAGAGGATGCATACAACCTGATTCTACTGGCGGCGGGTGGGGGCGGGGGGGTCGATACAGAGGTGACAGTGACAGTGACCACTTGGTAAATTAAGTATACACTGCTGATATTAAATTGTTGGGAGGATTGTGGAGTTTACAGGACCAGAGAGATTCAACCCGCTGAAGATGATAAGACTCGGGAACACTTAATACCATGATCTGACTTCTAAAAACACTGCCATTAATAGTCAGGAATCCACACAGTCTGTAGTTAATCTATCCACAGTCCAAAAAGTAGTTTTCCTGCAGACCGCTGAGCTCTCACTGCAAAATCAGCCTCCTGGGAAGGTTATATAGACAGTGATATATAAACCGCTGCATCCCTACTGTGCTGAGATCTGAGTAATTTTCATCCTCCCTGTTCCACTGGAGCCCATGCATCTTCCCCGGGAATAACAATCGCACTAATCTGGAGCGGCTGCCTGAAACCAGTTTGTTTATATTTTTGGCTACGGGTACTAAAACACCACAGGGGTGGGCCGGTGGGGGGGATGCTAATCATGGACAGTTAAATCACGAGAGAGTACGTCTCGGCGTGTCGAACCACAGTGTATAGCGCGCAGATGGAGATGAACGCAGACAAGAGGGCTTTCTCTCTCTCTCCACCCTCAGCTCTTCTTATGATGCCGGAGTTCATCCCAAGGGAGGAGACAGCTCTGACGCCACCCGTGTGTGTTGTGATATATCGCTCCTCACCCCTCTGAAAAGCAATGCTGTAGTCCAACAGAGCAGTGGGAAGCTTCATTTCCATTCCTTGTCGATGAGGCGTGAGAAGTCATCTGGATGCAGAGAGAGAGAGAGAGAGAGAGAGAGAGAGAGAGAGAGAGAGAGAGAGAGAGAGAGAGAGAGAGAGAGAGAGAGAGAGAGAGAGAGAGAGAGAGAGAGAGAGAGAGAACTGAGGCAAGGAGACATAATATGTTTTTCGAGAAATAAAAAAGATGTACAATTTCCCCGGTACATTTAACACATGGTTCACATGCGAGTCAGACAATTTAAGTTGGGACATCCTGTATGTATCACACTGTAACAATAACACCGTGAAATGTACAGTAACTGGCTGGCAGCAATTAGCAAGTAAGTTGCTGTAGTACATTTCACAGTATGCTTACTGTAAAATGAATCATAGTACCTATAAAATACCGTAGTTATTGTTACAGTAATAATTACAGTACTGTACCTGTCATCACAGTAACAAGGTACTGTATTTTTTTAAACAGCAAATTTTAGACTACTGTAACATGCATCACTGCATTCATTCTTATACTGTGAATTAATAACAGTAAAACAATTACATACTGCAAAATAAAGACAACATTTTTGTCACCAAAATAAATGTATTTGATCATGTTAAACATTTTGAATTTTAAATATAAATTTTACTTAGTATTTTTCATTTTCATTTCTCGTTTTGTAAAAAACTAACACTGCGTTCAAGGCATTCCTGAACATACAAATGTCTCCTCTTTCTTTAAGTTACACTGACAAAGTAAATATGTTTTCAAGTACACTAAATTACAGACATGGATTGAAGATAAAGAAAAATAGTCCCTCATGCTGTGAGCGTAATGGAGCCACCACATGAAAGGACACTTCATCACAACGTTGCACTAAAAAGTGATATCAAAGTCACCTTGTCCTTCTTTTTGACATTTCTTTCTCCTTCTACTGATGTCACAGTCCTGTAATAGGTAACAGCGGAGCAGTAGGACACAATAAAACAAGTGTAGAATGATCTTATAATGTTTTATGGGATCATGTTTTATCCCTTCTTACATTCCAAAACGTATGGTGCTTTCTAGCTTAGCTATAGGGACCTTAATGGGATTTTATCTCTCACTTTATTAATGCGGTAATATTCCTGTCGGTACATGCAGCGTGTATAATTATTAAAGTAGCAGTATAATAAAAAAGTACTGTATTCAAAATCATAAGTAAAGGAACAGAACTATTGTCAGCTTAATGTACTCAAAATATCACATGCAAAAGTACTGCAGAAAAACCCCCCTGTGACTGATATGTTATTATATATAATTGTATTAATAATTATTATGGTTGCATTCATGTTCAAGCAGCATTTTGATGTTGTAGCTGATGGAGGTGAAGCTAATTGAGTAGTTTAACCCCTAACACTGCATCATTATTCTTACACAGATAATGTACTATTTTGTGCGTAAGATCTTGATCTGCATGGTTACTCGTAACTACAGCTGTCAACTGCACTCACCGGCCACTTTATTAGGTACACCTTGGTAGTACCGGGTTGGACCCCCTTTTGCCTTCAGAACTGCCTTAATTCTTCATAGCATATTCAACAAGGTGTTGGAAACATTCCTCAGAGATTTTGGTCCATATTGACATGATAGCATCACTATATATATATTGACATGATAGCATCACTATATATATATTGACATGATAGCATCACTATATATATATTGACATGATAGCATCACGCAGTTGCTGCAGATTTGTTGGCTGCACATGATGCGAATCTCCCGTTCCACCACATCCCAAAGAAGCTCTATTGGATGGAGATCTGGTGACTGTGGAGGCTACTGGAGTACAGTGAACTCATTGTCATGTTCAGGAAAACTAGTTTGAGATGATTTGAGCTTTGTGACATGGTGCATTCTCCTGCTGGAAGTAACCATCAGAAGATGGTACCCTGTGGTCATAAAGGGATGGACATGGTACTAAGGGGCCCAAAGTGTGACAAGAAAATATCCCCCACACCATTACACCACCACCACCAGCCTGAACCGTTGATACAAGGCAGGATGGATCCATGCTTTCATGTTGTTCACGCCAAATTCTGACCCGACCATCTGAATGTCGCAGCTGAAATCGAGACTCATCAGACAAGGCAACGTTTTTCCAATCTTCTATTGTCCAATTTTGGTGAGCCTGTGCGAATTGTACCCTCAGGTTCCTGTTCTTAGCTGACAGGTGTGGCACCCAGTGAGGTCTCCTGCTGCTGGAGCTCATCTGCTTCAAGGTTCCATGTGTTGTGCGTTCAGAGATGGTATTCTGCACAGCTTGGTTGTAACGAGTGGTTATTTGAGTTACTGTTGCCTTTCTATCACCTCCAACCACTCTGCCCATTCTCCTTTGACCTCTGACATCAACAAGACATTTTCATCCACACAACGGCCGCTCACTGGATATTTTCTCTTTTTCGGACCATTCTCTGTAAACCCTAGAGATGGTTCTGCGTGAAAATTCCAGTGGATCAGCAGTTTTTGAAATACTCAGACCAGCCAACAACCATGTCACGTTCAAAGTCACTTAAATCCTCTTTCTTCTTCATTCTGATGCTTGTTTGAACTTCAGCAAGTCATCTTCACCACTCATGATGCCTAAATGCATTGAGTTGCTGCCATGTGATTGGCTGATTAGCTATTTGTGTTAACAAGCAATTGAACAGGTGTGCCTAATAAAGTGGCCGGTGAGTGCATATGTATGGTGTAAACGAGTGAAGTATTTCCCTCTGATATGCAGTAGAAGTGTGAAGTACAGCATACCATGGATAGTGAAGTAAAGTGTAAGCACCTCAACATTGTACTTGTAGATTTACTGTGTAAATTTACATTCTACCAATGTGAGTTTACATTTAGTACAGTACAGACTTGGGTTATATTCTGTAGATATTTGCCTTTTCCCTTCACTTTTATGCTCAACTTTACTTATATACTATATATTTTGTAGTGTGAATATGAATCTCTGAGAGTTTATTATAGGATTACCCTGTGGGTCAGTCGGTATACAAACTCCAAACCAAACATTATTCATATCTCCAGGATTCTAAATCCTATAGTTCCAAAGACACCACGTGTCAGGCTGATTTTTGTTGGCAAAATGTGAATACAATTATGCAAACATCTACACCATCATATATTGCTTATAATATAATACGGGTTTGAATAGTATCAGTATCATATAGCTTCAATGAAGCGTTTAAACAAGCTGATCCAGAATATACAGCCAATAGCAGTAGATTGGTAACACTTCATTTTTAGGGTCACATGTGGACATTTACATCAATTAATTAAAGGGTTTATAACACACATGTTTCTCCTCTTATGAACCATATATGAACACTTAACAAAACACAGCCTAGCTGTAATTACAGGCTACACATTTTCACAAGTTTGGAGAAATGTACACTTGCATACCGTTGAATGATGTGTGTAATCCTATCATACAATTATAAACAACTGTACAGTAACCAAGCATCAGTTGTACTTGTATACAAAGAAAATACAAAAACAACTGCAACACATCTGAGGTAAGAGAGTGCGGGTCCCGGTGGGAGCCTGTGACCTCACAGTGAGGCTCTGCAGGAAGCTCTCAGTCATGACTGCGTGAGCGGAGAGACGGGAGCAGGGCGCGGAGCTGCCAGCAACACCTCCTCTCACCCTCTCTTCAAACTTCCACCGGCGACCGGGGCTCACTCTGCTTTCTGCTCTATTGTGTTTGTATGGAGAAGGAGTCTTTGCTGTCTCAGAAGCCGTATTTGGGTGGAGAAGAAAGAAAGGCTAGTTTGACCGGATTACATGAGGATGAAATTAAGTTTTTTTATTTTTTTTTGGAGGATCTGTGCCCCGTCGGACTTCTGGTGCCAGGGGCCCCTATTTATTGCAATGAGTTCTTGTGATTTAGTTTGAGCGACCTCTTGGTGTGAATTTCTCACGATGGCCAACCTCACCATGGTCAACATGACCGTGGAGAACGGCACGTCGACGGTGCAGGACAATCAAACCCTGGGTGTTTGGACCGACTACACGGTCGAATACAAAGTGGCCAGCGTGTTCCTGGTGACCCTCATCTGCGGGCTGGGGATCGTGGGCAACGTGATGGTCATACTGGTGGTCCTGACCACCAAGCACATGCGGACCCCCACCAACTGTTACCTGGTGAGCCTGGCCGCGGCCGACCTGATGGTGCTGACGGCCGCCGGGCTGCCCAACATCACCGACGCCCTGCACGGGCAGTGGGTGTACGGCTACGCGGGCTGCCTGGGGATCACCTATTTCCAGTACCTGGGAATAAACGCGTCCTCCTGCTCCATCACCGCCTTCACCGTGGAGCGCTACATCGCCATCTGCCACCCCATCAAAGCGCAATTCCTGTGCACTTTGTCCAGGGCGAAGAGGATCATCCTGCTGGTCTGGACGCTCACCTCCGCCTACTGCGTCATGTGGCTCTTTCTGTCCGACACCAATAAGTTGGCGTACGACAACGTGGTGCTGCTCAGCTGCGCCTACAAGGTGTCCAGGAGTTACTACATGCCCATTTACTTCACGGATTTCGCGGTGTTCTACGTGCTGCCCCTCATGCTCGCCACGGTTCTGTACGGACTGATCGCCCGGATACTTTTCGTCAACCCGCTGCCCGCGGACCCCAAAGGCGGCACCAAGAAGTGGAAGAAGGAGACGAGTCAGGGGGGGAGGATGATCGGCACCTGCTCCTCCAGCAGCACCACGGCTGCCTCCCGCAGACAGGTGTGTGGGGGTGTGTGTGCGGGTGTGTGCGTGTGTGTGCGGGTGTGTGTGTGTGTGTGTGTGTGTGTGTGTGATCGCTCACGGGTTATCACCGTGTCGTGTTTGTGTTTGTGTTTGTGCGCGCGTGTGAGTGTGTGAGTGTGTGAGTAGAGGAGAACGGGTCCATGCGGCTGGACCGCAGGTCGGTTCGATTCCCTCCAATCAGAGACGTTTCCGTTCCACTCACTCGGGCTCCAGTTGCTTTAAAAAACGACTACGAAGTCAGAGCGAGCCACAGAATAATGTGATCATCAAGAAAAGTGGATTAATGCACCGACCACAGGACCTGTCATATAACTGACCCCTGACACACGGGGGCAAATTTAATAGACATAGTGATCCCACTAAACATGTATGTGTTTTACTTCCATATTGTTTTGGGTCTCACAGATCCACTTTTTATGTTATTATTATTGAAAAATCAACATTTAAATACTTTCTTTTTCTTTTCCTTTGAGCTTATGAAACCCAACATGTACACAAGCAATACATTGATACTTCCCTTTGGTTATATTCGCTATAGGGATGAACAGATGTATTAATTTTGCTGAAAAGTCATTGACAGAATGACCCCCCCCATAGAACAACTGCTCTTAAAACTACAATAACAGAAATCTGCATAGACTGATTTGAGATTTAGGCAGACTAGTGATGCCTAAAAAGTACAGTACAATCTCTAGTTTATAATAAATTCTCATAAGATCAGTTAGAGTCATGAGGTATCACATTGATAAAACAATGTCACCAACAATGAACGTTGTTTTTTTTTAGCTGTAAAAGAGAACGTTGGATCTCTAACAGCCCAAACAGAGCGTTAGGGTTAAGTGTTGACACATGATAAAAATATGCACTTTCTATTCAAATTTGTTTGCTATTCTTTATTTATTTTTTTATGTTACAACTGACCCATGCTCCAATCACTTTTTGATATGCAGTGCATCAAAGTGCTGCCAACTGTCATCTACATTCAGATTTCGCCTAATAAAGTGCACCTAACCCATTTTTTTCCTTCTTTTTTTCTTTTTTTTTTGAAACCCTGAAGCACAAATTCATACAGTGGCTCGTAGAAAACAACTGAAAAACAGACAAACAGGTTTACAGTAAGAGCTCGTGGTGCAGCCATCTTTTGAATTACATTGCTCAGCGAGTGTTTATGTGCATGCTATTTTTGTTAATAATAAAGCACTCCGGCTCAACACGTGCAATAAACTGAGACTTTGTTTTATCCTCCTCTTCCCTCTGTTAAAACAACAAAACAAACGACACCCTACCCGAGTTTCCTACTTTGTTCAAAATAAAACAGAATTCTCTAAAAGGCACAGACACGACGTGCCAGAGACACAGGTAGGCAGTAGGGGCGTTTGTTTGTCAGATCACAGGAAGAGGCCTTCCTGGAATGACGGGGGGTGTGGTACCCTGAAGGAGCTACATGCTCTATTGGATTTTCTAATCAGTTAACTCCAACTCAAATAGGCTTTTGGCTTTTTCTCCATCAGTGCAAGGCTTTTTTAATCCTTGATTTACGCACACCCACAAACACACACACACACATACACACACAAACACACACACACACACACACACACACACACACACACACACACAATCACACGAATCACACGTGTTTCTGTGGACACCATTCTTGCAATTTACCATGTACTTTACTGAATTAACTAAAGGTCAGGACGTAATGAGGATGCAGTATTGGGTATTTCTCTCACTGATGACACTGGCAGCGTCCCCCATCCAATCCAATTATCCTCACCTGACTCCAGCTGAGACGACACAACATACATATGGAGAAGATTTAATTTGACTGGAGTTGCATATCAGGACTATCACCTGGTGATTATATTAACAAATCCAGGCTTTGTTAAGTTACGCATACAGATCAGTCTTCCTTGTTGGAAATTGATTAACAGCATCTGAATAAATAATGAGTGTTTTATGATATCTACAGGGTGGTTTTAAAGTATTTACCAAGGAACAGCTTGGTGTGTTTATGGTCACATTTTCCAACTGACAAACATTAATCTCTTACCAGACAACTCCTTCGCAGTTATCTTTCAGAAATGTCTTTCATGCTGTGTTAATCCTCAAGTTGTGAAGTTGTAACGCTGCTCTCTTTTGAAAAGACTGTACAACTGCATATGAGCTTACATATTAAATTCAGTGACCCACTTATATGAATTAAGATGCAAAAGATTTACTATGAACTCAAAGAAAATTAGGTGTGGATATTTTGGTAACTTTACACAAAAACGTTGTAATCTGGCATGTGTGTGTGTGTGTGTGTGGGGGGGGGGGGCTTTGAAAGTGGCTGTTTTGTTATTTATGACAAATAACTGATATATCTATGGGTTTAAAAGAAATGTGAGATCACACATGTGTTTTAAAGTCCTCATTCTTCAATGATAGGTTAAGTTGTCTGGAGGTGCCACCTGTTTAGTTGAGGTTTGTGAGCCAATAGCTTGCAATTTGTTATATGTACCCTCGATATTTTTAATAGACGTTTTTTTTTTAATGACCTAATTTATTTTTTTTCGAAGATTTTTAAGTGTTAAAAAGATGATTCTATTTTGATTGTTTACTACTATGACTTTGCCAAATTGTTGACGGTTGCCACTAATACGTCATCAATACATTTTGTATTTTAGATCAGAAGGGATTGCGTTAATCCTTGCAGACTGCATTAGTTTCCATAGCAGTTCAGACATCTGTAGAGAGGATTGATTTCTCTAATTAATTTAAGTCTTTGTGAGGACAACATTTAGAAGTTCTAATGGGAAGATAATCAGCAGGAGCAAGTGAGGAGTCAAAATCTATCAAAGAACTTTAAATTGCCTCCGGATGTACAGTATATACTGTTCAACAGTTGTGACAGTTTTTATTTGACTTTTCAATTAACTTTCTATTAGTTTTTGTACCATTTTTCTTGGTTTGGTTGGCCTGTATGATCTGATGTGAGCACTGTGTTGCTCCAAAACTCATCCCAATGAGGACACAGGGGAAATCGTTTTCCTACCGATACTAATTGTGTGACATGTCCTTTAAAAAAAGGAACTCATGTTCTGATGAAGGTTTGACGTCGGAATGCACCAGCAGGTCCTTATAAATAAAATGACCAAAAAATAATCAAGACATTAATTCACAGAGTGCTGCCCAATTTTCACACCATCAATATTTGAGCAGGTGCGTGTCTGCACCATGTTAATCTCATTAAACTTACTCATGTTGACTCGAGTCAAGTGTTCATGTGGAGATGCAGCTGTGTTCACAGACAAGATACTGTATCAGTCAATAATTACTCCCCCGCCTCGGTGGAGAGAGGCTCGGTGAAAATAACGTTTTCTTTTCCTGGGCATGACGGCTCCCTTGTGCACTGACCCTAAAGTTGTAATCCTTAAAATGTCAGTCCTGGTCGAACCTGCGGCTACTGGTGCAAATTGGTTCAATACTTCAGGTCCCAGAAATTTACTTGTTAGTGGAACAAGTGATTTCCTCTGAATACTTCATACATTGGTCGATGACTTCATTCACATGTCAAATTGAATGATGGCTGAAATCCATTTAGCTGGTTGCACTGTCATGGCTTACTTGGACACTCAAAGACATTTTTAATACTATTAATAACACCTGGTCTGCTGTGATAAAAGGCCTCATAGTGTAGAGACTCCATGTGCATGAAAAACATTTAAAGTTCAATTTATTGTCCAATTTTATGTGATTTAATTTTGTCGTAGCATTTCTTAACGCATGATTAACTTTTATTAGGTGACGAAGATGCTGGCAGTGGTGGTGGTCCTCTTCGCCTTACTTTGGATGCCCTACCGCACCTTAGTGGTGGTCAACTCCTTCCTGGACAAGGCCTACCTGGACACCTGGTTCCTGCTCTTCTGCCGTCTCTGCATCTACCTAAACAGCGCCATCAACCCGGTCATCTACAACGCCATGTCCCAGAAGTTCCGCGCCGCTTTCAAGAAGTTGTGTCACTACGGCCCTCAGCACATGGAGAAACCGGCCTCTTACAGTGTGGTGCTTACCTACAGTGTCATCAAGGAGACGTCCAACGGGGAAAGTCCCGACCACTTCACGACAGAAATGGACGAGGACCTGAACACGCCGACAAATCGGTACTTACCCGCCAGCATCCTGCCAAGTGCCAAGAAGATGCCGTTCGTAGGGCCTTCCCTGTCAGGTAGTGATGTCAAAGCCTGACTGAAAACAAACCTTCCACCTAAAGTGGATATCGGAGAGAGCTGCAGAATGGATTCAGACCCCAATGGGACATTTTAGAGAAGTTTTAAATACCCAGACCTTCCCTTTTCAATTAAAGTTGCCAAAAGCAAAATAGGATGCCATTTGATGAGCTGACTATTAGCATTTTGTTAAAAAAAAAACAGGAAACTTTCATGAATCTTGCTAAATTACAGTTCATTAATAAATTGATAAAGCAAACTCAACTTTTGAAGCAAACGGCCTCCATCCACTTCCCTCTTCCTCTCCCCTCTAAACAGATCCAGACTCAACAGCGAGAAGCTTCAGTAGTGGATATCATGGGGCTGAGTGATATGGCAAAACATTTGATCACGATATTTATATTGATATTTATCAAGAATTAGGACGTTTTTGTTGAGCTCAAGATTCACTCGCAGCAATGCTGAAGTGAAAATAAATGACCTAGAATTGTGTAATCTGCAGACGGGACATCTATTTAAATGATTAAATTGTACAAAAATATAGATAAAATCTGTAGTCATGTCAGCCTATCCCTATGAATCCTGCTGTGTGAAATGTTTACAGCCATGGAGCTTATATATCTTGAGTCAGTTACGTTCATCAGTGCAGTAATGTTACAGTTTGTTGAGAGTCACGCCACTCGTTCCACTGAGTACAAGCATCTGTGTGCATTATCAGAGGGTGATGCTGCAGGTTTAAATTATTTCCTGTCTTCCTGTTAACGCTACACATCACCTACAGTATCTGCTGTGCGATGTCTATGTGTCAGACCTTATATTACATCACCTTCAACGTGCAGCTCACTGGATCCTGTCATTGACAACCAAACAGAGGAACGTCTGCACTTCGTCAATTGTTGTAGTCTTGTGGGCTGCAATTTTTTTAATATCTTTTTTAATTGCGGTCACTATTGACAATAGAATTGAATAGAACAATTAAAAATGGTGGGTTTGTGCATGATGTCTTGTGTGGTGCTAGTTCTGATTCTCTTTGACCAATCAGTTTTCTGCATTGTTTTAACTTCACCTTCTAGTATCGGCTTGGCTCGTTTGGGACCTTGACGGAGGTGGTACCAAAAAAACTGCCAGGACAAATTCACAACTCCTGTTAATGGAACCCAGCTATGTACTAGCTTGCTCCCAGCTACGTGCTAGCTTGCTCCCAGCTACGTGCTAGCTTGGTCCCAGCGCTGGAGGTGTGGGGAAGTGGTTAGCCTCCACCAAAAGAAATGCAACTCCTTGGAAGCTAAAAGTTTTCTCATACGGATATTGTGTCGTATTAGCTGCCTGGCTAACGAGAATTAATTAATTAATGCGGAACATGGGTAACGTCGAGCTAGCTTTTGGTGGTCAGTAAGTACCTCCAAAGGCTGCTTGCAAAATCACCGCAACGTGTCTCGTTGTCTTTTTCCTCCACGTGTTAAATACATACGATGTAATGGGTGGGTGTGGAGGCTTCAAAGTCATTGATGGACTGGGCTGAGTAAGGATGGAAAGTAACGAGAAACGTACTTCATTCTAATTACTTTTGCCGTTGAGTAATTTGTAAAGTATTGTAATTTAAATGAATAATATGTAATATGTAAATTATGCCAATTTTCAAGCACCATATGACCGGTTAGAAATAGCTTTGTTTCTGTCTTGGGATTTGGTGGTATGCCGTAGCATGCTGTCAAGCAATCTTAGTTCAGCTACAATATAGCGAAGTCTTTAATTTCAAGGATATTTTCTATCACAATCCATGATTTTATCGCCCAGCCCTAGGATACCATTTCATCTAGGTGGTACCCAGGTTCCACGTGTAGCATTAGCACCAGAAAACCATGTCATTCAGATGAATCCAAATGCACAAAACCGTGAAATGTTAATCACGCCACCGAGAGGAAGCACAGACATGAAATTACATGACCTTTTGAGAAGGTCCTAGTCAAGAGAAGGATGGATAATACAGACATTTAAACCTGCTGTGTCATCAAAACACCTCCTGAGCTCTAATGATTTCTGCAGGGACATTAGTCTTAAAAGGGACAGACACCAAAGCCTTATGCTGCTTTGGTCACTGTGAAGACGACCACTGGGGACTCTGGGCGGAGCCGGCAAAGGTCGATGTATAATTATGAGGGTGTAGCTCTGGTGTGCAGACAGAGAGCCTGTTCGTCAAAGGGTCAGATAACTGTCCTAGCGGTAATTCACTGATATTGCTGGAGACTGCAGAGTGCAGCGCTTTTCTGATCTATCTGCTCTGCAAAGCCCACAGAGCAATGATGGACCGTGTAAATAGAATGCGCCAAAGTGCCACACTCGAGTTGGTGCAATGCACACTATGTATATAGCTCACCCTGCTATTAAAAAGAAGAATTCTCTGCTGTTAGTTTGAGCTTGGTATATGTATAAATTGAAGAGCACTCAGAGGGAATGAATATTGAGTTACAATAATAAATGAGAGACACCTGCTTCATGCTGAGCGGTGGGCTTTTCTGTCTACACTGTAAAATTGCTTAAGTTGCTGAAATTGATTGTGCAGTGTTATGTGAAATTAAGTCAATATTGTGTTTTTCAAATGTGTGCCAGCAAGTGCATTAAAAAAAAAAAAGAAAAAAGAAAAAAAAAGCTTGTTTTGATCCATTGTTCAATCAGCGTGTTTTCTATCATTTCAAACCAGTCAGTGGAAGCTAATGGGCCTCAAACTTGAATATGTGAGAAATTAGAAAAGTAAATAAGGATTTGAAGTCTGTAGTTTGTGTTGTAAAGTGACTCCTTTGTGCACTTTCATACATTTTTCCCTTTATTCTCAGTTGAAATGCATTTTGTTTTGGGGGAAATCAACAAGCAGTTGTGATGGAGATGTTTTCTGTTCTGCACGGTGCGCAGATTGTACCATGAACGCAAGCTTTTGTGAACACAAAGATGACAAAAATGTGATATTTGATGTATTTACATCAGAGGCGTTGCTTTGTTTGCCGTTACATTTCTGTCCCGAGGTGGCTTTTATTTTTTCTTCTGCTCTTGCTGTTTGATGGATTGTTTTGTATTTTGTATTGTGTATTGTTCTTTGCCCATAATAAACACGGACGATAATCGCAGCGCCTCGTGCATGGTGCATTATTGCTACATTTTCCTGTCTCGAACCATCATCTCTCTTTTTTTTCCCCCAAAACCTCCCTGCTCCTCCGCCTCTACTGATCTATTGCCAGCAGCCACTGAAGAAACTGCCTCATCCAAGAACGCCATGAATCCAGCACATAGAGCGTATGTAGGAGCTACGACCACAACGGGGACATCAATCACAGCGGCTGACGGCTTCGTTTGGAAGTCACTCAGCCCGTGGTGAGCTTTGACACAAATGTATCTCACTGAAGCTATCGGAGGCCAACTGTATGGTTATCACAAACAATATGACATCCCCCGCGCAATTTATGTTCACCTAATGTAATATCTGACTCATCAAACCTCCCTCAATTTGGTTGGGTGATGACACCAGAGGATATATTACAGTACATATCCATGTGATGCTGTAGAGCTTAATGTGCTGGGAGAGAATGCCCTTGAAACACAGAGGCACTAATTGACAACTTCTGTAACATTTCATCAGCTGCGTGCTCTCCAGCTGTAAATTATAATGCCACACACACAAAACACACGCATATACACACACACACTTTATATCTTCAGGGTAGAACCTTTTATTATGACAAAAAATACTCAAAATTCCCTCAGCATGTGTTGTTGATAGGAAAGTGGTATTTCTCAAACAATCACAGGTTACATGATGCATGCATGCAAATAACCATAAACACAAATTCCACTGTTTGCAAAATTGTCATTTCAAAAAAGGTGAAAGAAATGGCTTTTAAATATGCTGCTTTGGCGGTTTAATTCACGTGTACAAAGATCGCTGTCTCAACTGAAAATGCGGATGAGATTTCTTTAGCAAGACACCGGTGAGGTTGTTCTGGTAGCGCTTTAGAATACAGCGTACCCCCCCCCCCCCATTCATAGTGTAATTGTTCTGTACTAACAGTACAGTACGTAGTGAGCTACCGAGGTACAAGGGAACAAGACGCTGAGTTAGGGAATAAGTGGGTAACAATCTGGGATCCTAAAAATGATTTATACTCTTGGTATTTTTAAACTAATGGGTACCTATTCTATGACAGTATGATGTCTGCACAAAAAAGTACGCTGACAATTGGGAAGCATTAGAATTGTCTTTTTAATGCAAACGTTAAAATGTCATCACACATACATAAAGAGGCACCTAGGCCCGTGTACACTGGGTAGTATCGTGATCTGCACATCATCTGGATAATGACATCTGATTCACAGGCCTTTTACACATGGTATTATTAAACTTTCTCTTATCTCTATGCTTGTGGTCGGCTCTTGATATGAACATCCGTTGGGCGGGGATGGTGTACTTGTGAGCAAACAACGTTACCTGTCCCAGGCCAAGGTTTAGTCATTTATGTATGTGAGATCGGACACACTGAGAGACAAGAAACTAAGATATTGTATAGTCTGACCCTGGCTTAAGAGACGCGGAGCAGTGGACTCCTATCTACCTCATACATCATAAAAAATGAAGTTACACATCACAAGGTCAAAATTACACTACAGCCTTTCCCACTCTTATTTTCATCGTTCCATATTCATAGAGTTGAAATGTGATTAAAATCTCCACTTTGCTGTTGAGCTTTGGTGACTGAAATGTCTCGCACTCTGTAATTGGTGCTTTCGTTCAGAACATGTATTTGTTCTCAAGCAACAGATGTATCCACAACCTCTTGAGTGTGACCTTTAAAGACCCATCAGACGTGGAAACATGATTGCTCCATTAGAGAAACAGGTGAGCAGGACTTCCCAGTGGGTGGAAATATTATGTGCAAAATGGACACTGTTTATTGTGTCTGATTCAAGGTTGCTGAAACGCAGCAGGCTATGATTACACTTCACTAAATGGGATAATGCAATCTTGAGGTACCAGTTATACTGTTTTCGCTCAATTCTAAACCATGCCACGTTAACAAATCCATCCAGTTATCCTGGAAAAAACATTTACCGGCCGGAGATCCAGAGGTTAAAAATGAGACACTGAGCAGGGCTGAAGTGGCCGAGAGGATGAGACATCAGAATAAAAGCCTCAGCTGTGGGCAGCTGCACCGATGAAATGGCCACGACTCCATGAACCTTATTTATTTTCCCGCCTCTGCCTTTCAGCACTGTTACGTTTGGAGTGCTGGACATTTTCAAAACGAGGAGCAAGTGGAGAAGTGATGCCATCAGCAGAATGCCAACAAATCTGCATGAGAAAAGAATATCGCTGTGATGATGAACACTTCTCCTCCAGTACCAACCATTCGCTCCCGCAGTGAATCGTGGCTCTTTTTCCTTCTCTGCATTTACATGCTTGTCGATTTATGCAGCCATTCTCCGTGCACTTAATCTTGTATTGAGAAGATATTACCAGATGAATGGGTTTTCAGTCCTCAACACTGGGTCCGGATGGCGTTACCAGCAGTAACTTTGTAAGAGGGGGAGCCACTAAATTCGCTATTCATTTAGACATTACTCCATTATGTGTTTACACAGCAAATAGTTGTTTGCTGCTTTGTTAATACTATACATTTAATGCTGTCTGTGTGTCAACCAGGCTGGACCATGATGTGCAGACTGAGCTGAGAGGGCTCACATCTGACATTTCCCTCAACGTCAGTCTGTCGATATGAATTGTCTGATCCCGCTGGGCGTTTATCAACACAATCCAAGCCAACTGTTTTTTTTTTTTTTTTTTTATATTGTCGCTGAGACCAGCGAGCTCAGCAAGAAACATTCTGCATTCCAACAAGAAGGCCCCTGTCAAGAAGAACGTACGCTTGACTTCACCGAGTCTCACATCAGTGCACAATCATTACTCGAGGATGAGCTATTGAGCCGGAGTAAAAACAAAGGAAACAACCTGTCACCTGTTCATTAGCTCTCCTTCCGCCCTGCAAGGCGTGCTCATTGACAACTTATTGGAAGCACGGGATCAGAGGTGGCTGCTTTTACGCTGGCAGTATTACTGAGACGCAAAACCCCCCTGAAAGAGTGACAAAACTAGACCGTTAAAAGCTTGATTACCATCTTAATGGCAGGGGTGAAAATTATTAAAGGTCATTGTATTGATTAGCAGAGATATTTATGTTTCTGTTCTGACATAATTATTTCAGGAGCTCTTTTTTCAGAAAAAGGATTATAATCACTTCTCATAACACAGTATTGTATTTAATATGTTAAATTATTTCCGACTCCTCAACACACACATTAGGCTTTTTAAAGGACCAAACAGAAGTGAAACTGGAGCCACACATTCTTTTTTGTAAAAATGTAAATCACACAAAAATCTGAAGGAAAATGAGCTAACTCCACAGTATGCCACGAGGTTCACTCAGTATGTCTAAATAAGGAAGTACTTGTAAAAAAAATCTAATATCTTTGTTTATTCAATATTTCCATCATATAGCGGCCTTTAACAAACACCATTTCCCATAAGTCCATATCCCTCATGACATAATTGTGACCAGGTTGACAACCAGTTCAGACATGTTTGTAATGAAAAGGGGACTCAGCTACAATAGTGTCCTAACTAGCTAGATTATCACTAACTGGTACATTTTAGTTTAGAAAGCTATGATTGGTTCTCACCTTGAACTAAATAACCAATTAGAGACGCAGTGCTTGGATGTGTTCACGGTTTACTCACTGTCGATAAATATATAATGCTGATCGTTGCTGCTGTCACTTCAACATGCTTCTCATTTGCAGACTAGAAACAGATGCTCCACGGCATTTGAAGGGAATAATTGAATTGCACCATTTCAAAAATGTTATGATTTATGGCCTCACAAAAGACTACAATGTCAAAAAGATTAAAATACTGATTTATACTAGGCTGAATCACTATAACTTACCCAGTAGACAATCACAGGGAGGTCAAGGCGGTCAAGGCCATGGAAGAATTGCTGGTGTTCTCTCTCAAACCGGTAAGGGCACAAGTGTCAGTGACTATCTCCCTGCTGATTGGCTGAAAGGAAGAGCCCTCATGGGATTATGGGATTGACCATTTGTCTGACACCCTGCACTTGCTTCCCTTTGAGTCTGATGATCATGCGGGACTTAAGAGTATACCTTTAGTCTTAGTCTTTTTCTGCAATTAATTCCTTTTTTTGTGTGCATTTTCTCACTTCTTCTTTCTCAATTTCTTTCCTCTACATTTATCCTAGTTAAACATCCATTTTCATGATTTGGACATAAGGTTGATTTTGACAGTATAACTGAACAGGGTTTAGATTGTTGCCTGACAAGTGAAAAACTGTTTTTGTTGAGCCCTAGCTGTGAAACCACATAATCAAATTGCATGCTCTCATTGGTGTGACAACCGTAGGTGGGAGGGGCAAGCATCAAACAGGAAATGCATGAGGTGAGCAAACTGACATAAACTTCAGCTGGTTTTCATCAAAAGGTCACACAATTGTCACAGCTAATATATTGAACAAACCATTTATGGGAACATGAAGATGGTGCACTACTGCAACAAAATCTGTAAACATTTGTATTATAATGGTCCTGTTTTTGGAATTAGACTGTTTTTTGTTTTGTCCCATTTGATTGTGGGTGACAGGGTCAGTGCTCAATGGCTTTGCTAATGAGTGAACCGGGCAATAGAGAACCACTTTGTTTGCTCTTCATGTGTCAGGATCCCTTATCAAACGCAAAAGTGCTGGCGATTCAGCGAGCAAAAATCTCAAAGTTTACCTAAATACACTAACCAAGCCAAACACTTATCCTGATGAATCTATTGCAGAGTAGAACGGCACCAGTGAGACAGTTTGGACTAAATGTGTTCAATGCAATTTGGAGGAGTGGGATAGAGAGGGTTGTTGTGACATTAAGGAAAGGCAGTTGTATTAGTTTTGGCCCATTTACATCATGGATTTATAGACTCCATCAGTGACTCAAAACACTGCAAAAAATACATAAAACAAGTCACAAGTATAACATTAGAACAGTATAAATGTCATTTCTGACTACCTCTGTATTTTAGCATTTTAGATATCTGCTTAGAGTGTGTTTGAATATTGTCAAGGCTCAGCAGAAAACAAATCCATCTTGTAACGTTTCGAAGTTTAAATTTAAACTGTAACTTCCAAAAATAACCACGCTGTATGAATAATAATGAATAAAACTTCATCTGAGCCATTATTCTGTACGTTGAAGTAGAGGACAAAAGCTTTTAGTTTAATTCATAACACAGCACTGGAATAAAAACGAGAGATTAGTCTCATGTGGGGTTTCTCTGAGCAGTAACAGTTAAGCTCCTGTATAATTTGTTTTGTAGTTAAAAGGCACATCGATCTTCCACGATCATCAATCAAGTCACTCTGCAAAAACAGCACGAAGACAAAAGCTACGTAACACAGACGGAGCTCCAAGAGAAGCACGAAAAAACCTAACTGAAGAGGGGAAAATAAAACCATGCCGGCTAATGTTTCCATCGCCTCAACCAATCAAATTGGGAACAGACAGAGAAAGACCGTGGCATGAAAGAAGCCGTGTAATCACAGCTTGTTTCTCAGGCGCCCCGGGAAATCTCTCACAGGAGTGCAAGCCTTTCTGAAACATGTCAGTGGTCGATAAAGCTGGAGGGGAGGAAGCTGAAACCAATTTTTGTCAGATGAGCTTGTCAGCTAGAGGTAGGCTTTGTTGAGAGGATTACCGCGAGTGTCATGTGCCACACGGTTACACAAATCTGTGAAATTAGCCCTGAAATACAGGTAATATTGCGGGCTCCAACCATATGGCATATTACAAGCTGGGCAATGTGTTTAATATACAGTGTAGTACTGCTACTTTTAAGGGATAATTCCACTGTAATTTCATCAGTTGCTTGCCTTTTATATTCCTCGTTTTACTTTAATCACTTGTGCCAAAGCTCAGGCCTCATTCATTCATATTCAAGTCAATGTTTTTAGAAAACAAATGTGAGACTAATTACAATTCAGTCGCTCCATCACTGTGAAGAGAAAAGTTATCACATCGTGCAACACGTCATTTTGTATCCAGCCTTGTAATTTATTACATTTTTGGAGACATTTCTCTAATAGCATTACAGTAATGCACTTTTGCTTCTCTCATTTCTCCATTTCCTCTTCAGGATAAAACTGTTTTATCAATTTTAACAATGTATTTTTTGAAAACAACTTATTCATGAATAACGCTACAAAGATAAGATGTTTACATGATAATGAATGGAAACTGAATAAAAACGGCAAGGAAGGTACATTCTATGATATTATGCACATTTAACTTTAGTTATATATTATATTTTTATGCCTAAAAATAGTTCAGTTGTAAAATAAAGATGTGCAAATGAGGAATTAATCCAACTGAGAATCATCCTTACCAGAAAGACATTGCAATTTACAAATTAGACATGTAGCAACAGTAAAATAAGTGGGCGTTCAACTGTCAGCAGGGTAATTACCCACAGCCGAGGTATTTCAGAGTACTGTTGAAAACAGTGACGTTAATCAAGACGGTTATAAACGCAGCAGCAGCAACAGACACCTGTGGGTTGGACTGTTTTGAAACTGTTTTCTCTCTCTGTAAAGAGCTGCAGGACAAGGAGGGCCTCTGTGTTTCCTCAGCTGGTGCTCTAGATTCTGTTCCTCACATGTGAAAAGTGTCATATGGATGTGTATTGAGCTGCAGGTCATTTAGCTCCTATCTGCGAGGATGCTCTCAGGTTGTGCCGTTCAAACACCACATAACAGTTCCTTATGAACATCATGATTTGATGGGCTTTTGCTTGTGACTGTTGCTGGCTGCTTGTATTAGCTGTGTGTTAACAGGAACATTTCCATCCTCTTGTAGGTCTGAAACTAAGGAAGCAGTTGATAATAGCATGATATAAACATTTATAAGATCCATATTAACGTCATTCAGCAATAGTGCAGGCACTATTATAAGTGAGATAGTAGCATAATTACGCGAGGATAAAAGCACAAATCGAGACATGATCGCACAATTCAAATATTAGCACATTTGCTGAATAAGTGTATTGCTTCCAAGCGAAAGGTTGATAAGAAACACACGAATAAAACAGCTCTATCAGAGGCGGAGCTGTGTACATTCCCTATCAACTTGATGGGAGCAGTGTCAGGTGTGTGTGCACAGCGCAGCACATTTCATTTCCAGCTCACATTCTCGTCATATTGCTGACGGGGGTGAGCGGCTGTGAGCCGCGCTGACCTTGGCCCATACTTTCACCTTTTGTCAGATGAAGAAAATGTTGCTGAGCAACAACTAGCCGTCGCTGCCAGCCAGAACATCAGTTTTACCCGCTGCTCATTCCGGGAATATAAATGACCATTTGTTGAACTTTTTAATTACATCCTCGAGCCTATATTCATGACAGTATTTGTTCAATATGGCTAATAACTGTTGATGGATTGCATGGCTTGATGACTAAACAATGAGGAGTACATGAAGTATAATTTCTCTATGAACTTTGTAATTATTCATAAGGTTAATCAATCTTTCCTGTATAGAGGAGCTAACAGTAAATGACAGATGACCCTCGGAGATCCAGCCAAATTTCCTCTTATGATGTCCATCTCCAGCTGGTTCTCTTTTCATTTTCTTTCATCAGTGTACTAGTTGTATACACACACCGACAGCATACGGTTTGCTTATCAGAAGCATGTCTGGAGCAGGAACTGTAACACATTTTCTAAGGGACTTTATGACAATGATTTTATGGGGGGCGGGGCAGAAGAGGTGGAGGGTTAGCTATTTTAGCTTTTCGTTGTACATGTCGATTTATTTTTAGTACATTATTCCCTTGTGAGATTTATGTTAGAATGTTTAATTAGAAAGCTAAATCTTAACAAATCCATCTGAGTTGCTTAATGTATTTATGTAGCCCACCAGATTCTGCACAGTTTCCTTAAGCCAATCACACTGTTGCTGTCAACGATTTCAGCACAAATCATATGCGACCCTTATCCACCCCAGTCACCTCCAGTCAGCATCACTGTCATGCTTCTCATTCATCATCGGATTGCAGCAACTCCCTTCACCACCAGCACCAGTTTCTGGACTCCAGAGAGATTCTGCCTTATCTGACCTCAGCATCACTGCCCTTTGATTATCCTACTTCAGGATGGAGTCCAATCCTCAAAGAGTTTGGAAGCACTATTAAAATTGTATGCATGTGTAAGAAATTATTGTTAAATTCTAATGAAGTCTCTCCTGATTGAAACAACATAATTAAACATAGAAAGTAAACATATGAGAAAATGGATTGAAGGATGTTAAGCCACTTTCAGGTGTCGCCAAACAGCTAGACAGAGAGAAAGAGAGAGAGAGAGGCACACTAATTTTTAATAGAAGTATTTGTTTAATGTGCCTGTCCCTATCCAAAACGTTTCCAGTGATTGCCTCTCAGATTGTTCTGTATACCAAACCATCTGGCGGGTCAGGTCAAAAGTATGAACTTACAAACTAAAATGTCAATTGTATTGAATAATTTGACAATTTGAACTATTTGTCTTTTAACCCCCATCTAATGAAGTCAGTCAAAAACAAAAGGCACTCTTCAACTCTTCAAAACTTCATACCTCTAAATGGCTAAATAGTTAATAGTTCCCTGTGTGTTTTATTACAGAGGCAAAGTACTTTTACTTTGACTCACAAAATAAAATAAATTTAATCTTAACCAGGGCTTGAAACTGTTTCACACGCAAGTTGGTGCAGAACGTACCAGCTGCACCCCACCGCATGCAGCTTGTACCCTTTTTGTTCCTGGCCACTGCCCCTCATACTGCCCGATTTCGCCACAGACAAGCACGCTTCCCAGAGAAGCATTGAGTCGATAAAAAAATAAAAAGACAAGAGCAGGTGAGCAGCCTCTTTCATTTAGTCGTCCAATAATAGCTAGATGAACATTACCTTGGTCAGAGCTCTACACAGCCTACCTCAAGGCCAAATACCAAGTTAAAAGAAATTTTGCGCATACCGACACAACAATGACCAAGGACTCAGACAAAAATGTCGCTTTAACACGCTGACTCAATTCTTTTGCGTCATCAAAATCCTGCCTAAACCAACGTTGTTTGGAACAGAAGGACATCTCATTTTCATGGAGGTTCATGGTGTCGTTATTTTGTTTGTTTGTTAGGGGTCCTTTTGTGGTTCCAACTGCGTGAAACCATATCACTTTGCAGCAAGATGGTATTTCCAAAGTCAATGAGAATTTGTGTTAAATGATCACGATCTCAATATTGACCAAAATAATCGTGACAAATGGGAACGATTGGTTGTGTTACAGTACTCACACAACGCTATAACATCATCAAAACTCTTACATGTGTACAAGACCACAACACTGACAGTAATCTGTCAAAATGACTTTTCCGCACTAAAACAAGACATGATGTCTCAAGAATCTGGTCCGGCCTGCAGGTTAGTTCATTCTTTATCAAAAAGGTCAGAGAGTGGAGCCGGGCTCAGGCCTGGACATGCTGAATCCCCTTCCGACACAGACTAAACCTGACAGAAATACCTTCCTTACCATACGCTTAATTGACAGATAATTGCAAAGACGACTGAGAGTCAGGAGGGTTGCATCTCATCCGCAGTAAAACAAATAGTAATGGCAAACTTGTTTGTCTGGCTCGCTTGAAAATAATGAATTGGCTGTTTTACAGCTCTCACAGACCAACAGCACTGCTACTGCAGTTTGTCATTGTATGTGAAGTATGTATGATTTCATAAGCCTGATCTAGTTGTGTGTTATTACAGTAGTTCCCCCTGCAGAGAGACTAAGCGGCAGATATATAAAAGTTATTGTAAAGAAAATCCACTTTAAGCCTTGAGTAAGACCAAACTTATTAAACATTACCATGAGAGATTGACCTTCACTGTAACTGGTGGAATTCCAAGCCAGAAAGTACTTTTCTAACATGACCTTTGACTGAATTTATATGGCTTTTTACGTTGACTTAGATCGATTACCTTAAGAGTTGGAACACTGTTGGCTGTAGAGGGATTCCCTGCTTCCATAAACAATATATTTTCAGTCTTCTTAGACTGCAGTGGTATGGAAGTACAATTAAATGGTGGTTGATTTGTGAGCCTTGCTACAGATAACTAACCTCAGTTGGCCTGGAGCTTCTGTAATTGCCATGGATACCAATTTCAGCTGAGTGGAGAACTGACCTGTCTAACTGGTTCTGCCCATAAATCACAAAGTTTATGTGTGTTATTGCATATACTGTTAATACATACTGCATACTGTCTGGCCCAGGAACATTAACATTATGAGCTTGGCTGCTCCAACTCACAAGAAGTAATACTTATTTGAGATTTTTAAAAAGTGAACCCAATACGGCAGTAACTTAAACTCGCATTCTTTCAAATGACCATCAGGTGGCGACTCTGCAAAAAGAAGTCTGATTGTATTGAAGTCTATGAGAAAAAAGCCCTACTTTTCACTTTATTCATTATCTCATGAGTTTATGGTCTCAATCGCTTGTTTCAAGTCTTCATGATGTTCCTTTAGTAAGTCATAGTCCCATTTACAGTAAAATAGACGATAAAACAGGGTATGCTTTAGGGCGTGGCTTCCATTTGATTGACAGGTCGCTACCACAACCTTTTCTAGTGTGGGAGTTGTCTGTGTTGTTGTTTTAGAACTTTAACCCTTTCGCAGTGTGTTTTAAGTTCAAGAAAGTTGAAAAATTATTGTTGGTGTTCAGCTATACTTAGCTCCACCCTCTTATGTCACTCCTGTTTACATAAAGCTAAGATGGCACCCGGAAAAAAGTGAGATGGCGACGGTCAAAATGTCAAACTCAATGCTTCAAAATGGCAGTCCACTAACCAAAAGGTGACGTCACAGTGACTTGGTCCACTTGCATTCACAGACTATGCTTAGGCAGCTTTGTCCTGATGCGTGCACGAGACAGTATAGGGCTTTGTTCACCATATATCTATTTGATGATAAAATGGAGGATGTTTCATAAAATTTTGTAAGGTCTGTCTAATCATTTTGTAATCAGCAGACATAACATCTAACACAATTGCATCTATTATACTGGGTCTTATGAAAGATGCTTTACTGATAATTTGCTTAATAATGTCATAACCTGTTATGCAAGCTTTCTTCTTGACATTAACATAATTCAATTCTTTGAATGGCAGATATTTATTCAGGTTGGGCCGAATACAGAATCATGTTTTGCGTTGGCTTATTAAAATGACTCAATATGGCCCTGCCATTTTATTTTTCGTAAATTACCTTTTTTCAATTACATCGAAGTAACAATTACCGAAGGAGGAGCATGAAGAAAGGTCATATGAGTATGAGGACGTGGTTTTCTATGAGTTGGTGCAAGCAACCTTTGTATTCTCTTTTTTTATTTTGCAAATTCAAAAGGTAATTTATTTAATGATACTCATCACCAAGGCAACGCCTGTGGACAACATTTAGTTCACTACCACTGAGTATGTTGTCAAAAAACAAAACAGGCAGGCATCAGGACCCCAACTTAGCTGAGACCCAACCACAACAATATTCTGAAACACATAGTAGTCAGCGACAAGTACGACAACCTCACACAAGAGCAGGACCGCCTCATGGGCCGCTCACATGTAATGGACGTCTAGAAACTTGGAAAATTCAGCCGTGCCGCTTTCATCCGTTTATCCAAGATACTAGGGAGATTGCGGTCCTGTTGCGGCCACCGTTACTAGGCAACAAAAACATGTGCGCCGCAAAGGCGAAGATAAAGTTGCGGTAATTTAGCAGTAAGCCTCACTGCACCGGCAATGCAAATCCCTCATAGTAGCTTTACTGCTCTATATGTCTGTGTCCATTTGGCTGACCTTTTTTACCGGATGTTGTGACGTCCTTGGACGACAAGGGGGAAGCAAGTAAAATAGCCCGTGGGATAGATTGTAAAGCTCTAGTCAGCTCTGCACTGAAATTATTAACTTATCAATCATTTACTGTCGAGGAATATTTATGTAAAACCTAAAAGACATCTGCCAGCTGTGGTTGTTCTTTCACATGAAATGCGGCGCGTGCTGCCGTGTTCCAAAAGTCGAACTGTTTATATCTCGGGGAGCTTGCGCACTTCAACGGTGTCGCTCTCACTCTTGAGCGCGCCATTCCGTGTGTCTCCATTAACGACAATGGTGATGATGATTTGATGTAACTACCTATTTCACTCGCTTTGATTTCGCTGTCCACTTCTCATCTACCACGTTGTAATCCTGGATCCTCGAGGTGAAATAAAGTGTGAGGATGATTGAACCAGTTTATGCCCTCATCTTGTCATCATCCTCAGCTTGTGATTTACCGTATGAGAATATATGTTAATACAGTGAAAGTTTTGGGGAAAGTTCTCTTCTTGATGAATGAAGCGTCCACACATTTTTACTGAACTCTGTTCAAAATGATTAAGACCTTGTCAGACTGGCAAAACGCAATCCTTTCAATTGAAGGATTCAGCCACTGCTTCGCTGCTTCTCTCCCTGTTCCAGCTTCCCTCAGGGGTTGCCTGTCAACTGTGCTGCACTGGCTGTTTTTCAGCATCAGGACGGAGCACTGGGAGGCAACACCACCTAATTGGCTGTTTTGACAAGAAAGTTACTAGTAATCAGATTTTTTAAAAGAGTTCTTAAAACCACACAGCCAAACTGAAGTCTTGGTCTGCTTATTGCTTTACTGTATGATCAACTTCAGGGCAATTTGGGACTAGCAACAACAAAAACTCCAATCTGCTGCTTTCTTAAATTAGCCCGCTCTCATCAATTAGTGTGTGAGTGACACGACAAAGTAATTTGGCTTGCAAAAAGAACACAAAGCAGTCTTTGGGTGTCATTTGTAAACCATGTAATCTAGTCTGTACTCACTGCAATGTGTGAATGTGCTACACTCTGAACAAGTGATGTGATATAAATTGGCAGAGAGATTACTTCGGTGGGTGGGTGGGCCAAACAATCAAAGGTCTTGTTACCAGGAGATCAGTATTCCAGACCAGTCTCCCAATAATCACGTTTTTCCTAAACTTAAACCTATCACTGAGTAAAGTGACACACGAAAAGCCTAAAATGCGTAAAATGACATGCGTAAAACCTAAAATGCCTTATAATGACACATGTGAATGACCAACATGTCGTGCTATTTATTCGCCTCACCATGAGTTTGAGAAAATTAGATTGGGAGCCAATTTCAAGTTTTCTCTTTTTTTTTGGGGCTTATTAGTAAGGAATTTATCATATGTGAGACCATTTGTTAATCGCATGAGGAACACCATTTCACACAGGATGTTCGATATGTTACGCACAAAATGTAAAAACACCACAACCAAAAACAACAATGTTCATATGTAACATTACATAAGAAACACATTTTATATCTGAAAAAATATACATAAAGAACAGCCATAGTGGAAGTGAATGTTACACATGAGGAATATGAATATATTGTAAATATAAATGTAGTTTGGAAAATTTTCTAATATGTGTTGGGTTGTTTCTTTCACATGTGAAAACATAAATGCTCTTTTTTGCAATCACTTCTCCAGCTGGACAATGTAAAAAACAAAAAACCTAAATTGGATTTGAACTAATGCCTATTTGAGTTTTACTCCATTAAAATAAATGAATGATAAAATGTGATGTGATGACAGAGTGTGTTTACAGTCCCTGCTCTAATTGTTCATAGCAAATTAATACCAACTGAGATTATTTTCATGTTTTCCCTCTGCGACACACTCAAGCTCTCTTGTCATACATTAGTATAATGCAAGCAAATACTAACTGGACATAGTATATAAAAAGCAAGGACATTTGGTCTTGAACATTTCAATGAAGATAACACATTTTGGGCTTTCAAAATAAATCAGTACAACAAATGTACAAAGGCATAAAAAGTAATTCACTCAAACAAAACAGTAACAAATGAGATGAAGCCTCATTTTACTTAATTTGAACATTTTACTTGGTTAAGTAAACATTTTACTTAATTTTATGATCATTTTAATGGAACTGTTCGATTCATTTTGATTTAGACGATTTGTTTTTCAATGTTTATCCACAACATATTCATTTCTTAATATCTTGAACATCACCTGAATCAATATTTTCAGCATCACAGGCTTCTCTCTTTTTAGTAAAGCAGGTCTGAAGGAGACATACGCTGGTTAGTTAATAGTCAGTGGTAGTGCAGCTGTGCAGCAGGTGGAAATGATTGACAGTTTGGATATCTTCAGATGTCTTTTTTCTCTCTTTTTTCTGTAGTTTCATATTCATTTATGTTGTGTTATTTTTTTGTTTTTTTTGCTTATTAGGCAGGCAATTCAAACTGATAATAGATATTGGGTACTCGGAATGTCTTTTTTTTTCAACCTACTGTAGTTTTCATATTTAAGGGTTGACGTTATAGCTGCAGAGAGGGAGTTCGCTTACTGAGAGACTTCACTCAAGGCTTGTACCAACACATTCTCACCCCTAACATGTCAAATACAGAGGCATGGTGCTTCTAAGCTTCAAACTATGACGGTCAAGGTACCCAAATAGTGTCATTTTTTAGACGTGTCAGGGACGGCTTGTCAATATATGCTTCATACATGCATAGTGCCTTTTCATAACAAACCCCCATCTTCACGGGAAGTTAGGTTTAGGCTACAAAACCACTTGGTAAGATTCAGGAAAATATCGCTTATGACTTGTGACTCACATGACAAAATAAGTCAACGTTGACTTTTAGTTTCACCCGGCAAATGAACAGCGGGTGAAAGTTCTGTGTTTGTCTGACCCATATGCCAACCCCTCCCACCCACCTGATGTGATGTCTCGTATGTCATACTACCTCAGTCGCTCTGACTAACTCATATCTAATAATGGTAGGTTTGCATTGGAGTTAGTTGAAAGACGGATGTTAGAATATAGATGCTAAAGGGTGCGTCTGTGCCTCGGTATCAGTACACCGAGGGACCAAGCTTGGTTGCTTGAACATCTGATATTGCTAAACAATGTATCAGCATGAGAGCTAGAGAAATGTCCTAACCTTTTTGAAAACCACTGACTTAATAGCCACCTGTGGCTTAACACGGAAACCTTTTAGATTCAATATTTCCTGTTGCGATTGCAGAAACCCTCGTCTCTCGAGAGCTCTGAACTCAGCTCTCACCGGGTAAGTGCATGCTGTAAACTCCAAAAGCGCAAACTCAATATTGTGTATCGCTCTGAGTAGGTAGCACCATCACTACCAACATGTCTGAGGATTTGTGAGGGTTTTTTTTCTCTGATCGGATTATCTTCTTTTCCGTGACAGTTACCTCAGGGGGCGATGCCACTCTCTTTTAGTCCAGAGACCAACATGTAAAGGTGTGATCCAGCTTGACAGCCAGGATAGGCTACTCTGTGCGCTCCACCTGAGTCTTAACGCCCAGAGCAGCTTACACTTACCTCACCCATCCATTCCCCTCAGTGGCTCCAGTGGTGCCTGAGGTGTGAGGTGAGTTATTTTGGGTTCAAGAAGGCTTTTTTTGGAGGGTTGAGACTACATCCACTGATCCTTCGTAACCCAGGGAGGATGCTCCGTCCTCTATCATTTAGGCACTTCATGAACTGCATTTTATTGATTACACGTGACACACTATAGATCGTAAAGATACTAAAGCCTGTCACTTATGATTAGCGAAATGACAAGCCCAAGGTTACGATAATACCATCCTCACTCTACAGACAGCGAGAGCAACCGGGAGACCGGAGAAGGGCTGCGTTTGTGTTCGCAGGTCTGACGCAAATGGACAGCAGAGCTCCATGTCAAAACCTCTGTCCTTTAAGGCTCATTAAACCCTGCGTGTGCACGGCCACCTACAGGCAGACCGGCAGACAGGAGGGGAGGCAGACAGCCAGGCAGGGAGGCTAGCAGGTGGAAAGACGAGTAAGCACGCAAGCAAGCATGAGCAAGCGGTACAGCAGGCTCCTGACAGAAAGTATTAACATACCCTTGTTCTTCATGCTGCCTACACGCCTGATTAATGAGGACGCGCCCGCTGGATGGCTGAGTGAGATGGGGAGCACAGACAGAGGAGGATAAGTAGCCGAAGAGAGAGGGAATAAAAGAGAGCCGGATATAAGAGGCAGCGGTAGAGAGAGCGAGGCAGAGGGAGGACTTTGGAGATAGTGGACAGAAAATCAATTACCAGGCTTAGGCCGAGTGATCCGACTTTCAAAGCTCTTCTCTTCAGAAGTTTGAGCATGCTCAGCTTTACTCGAGACAAGTTTCATTCTGTAATGTCATCATAGATTCATTAGAGAGCTTAAAAAAGGTATATCCTTCTAATAATGCAGCTTTCAGCCTCAGTGATGGTTAAATAAAACACTTCTGCTTTGTATACATGCCAGTCACAAGTGTCTACATAATTACAGGTCACCTCGCTATGTAATTTAATTATTCACAAAACAATGTCTCATTAAAATAGATGATCTACACGTAATTGTAATCAGTTTTAAAAAAAAAAAATGCTTTGTTGCCATCCAGGCAACTGTAGAGAGAAGAGCTGAGAGATTACATTAATTATTCATCACAATTTCCATTCTTGAGGCATGTTATGATTTTAAGAAAGTGGCGCAGTAAAATTAATACCTGTCTCTGTGAACATATTTGAGGATTGATAATGTAACGACTACTCGCAGTGCTAGTGAACCGCTGTTGCTGCAGAGCGAAGTAATCCACCCTCAACCTATCCGCTATTAATGAGATTGTCAATTTTTATGACCAGAGCCGGTAGAATTGCGCTTCTCTTCTCCCCGAGCTATGACTTGCTATATTTCTCTGCATTGTGCAGTTTATACCATGGATGTATAAAGAGAACTGGATACGCTGTTGGAGGTGTGGCCCTGTTCATTCCTGTGAAAGTTGCTTCATGGTCCATGAAGCCAAAATGGCTTGACTGCCGAGGAAAACAATGACCTGAATGTTCCGCATCCATGGGCCCATAGAGCAAATGCTCTAGCGTGGATTTTAACCTTGCCTCCCTGCCCTCTGTATTTGGCTCAATCATATGAACAGAGGAAGGAGAATAACTCTGGATTCTACTATTACATTTTACAACATTTAAGACATAATAATGAAATAGTGGCTATTCCAGTGAAGTTGAGTCACCTAAAAAAAGTAAGTCAATAGGAAAAAGTCTTTTGGGCGAAAATGGTCTTCAAAGCCCGTCGCTTTTTCTGAAGGCTTGGTTTATACTATCCCTGATATTATAATTTAATATGGGGTAAAAAATATCCTACTCTACTACCTTGCTAACTGCCATTTAGCAAGCTTGGTAGCTGATGCCACATCAAGTTTACAAGTTTCATTCAATAGACGAAGAAGTATTTTCACCATCAACTATTGTCTCATAACTGTCTTTAAACCTGAAATCTTATAGGCAGAAGAGGGTTAAATAAAGCAGACCCTGTGTGGATTTAGCATTTCTTTTTTGCATACAGTTTAAGGGGGATGAAACGCCTGTTTAACTGCTCAAACAATCAACACACTGGCTGCTGGGCAAATTGATTGATTTGTTTCTTGCAGTTTTAGCAGTTCAGCAATGTAAACTCCCACGCATTAGTGTGAAGCTACCTCTGTGCCCATGTGGGAGTCCGCAAGTCAACAATAACAAACATGGCGCAGACAAGAGTGGATAGAAGATAGTTCATCATGACCGATAGTAATGGCTGACACATTACAAGCGATGCCTGTTCTTGCAGCTGCCTGATACGTATTTTAGGCTTAGATTTAGCATATGGTAGGAATATTAAAGTGAATAGTGTGCGATAGCTAGCAAAGGGCGACTGTGGCTCTGAAGATAGAGCGGTCAATCCTTAATCAGAAAATCGTCGGTTCGATCCCGGGCTCCTCCAGTCCATTTCCATGTGTCCTTGGACAAGACACATAACCCCAAAGTGCTCCCGAAGGCTGTGCCATTGGTGTGTGAATGGGTGTTACTGTTAGATAGTCCTGATGGGCAGGTGGAACCTTGCATGGTAGCGCCTGCCATCAGTGTATGCATGGGTGTGAATCAGTAAAGGACAGGTAGTGTAAAAGCGCTTTGAGTGGTCGGACGACTAGAAAGGTGCTATATATAAGTCTATATATAACAAAGTTGAACTTCATTTCTGCATGGACTTCTCCTGTTAGTGAATTGTAAATGCTAGTGTTACCAGGCATTTATAATGGAACATATGCTGCATTCATTCATAATGGGTAAAATAAAAATTCACATAGAAGATACACTTAAACACTTCTCCTACTACATTGTGATTCAGACTGAAAATAATACCAAAATATAGCTTGAAAAGACGATCAGGGAGCAGCCCAGTACAATTCATTAACTCAGACTGAACATGGCAACCAGAAGGAAAATACTTTCTTTACAGAGCAGCACTAATTTAATCCCATAGATGTAACACAGTGCCAAGCCTTTCAGGGACACTCTCCAGCTGTGGACTATTGGTAGAGTTTGACAGGGGGGCAGCTGGAGGAGGGAGACTGTCTTCTCCGCCTCAGTTTGGGCCGAACTGGATGGCGTGACAAGAGAAATGTCAGCCACTGCTGAAACCCCGGTGAGCTTGGTGTCTTGCTGGCTGCAACAGAAAAATATGGATCTCTACACGCTGCCATGAGGACAGGAGACTATGGTCAAGTGTTCACATCCCCAAAGCTCAGAGTGAATGGAAATGCTCTGATCAATATGTGAACAGCCAAAGTTTTTTTTTCATAGAGATATCAATACAACAGCTCACTTCAACCAGCTTGTGCAGAGCACTCCGAAGCCCGGTCCACTACGTAAGCCTTTCACTGCAATCTGCCATTACTGAATGAGGCATCCATTAAGCATCCACATCTTCAGCAAAGGTTTTCAAAAGAAATCTGACATTTACATTTCAAATGACAGGTAGCACACACACACACACACGGCTACATGAAGTTCACCTGTTTGCTCTCGTCGATTCACTAATGTGTCCACATTAACAGGCGTTTGCCATTTTGTTGGAGATTTGCTGGAGATGAGCTGTCAGCCTCTTTCACCCGAGCTTGAGAAGACGTGGGAGCATCACAATAGCGCGTGACAGAATGAAATGTTAATGGACGCCAGCCACACACGGGAAGGCTGCCGCGGCTCCGATCAGCCTCTTGACGGCTTTCTTGTGAATTATAGAAATAAGGAGCTCAGTAATGATAGCAACAACATTTCTTTGTTAATGTACTAATGGGTACACCACAGGTACTTGTAAAAGTGTAGCTGAATGCCACCAATTTATAGTTGTTAGCTCGTTCTTGCTCTCAAGGCAGGAGCTCCTTTGTGCCCCGTTTAGCGTGTGTATGCACCCACCCGCGGCATTATGGGTAGAGTAACTGACATAGGTTAAAGACAAGAGATAGTCCACACAGGGCGGTTTCCTCGCGCTGAACTCAAAGTAAGCGCTGACGTTTTTGTCTCGTCAGTCGTAAGTCGAGTGAGTTGCTGGTGTTGTTAGTCAAGTAAGTAGTCAAGTTTACGTCAACCAAGCTGCTTTCCTAAACCTAAGTAAGTCATTTTGTCACCTAAACCTAAGTCCCTGTAAAGACGGAAGTTTATTTTGAAAAGAAGCTATTTATGTAACGAGCCTACATTGACACATCGGCTTGGAGATGTGCAAAACTGACGCTAGAGGGGAAGGGAGAGCGTCATATTTTGAAGCTTGATGCCACTGACGAAGCTGCGTCAGAGATTGTGTTGCCTATGCTGTTAATGGTTGATGGTTTGTGATGTTATTTAGCACAACATTTCAAGTAGGATTTTGTAGCTTATGATTGCAAAAGGCTCATTTAAAGAATGGTTTGACATTTAGAGAGCAGTGGTTATGAAACATTTTAAAACCAATGCACTCCTTCAGAGGGATTTTTTTTTTCGTCCACCTTGATATGTTTAAAAATGGAACAGAAAATGTAGATATAGGAAACAGAGTGGCACAGCTAGGCCTAGGCTCTGTCTGTCACAAAGTATGCCAGCGCCTCTAAATCTCAATAATGAATATGTTGTATCTTGTTTAATTAATAATCACAATGTGAAAAATAGAATTTATTGTATTTTCAAGCCATCTGAAAATGCTGTGGGAGTTGAGTGTTTGAGCCACTGAAGATCAGTGCATCGGAACGAGTGAACACAAGCAGATGTGTCGAGGATTAATCCAGCAGCATACTGCCTCTTGAATTTGATACAGGCTGGCAACCGCAATCATGCTTGGAAAGTATGGCAATGTGATTGCGATGACAAGAGTTAAGAGCAGTTCAAGAATTGGTAGAGAGACCCACTAAAAGGCCCTCACACATCCAGCATCAGTGACAGTGATGCTACTGACATTTATTCTTGGACAATGTTTTTTTTTTTCCTTTTTAAATGAAGGTTGGAAAGGGCTCTGAATGCAGAGTGCGGGCAGCACAGGGGAATCAAGAGAGTGTATTATCAGCAGCAAAGGGAAACGAGTAACAAGAGAGGCAAACAGGGGTGGATGTGCTCAAGTGGCGAAAAGCAGCTGTCCGTGGCGGGCTCCATCCTCCTCCCAGCGCAAACAAGCCGGCTACATCCCAATCCGTGTGACACATGCAACAACCGGCAAATCCCACCGGACGACTTTTAAAAATGTGGATTTGTGAGTGAATTTCTAAACCACGTGGGAGGGAGGGATTGCTCTCTCACGGGCAAATCCCTCCCTCCCACGCCATCATTTTCCAAACACTAACTTGTAATATCTCAAGGTCCGATTTAAAAAGATACTGCGCTAATGATATTACAGCGCAAACACCCTCATAAAGTGCCCTTTTTTTTTGCATCTGCAATTATCCATGTGGCAAAGTAGAATTGTTGTCTTTGCGCCATGAACACAGTAGGCAGAACAATGGCAAAAGAGAAAAAAATATATATAAAAAAGATAGCGAGCTACATTTCCTCGAAACTTCAGGTAAGGAATCTAAACATGCCAGAGAGAAATCGTGTTTCAGATTTTATAACTCAGTCTGATGTTATCAAATGCACACCTTTCGACTGTCAAAGAAGATGGCATAATTTGAAGCAGAGGAGAAGAAAAATCATTTGATGCTGCTATGATCACTGGAACGTTTGGGCATGACACCCCAAAAAAATGTGCTTCAGTTACCACAAACTTTCTGAACTTTCTGACGCTAATACTTTCACTGTAACTGAGTGGCTGTCAGCGCTGATCTTTGTGAGTTGGAACTTTTTTGCAATGAGGCTCATTTGAATAGAAAGGGACCATTTTTTTGCGCAAAATGTAAGCACATTACCTAATGTAAATGCATGCATATAGCACAGGAGCACAGAGATGCTATTTGCTTGGTGTTTCACACTTTGCTGGTGCTTTGAGAATTACATGGTTTCCTTTTGTTTTATTTATACACATTTAGTGGCCACAATAGCCCCACCATTCTTTTGTGAATGGCCCCTCAGTGTGCTGAGCGGTGTGTTGCCTGATTGGACTGGTATCGGCCTAACATCTACGCCACTGCTAAAGTATATTGATCGTGGATGGTAATCCTGGTATGAGCATGTTATCTTGTAGAATTAACAGATATATACTTTAATCCCCCCCGCCCCCTTCACAAAAAGCATTAGACACAGAGAGACAAGTGGAAAACCTGTTTAGTTTCCAGCAGACAGAAGATTGAAAATCCATGAGGAATGCCACACTGATACGTTTTTACGCCCGAGCTTCTAATCCCCAGCAGCTTCAACCTCTTAGATTTCCTCTCGTTCCACTCTCGTTCCACTCTTGGGGTTTAACAGTGGTAGAGATAAATAAGCAACACTAAATTGGCAAAATCCACCTTTTCCATTTGCAATCGCTGTGTTGCTTTTTATCGAGAGAAGACTGTACGATTAGACAAAAAGAAAGTAATTGCACATTGCCCTTGTTATTGTTTATCTTTATGCCCAACCATTGGTGCTGTTTCATGAACAGTTTGCCTCATTATCTCCTAATGCATTATTCCTCAGTGAATAAACTCCATAATACCTGGTGATGTGCCGTGAGGACCCCATGAATGAATATGCTTAATGTGCACGGAGCTGGCTGCTCAGATTCAGTTAGCAGTATGAATTTATCTGCTGCAGCTTTGTTGAGTTTTTCAAATGAATTTTACAAGAAGCAGGGATACATATGATGAGACTTCGAAGAGAGGCATTTATTATATCATAATGGGATGATAATGGATGCCAACTGGGATTGTTTAATGTATGCATACAGACACACGTACACAATGTTTGGATCTTCAGTATTAGAGGCTCGTATCGGGGGTTTCTGAAGCAGCCTCCATTTGGTCAAAACACAGATGAGCCTCGGGTCTCAACACAGACTGCTCTCTTTAACAATTTACCTGATTTACCACCCCTTATAGCAGCTGCGATTCAGTCTGAATCAACAAGGAGCAGATGGCCACTTGGAGACACGAGTGTCAATCAACTGTGATGGAGGCAAGAAGAGATACTGGAGAGCCTCAATGCGCCCCTTTTGAGAACATGTAAATGTATGCATGCACATACACGCACAGACAAACACACACAAACGATGGCCAGGCCAACATATCAGGTCTGTGTTAGCCTTTTGACTAAAATTAGATATCAGCTATGCAGTTCACTTGGATGTTATGAAGGCTCCTCTCTCTCTCTCGGTTGCTTTGTCAGAACCAAAATATCTACTTTTATTTAGTTTATTGGTAAATTACACATCTGATCAAGTTTGGTGTGGTGTTGGAACACAGAAGCCACAGCAACCAACGCCTGGTGCGCATCCTTTCTTTAGACTCATAATGCTGGAATATTAACACAAAGGTGCCCAGTGGAGTTTTCTTGTAAAAAATAAAATAATAATAAAAGAAAAAGTTGGCATCTTTGACGGAATACATTTCCTTTCCGATGATACATTTGCGATTACATTTTTTGTTTTTTAAAATCTTCCATCGTTGACATAAATGTTTACTAGCTTGTAGTCGTTTGTTATTTTTGCATTGCATGCTTGCTTGTGTTTAATGCATACAAGCCAAATGGGGGCCCACCGATAAAAACATTGCTCCTCAGCGCTACTAGCAGCCCAAACCTCCAAAAGTTTTTTTTAATTATTACAATATGTTGAGAAGAGATTCAGGTTTTTGTTCTTTGGACAAATTACCCCAAGACAAAGACATGTTAACATGTATGCTAGTATTCTGGTGTTGAGCCTCACATTGTTTTTGATCTTATACAATGTTTATATGTGGGAAGGCCGCTAACAGAGAGTCTAGCATTAGGACCTTAGGGGCGGAGTCTATGAAACAGGGTGGGATCCTCACCTGGGCCTGAGACACACCTCAGAGAGCAGCTGAGGCCAGCCTTTGTTTGGCGACTGATTTGGTAGGCTCATTTTATAAATATGTTTAAAAGCATGGTTTTAATAGTGAAAGTGTAGAGCCATGATGTATTCTCTTTTGTTCAAATTAAAGGTTTGTGAGATAATTGTTAAAAAAATGTTATTTGTTAGATTCGTTTGGTTGAGGGACCAAAACTGGGAGTGATTGCTTATAGGCACATCAGCCAATAAACAAGGTATGCTTAAGCAGAACAGATATGTTTTTAAATAGGTTTTTAGTCTCATTAAAACAGTATTCACATGGTTCTTTATAAATATAGATTCCAGTCACCTGCATGTCTTCAACTGGGGGAGGGGACTGTGTTCCAGTCTAACAAGGTAGCTTATTTACTTTTACATTATATGTTTTATAAAATGTTTTTGAAAAGTGTCCATTTGTATGGTAATGCTTTCTTCTTTCTTTTAGTTTGTAAGTAAAGAAACTAGAGGAGCCATCCACTGCTTTTCCCAGACATATTAGATTTTAGTGTGCCTTTTAACTAATCAATTGAATGGGCCATTATCTGTTTTATTTTTCTGTGGGGCTTTGTGCTGTGCTGAAGGGGGACCGAGTGGTAGAGTAGCCATCTTGCATGTGTATTTTATTGTGTGGTTTGAGTCACATTAGCTTGCTGTGAGTAGGTAAATTTGATTTGATTCGGTTCGTGTTCAGTGGTCGTTTCTTCATAATTTGCCTACATATTTTGAGACAATTTCCTCTTTTAACACATAACTCTACACTGACATCCCTGATGGTGCAGTTTAGCCCTGCATTGTTTATTTTCTTTGCTTGTTCATTTGTTGATTTTGATTTATGTATTAATTGTATAATTTACTCCATCCCTACTTTATCACCTGCATTTAGGCCTTCTATTGAAATCCACTTGTTGACTGGAGACAAGTCTTCTATTCCATGCATTGTCAAAGAAAATCTATATTTTTAGTATAGTCTCTGGCTCCAGTTTATTTTGGGTCTTGTGCATTGAGTATCACCAGGTCACATATAGAACATGAAAAACCTGGTTATTCAAATCCGTCTGTGATTCTCACCGTATCCAGGTCATCTGTGTGCAGCGGTCTCTTGATTTGTCGCCATCTCAGTCACAATGTTCTGTACCGATCAGTGAATGTTCATAAACCAGTAGGAGGTGTTTACATTCCACAGTATCCTGGTTTCTATCTGAGTACTCCAGGTCTTCATATTAGAAAGCTACATCTAAGATCACTGCAAGACAAAGTCTAACCGAGCTGACATCCACAACATCCATGAGCATCTAAGAATCATCTTAAGAGCATCTTAAAATGAAAAAATGGTTAATATTGGATGGATGTTACTAGATGTTATCAGTTGTGCAGGTGGTGTGATTGATATTCCCTGCAGCTAACCTTCCCCGTGTGGCCCTCACTCCCCGTCTCACTGCATTACACACTGACCTCTAAAGCCGATGCCTTTTTTTTGTTTTTATTTACTTACAGATGAAAAAAGTTGCCTTTACGCTTTTCTCATGTATACAGAGATATATTATCACACACAGTCAATGTATGCATAGTGTTGTCCTCCTGCACGAAGACAGTGGATAACCCCCATTGCACACATTTGAATGGCGTGCCATAGTCTAGGCTATTCCAAAATCAACTCAAAAGGGTCAGACTGCTACCTGAATTATTCACGGAAAACCAGCATTTCATAAATTATTGAGATACACTTGTTGTACTCATTGATTTAACAGTGTCTATTTCTTTCATTACATGTATACACACACTGGAAGACAGACACACATAACAAAGTGGATTGTGTCCAGAGGGAGTGCACACACTAAAATCATAACCTTAAAAAAAATACAAAGGCAGTTGCCCATTTTGTGACACTGAAATTAAAGCGTTTCTATCTGCTAAAATCTTTAGTCATTCATAAGGGGAGACCAAGTGGATCACTGGGTGGGTGGCTTGGGGAGATAGATCCCCACAGAAAATTGGTTGTTAATTATGGGTGCAAAAAAGAAACCATAACCCCATTAACTGTCTGGACTGCCAGCCAGACAATGTAAACCGTATTCATTTACATTTCTATATGTATTCATAAGCGATTAATATTTATGTATCACATTGCGTCTTTGCCAATTTGCTGTGAGTTGTTTTGGTCAACTGTTAGCAAGTGTACAACAGTGCAAAAAAAATCAGCTTTCTTTTGTGGTGCTCGTTGGTATAAGGTTTCGATTCTTGCTTTAGGGGCGAGAGGTCAGAAAATGAAACTTTTAAACCGTCTGAATCCCGTGTTTAGCAAACGTATAACAGAGTGTTGATAACGGCCCTTCTCCACAGCAGCAAGTGTACTAGTAAGTCGTGACTGTGAGCCAGCATGCACAATACCTGCACTGAAACTGAAGCAGCATTTATGAATTTAATTATTTATATCTGTGCTTTTTACTCCGAAAAATGTGATGTGAACTATGTCAAAAGATATTCAATGAAAAAGAGCCTATTGCAGACCTCTGGTTTTGTTTTGCTGCAGGGAAAGCACATTACAGTGTGTTTACCCATTTCACCTTCTTCCACAAGATAGATGATCTTTCATTGACATCCAAGGTTCCAAATCGAGCAGGAGGTCCCGGCTTTAAGCCCAGAATACTGAACTTTAAGCCATCTTAATCCAGTGTTTAGCAAGTCTAAAACAATAGTCCTTTTCAACAGCATTCAAGGAAAGAATGACAGTGCGGCAGTAAGCCAGCATGCTCAATGCCAAGACCCTGAAAATAAAGCATCTAAATGGAATTCAACAATTAATAAAACTATTTTTATACTCGTGTACTTGTCCTTAGCTGTTCTCCACAAGCACATATACATATATTTGTTTTAAGAGGCTCGTTACTCCTGCTTAGGATGCAAGAAGTCAAGCCCAGGGTGGCCAGACAATAATAAATAATAATTCTTTTGATCCCCTTACTTTCATCTGGCACCATCATCACATCTAAATTTCAATTTGTCCAATAGTTTGGTTTATGACTAATTGCTTTCAACACTAAAAACATTCCCATCAATCTTAGCTGTACTTTGTGTTTAGTGCCTATAAGCCTATGTTTGTGTGCTAAGAGGTTAGCATGCTGACATTAGCATTCACCTTGGCTGTAGAATCTTTGTCTTGTTCAACGTTAGCTCCTTGCTGAGTTTACCTCTTTTGAACTAAGTCACCAAATGTGCAAATAATAGGCATATGCTTATCTTTTGAGCTTACGTGTGTTCTCCAGATCCACAGCTGGTGATTCACAAGAAAATGTTAGTGAACGACGAGGATTCCTGAGACAATGTAAAAAAATTATGACCCACGGGAAACCAGTAACAGTTATTTCTTCCATCTGTAAATTCTAGCTGGCAGAAAATTCATTGCCATCATCACTGCCTACTGGACTGCTCCCAACATGCTCCTCAGAGATCTACCTTAGGAAAACCCACAGCTAGAATATTTATCATAGAAGTAATTTATGTTGCCTTTAAGGATTCATTAGGACATACATGATTGATTTGCGGTGCAGCCAAAAAGTTGCCTACCGTCATTCACAAATGTTGTTCATAATATCTTGTTTGTCATCTTGTGCATTCAAAACCTACTGCATGTGTTGAGTGCTTTGCCTAACACACACTTAATGTACCACATACCTTCTGTCACTAACATCAAGACATTGCGTCAAGACATTTATGTGTGAGTATTATTATTTTGTGGAGACATTTGGAGCTGGACACCGTAGTTATTTACAGAGAGCAACGGACTAAGCTATCGGTCCATCTGCTTCATCAGTGGCTGCATCTTATAAGATCACATGCTTAGCACTGTAAATAAAAAACAGAGGAGACACAGCCATGTTGTTGCAATGCTTTGAGACAGAGAGCAGCTAGACTGGAGAGCAAAGTAGGGAGTGATGACCAATAAAAGTCTCATCCAGAAGAAAGAAAAGCTGATATTGTTGCTCCAAGTCCATTTTGTTGGGGTTACCGCCAGGACAATAGGTCCCTTTACTCACTAAACTGGAAAAGTGAAGGGAAGAAAACATTTTAAACCACTGATATGGATTTATAACTGCATAAAACGTGGCCTTTTCACATTTGTCTTAAAATGTTTGTTTTCACCTCAGTTCCATTGCAGTTATACCATTATGCTAATGAGCAAATGTGTGGCTTAACTATGAGTTAGAGGAAGAGGGGCACTGTCAAAATACACAGCAGCCATAAAGTGCAGTAGAATGTAGCATTTCGTATTGCTTTAGCTTTTAAAGACCTTTTTGGCCTGAGAAAATGGAAATGCTGAAGTTATGACTTCATCGCGTAGCATCCTTAACTGGTTCTATCTTGGCTTTTGCTCTTTTGCGTGTAATTTCTTTTCATATTGTTTTAAATGCTGCACTTTAGAGAAAATGTTAAAAGCGGGTCCATTAGGGTAAAAGAACAATACAGCAGAGTAATAGTGATGGGATGTGTTTTGTGTTCTTGAACTGAAGCAGACTTCTCTCCCCTAAAATGTCTATAAACTTTATCTGCATAGTGGCCCGGTTTAGTGTTTCCGACCTCTCACCACACAGTTCATATTCTAAAGAAATATAAAGCAGTTGTTTTTTTTTGTTCTTTTTTTGTCAGAAGAGAAAAAGTTATCAAAATAAATGTTTCTGTATATATAAAGAATTAATGAGAAACGGGAAAAACACAACTTAATTGAGATTATAAGGAAATCGGAGCAGTGGTAGAAAATTAAATGAGCCATTGACAGCTTTATGTTACAATAACACTCGCACTTCAAATCTCATGGCTTAATAGGTCACTAAATGAAAATAAAAAAGCATGCTGGAAAAAGCAAGAGCTTGGGGTGGAGAAATAGCAAAGTAATGCATTAACCTTTTCAGGGTTACTAATGACAGATACTCACTGACCCCTTTTCAGAGAATGGGTTGTACCTTGTAACATCCGGCAATGCTCCATTCACGGTAGAGCCATCCACTCTTTAGTTACTGTGGCAACCTGATAGAGTGAATGGTGGTTTCATAATTTTGAAATAAGTAAGTGTAGATGGAGACTAGGGAGGATCACAGCTAGAAGCAAATGTTCTTGCTGGCTGTTTATGTGTGGACGAGGAACTCCGATATTAAGCTTTGAGATGGTGAGGAAAAGGAGCACTGATGACGGCTGCCGGAATCCCTGCACTGATTAAATGTAATTTTTCATATTGTTAAAAAGCAATAATCTCCAACCTCCTTTCTGTTGTCAGAGGAGCTCTCATTTGGAAAATAACCACAGGTGCATTTTAATCCACTAATTGGAAAAACAAACCCATAGATGCCATTAGGCTAGTCCAACTGTCTTGGGAAGGTGAACCTAGTTTAATCAGACACATGCTATGTCAACACATGGACCCTGAAACTGAAGACAGTCATTATTATTTTCATAATTTACACCTGCGCTTTTGCTACTGTGACATGTCCAAATGTATTCCATGAAAAAGGTTTATTGCAGACTAATGGTTTGGTCCGTCCAATGGTTGCTAAAATCGGGCAGGTCGGGGGTAGGCCTCTGTTTACTATATGGGTTGGTTGTGTCCAGCCCTTGGTGTCTTGTTGTGACTCTGTTTTGTTAAGAGGGTGTGCTACCTAAGATCAACTTGAGCACAGTAAGTAGATGCAAAGCCTTGTTCAAAACAATGTCTTCAGGGTTTTACCAATATGGTAAAATGTTATTGTAATTGCTGCGTGGATTATTTTCACAGGCAATTTTTTTTCTTCCCAAGTGACAGAAGTGCTTTTTGTACAGCAAAAGGTTCCATGTGTGGTTTGGTTTAGGCAACAAGAGCACATTAGTTAAGGTTAGGCCCTAACCTTAGCATTTAACCAAAAAACACAACCTTTCCATAACCATTAGGGAAAGGTTGTGCTTTTGGTTAAATGCTATACAGTTAACACTTCAGCCTGGGGATGTTTCCCGTATTAAATCAAGATCCAGGTTGCTCAACGTAAAATTATGCATTTAATTACGCTGCTGGCTTATCAATGCAAATTATGTCCTCATCTAACCCAAATGTAAAGCCCCCTATGCTGTCAAAGAATTACATTACATTACATTTAGCTGATGCTTTTATCCAAAGTGACTTACAATAAGTGCATTCAACCATGAGAGTACAAACTCAAAACAACAAGAAGCAAGAAAGTACAATTTCCATTGTACTTTCCAAAGTGCCATCTAAGTGCTACTCAAGTGCTACTTTTTTTTACATGTATGTGACAGTAAAAGTCACACATACTGTACAGCAAGGAGTTCACAAAGCCTTTAAAAGTAATCAATACGATCTTAAAATCAATCCTAAAACACACCAGGAGTCAGAGTAAGGAGAATAAAACATCTCTTAGTTCTGATATAAAACCTGGCTCCTGAGTTTGTCTTTAGCCGGTCAATAACTTTTTGCTGTGAAGAGGCTGTTGCAACAATCAAGGCGTGAGGCGATTAATGTCTGAAAAGATGGTCTCTGTATCTTTGAAAATGAAGTTCACTCTCTTCCACATATTGGACCTCAACCTTTTCAGAATCAGGGTAGATACCACCGAACTTGTGACCCAGTCACTGAGAGTACGCCTTGAACGAAGTATTTCATGGGCTAATGAGCCCAATTTTAAAACTCACGCAACTATAAAGTTGACCTATACCAAGAGAAACGAGGAAAATAGACATGCCTGAATGCATTTTTGGGCTGTGATCCTTATACAGCTCTCTGACATACTAAATCTATGTTTATGATGGTATGTTGCAACGTTATGTGAAACAAGCTGCACGTTAATAAACACAATTATTCATCAAGTTTCCCTACAGCTTTCATAAAAAAAGTGAGACATCTAAATGTGCTATTTGTGCTCTTATGCAATTAGATACAAAACCAACATGTTGGAAAGCTTATGCAACAGCAGTGATTGCCACGACAGAGAGAAATTTTGTTGGAAAGCAGAGTAGGGGCCTTTGGGTATATATGATAACTGATGTTATGAAAAAATATGATTAGTGGGAGATTACCCACAGACATTTAGCACATTTCTGCCAGACAGAATTGAATATGCTCTCTTCTCTCTGTCTTGCCTCATAGAAGTCATCGATCAATGTCCAGGCATGCTGGTCTCCAGTTTCAGAAATATGCTTTCCATTTAAATCCGATATGTAACTGTCTGCTGGGCGTCTGACAGAATCTCTCAAACTCATTGCCTGCTGCTGGATAAAGATGGGCGCTATACACTTTTATAACAATGGACTGAAACATGTTGTATGACACTGTTTAAAGGTTCTCTGTGTGATGTTCAGAGCATTAATATAACAACTATATTTGGTGTACTGAGCAGAAAATGAAGTTGCTCTCCCTGTGTGGTGGTCCGACTCGTAACGACCGATAGTGTTGTCACGGAAGCTTAGAGCCCACCCTCCGGTTCCGCCTCAGACAAACAATGATGGCTCTGTTGGCACCGTTTTTTTTTTTTTTTTTGCACGGTTAGCGCTGTCAGCCGTCGCCATGTTGAGAGCCGTGGGGAAGCAATCCCTCTGCTCTGATTATCTAATTTAGCACCTTTTTAAATACTGTATAAATCCTTACATATCAAACATTTCCATTGGAGAAAAGCCCACTTGTGAGAAATCCCATTTCTCACACCAAACCGAGTGACACATAAGGCAGGAGAGCAGGCGTGATTAACATTTAGTGAGCACGTTCGGAAAAGAAATAGTTGCAACTCACTCCAAGGTGGAAAAGCAACGTAATTGATCCTTATTTTTCATTCCCACACACATTACTGCTGATGAATTATTAGACTCCGGAGCTCATCAGTGTGCTGATAAATGCAAAGTTGTGACAGCGTATCCAGTCTGTAGCAAACACTTCAGCTCGGCCCCTTCATCACCGACACCATGATAACTGCTTCTATCTCCCCGAAACGGCTATCATGACAAAGCTCTTTTTTGGACGCTCTGAAGCCATATGTTCGTTGTTGACGATATGTGTGTGTGTGTGTGTGTGTGTGTGTGTGTGTGTGTGTCTGTGTGTGTGTACACCGTGCAACCATGTGTTTCCATGACTCCATGACTGTGTGTGTGTTGTATTGTGAGTGAGGTGACAAATGTTTCTCACCAAGTGGACCATTTATCAAGCCCGGCTGCCCTTTTTGTTAATGAAGTCAGGGAGCCTCAGAGCACACAGAGCACTTCTCTTCCACCAACACGGACAAACAGGAAAAGCATGAGCGATCACAGTGCTCTGACTGCATCCCCCCCCTCCGACCCCCGCCCCCTCTACCCCCCCCGCTGTCTGTTCACCAACGACAAAAGAGACCCCTCAGCATCACATCATTTCGAAGGGAAGAAGCAGCTGTGGCACACACTGGCTATTAACTGGCATTCAGATTCAGCGGCTCATTCCAGACCACGTTCTGGCTGAAGCAGAAATAAGCACACCTTTGGAGGATGAGTCACACGGGGAGGAGTGGATTTGAGCAAAGATTCTCTGTCCCCTTTTTTTTTTTTCCGAAGCTAAGCGATTGCATTGCGTTCAAATATTCTTCGCTAAATACATCAGCATGTGAGCAAGTCAAAGAACGCATTATTGTTCAGATGTACTTCGGTAAGTGAACGCAACACCGCTCACAATGCCGACGTCTTCATTTCAGTTTAAAAAAATCGCTTGTTCAAGCCGTTACATCCAGTTCAATACAAAGCCAGGTCTATGCAACAACTGTTTATAAGATTAATATCACAAGATTAACCACTTTTTTTTGCAAAAAAAAAACTTTCTCTTCATCAACTTCAAGCTCTTTGGGAAGCCACACCATGTGTCGTGGCTGACCTGACAGCCCAGCTCCGCTGCTGACAGCTTCCAATTTGGTCAGTTCACTTTGAAGATTTCGTATTAACGATTCATTCATATCCCGAGCACCTCTCTCTAGCTGTGGAGCTTGCCGCTATGGGGGGCCTTCTTCTTGACCACTGTGTGCACTGACCCTAACCGTAAATCCATTCTAACCTGGACCTCAAAACCACTTTCCAAATTGGTCCTCACTAAGTAGAGCTAAGTACACGCATGCACACTCTCTGATGATCCTCTGCTTTTCAGACTGCCAATACATGAGCGATGATACCATTTAAATGCTGCAACATGCTCGCCAGAGTTTACTGGAAAAGACGCAGGTCTGCTCCCTTAGGATAAAGAAGAGGGCAAAATATAAATACGGAACATAATAATAAGCTTAAAAGTATACTAGATTTAATTACAGAGTTTGTAACAAACAAGTTTTTTTTTTTCATTAATTTCATTGTTGGGCAAAAAGTACAATTTATTGGATATGGCATCACAGAATCTATTCTAGCAGTGCAGCACTACAATCTGTGTGGAGAGGCGTGAGGAGGGGCACAGAGTACAGCAAATTGCCGTCCTCTGGAAACCTCTGCAAAGATCCCGGTTGTCTAGTTTTGGCAAAGTTGGAGGAGCAGATGGCGAATGGAAATGATCACTCACAGACTAAATTTGGGTGACACAGGAGGCTACATAGTCAGCAAATGGAACGTCTTCAATATTGCTGGCGCCATGACAACTTTTTAAAGGAATTTTAATGAGTATCGCATCAACGTTAAGCTATAAGTGGAATTAGTTCAAGAAATTGTAAATGTTGTATGATGAACAAAAGAGCACAGATGTTCTGCTCCTACTGTGGTACGGACTGCGGTTTTCTTCCCACAATGCACTTGCTTATAATGCATGTTAAAAATACATCATAGGAAAAAATAATTACTGCCCTTAAATGGATTTCCGGGCGGAAGACAATAGCTGAGAATAGCTGTAGTCTTGTCATTGCATTAAGATGTAAACGGTAATTTGATAACTTGTTATTATTGGGTGAATGTAGGTGGTGCCCTCCCCTACGCTTCCTGTTGAATCTTGAAAAGAGTCTCCCTGCAAACCGTACCAAGTGTGAAGCACCATATATCTATTATTAGCACATCACAAACTGAACTGACTTCTTAGGGTGAGCAGGGCTGTCAGCCAGAAGGCAAGGACATAAAAACAGCCAATTTAATGTAGACACCCAATTTGGAGTTTTAGAATGGGGTCTCGGGGGCTCCTGGCCACAGGCAGAGCTCACTGAAGTATCATCAGCCATTTAGTCTGAGGATTATCCTCTCTTTCTTCGTGCTTTCTCTTCCTCATGCAGCATGCTCCTCTTTCCAAGTTCTAGCAGAGAAAGTAATCGTGGCTTCACGTGAAACTAAGTGAAGAACCTCATGCCATGCTCAAGACAAAACACTGCCACTGTGGTGCATCCTTGTGGTTTATGGTTATCCAATTGCCTTCAGATGAGCGTCCCTATGGATTGTTGCTTAGCTGAGAGTGCAGTACATCTCTTCTCGCTGTCCAGCTGCCTCTGGCTGCTTCGGCCAAGATAACTGTGGTAATAGAGCCGTGTCGATTGTAGAGGGGGAGGGAGGGCAGATAAGGAAGGTCCGAAAAGCTCATCGTTGCACTGAGGCGTTCCCCATTCGCCCCGAAGGCGCATCTGCATGAGCGAGTCCTTAAGGTATAAACACCTTACAGTGGTTGTACCTCTGTCTGAGCTGTAGAAAATGACCACTAGCAACAATAAAAACCTCTCATCGTGCCAGCCAACTGTCAGCAGAGGGGCAGATAATTAATCGAAGCCACACAGACAGACAGACAGACAGACAGACAGACAGACAGACAGACAGACAGACAGACAGACAGATTTTCTCTGTGTCTTGTAAACCTGCACTCACATAGAAGGCCATTACTCTGCCCAGGGCAGGTAGGGCATCAATCAGTCTGTCATGAGGTGATGGAGGGAGAGGCATTTCCCACTTGAACATGAGAGGAAGCCATACTAAATTCCACTCTCAAGACAGACAGGGAGTTATTCTTGGCCAGACTTCAAAAGAAAGATTCTCCTATTTGGGCATGAACTTTAAAGTCCTGGTCAGCCTCATGCATTACATATCAGATCATCTTGTCACTTAAAAAAAAAAAGAAAAAAGAATCTTTTCAGACTTTTCAGACTGGCTGACCTGCAGCGAGACTCTGTCAGTTGCGGCTAAATGTGACCCAGCTGGACTTTTGGGAAAGCAAATGAAAAGACGAAGCTATTAATGCAACAGAGCAACTGAGCAGAACAGGAGAGGTAGCTGTGTCACACAGTATTTCATAATGAGGCAAAAAAGTCTCTCCCTTTTTTAAATGTGAGAGTTTTAACAACTTGTTCATACGTAATAAAGTTCTGACTTAAATTTGGGTACGTCAAGATTTGTAGAAATGGACTGAAACAGTGGAAAACTTCATTCGGAATGAATCATAGTCTTTGGATTTCTTTATTTTTCAGTTTCTCTTCTCAGACACGATCCCCTATCTTATTAAAAAATAGTTTTCTTCATTTATATTTCACGCCAAAGTTGGGATTCCTCAAGTACCAGGGCAAAACATGTAGCTGTTACAGCTTGTATCCTAAAAGTATAGTCTTTCATATCTGCTCTCTGGAGCTCTTTCTACAGGCTTTTTACATTAATAAAGCTAAACCCATCTGTGATCCGAGAGACTGCCGAGACAGCAGAGAATATTCTGATAACCTCAAAGAAGCCCGACAGGACTCAAGAGGACTTGACAAGCAAAGGGTTTTGAGGTCGAAAAGATATAACTGCTGAGGAAAAATGTGGAGATTGCTTGTAAATGATGATGAAATTTAAATGACGGACATTAAAGTGTGATGCTTTGTCCTTTGGCGCGCTATTAAAGCAAGATTTAAAAAAAGTACCAGAACATTTTAACGGGTCACTTATTCAACAGATGAAAGACAAAGATGTTTCTTTGACAGACAGTTAAAGTCTAGTTTGGGATTCACACAATGCTGAATAATACAAAACAAGCAACAGAAGGCAAGGTTGAATAATACGTTTGTTACTCGAAACCAGTGAGTATAACAACAGCTTGTTATTTGAAGCTTCGAAAGTCCTGGTACACTTTCTTTAACCTTTAGCAGAATCTCTTATTCCAAATCTGACTTGATAGAAACGGGATTCAAACATTTTGGGACATTGCTGTCTCAGATAGACGTGTTCAACACATGCATGAACGCTGTATTCTCAATCTGAATGTGCAGAATATTCAGTGTCATTGACCGAATCAGTAGCCTACCTTTTGCATCAGAGCTCCCCTCGCTGGTGAGTGACAGTGTCGACATTCAAATGTCAGCTCCAGGAGGTCACAGGGTGCGGATCGCAGCCGAGAGTTTGTACGTGTGTGTGTGTGCGCGCAACAAACGGCTTGGAGAAAATTCCGGTCCATTCAGGACACTGCTGCTTGTGAAGCTGTGATGATCTTGCGCCGCTTCCATGCTGACTTCGGATCAGCCTTTGATATATGAAGCAGTTCGGTCTGTTGCTGGATCAAAAGCTCCATTCCATTCAGGATAAAGCTACATAAAAAAACTGTTTGTGCATGAATAAAACTGGTTGAAAATAAGTGGTTTTGACATGTAGCTGAAGCTAGAAGACTATTTCTGACCAAAAGAAAGAGCTTGTTTAACTCCGAGATTCAACCCTCTTTAACAACTATGAGGGGATGAAAAGGCAAATGTATAAAGCTTTAAAAAGGCAGTGCTGTATGAGGCGTGCATCACCCAGGTCATAGGTCACATCGTTGAAGCAGATACATGACCTGTTGGTGTGGTATTAGGACATAGATCTCCAATCCTGGCTGTTTTAGAAGGAACGGACAAGCTATTCATCTCAGTTTTCTGCCATCAGCTCTGCCAGTTGCATGCGGCGTGTGAACAAACAGACGTTTTCAAGTCCCACCGTCTGCACTCTGATGTGGCCTCTCCACGACATTAACATTGTTGTTTACCAGCCACGCAGCTTCAGCTCTGTTTTGCATTCCTGTTTTTGTAGGAAAACATGACGGTTGCAGCTCTCTACTGGACTCCAGCAGGTTTTATAATGTTTCCCTCGTCCTTCATAAGCCCTCCAGGGTCTGAAGCATCCCCACAGCAGCATGAAGCCTGTGGTACATTATCAAGGGCACAATCAACATCAGACAGATTTTACTCTGGATTCTATTTCAATATTTACCAGAAGTCACGTATTGTTATTTTGGCCAGCTAGACATTTCTGCACCTGACAGCTTGATGCTGCACTGATCCAGATGTTGATGACACCCGAAGGGAAAACCGTCAACCTATTCATTGTACACTTCTTACGTCAATTTGGATCACGTGTATAAATTATTGGGAATGCTATAAGACGAGTTCAGAAGTACAAGAAGTCATAATTAGATTACAGTACAGCTAAATTTTACTGGATTTGACATAACTGGAAACTCTCCTCACTGCGCTGTACTCACCTGCTGCCATATTTCCTGTAAACGTATATTGGCTGTTTTTAATTTTCTCATTTCTTGAAAAGAATGGATAACAGTTGTGTACTGCCTTGTTGATTGGCTTAAGTTATAGTCTTTTCCACAGTCTCCGTTGAGTCTCTACGTAATGTTTTAACAACTTATAAGATGAAAAGTATAAGAAAAAAAAAGAGAAATTGAATAAGGTACATACACCATTCCAAAATATCATACTAACACACTTCATGATGGTTTTAAAACATTCTGAGCCATAATTAATGTGTAGCCTCAACACTGCAAAGCACAATCATGTTATTGACAAATCTTTTCTCAGGACACTCTTATCAGAATTTGTACGCTACAGTGAATTCACATGAATGTTTGAATAGTTATATCACAATACAAAAGTAAACAAAATGGAAATTGAATCTCAGACATGTATTCAAATCACACACAATAGTGACCAAGACTTTTGGCTTTGTGGAAATGTGGAAATGTGTTCTTCTGGGCATTGATGATCAGGCGAAAAGAATAAACATTGTTGCCAACTGTGAGGTCAAGAAGTTCAAAGTTTATAGAAGAAGCCAAACCTAATAATATTATAATATTGTTTATTTTATTTCATCAAGTTTCATTTAATTAAAGCACCATGGCATAGACAAATACAGAGGTAATGTTCGGACGTTGTGATGTCCCGTTCACTGGAGTATGTGTTGTGTTGTAGTTAGCACAACTCACGCCGTACATAATGACGACAAGAGCTGTTGCCTCTTTTGGCCACAGGAGGGACTGTACTCTTAAGTGAGCGCTTCTGTCAGGAGTAAACAAAGGCAGGTGTAGCGCGAAGAGAAAGGCAGCACAAAAACGTTTAAAATGTCCAGAAACGTATTCTGCAGGTATGCAAACATAAATGGCTATTAAGCGGACACACGTGTAGCGGAGCGCCTAGGGGTTAGATGCAGGGAAAGTTGGTTGTTTACGCCCACTGTCTATGTTTTAGAGTTGTCATTGTTAGCCATGTAAATGTAGCAGCTTAGCTAACTTTCCATGGGCTGTGTGGACCCCACAGCGCATTAAAATACTGCGGTCCAGCCAGCCTCCACTTCGAAGAACACAGTCAAGTCAGCCCGCACGTTGTTTTGTGGTACGCGCATGTACTAGGCATTACGGTACGAGCGTGTAAGAACTGCCTTCAAAATAAGAGCAAAGGTCCGGTGAACGTGATAGGACATGTCACATTCGTTCAGTAAGTCTGTAAATCATAGATACATTAATTAAAACATATAAATAAATATATACATAAATGAATGAAACTAAATGAATCAATGAGAAATTATACATGTTATGTATAATATATAATTATATAATTATCACATGCAAACTGCATTTCAAGGAAAAATGTAATTCCAATTGTGTGAATACTTACTCAATATAATTGAGATATATATATATATATATATATATTTATTAATTAATTAATAAAGAATACATTCACACAGACCAATATGACTTTAAAATGACAGTACACTACATCAAATTCAGAAACTTTAAGGTTACACTAAGTTACTAGTTTCACTTGGGATTGATAGCAGACCACCTCAGATAATATGACATTTTTATGTAGAATTTCCGAATAAAAGACCATTAAAATCTCATTCATGAGCCAACTTTCTTATAATTTCAGATTAGATTTAAAAGGAAATGGTCCATAGTTACACATTAATTTCACCTCAGAATAATAGCAGGCAACGTCAGAGTGTAGCTCGGAGAATATTGGGACATTCTGATGTAGGATTTAAAAATTAAAGCCTTTTAATAAAATTGCCTTGATGACAAACCTCTTAGAGCTTCTGCTGAACCTGAGAACATTTCTGTTTTTATTCGCTGTACTGATGCAAAAAAAATGCCAAGAGGAGCCGAGGCCAATGGGTTCATGTGAAAATAGGGGGTTTGAAAAACTACTAGGCTCATTATCCCCTTAAGGGAGGTGAGAGGTCAATGTCTCCTACAGAGCTGACTTTGGTTAAATTCATTAACCAACACTGCCGCTTTGTGGTGTAACAGAGTATTGCATTTAATGAGGGTGTAGGAACCTTTGTACAAGTCCGTGTTTCTGCTCGGAACGTAATATCCAATGGTAAAATCCGTGAAATCAAAATACCCTCTTTTCCTTCGTGACAAATCCAACACAAATGTGAAGCTAAATTGCCTTGAAGCGGAACTTAAACGCATAGTTTCGCTCGGAGCGGCTGTCGGATTTGTAGATAGTTGTCCCTAGCGTGCCTGTTGTGTTTTCAGCGGCACCTAACGTTATTTCGTCTTAACTTTTTCATGTACGCCACAGAGTCTGGCAAGGTTGTGGTAAAACGGAAGAGCGGGACCTCTTTTATCTCCAGCGTGTAAGTAGATATTATTAACAGAAACGTACAACGAAGCATAGGAAGCCCAGCTGAGTACTGACTTAACGCAGAGAGCGGAAGTGAGCGGTAAACATTGTTTAGAGGAGTTTCCTAAGTTTAACATCAAGTCATTAAGGTTTTACATGCCATGCTCTTCGTTTGTCCCTGTGACGTCAGGTGAAAGACTATGAGTAAGGAGTCCAGAATGAAGGCAACAGTGAACCAGAAGCTGACGGAGATGGGGGAACGAGAGAGGTAAGAGGGAACACTGCGACCAACAAGTCACGTGAGCTCGGGCTGCGTTATGTATCAACGTTCGTCGAGTGACGCGAGTTTTTTTTTTATAGCGTATCATTTTTGTCTGTCAACATTGTGACTAATTTGCTGAGAGAGAGAAAGAGAGAGAGAGAGAGAGAGAGAGCTGCATTAACTAAGAACCTGTTGAATGTCCTACAGGAGAGGAACTTCCATGTTTTATGAATAATGAACTGATGAAGGCGGCTGCTCCTCCTTCACATCTTCATTTTTAGCTGATTCAGTGATGTTAGCTGGTAACATCAACACGACCGAGGAAATGACAAGATAGGGAAGTTGTCAGCTGTTATTAATGACCTAATTACCATAAGAAGGGAAAGTGCCTGCCATAACTCCTATGCTGTACAGATTGTGAAGGCCCTCCGGGGCCAACGTGTGATTTGTGATTCCGTCCCCAACAATATTGAATTGAATTGAAAAGTGACACGTTTGCATCTTCTCGACAGACTGAAGGAGTTGCTGAGGGCCAAGCTCACCGAGTGTGGCTGGAAGGACCAGATGAAAGCTCACTGCAAAGGTAAAAGAAAAGAAATGGCAGCACTGCTGTTAAAACACACGTCACTGACGCTCAGTGATGGACTGCCAAAGAAGTGTGCGACGCCGTCGTCCACCCACTCCCTTGTGAGTCCCACATTCCCACTTTAAAAGACCGAGTTTCTTTTACTATACAACTTTGAGGTCGTACATACTTGGGGAGCTTAAATGTACTTATTAATTGTTGATTCAGCGGGAACAATGCACAAGACATAAATTGTAGCGGATATGGCTAAAAGCTCATTTTCATCCGTACTCCCTGCATGGGCAGAGGCCACGAGTGCTGCGCATGTTACAGAGATAAAAGTATATCCTCACTGTTTTCTGCCATTTAAAGCATGAATCAGCTCCTCACCTGAAGTGAGCGAGACACATCCTCCAGGTTGCAACATGGAGCTTCAAGAATGAACATGATATGGGATGAGTGAGGTGCATGCGTATCTGACTGTTGTAACCAACGTGCAGGGGTTTTGCCATGCAACCCGTGTTATGCTGCACGACCGCTTTGAGCAGTTTTTGTTAAACTATCAACTTTTTTTCTTTCTTTCGCAGAAGTAATCAAAGACAAAGGCTTGGAGCATGTCACTGTGGAGGACCTGGTGGTAGAGATCACCCCTAAAGGCAGAGGTCATTTAACTTGAGATTTTTCAAGAGCTGTTCTCATTTCTCCTGCTACCACCACTTGTATCTATTCAACTCAATTCATTTTGTATAGCCCAAAATCACAAATTACAAATTTGACAGAAGTACAATAGATGGCATGTGTACAGAATGAACAGCATAACAGTTATAACACATTCAATGCATATGACAGAAATTATTCATATAATGAGAGTAGTAGGCATAATGAAAAGGTTACAACTACCAAAAAATAACAGCAGCAGTGGATGTAGTAGAATAATAATGATAACAGAAGCAGAAATGGTAGCGGCAATAGTAATAGCAATGCGACTAATAACAATAGTATCAGTGGGTGTCGGGCAGGACTAGAGTGTTGGTAGCGGGACAGGATGTAGACGTGAGCATAGATGTACATTTTGTAGTATGCTGTTATCTGTTTGAAAGAGTAAGTCATAGTCTCTCTCTCGCTCTCTCTCTCACTTACAGCTTTGGTGCCGGACAGCGTCAAGAAAGAGCTTCTCCACAGAATAAGAGCCTTCTTAGCTCAGCATGCCACATAATTATTGTTTAATGAATTTATTTACTTGAATGTTAAAGTTTTTTTTTTTCCCATTATCTTGAATTTTCAGATATACTAAAACACTTTGTTTTTCTGTTCTGTGTTGCTTTTGTACTAGTTCTGTGACTAGAGTTATCACATATTTATTAATGGACTATCTTGCACATTTAGTTGCCCTTTGTGTCTGATGTACTGTATAAATAAAGTTTTAGATTCATTGAACAACAATCATTTAAAATATAATAATTAAATCAATATATATTAATATTATATTTGAATTGAAGCTTTCCTGAATTTCTTTTCTTAATTAAAACATTTGTAGCATTTCTTCGGGCATTTTATTGAATTCTTAAGGTGGTATTGGGTGGATACACAGTTGCTGAATGTATTTTGTACCATTATGATGAAACCTGTGAAGTAAATGCTTAAAAATATGATAAAAAATCCTGGTGCCAGGGACCATGTTGTCCCCATTTGACAGTGTATGAAGTTGAGTTCAAGGTGAAAGTTAGATTACCACTCCTAGAGTCCATGAACAAGGCCTCATTCATTGTCTGTGTTCACGATACAAAAATCCTTCATATTGGCTGTGAAACCTTCAGTTTAAAGTCATTGACACATAATTAAGAAACTATCAAAAGTGTACGAATGACATCGCTTTTGTTCCCTTTGATATTCTCTCTCCGGGGCATGTTATCAAACTGTGCATGTCCTTTTCTCTGCACATCGTGTGTGTGTGTGTGTGGGTGGGGGGGTGTTGAGACATCAACGCAGCATCCAGCGTTCCCCATGTTCACCACGAGTCACACCCAACCGGTGCTGCGAATTAACTTTTCCCTTTTGATGACATGAACTTCAATCCAAAAGAACCCTGATTCTGTAACGACAAGCCAGCTGCTGCTTTCACATCCCAGAATTAACACGCTGTTCCCAACAGAGTGGGGAGAGGGCGGTGGCAAGAAAGAGATCACCAAAAAGATAAAACAGGAGTGACCCTGAGAGGAGGATGCACCGGGGGACAAACAGCCCCTCCGCGAAAACCGGTTGTCGGATTGTTTCAAGGTCCTTGGTGCGAAGTGTATGACATGAACAAGTGCACTCAAGTGCCCCAGTGAGAGTCTCCGGGCTGAGTGCAAAAAAAACACAAGTTTCCTCCCCCCTCCTCCATGGTGAGGTAGAGAACGCCAGGCCACGAGCTCTCCACAATGTCCTGATTGTCTAAATAAAACCTGTATTTTTTTTTTTTGTTTTAATGTTGTCGTGCAACTTCACAACCTCCCCATCGAGTCATTAAAAACAGAACTGTTACAGGAATCTTTGGTCCTGAAGCCGTCTTTGTTCCCCTTGTTTTTCCATCCACATGCTGAACCACATCATTTTGTTTTGTTGAAAAGGTCTCTATAGTTACACACGCACAATGCCTTACTGGTTATGGATCACATTTGGAGAGGCCGTGAACCCGAAAACGACGCTCGGCACGAGCAGCACATTAGTGGGTAGTGAGTGAGTCCGAGCTGGTCACCCAAAGTGTTTTCGTAGCCAAAGGACCCGCTGTGACATCAGCCCAGGTGACAACATGGTGATATACAGTGGTGTTGTGGGGGCCAAATGTAACGCACCCCTCCAGCCCAGCACACACGCTCCTTTAATGGCCTACATCAATCCCCATGTTATCAGCAGACCCCCCCACCCACTCCCCCCCCATCCCCGGCCCCTGCATATAAAGGGGGTTCTGCGCACTGTAGAGCGGCACTGGATAGAATTACCAGTGATGCAATTTATTATCATACAGATTTTTATTTACTTTCTCACTCTCTGTTCTCAGCTTTTCTCCATCACTCAGGACCTACACAGCTCTGCCAAGGAGCTGTACAGTATCCAGATGACTCTGCACATCATTAAAAAAAAAAGAACGAAAGAAAGAAAACTAGAAAAGTAGAGTTGTCCAAATAAAAGGAAAACATGATTTAAAAAAAAAAAAAAAAAAGAGTCTTTCTCCTATTCATTGGCTCAGGGTTGTACATCTTGGATGTGGCCGGCAGAGATTTGATTAAGACCTGCTCTGGTGATCACAGCAGCAGCCGATAGCGAGGAAGCACACACTTTGTAGCGTCCTGTGAGGCAGCCTCTGAATGAACCACCATAAGTCAGGCAACAACAAAGGCCAAGAGCGCCCTTATTCCACCAAAGTCAACATCAAGCTGTGTCTGAGCCGCCCGTAATGACATTTAAAAGGAAAAGTCAAACATGTTGTGCGTGTCTCCATGTGCTTTCTGTGTGCGAGTAGGTAAGTGTGCGCGGATATATTCACCACCCCTGGAATCGGATCATTTCATCATGATAGCAGCTGTGTCAATAGGCGATGGAGCCAAAAGCGTGGTCCTGTATGCTGAGTCCCATAGGTGCTCTGAGGTCCTCTCTCTAGTGGAATTGGCAACATCCAAAGACCATAAACACCTCCCTTACTGTACAAACAACTGAAGAAAAAGGCAGCGCTGGGTGGAAACAGATGGCAGGGACAAGTTCATATTATATACAAATGTTGGGAAATGATGATGTTATAGTACATTGCCTTCTTTGGGATAACGGTGCACCTGCTTCAGATGGTAATAGTTTAAGAAGTGTCCATGAAATACTGTATCTCAAGCCCTGGTCGTGTAACATCGTTGGATAAATCTCCCCCATGTTTACAACAGTAAATCGGACATTTCTAATTTATAGGACACCGCTATGGGCTTTTGTGTCTCGTATAAATTTCCCTATCTTTTTTTTTCATAACGGAAAGAGCAAACGCATTGCAAAAAGCAGACAAAGGGTCAAAGAAGGTGTTTCAAAGCAAAAGAAGGGGCCATATGCTCCTACAAATTCCCAAGACCCGGTGTGCAGTTGGCCCTCTTTACTGTCAACATGTGTGAATGCCATGCTCGATAAATTTCTCTTTGAATTCCCTCACTAGAATTTATGAGACGTGCAACATGGGGTTGCGACTCTTTTGAAGCCTACACACTTGCAGCATTTCTGCGCCGTGTACGTTCTCATTTCAAGGAGAAAGGAAAGGCAGCACTAGGGGGACGTTGGCGCGGAGCGTCCTGTAGCGTAAAGAGTTTTAAATGTATTTACGCTGCGTCGTGTCTGCTGGGATCTGTTTTCTACACACTAATGAGGCTGAAGAGCAAGTTTCACTCTGTTATTCCTGGCATCGACGCGCCAGTCGCAGGCATACCGCTCACACTCTCTCTCTTTTTTTTTTTTTTCCCTCCCTCGCCCTCTCAGTAGCCCAGCGCAAATAATAAATAAGAGGAAATACATCATCCCTTTTTCAATCCGAGAGCCAGGAGCGGGCCTGCCAAAGTTAACACAAAGCAATCTTAGGTAATGATCAGCAAATGTGTATAAAGTTTCATAGAGCATGACTTCACATAATTCTTGTTTAGATCATGTTAGCTGGCTGAATCTCAACTGTGGTGCTGCTGCAGTAGAAACCATGCATTGACACACACACACACACACACACACACACACACACACACACACACACGGTTTTCTCACCCGAAGCTTGTTTGTAAAAGCAGTACTTCTGTTTCGTAAGTGCTTGTAATTGATTTGATACAGACTGTGTAGCATTGTGGCAAGGATTAGCTACCACTCATAAATTGTGGAATTTTATTATATTAAATACTCTTATAAACATTCATTCAGTCAATTTTTCCACTAATTTCCACTCCATCGGTGGCATGGATACAAGACGTTCCATCGTGGCTCAATTGATGAAAATGATTTGCTAGATGTACAGAAAAAAGAAGAAAAAGAAAAGAAAAGAAAAGGAAAATCTTCATTGAGCTGTTTTGGTGCTCTACCTACAGCACAGTCAGCGTGCAGATGGAGAGCCGGGGGGTCTCTATGCAACAACACAGAGGGAAGAAGCGAAACACAATCCAGACATTGTTTACCCTGTTTCTGATGTAAAGGCCACTTACTGTCGTGTCCAATGCCTAACCCTTAATTTGCTCCCCCAGCCTTTGAAGTGTGCGCATATTTCTGTTTCTTGACACTACCTTTCCCCTCTCTCTCTCTCTCTCTCTCTCTCTCTCTCTCTCTCTCTCTCTCTCTCTCTTTCCTCCGTGCCCCAGCAGTTGATATTGCAACTGGATAGGCCATGTTTCCATGTAGGGGCTCTTTTTAGGCCTGCTCTGATGATAGAAAACACAAGTGGGGAAGGGGGAAAGGAGTGCTGGGCGCACAGATCCACAGAGAGGCCCCAGCCCCAGCCCCGGCCCAGACAACGCTGCAGGGGATTAGAGCACACCCTGGCAGCAGAATGGTTTCACTTAAGAATTTCAGTAATCACTTTTAGGAGTGTAATATATAGCTGACCTTCGGCAGCGCCACACGACCCCCCGCTCCCCCAGCCATTTGATCAAAGGAAGCGGCAGTGGCTGTGCAAACAGGCGCTATCAGTGGACTCCAATGGATTTACTGCCTGCTTCTTCTCTCTTGTCTCCCCTGAGTCGTGTGCTGATACACACAGAAACCCAGTTTCATCTTACAGAACCTATTTTTCTCCCAGTACTAATTTACGGGCCAGATCATGACTTGAGGGGACTTAGAGGAGGAGGTGGGAGGGAGAAGGGGGGGGGGGTGGAGGGATCGGGGGGCCTCAGGGAAGGGGAGAGAGTGGAGGTGGGAGCAGCTCGGGGCCCTTATCCACTGCCTGCTGACTGGGCCGAGCACAGCGGCTCTCATCATCATGGGAAAAGCCCAGTAGGTGCTCTCTTCTCAGCTGGAGCAGCCAAACACCGTGGCCTGTGCTCCGCAACAATAACAGCAACCAGAAAAGGACAGAGGGCCGGCCCAGTAGGGTTTATATAGTGCCCTAAATCACAGGAGGCTCTGACAAAGAAGTGGGGAGAGAGGATGTGGGTATCATAGCAACTATTAATAACCCAATGCATACTGGTGTGAACACAGCCGAGCTGTCTCTAAGCCCGTCTAATGCTGCACTTTAATGTTTCCTCATTTTTAATTGCACTCATGTACAAGTCAACTTTTAATACACCAGATTTTGCTTAAGTATGGCATTTTAATGGACAATTTTATCGCTTTAAGTAACATAACATACCATTTCCACCACTTATGAACCAGCAATTACTGTAAACATTCCTCAACGAGAAGCAGACTATCAGAAAACAAGTTGACCTTTATGCTTTTATAGGGAAATATCTTTCAGCTGGTTAAATCTCCGGTAATTTGTAGTTTGTGACTCACATGTTCTGGTCTAATTTCATGCTCTTGTTAAAATGTTTCTTGCAGTACCCGTTGTGCTCATGCTAAAATTGTTGTTTATTTTGTCTTTGTTTAATTTAAAATGAACGCACACCAAGAAATGATTTATTTGTTGTGTTTATATTTCAGCATGAGTGCCAGTAAAAAACTGCAGGAAGTTGTGGTTTGCAGAGCAGGAAGTTCCGCTTGTAACCAGTTGAGGGCGTCACAGAGCAGATGACAAAGGGGAATCCATAGTATGAGGTGATACACTGGGTCATTCAAACTACTGACTACTTGTACCACATTTAGCAAATTTCCCATTCAAGATTGAAAATATCTAAGGGGTATATTTTGCATCAAGTGTATCCTTTATGTCCTTTGAATAATCCAAACTTCAGATATTATCGTTTTCCTCCTCGGCTGTATACATACGATTTCAATTTTCTTGACAGTTTTTCAGGTGCGTAAAAAAAAAAAAGAAAAAAAAGAACGTGGAACTCAATGAGGAATTGAGTGCTGGTGATAAAATAGGCATAGGTTCTTTAGCTGGCATGTCAGGGAGTGTTTATGTGACTCAGCTGATGACAATGCGTGCCGTGTCATAAAATGACCACAGGAAGTCCTGTGCTTTTATGAGCTTCTTAGACAAGCTTGCGGGTGGAGGGGACGGGGGGGAGAAAAATGTTTCCTGATTTGAGCACGTGAGAGCCACTCACCACATGTTCTGTCTGTCTCAGAAACAACAGGGAAGGATCCGAACGAAACCCGACCATGCCAGGGCCCTAAAACAAGGACTTTACCCTGCCTTTCATCTGCGAGTGTCATTGCGGGTCAGCCTGGTCATGGCGATGTCACTAAAGGCTGTACGCTACATGACCGGTGTTCAGTAAAAATCTACATTCACCGGAATCCAGCGTGGTAGTTATGTAACCCCCGGTATTTAACAAGAAGTGATGGGGAAGACGTGTAGGTGCGTGTCATTCTTCGTGAAATATTCCTTCATTGCCCCCGTCAGCTGATAAGGTTCCTTGTTCGGAGAGCAAACAGGAAGAAAAGGAACCTGCTATAAATGCCCTGTGGCCCTTGGCCGCGTTAGTATTTTATGGTGTTACCGCTAAGGCACTGATACCAGAGTGATTGCCGTGTCATTACCGTAATACAGCTGGTCATTTTGATGTTAATTGGTGTTGAGTCAGTTACAGTAAGAAATAATAACTCCTGGCTTCGCTGGAACGAACTCAGAGCTCAATAATCTACAATTGCCTTATTAGTTTTAAATTCAGAGCCAGCTACATTAACTTGTGGTCAACAGTTGCTTTTGGGAGGAAACGGGGAGAACTCTGCTGACCCTTGTGATTATTCCTAATTTTTCAGAAGAGTGTGCAGCTTGCTGGGCGGCCGAAAAAAGCTATCGGGCTTAAAGATGATTAACAACATGTCTATTCTAATCAGCATCAAGCTATTATAACCTTTCCACTTGGCTCTGTGCTCAACAATGGTTATCGTGCAGCAACATCTCTTTCAGACACAGCCTGTTTTGGCCCTTATGATCGTACAGTAGATACGCGCTGGCGAGCAGGTTGGACTGTGTGTGTGCATGGCATTGGGTGTGTGAATCAGCTGAGGCTCATGTGGCTGGCCTGGCCTCGCTTCCTGCGACCCAGCGGGGCTCAGCCACCAGCTGCCTCGCACCCACTACACATTCCTGCTTTATTCCCAAGCTCGCCTCCCTCAGCTACACCGGTCAGGACAAAATGTATGCCAGGTGCAACGTCATTAAGTAAATGGGATCCTTGCACAGTTTCTTCAAGGCGCGGTATTGAAAAGTTAGCCAAATCAGTCATGTGAAAATCATTACGTACGTCCACGCAGAAGCATGAACGTGCACATGAATCCATACACTCAAATACACACACAGTAGGCTACAGTTGTTGCGCATGTACAGTAAGCTGCTGCCAAGACGCAAAGCGCTCACCCCTTTATAGAGCGTGGCTTTGGGATAGCAGTGTTGGTCAGTCAACAGTACCACTTTGGTCCAGACTGATATAGCTTCAAGACTATCAAATGGATTGGCATGGGATTTTGTACAGATGTCCATGGTTCCCAGAGGATGAATCCTACTGGCTTTGGTGATTACTTGACTTTTCTTCTAGCTCCAGCACGAGGTTGACGTTTGTTTTGATTTGTTTTTTGGTCAAAATGCCTCAACAACTACCGGATGCAACTGTCATTCAAATTTGGTACTCTGGTTTCCATAGTACCCAGAAGATGAACCCTGATGACTTCTGTGAGCACCTGAAATTGTATTTAGAACCACCACCAAGTGAAAGTTTTCATATATCTGGTTTCAACGTCCACTGGATGAATTGGCACAACTCGTGTACAGACATTCATGGATCCCAGACAATGTATCCGACTGTCTTTGGTGATTCTCTGATTCTTCCTCTAGCAACTGGATGAGGTTGATATTTCTGTTTCTTAGTGAGAGGGCTCAACAGCTACTGGATTTATTAAATATGAGATGAATAGAAAAACGTTGGTGATCCCTTCACTTCTCATGTATAGTGCCCTCATCTGGTCACATGTTCACTTGTCCAGTACTTACGACCAAATGCTTGCTAACTAACATTCCCATCAGCTCCTGTTGTACTTTGTATGTATTGCTAGTTAGCAAATGTTAGCATTCTATTACGCTAAACTAAAATAATAACGTGGGAAATATCATGCCTGCATAACGTTCAGTCAGAATTGTCATTGTGAGCGTGTTAGCATGCTGATGTTAGCATTTAGCTCAAAGCACTCGTGCCAAATACACCCTGAAGAGGTCAACTCCTGCAACACTTTTGGTGTAATGAACAACTTAAGTTGTGCCAGAAATCCCTACTTTGCTCCTTATGCAGCCGAAAGATCTGTATCATATGTTCCTTTCTTGTCTGTACTGTCATATTTCATGTCAAATGACTACTAATAAAGCACACTAAGCTGCATTATGGATCCACAAGGTGCTGCATAAATCAAATTTATTTGTCTTTATCGTCACACACACGTACTCAACCTAAAGGCTTAAGCTTTAGAGTCACACGCACGCACACACGCACGCACGCACGCACGCACGCACACACGCACACACACACACACACACTAATATTTGCATACAGAGACGCTACACACCAAAGTGTCCACATCCACTACAAACCAGCCGACAACACACAGCCAGACATACACACCCTTCCCTCTGGACTGCCGTCACAGCACTCCAAGCACAGCTGTCAAAACTCAGGGACTTCCAGCACAACAATAGTTGGATGGCTTGGGAGGGCCAGAGTAAGACAGAGAGAGGAGGGGCGATGTGGCGGATGTTGAACTGACACTTCTGGACACTTATCCTGCTGCTCCAGACATTTACAGGTTGGATTTATATTCCCTGAATCGCTTTTTTCTCCCACACCCCCTTTCACTCATTTATGTCACTCATATTATTCACCTCCTTTGTTCTAATGCTCTCTCCTTCCTCCCCTCCTTCGAACCCTCTTTTGCTCCAGGCACGGTCCACTGGGAAGACCTCCATCAACCTCACGCCTCACATGTGAGTCCACATGTCCGAAGGAGTAATAACACTGAAATCCTCCAAATCAGGTCATGTCAAATTAAGGTATTTCGGGAGCCCACCCAAGTCTCCAAAGGGGTCAACTGAAAGCTTGCGAGAGGCCAGATTTGCATGTCAAAATACACTTGATTATTCAGACTACATCACAACGTGGGACTTGAAACTCTCTAAATGTCTCAGTCTCTACGATTCTGTAGATTTGGCCTGTTGGTGTGACGTCAGATGTCAGACACGGGTGAGAAATCCCATTGGCATGCACAGATTGGCAAATCAAAACTTTTGCCTTAATTGCAGCAAGCAAGTGCTCCTCGGTTCAACTGGCTGCAATAACATTTTTTTACCATTTCCATCCCAAATCCCTGGTAAGAAGAAATTTAGCTCTGAGAAGTTATTTCAACTGCTGATGTCACATGTTGACACCAAAAGCCTTGTGTTTCCTGGTGTTGATTCAAATGCAAAAAATGTATTCTTGTAATTGAATAAATTAGCCCACTTGAAGCTGTTGTAGCAGAAACACAGGTTACAGCATACAGGCTGCATAATCGACCTCCCATGCAACTTTTAAGTGTTCTATTACTGGAAATATTGCCTATAGGAATCTATTCTGAGGCTAAAGAGATCACTTCTATCGCAGCTTCATCTCTGATAACACAAAGATGTGTTGAACACTGATAAGGCTTGGACCTTGCTTGGACTTACAAACAATCATTTGGCTTCTCGACAAGCATTCCTGGGAAGTTCACACCACACAGTGATTTATTGCCAGGATGTGGCTGTATAGCGAGAGTGTGTAGGCTCCAGGTTGAAGTAGCTGATGGCACGACAGGTCAGCAAGATAGCTGAGCTATACGTAGCGGTCTGGGATTCATTCGGGGAAGCTCCCAAGGGGGCTGTTGACTGGAAGGACGCGGTAAATCCCCATTTTGAGGACTTTTGCTGATGTTGTGCTACATCTTGTGAGGACATTTGACCTGATCAGACGTCTATTGTGTTACGATAGGAAATGTAGAGGAGGGAGGGTGGTTGCAATTACTATCTGTCAAGCACAGACAGATACATAAATCACACAATTGACTAATTTCTCAAACTTGAAAGAATACACCTTAACTAGATGATTTCTATGTAAAATTATCTGTTTAATCAGATTAAAATGTAAAGTGTGACAACAAGAGAGAAGAATATTATTTATTTTCGTATTGTTAACAAGAATGTACAAAAACAACACTGAAGCTCCATTGTTGTCCAAAAACTATTAAAAAACTATTAAAAACACAACATGTTTGCACACTGTGACATTACAATGAATATGTTGTTTATTTGATTAATTCTACAAAATAAGATGAAAATCATCATGCACTAGTTACTAAATAATGATTGCTAAAAACTACAGTGCCCAAAAAAACGATCTAGTCCTTTTTTGTCAAGGAAATATCAATATCAATGTCAAGGAATATTTGGGATTCATTTTTAAAGTAATTCAACTTCAGGCTGAAAGTTCTGAGATACAATATGAGAACTCTACAGATAACAGCCACGCTGTTTACGTTCCTCCTGATGCAACTAAAAAAGATGCAGTACAAGATTGGTACTACTGTTTTTGTTTTGTTTTATTTGTTAGTTAGTTGGTCTGTCCATTGATTATGTTTATTGTAGCTTTACATTTTGGGCATGGCCTCTCCAAAGTGACGAATCAAAAATTAAATCTAAAACAAAAACAAAAATCAAAGCTTTCTTGGACTCAGTGGCATGCAATCTTTTCCCTCTTTCTTTGGTATTAAGAACCACAAAGTCTTGAGACTAATATGCATGTTTAGGTTCAAAAAGCCTGTCATTGCTATTTAGAGCCACCACTTGCTGCTGTTTATACAGTAGATGAAAATGTGCTGAAGCTACAGCTGCCACAACCTTCTTATCATCCTCTTTCCCTCCACGTGTTCACCACAGGGAAGTAAAACAAACACACATCCTGAACTCATCTGCATGCTCCATCTGAGCTGATGTATACAGGTCCTCAGCAGCCGAATGAGATGCCAAGCACTTCTCAAGTGCAAGGAAATGGTGCGGTTTCACAATTCCTAGATTAGGACTGAAATCTGCAGTTCCCCCCACCACTTTAAGTGGCTGTGGTGCACACACAAACCCACTGAGACCATAGAAACATACACAGTGGTTTAGTGTTGGGCTCTGGCCAAGATAAATGACTGCTTCAGGTGAAAACAAACCGTGGCCCCAGCAGAATCTTTTTTTTTCCATTTGCAAGTTTTGGGGCGACTTTTCTTTGTGTGTCAACTGTTCTTCCACATATGCTCGGCTTCAGCTCCTCCACCCTCCTCAACACTCTTCGGGCTTGTGAATTATTCAGAATGAGGAATAAAAGTTTAAATGGTGCTCTGCAGACACAAGTGCTTCACATGTGTTGAGGACTAAAGGTGAAACGACCATTTTCAAATGCTTGACGGCAGATAGTTGGGAGAGCAAGTTTAGGAGAATAAGTGAAGGAGATTGAGAATTTGTCATCCATGAAGCATGATCTTAAAAGGGGAGAAAGACACTTTAAATTCTATCACACTCAGTCACTCTACAGTTGATCACATTAAAAGTCCTGAGCTGCAGTAAATCCTGCTCAGGGATGTTTACCTTTCCTGTGTCATATACTCATTTATCTGTGTGCAGTTTCATAATCATATGCGTGTGTTTATGATGCATATTATGAGCTATTATAACTGTGGTGTGCGAGATAATGACTCCTTGGCATTCACTATACCAGAAGTGCAGAACAAAAACACCAGCATGTTTGTGCATAGAGTTCTTTTTACATGACTATATTAGCTAAATTATCTCTGTACATATTTTGTCCTAAAAACAACAGTACAATCAGAATTGACGAGATAAAAACGTTCCTTTTTTTTTCTCTCAGTGTCTTTGAATGATCACCTGAGTGTTTTGGATGATCACCTGAGTTACACCTGAGGGGTGTGGGAAAAGCCTGTAGAGGCCCTGAATGGCTTCAATTAAAAGAACAATTGCTTTAGTCACACAATTATGAGCTCAGGGTGACTAAATGCAAAAGGCCCTGAAGGAGTGCAGCTAAAGATCTCTGGCATCCCATTCAATGTGGTCCACCCACCCCCCGCTGCTCATTACTGGGACCACCAACTGGGAGCAACATTACTGAAATGAGCAACAACAGCACAGTGCTGCAACAGTCGCGAGTTATTCAGTTTTAAGTGACAAGCAAAGGGACTGATGAGTTGAGCAAGAAATGGTGCAGAAGTAGATCGTTCATCAGGGTTTTTAGTGTCAACATTAAACAGTTGTCAGGAGCTCCTAAATCAGGAATCACAATTAAAATCACAGGCTCAGATTTTATTATATCATATATACTGTTTATTAGCGGTGGAAGAAGTGGTCAGATTCTTTACAGGAGTAAAAATACTAAAATGTACAAATACTCTATTAAAAGCAAAAGTACTGCATTCAAGTACAAATCTAATACGAATTACACATTGCATCTGGTCTAAAAGATGAGCAAGTTGGCGTTTACTAGTAGAACATGTGTTCAGACATTGACCTTAAATTAGAAAATATATACAATACCTTGGTTTCAATTTTCTTTAACCAATTTAGATTTACTCTTAGTCTGCTGACTAAAATGTATTTGTTTTAGTTGAGTCTTCTTTTAATTAAATATATTCTAAATGTATTTATTTCTTTAAACATATCTTAATATCAAATCCTAGCGATTCCTTTTGAATTCTTGTGATAAACTGTGTCTATAATTGTTTGCTGTGACATATTCCAAACTGGTTGAAAAATCCATCATGAAGGTACTTAACATATGGTTATTGTAATATAAAAGAAAAAAAAATAATTATACCAATTTCCAGCCTCCAAATGTAATTTATTTAATTTAAATCGTAGGCTGAAGTGTTGGCAAACAGTCAAAGCATAGCTTGTGAAGATACTTATCCAAGTTTGCGTTGACTTTTGTTCTTGTCTTGTTCTTTAATTATATTTAACTTATTATATGTAATACAACTGCAAAATGTGTATGTGTTGTTTTTGTCCCCAGAGAACACTGAGAGTGCTTGTTTGGTAGGGCACAGTAAACTGAAATTGTCCATTTTGCCCACATCTGAGCTTATTGTTTTGTCACAATTTGTTGGCAAAAATGGAAGAAAATGTTGTCAGTTTTGGTTAAGGAAGTTAAATTTCTATTTAGACAAAAAAAAAACAATTCTGGGGGCCTTAATCAACTTATATCACTTCATGGGTAGGGCTGGCCGTGAAAATACTGCCTTTTGTTCAGACACAATTCTCATTCAGACGCCAGTTTGGTTCGGAGATCAATTTCACTGCGACAACTGGAAGTGCACTTAGCAAAAGAAAAACAAGCAGGACAAAGTAGACAAAAACACTGAAGTCCATCAGAAAACAATGCTGGAAGACATGGAAATCAACTTCGGGGAGGTTGAACCTCCAATCAATTCCTACCGCAGTTCACTTGAGGAGCAATCCAGGTGTGAACTGAAGGACAGCGAGGCGAAGCTCACCCCAGGCACATCTGGGGGGAAAGTCCTCCTGGAGAACCAAGAGGACTTGCAGGCCAATTTCCTTGATGAGCTCCGAGAAAAGAGAGAGGACAACAGTTGGAGCCATGAGAAGGAGATATGTGACCTGAAAGCCAAGTTGGATCAAAGACTAAAGCACAACCAGGGAAACAGACTACCTGAACTCCCAGCTGGGAAAGATCTGTCCGATGCTCAGAGACATGTTGAGCAGCAGACCTCTAAAACCAACTTGCAAAACATTAAGGTGGACAAAGAGGCCCATCAAAAAGAGGTGGATGCAATCCAGTCAGAGCGCCGTGCTGAAAAGGACTCTGGTGCCGTGGTCGTATGTAACCTGGAGACCACCGTTCACTTCCTGAGGCTGCAGGTTAAAGACACCACAGAGTGTGAGGCTCGCTCAAAGGAGTTGGAGAGCTCTCTTAAGTTGAAGACGGTTCAAGCTAGGACGCTGAAAAAAACACTCAGCAAGATGAAGGATGCTCTCCAGAAACAAAAGGAGGATGCTCGGAAGACTCTGTAAAAGTACCAGGCTCTCCATCAAGACCAGCTGGAGCAACGAGAAGTGGAGACCAGGAAGGTCGCAGTCGTGAAAGACCTGCTGGAGACTGAGTGCCTCCGCCTTCGGAAGGAGAACACCAACCTGTTGGAGGAGACTGAGGAGAAGACAGCCTCCTTTGTGGCTCAGCTTGATAAGGAAAGAGAAAGAAACAACATCCATGGAGCTGCTCTGGAGAAGACTGAGCAGCAGCTTGAGAGACATCATGTCAAGGGGCAGGATGACAAGTCGTCCCTCCTTCAGGCCACAGAAACCCTCAGGAAGACTCTGCAGGATGAGGAGCGGGAGTGGACAAAGACTGAGAGGTCCATGAGGATCCAGATGACAAATATTATGAGCCTGATCACCCAAAAGGAGGAGAAAATGTGGTATAACATGTTCTTCTAACAGCTCCAGAATTCCACACCAAGGAAAGCCCTAAGGCTAGTCCACTACCCAGCGTACTCCTAGCTAATATGCCGGCCATATTATCTTCCCAGAGAATTCTTTCGTTGGTGCTGTTTACATTCCTCCCAGTGCAATTTAATAAAAATGCACTAAAGGAATGCACTGCTGTTTTTTCCTCATATTTTTTTAGTGTAACAAAAGTGTACGAGGCCACAACTGCATTTTATTGTGGAACCCTGTGTTGCAGAATGACAAATAATTACCCTTGAACCCTGGAATGAAATGAAAAATGAGTTTTCATGTGCACCTTCTAGCCTAGAAAATATAAATGAAGTCTAGTTCATTTGGTTCAATTGATTTTAAATGATGGTCCAAATATTTATTTATTTGGTCTGGAGTTACATGTTGGTCATACAAAGAAAATTATTAAATTAAAAACACCGGAACGTTTCTTACAGAGACATTTTGCAAGTTTATTTAGCCCCTTTCAAACACGGCCGTAAGCTGATGAAAAGTCAGGGGATCACCAAGGGGATTACTATTCATTCATCCTCATGGGGACGGGAATGTGTGGGTCAACAAGTGCGTGCCATGGCAGTCAATCAAATTGTTGTTGAGACATTTCACTCAAAACCACACATGTGAACCTCATGGTGACGCTTTAGGAAAAGTCAGGGGACACCATTGGTATCTGTACCAAATTTCATGAAAGTTCATCTGATAGTTGAGGTATTACTGTCAGGGCCAAAGTGGTGGACAAGCAGACATTGTTGTGTTGAGAGTTATAGGTTAGCACAGCTAAAAAGCTCTTATGAATATGAATTAATTCAGTATAAAGCCATAAGGTAACACTCGCAGTCTCTTTGAAATGACGTGGGCTGTTTTATGTTGTGTTTTGCTTCCCTGATCTCAGGTCTCAGAACCGGGAATCTTTGTTGCAACTACGAAAACTCACACAATGCATTATCATGTATGCTACAGCACAATCAACGATAATCTAACTCATTGAATAATTGCTCTTGGCCTCCTAATAGACGATTCACACTCATAGGGGCAGGCACTTCTGACAGATTCATAACCTTACATATTGCCCCGCTCAAAATCACATATCCAGGTGAAGCAAGTGACCCATCTCTTAATTCCTTGAGAGGAATGATAAATAAAACAAGTCTGCAGTGAGGGTACTTAGTTATATAGCGCTATACTGAGTTCATGGAAAAGCTCTAGATGAATGGTCTAATAATCTTTTAAGATATTGGTATGTATACAGTTTGTGGAGAGATTAGCTGCTGAATCAATCATTTGATGTACTCATGTTTGAGAAATCCCTTTCACATGCCAAAGGGTTTCAGGACCAACTTGCTCAGACATTCCATAGGCCTCTCCTCCTCCTTTCCTCGCCTGGTTGCTGAGTGCAGCGCTGAGCACCGTAAATGCACACGAATATAGATTTCATATACATGCCCTCACAAGTCAACATGTTCTGAAAGGGGTTGATGAAATCGGCAGCCATCTTGGGGACGCTATTAAGGTTTTCGGGGCTCAGCAGAGCAGCACACTTCCACTCGGCTCAAGCTTTGCTTTGGCAACAGGATTTCTCCTTGGAGAGGAATGAATGTGCAAATGTGTTACAGGTGGGATTCATTAAACTGAGACCTGGCACATTGGTACTCGCTCTGCACAATTACCATGTTACAAAACCAGGGAGCAGAGGAATGCTAACATTCAGCTACACTGAAGATGAGAATACACTTCTCGCACCAAAAAGAAAAAAAATGGAAAAGTGTATGTATACACAAACGTGATGTGCATTTCAAAAGCACGCTCATGCGCAATCTGCATCCACAGCTGAGATTTAAAGGGGCGATTTCACTGCTCTCCGATGAGCTCCTCAAAACAAAATGACCTATTAATGGAGCAGTTTGTGCTTGTGTTATTTCACAGAGGATGAGGAAAGAAAAAGTTCAAATTACACAAGATCTTTTTTATCCCCGTTCAGCCTCCAATTCCCACAACTTTAAGATGTCAATACATCATATTTTATGTAAAAATAACAATTATTTAACTTATCACTCTTCCAGCGTATTCCCATCATCTAAGCGGTGGTGTTCATTTCTATGAATAATGTTTCAGTTCACTGAGCTGCGGTCACATCACAGAACTTTCTTGCAGAAATTCCTCCACCCAGACCATTAAAGAACTAAAGGCATTTATTGTGTAGGGATATTGAATACGTAAGAGCTGAGTGGAAACTGAAGGTGTTCAACAGATCCTAATTATCTCTGACTACGAAAATGCGTGGAATTTGTTTGCAGTGTTGGAAGCAATGAAGTCTTGGACCTTACTGCACTAATGGGAACTGGCTTGCATAGTTGTGTGCTTTTTGATTTGATTTGAGGCGTTTTTGAAAATTTCTCTTGTAAACTCTTGGACTGGCAGCTGTTTTTTGTCTCACCACACATACACTTGTGCGTTGTTTGTATATATATACGTGTATATATATACACGTGTATATATATATATATATATACACGTGTATATATATATATGTGCAAAGTTGAATTAATCAATAGGGTATAACCAGTAGCTCATGGTGGCTAATGTCTGCAAACATTTGCAAACTTCAAATGTAACAGATATTTTTGCTGATTGTGCTACTGTTACAGTATGTAGCATTAGCATTATCCAACAGTGTGGTCACGGTGGCAGCTGTTCACCTAAAATAATAGGCTTGCTTTGAATAATATATGAAACACTCACTTAAAGTAACCCTAATTACGGGATAAATGAGTCATAAAGCCAGCAAACTAACTCGGTAATGGCAGTTGAAAAGCAATCTATAGCTAAAGTTAACTAACATCTTACTATAATGCAAGGACACTCTCTGTGCGTATGTTTTCTTGCATATCTCGAGAACCGCCGATCCAATGTACGCCACACTTGGCAGGCATATTGTTGGGGACCCAAGGACCCGCAGTGTCAAAGTTGTTGCAATTTGGACACACAACACATTCAATATGAACAAACTTTGAATAAACAAGCCATAGCGCTCTGTGCAGCAGCGGGGCTAAGTTGGACATTGCCGTGTTCAAGAATCTCACACTTATAACTTATGTAGCCAAGATAAAAATATAGTATTGTCAACTTAAATGCATTATTTGAAACTGATAATGTTACCATGTTGTCCTGATGGTCTTTTTTACATTTTTTAAATAGGGTTGATATTTCTGTAATTTACTCACCATTCACAAAAAATACTTAATATAAAATATTACCACTGTATGCAAACACTCATTAATGTTCACACACACTCTAACACACACACACCTACACACACACACACACACACACACTTCACAGTAGGAATGCAGGTTTCTCTCCCGCTGGACAGCCGTGCGTCAGTCACACAACCATCCACCCTTCACACCTGGTGATCAGGGCAGGGTGCGTTCAAGTGACCCGCTTTCCCAGAGTCCACAGCCAGATAATTATTTCCAGTTGCAATTAGAATAGCCGCAAGATTTTTTTTTTACTCTGTCAGCAAAGGGGATCAGCAAATATCCTTTCCCCTGGTCTTTGCTTGTCTGACACGCTTGTATAAATACCTTCCACCTGGTCATGGGAGTGTCTTTAGGGGAGCTATCAAAGCATTCATAAAAATCAAGATGTATGTGACATCCAGTGGATTTCCCCCGCGCTGCACACGGCAGGCCAACTCTGGAGGGCCAGAGCCGGGGTAAAGTTTCCCCTCTTTTCCTCCCTGACTAGCAGCTGACGCCTGATTGACTATGATGGGCTTTTTTTACGCCCTGCACGTGTTGTTCCGCTGCTCGCCCCTCGCTTCATCGTCTGTCTTCTTAGCGTGGTGTTTCTCTGGCCTCTGCTGCTGCTGGGCTTCTGCCTCTAATGTGAGGTTGTCATTCCAAAACCCGACCTCAAAACGTTCCCCTGCTCATGTACTTCACGCTTTGTTCTGAAATAACTCTCTCACCGCAGCGCTCCCCTTCCTCCCACGCTTCGTTTACAGATTAGGGCCTGCACTGGCGTATGTGAAAACACAAGAAGAGGCAATCGGATATTAGGAACATGACTGTGAATGAATACATCTGCATGTGTAGCTCCGTCTGCATCGCTGAGCGGCTTGGCTTGCGTGTGAAACATTTATATAGTCGGGACTGATGACACGCACACTCATATCTGGTGATCAGAAACTCTGGGAAGGCGGCCATGATGGAGGGTTGCCTGACTCCTGTGTGTTCGACCCTGTGAAGACTGATTGTTCTGTCTGAAAACTGTTGAATGCTGAATGAAAAGGAAGCAGATTCGTGGGAGGGATGGTGTAGGTATTCTGTTCTGTTTGTGGGGTTTATAAGGAAACACTGATTTTCAGGTTTGCTGTTATGTTAGATAAATATATCTATATGATGTAAAAAGGTCATGAATATTTGTGTGAGCCATGCTAGTGTGCAGCGTTGTGTAATTCTAGATTTGTTTTTCCCCAGCTCATGATAGATTCATGCTTATTACTTTTTAATTCAACTGTGTGTTGCATAGACAGTCTCAAACCTGTAGGGGGCAGTGTTTGTTTTACTCAACAGGGTCCGATTCTGGCCATAACTGGGCATATATGGTGCAGGTGAGAGCAAAGACTCCTGGGCCAGCCTGCAGAGATGGCTACATACTTTCCATTCTTTAATGAAGCCCCTCAATGACTCCTGCGCTACAGCACTTAAAGCACACACACACACACACACACACACACACATACACACACACACACACACACACACACACACATACACACACACACACGCACACACACACGCACACGCACATACACACTTTCCACTGGAGCACGAGCCCTGATAATAGACTCTACATAGGAAGCCTGTGAAGTATTTCAAAATGCCAAACTGCTGCGAGGGTGTAGACGTTTGAAGGACACTAATGTAGGAGCTGAGGCCTAATATAAACAGCATTATTCACATGAAAGCCCGGCCGCGGCCATTAGGGCTTTTCGGAGAGGTGGCACTTCTCCACCGGCACCCTAATGGCACTTTTCGTTTAAACATGCAGATCTGTGTATACATCGATTGCGTTGTAATCTGTCTTTCCTGAAACAATCAGCTGTAAAATGATTTGTCACTCTTTATTTTACACGGACATTTCCCCATCTCTGGGATCACGTCAAATCATAACACAAGTCTTCATCCAAACCTTCGGTGGGGGGCTTTTTTTTTTTTCAGCGCGTGTGCTTTCTTTATGTTACTATCCCATAATAACCGTTTTTTTACCAGTTTTCGCTGAGAAGCAATTGTAGCAGCTGTTCAAATACATGCTCTCTTCCATTGTGAAAACCACAATAGCCTTTTTTAAGCCTGTAACTTACAACCACCTGGAGACTCTAGCTGGCCAGTGGATCAGTCTCTCACAAAATTATGAATGCTACAGAAACGCCGGTCGCCATCTAACTGGGAGAAGCTTTTGAACTTCTTGTGCGGCGAAGGCACCAGACCTGACCACTGTCAGCAGCAGTACACCGTGGCTATCCCACCGGCAGCAGATTGAAACATGAAGCAGATCAAAACATCCTTGTAATCTTTGAGGAAGGTCCAATCGGAAGAAGCGGGGAGGAACATACAGTAAAAGAGAGGCGATGAGGATGAATAACACATTTCTTTCTTGGCTGCGGCTACAATGGCCCTCTCAATAGGAAATCAAACAAATGAAATCATTTTCTAAGTCAGAGACGACGAAGATTAATTAGATTTGAATTGCTCTCGCCAGCCAGAAGAAGTAAGGCATCTGGCCTTTTAACTGTATGGTTTTGATCAGTGAGAGATGGGACAGTTGGTTGTTGCTCGGCTGTTTTTGTCCTCACCGCTCCACATCCATCTTGTCAACACATTAACCAACTTCCCCTTTCACTGATAGTGAGTTTTACAGTCCTGCAATTATTGTGAGACTAAAACTGGCACAATGATTCGCAGTTGTTTTTCTATTCTGTGTTGGACTTATTTTGTTGTAGGAATTGCGTAGAAAATTATAAATATTCAAATCTCATATATTAAAAATGTTAGGAGGCTCTGACACAAGGTTTTGGATTATGAAAGTCAAGGTTGCTCTGTCAACAATACACAAATAAATAAAGGAAACTCCAAGTAGGCATTTGTGAGAGAATTTTCTATGGGGATTATAGGAACCATTGAGTCGTTTTGGGATAAATCCTGCGGTACCACTCTGTGACCCTTCCGCTGGCCAAGCCCTTCCAAGATTAAAGGTGAACACAGGGGCAAATCAGTTATCGAGTCAGAAACACTCATCGTCAACTTCCCACTGTGCCGTTACTGCACAGGCGCACATACACACACACACACACGGTCAACCCTCATCCTTCCTGCAATGGAGGTCATGACCCCATGTACCACAACCAAGAAAGGAATGAGGCTGAGGATGCCTGACCATTAAAAGCCATATAATCATTTTTAGTTCTTTGTGCATAAAGTTTATTGGCCATATGATGTATCAGAAGGTTCAGAAGTATCGATGAAAGATTTACCTTTGAATAAGGAGGAATCATGTACAGAACATAATTAGAAGTGGAAAAAGTGTGGAATGAAGTTCATGGACGTCCTGGGAGATATATATTTCTTATATTTTTCTTGGCTGGGCGCAGTGATTTCCTTGAGTTTCCATTGGTTGCACGGCAACCTTGCGGTGACTACGAGAGTCCAGAAGTCATTGCGCTCGGCCACGGTGCTGGTAGTATTTTGTTACTTTTGGACAGAGCCAGGCTAGCTGTTTCCCCACTGTTCCCAGTCTTAATGCTACGCTAAGCTAACCAGCTGCTGGCTTCATATTAACTATACAGATATAAATACACAACTTAAAAAAGTAAAAATAAAACTAGTTTATAATCACTTTTCTTTCGCTAATGGTGAAAATATCCCAAGATACGATCAACGCAGTCTATTTTAGACTCACTGTGAGTGGGGAAAACATTTGGCTTGCACACTTTGTGTTATGAATATGTTTAGGCTCAGTTGTGGTTGGGTTAAAGTCTTTCAACACTCCAAACACAGGGAAATCTGGAGAAATGAGAACCACTGAAACTGTAGGAGGCCAAACAAAGGTGGTTCATAATGGGGGACTGATGAGTGACAATATGTACAAGTCTAAATTAGTCAGAGAGAAAAAAGAAGGAAAGACAGAACCAGAAAAAAGAATGTGTTTGTGTAATTGACTGTAAAAGCTGATCTACTCTCCAAAAGATATTTTTACACTTACAGTACAACAAGCATTTGCTGGTGTTACTAAGAGACTGTTGTATTTGTTTTGTTCCTGTTGAAGTGCTAAGTCTGAAATGTAATTTACTATATATCCCACCTGATGGACTGTAAGTTACAGTTCTCCTGATGCTAGTTTTCACAGCAGTTGAAATGACAGATTGCTTTTCCATTTCACAGTTCGTTTTAAATTGCCTGTGAAAGCGTTTGGCACACTAGCTGAGTATTTGTTTCAAGACTTCTGGTTTCCTGATAAGCTACAGTAAGTCAGGTCATTTTAAAGCATTAGATTGTTTTGCATATTGCTCCATGGACTTCGCTGTTAGGGGGTTGATTCTTTATTGTTTTTTTAGACTCAGTTCCAGAGGAACTGTGTGAAAAGCAATCTCCTAAACTTGAAGAGCAGACAAAAAATGAGGAAAGTGAAATAAAGGCTAAATGGGGAAACATGGCGACAGGTGTCAAAGATTATGTGTAGATGTGTGCGCAGGTGGACCGACCCAATGATAAGTTTGAGGACGCACTAGCCAAACCTTTACCATCACATTTCTGGCAATGATAAAAGGTAAAACAAATCTGCCAGTAGAATTTTATACTTTGTGGGAAATTAAGCTTGTCTACTTTTGACTGAATATTAAAACTGCAGGAATCAATATTTCTATTTTTACAATGTATCAAATAGCTTTGTGTGATGTGAAAGGGTTTGTCCACAGATAATTATCGCCTGACTTTATGGCTCTACGGGGCGCTTTAGTTTACTCTCACCACTCTCATAAGCATTGTTTTCCATTCACAGCAGGCAGCTGTTTTCACCAAAACAGTCTGACAACTAAGTTAGGGAGCAACTGATGAACATCGTAGAGAATATAACAGCTCCGGAGCCAGATATTATAAAACAGGAGTCGACCAAGAGATTACTACCATAAGGAATATTGGACTAAATTGGATGGGTGTACAAAAACCTCGACTCCAAATGAGCTCAATGTCGTTTCTGCTGGATGTTTAAATGGGCAACTAAATCTTCAATTTTTGTAAAGCTGCAATTATAAATAGAAGTGTAATTTGGTATTAATCAGTTCAACGGTACTCGTTTTAAACCACCTGAATAAGTACAGTGTTCACTATCTCCAAAGAAATGTAATGGTTCAGACTTTATCTTGTTCACTCCTGAAGTCATGAAGGGCTTAGTGGATCCTAGCAGTGAGTAAGGCTCCTCAACTGGAAAAACATTGGCTTATAGTTGTAAAGAGCTAATGAAGCATTAGCTCACATTGCTTATACCCCCATTGCACTCCCCTAGCCTCACCCAGATAGAGGGACTGTGAGTGGGAAAGAACACAGGAGTTGGACTGACAGTCTGGCCGTCTAATCCGTTATCTTTCATGCAACCTGTTGCTCCTCAGCCACTCGGCCCGGCCCCTGCAGCTTCCTCTGGCCAGAGGTTTCACGTACGCTCCGTTGACAGCTATCTCCCAGAGCAATTGTTGGTAAACACGATTGAACTGCTTACCCCAACAACAGGTTTCCTCTAACCCCTAATCCAGGCCACGGAGGAGACCCCCCTCTTACCCTTTTGACCCTTCCCTCAGTCCAAAGCCCCTCCACTCCTCCTCCTCCTCCTCCTCCTTTTTCCTCCTCCTCCTCCTCCTCCTTCTCCTCCTCCGTGGTGGTGGTGGCGGTCGATGAGCCGGTGAGATAAGCCTGGGTGGAATTCCCGTCTGGGTGTTCTTTGGAGTGACCTGGGTGGCAGAGGAGCGTCAATGAAAATCACTCAGCACTCCACTCAATAAGGAACCAGTCTGAGCCATGGCTGCCTTTCACGTCTCTCTGATTTCTGTTTCCATTCTGTCTGGCTCCGTCTCTTCCTTTTCCGTTTACGGTATTACAGTAGCAACGAGAAAGGGTGAAAGAGACAGCAATGCTGACTTAGTTGGGAGCATGTGTGAACTTTTGACAACCTCTAACCTCGGGTAAGACAGACTTAAAAAGTCTTGTTGTGCATGAATCAAGGAATGAGCTTAGCGCTGGAAATGAGCTTGAAAAAGGCTCTAGGAATGTGATATAATACAAATCCGATTTATGAGAATTATGAAAAAGAATCACACTTGAGTCAGATGCACTGTATCGCTGGACAAAGTGCAATTTTTGTTATAAAAGACTGAAAACGACAATGCTCAACAGCCCAAATTCTATGACTTGAGCCATTTATTCTTGTCACTGGTTTGCAAGCATTGTAGACTTCTCCAAGTAAACAAACCTCTCAGATGAGATGTACAACTATAGTCGGCCATATTTAACCATGTGTCCAGCACTTCCTTAGAGACCGTGGGTCCACAGTGGAGGGGCCAGTTGTCTGGGAAAGAATGCTAGGGGTCTAGAGTGGCCCGGGTTAGGCAACGGCCTGGCCATTGTGCCCCAGGAGAAGGTAATTAGGAAGTGAAACCTTGACCAGTTGACAGCAGGCTTTGTTCAGGGGCGAGTGGGCCGAGAGAAATGCTTTTGAAAGCTATTTCACTTTCTTTGCTGAGGCGACCTCAACCCCTTCCTCCAGAAACACGCTGGGGGAGATCATATAAGTTTCTGAAGAAAAATGCATGGGAGGGGGGTTAAGTGGTATTTATTGAAAGAGAAGAAATCTATAGGCAGTGCGTTGTTTGACAAGAGCACCAAACCAAATATACATGTACAGTATCTGTTTACCGAAAATGTCATTTCTAATCCACATTGAACTACAGTTCCAGTAAAACATATTTACATCCTCACAAACTGTACCACAAAAAAAATATATGTATGTGTAAAAAAACATAGAAAAATGTATAAAAGACTCGTAAAAGATTTGTCCAGTTCTAGTCCAGTACAGCCACCTCTTTTCAAGTGCTGCAGCTGCAGATGAAGCTTCCACCCAGCCCATAATCAACTCTGCTGCACTACTTAACTTTTCCTGTACTGTACATTTGCTCTCCAGCATTAAACTTGAGGATGAGCCAAACGAACAGCATCACTGCGGTGAGGGCATCCAACACCGGGAGCCCACGCCTGTCCTGTCCCTGTCGACCCCGGCGCTCTGCTCTCAGCTCCTAATGTGGCAGGAAAAGTGTGAACATGGCTTTGGCAAACTGCAGTTCAGTTCACCATCATCACCACGGGCCAGTAAGGGGAAACATGCACACTCCTTGGACAGCTGGCCTCCAAGCTCCTGCAAAGGATTAACTCCTTGTCCTTCTGAATCCAGCCAGGGGTTTTGAAGTAATAATCCCTGACATATTTTAGCATTTTGAAATCTGCTTTGTTCTGTTATATAGCAGCCTCATTAAAGTTGAGCATGGAAGTTCATTCTTGACCTTTTAGAACAGTATATGTAGCAATATAATCTGAGATCAAGGGTCCACTAACTATTTTAGGTAAACTTAGTTTAGATTATTTTGTTATACTATTGTTTAAATGTTTTACATTTGATGGGTCCAAACTAAAAATCACAACACGATCTGTCATATGACCTCTGGGATGTTCCATGCTATGGATGTCACACTATTAATGTCACACTAACCCTGTTAAATTTTCCGATTTGAACAACAAATCTCCAAATTGCACCAACAAATAAAACAGAAACACAATGGGAAAAACATACAAAAGAATGTGGAATAATCATGTCTTTAACCTGAAAAGCCCACGACCACAACAAACAGATTCCTCTATGCTTGGGTTTGAGCATAAGCCTTGCAGCCAGTCTATAAAACACCAGAAAGAAAACGAGAGGAATCTACATGTCCTTTGTTTTCCTCTTTGTTCTCTGCCTTATTATGGGAAGCCATTTGGCAGCGACCCTTGGAAGACAGCGGTTGGGTTCATCCTACTCAGTCTCAAGGACTTGTTTGGTTTCCTTCCACATTGGCTTGAACTGAGCAAATTATATGTGTAGATGTTTTTTGAGTGAGTAAACCAACATTAATGAACATAAGGCAATCAAACAGATCCTCGAGTGGCATGCTATGATGTTGCGACCCTTGTGACCCTCCGAGCTTAAGGAGTCAAAGGAAGGAAATAACACGAATTTCTTAAAAGCCTGTTGTACCAAATGTGTCAGCACAATTTACACAATAAACAGACCCAAAACATTCAGATCTGCACCTAAAAGTGAATGACAAAGGCAGTATAAACGTATCTTTTGGAGTAAAAGGATCAACTGTACTAACACTGGAGTCGATCTGATCTTTAAACATATTTCACTGTCGTGTTTTGGAAAAAATACATCACCTACTTGAGGTGGTTATTCTTAACATCACTCAGGTTTTATGAACTTGTTAGGGAAAATCCATTGCTTTATGGGTGGTTTTGCCCTGCGTTTGTGCATTTACAGTGCTTACGTCTCATAGCGCAGGTGTCACAAACAGGCCTTTCCAAGTAAATGAAGTCAACTGATTGCTCTTGACTTTCTCCTGGAGACTGTGGAGCTGGGACAGGGATCAGTCCTCAGTGACTGCGGTGATTAAAGTTTTTATGTAGTTGACAGAGGAGTTAGAAAATGCCAAGGGACATTTAGATTAATGATGGCATCCTCGAGGCCAGTATTATGTCACTCTGAATGAGGACTGAGGAGACAGAGGGATGACATTTTTACAGGCCTGGTACTTATAAACACATTTGTGTGTATTTGCAAGGCAATCCGTGCCAAATAGAACCAGACACACAGACACAGACACACACACACACACCTACACACACACACACACACACACACACACACTGTACACATGCATACACTTCTCCAGCACTTCACCATCACTCTGTGGCTGCTGTTGTATTCTGTAAGTGTGTGTATATGTGTGTGGTGAGTGCCATAGTTGGCTGGTGGGCCAGTGTTTGATGATGAAGTCATCAGTTTAAGTAAACTCCAGATGGCCAGGCAGAAAGTAAAACAAGTGCCATCTGCTTAGATTCAACTGCTGCTCAACTTCTCCCTTCTCCGTCTCCCTTTTACCCCTCCTCTCTCAGTTGGCACAGCTAAGGACCAGAGTACTCGGAACATTAATGCCATTAGTGAAATGTTTCAGAAGAGGCAGCCAAGCACAATGCATTACACCAGCACTACATTACCACCAAGGGCTACGCTCACTGCTGGCTTATGCAGTCACAAGGTGGTACACAACCTGGAAATCAACCGAGGTATTGACTGAATAATAAAAGCATGTGTATCACCCCATGCTGATTGTTTATTGTCCCAGACGATAATTGAATTAGACTCTACTTTCCCAATTTCCTTGACATACACAATTGACTTGCAGATAAATGTAATTTAGACATTGACCATTATAGGATATTTAGTATATTTCTTAAAAGAAAATACAGTTGTTTACTGGCAGTTTGACAATAATGTAAAAAAAACAAAAAAACATTTGATACAATGGTACAATAAGATTGCAAAACTTAAGTAAAACTGAAAGGGTTCAGCTTCAGGGGAGCATGAATGTGCTCAGGCCATTTCTTGACAATTGGTCACGATTATGTGACATTTTGGCTTGAGGGTGGCAAAAAAACGAAGCTCACAGGGTGTCCATAATGTCAGGGGTTCATCCTCTGGGGAGCATGACTGTATTCTCTCTAAATTTCATGGCCATTTTAGATTTTAAAACAAATCTTCTTGACTACAAGTGGAGCTTTTGTTTCTGCTGGAAGTAGTAAAGGAGAGATCAAGGGTCAGCAAAAACATTAGGAATCATCCTCTGTGGAACATGAATAAACACAGCGAATATTATAGAAATCTGGCTGTTGGTTTTCTCGATTTTGTTGGAGCAAAGGGATGATTAATGGGGAAATACCAATTTCGACGAGACAAATGCATATTTCTATCCATAGAGCCAAGTGTGTCCTGATGGAAAGGTCAGGGGCAGTCATCCAAAATATTTCTGATTCATATTTTTGTAATATAAATAGCCATTCCACAAGGCATGGCAATTTGGCAAGTAGTCGTCAACATGCTTTACACTAAACCCAAGTGTTGAATGTACTTGAATGACCTTGGCATCCTTCTGCTGAAGACCCACGAAACGGGGTGCAACATAAGGATTGGCCCGCTTCAGTTCTTTATGGAACAAGAGAGAATTGCCTCATTACACAAAAAAAAAAGGTGGGAAAATGATGGTGGATTTACTTTCATGGCTCATGGCTGGCCACATGTTATTGCTCCATGTGATGAATAAGCTAAGGCAGGTCTTGTTTCCCTCTTCCCACTGATGCCGAATTTGTAGCGATGCCCTTCACCTGGCTTTAAAAACATTGGACTCTACACATCGGTTAAGTTGTGTGTCCCAGAAGAAAAACAGGACCAATCTCCCTCACCACTGTATGTTGTAATTAAGCCCACAGCTGGCAGTTCCCATTACGCCATCAGGGCGAACAGGCAGACCTAGTCTGTGGCACTAAAGGCCCTCCTCCTCACCTCTCCGCCCCGCCGCCTTTTTCCTCTCCTCGGCACCTGTACATTGTAAAGAAGCCCAAACAGCCCTGCAGCTAACGGTCTGATGGCTGTGAGAGTGTTTGTTGTGAAACACTTTGGTGTAACACATCATCTCCCCCCGCCTCGGCGTACATTTTCACATTCCGCCTCGCCGACTGTTCTAGCCCGGGCCAGGTGGGGAGTATGTCCACACGTGGTTTTAGGTTCAGTAAAATTCACACCAGCCTTTTATATCTGACAGGAAACTACATGGAAATGTGGCATAATGGAGAACAGGCAAGTGGTGCGACAATTGCTGTGGGGGCGACAAAGCTGAGGGCTAGGGGGTTTCATCACATCTGCCCCCCCACCCCTCCCCGCCCTCCCCTCCTTTCTCGCACTCACTCATTCCCCCTCCCTCTCACAGGACAAAAACCTTATATTCAGGCAAGAATTTTAATGTTGTGCCGCTCTGAGTTTGCCCACACCACACCAAACGCAGTCCTGTCCCTGTAGGCTAGCTCTCTCCTGGCCAAGATCAGCTGTCTGACCGCAGAGCAGCTTGCTGTAAACATTAGCCAGATTACCACACAGACAACACACACACACACACACACACACACACACACAGCTCTGCAAGAATGATCACGCTGACAAACTTACAAGCAATCATTGTCAACAAAATAATTTGCTTCCAGCTGCATACCATATTGATTTAGATGCAGGCCGTTAGAAAGATTACGACTGGATCAAATAAAAAAAATAAAAGAGGAAAGAACATTACCATCTAAATCCATTTCAGACTGTGGGAAGTCTTATGTAACATTTAGTAGAAAAAAACAAAACACAACTCCGGTAATCATGTGCACATGATTGGCAATAGCTGACTATTAAATTTCACTTCCCCGCCTCCCCCTCAAAACCACTGCAGGTGCTACAAAAGCACAATTTAGAGGTAAAACTGAAAACTATAACCAACCAAAACCATACCGCACCAGGGACACAGTTGTTATTGTTCCAAGTGGCGCTGTCAAACATAAAAATGACCATGAATTTTGTTGGTCTGTCTCCCTTTGTTGATGTGTGTTTATGTAAGAGTTTCTGTCAAAACATGGAGGAAAAAAAGATAAATGTGGCTAGTTAAAAGAACATTTATGTGGTAGTTGTAATAGATACCTCATTGTGGGGTCCGGGGGAAAAGCTCCCCTTTAACCAATCACGACCGCTGCGGACATTGAATTTGACTCATGCAAAAGTGGTCGACTTTCCTGAAGCCCGTACCTTGCTTGCCACCGCCACACACGCTCACACCGGGCCATATGTGAGAACACATACACACAACCTTCATTAAGCAAAAATTAGCTACGAAGCTGAACTGATGGAACGACTGAGTCTCGGTGACTCACGGCTCTGACATGAATTGGACCGAGACACTGCAGCATGAGCACACCTGCTGCACCTTCGCGCTGCCCGCAGAATGTCCTGTGTGTGTGTGTGTGTGTGTGTGTGTGTGTGTGTGTGTGTGTGTGTGTGTGTGTGTGTGTGTGCGTGCGTGTGTGTGTGACTCTTGCTCTGCCGTGTCAAAATGCAACATGTTCCAGCTGACTGCAATTAAACGGTAAACTGGAAATACTTACTGTTGATTTAGTTGTACATAAATTGGTCGAAATGTGTTCCAGGGAGGAGTTGGTTACCTCACCGCTCACCACCCAGCAAGGGGACACATTTATCTAACTGGGGGTTTATCAATTAAGGTCCCCCTTCCCTCCTCCCCTCACCTGCTTTGTGTGTGTTTCAAGGCAACACGAAGATCATCTGGGGGAGAAAAAAAAACAGCACACACGAATTGTAAGTCTTCACAATCAATCAAGGAAGCAGAGCTGTGAGGCGCTGGACTCAAACGAACACAGCCAGGCAAAGAGAGATTCAGAAGGGAAAAAAAGCACAATTTCATATGTTGTTTTCTTTTTTTTTTCTCTCTCTCTCTCTCTCTCTCTCTCTCTCTCTCTCTCTTTTATTATTTGACTCTGTTAAACATCATAAATCCTCTGGATGGGAGATAGACTGGAGAGCCTCAGTGAAAGATTTATATCCCTTGCCTTTTTCTAATCCAATATCCCCTCCTCTCCAGCCATTCCCAAAATGGTTTGGCTGTGAGGACTCTGTGGAGGCTCTGCTGAGGGGGAAGCACACACACACACACACACAACCACACACACACACACACACATACAGAGACACACATGTTCACACACCCTGAGTGACCAGAGCAACAAGAGGAATGTAGCGAGTTGCGCCACATCCCAGCTGGACTGACAGTGAGCGCTAGCGGTGTCCTCCTTTCCACCGAGGAGGATGAAAGGACATCAACTCGTCTAAGACACAGAAGGAACGCCTGGAATTAAGAAAAGGGGAAGCTCTCCAACAGGGGCTTGCCTGGGAGACGACCTCGGTTCACTGCTAAAGCAAAGAAGAAGGTGGAAAAGAGAGAGAGAGAGAGAGAGAGAGAGAGAGAGAGAGAGAGAGAGAGAGAGAACTTCAAAAACACTCCCCACACGCCACACCTGTGATCAATTATGATCTGCAAAATTAGAGAGTTACTAACAAAACCCCGGCCTGTAATAATTCATAATTATCAAAAGAGCAGCGAGCAGGGAGCTTGCAGGGTTCACACAGCCTTTGGAAGCAGTTTGGAGGAGAGAGCAGTGGTGTACGTGTAGGTACCATGTCCTCGGCGTGGAGTCCCACCTTGTGGGTTGAGGCCTGGCTCAACCGGAGGGTCGGATGAATCTAATCGTGGTTTAATGGTACGTGCACGTCTGTTGTCAGTGAAAACATTTGCCTTGAGTCACGGCTGTGTGATGAGAGCTGTGTTGTTACGGAACATGGATTTTACATCTCCCCCTCCAAAACCTCTTCCAGCTTCAAAAAACTGCATTGTAAAATAAACAGTGCCGCAATAAACACCTACTCCACCACTGCGTTCCCAGGTTGTTTTTGTAGCTGCTAGCGATCGCTCTCTTGATACATCACATGTACATCACAGTTAATGACATCTATTATCAATTGATCTGAAACAAATCAACGCAGGACACTTTTGGCCAAGAATTTTCTAAATCACGTCCCTGTCTGAACCGAGGACTTTTTAGATGGAGAACTCAAAGAAATACAAGAAGGACATTTTTTTTTCATTTTTTTTGTTTTTATATTGCAAGACCAATGAGGATGACTCAATAAGGTGGAAATCTCACTTCAAAATAAGATATTTTATATTTACCACCGGCCTTTATGGTTGTAGAAACAGCTCTTATCTTAACGAGGGATTAGGAGTGATAAATGTTCACAACCCTGTAATGGTTGTCCCAGCTGTTTTTAGCACAATCATAAAGACAAAGTCTAAAATAGAAGTGTTTAGATATTGTACACCGAGAAGTAATGCAGGGAGAGATACTATCAGTGTGAACTGCGACGCTCTAGTGATCAAACTACCTTTGTGTATCGCCGCTGCTGCTAAACCCGCCAGAGAATCACAGCAGTAATAACCAGACATGGTCTCACACCAGTGGACACTTTTCGGACTGTGAGGAGGAGGGGGGGGAGAGGGGGGGTGGGGGGGTGGACAAAATGAAACTCCTTTCCAAACAATCCCAGTGCCAGAGAATATCCCAGAGAATACACTCTCCCTGAAAGAAAATAAATGGAATCTCCTGTTTGGGTTAGATGGCTGAGAAAAAATAAAGACAATTTGCCGAAACTGCTCAATATGTAGTGTGTTAGCATCGGAGTTAATTGGAGGAAAAATGTGAAATGTGAGCCAAAATGGACAAGGATAATTGCTGTTCACTTTGAGCTGGTAGTTCACAGCACTATCGTGAAATAAGGTCCTCCGAATTCAACAAAGGATCACTGTTTACATGCGGTTTCTTATCAGCGTGATCAAGATGAAGGACTTGTGTCTTAGATCCCCATATCAGATTTTGTTTTAGTACTTGATTCCAACTTCGAAATTAAGAATAAAGTAATAAAACTGCCCACGTCAAGCTTCTGGGAAACAGAGGCAAGATTGCAGATACCTGCAGCTGAGTTTTCTCAGCTGCAGGTATCTGCCGTTGTCTCTCATATTACATTGTACACTATAATCCATCATACTTTAATGCTGAAGTTGGATTTTCTATAGTGCAGAGGTCTATGAAAACACCTGTGTACTCTAAAAGATGGCTAAACATTTACATTGGAAATGTAACGCTGGGAGCTAACATTTCCAAATACCACTGATGTAGTAGCTTTTGCATGAGGTTATAATTACAACCAAACCAACTTGGATTTTCCCATTTCTCGCTTCCACTGCAGGGCAGCTCTAGGGCCCCAGAACTTAGTCCAGGAGGGTATTGTGTACAGTTTAATCGAGTATTATTTAATTAAATTACAATACATTTCATGTTGCCCAGGGCCACATCAAGGCCTCCTACACGGCTTCCCAGACTCCAATTTAAGAACCACTATTGTCTAATTATGCACCCTTTTCTAATATTATAATAAAGCCTTAATCAACCTTATTATTACACATTCCTGCATTGAACTCTGTATGATAAGCCTGTGAGTTGCCCTGTGAGGATATGGCTGCTAACTGGGAGAGTTAAATTATGCAAAGAGGGTCAGGTTGCTCAAACAGTTCGCCTGCAGGGCTGCCAGGGTGAGGTCCGACCGCGGTGGACCCGGTTAGCAGGAGGCCCAATCTGTCTCCCAAAAGCCTTCAGTGCTAGCATGCATCTCATTAAGTTAACAGCTTGCCGTCAGCACGGAGACAGGAAGTCAGACTGTTGTGTCATGATGAATGCTCTGGTAAGCACCGCATGTCATGGATGGAGGTTAAACTGAGGTATTCAAAGAGGGGGAGTGCAGGCGGGGGAGGGGGGGTGGGGGGTGGGCGGGGTTTGCTGGGGTGTATTGTGTTGTTGGAACATCCAAGCTATATTAAATTATATTCCCTTCTTTTTCACACAGCCGTACGATTGACCCAGTTATTCGTAAGGGGAATAAAGGCATTCAATTCCATCCGTTTTCATTATTGAAAAACATTTTCATGAACAAGCCCGTAACTCCTAAACGACTACACGTCAGACGTCTCAATCTTGTTGACTGGCATAGCTGTAATTACTTGTGACTTTGAAAAACATCATACCCAAGCATGAAGTTGTGAGATGTATTCACACGCATCACTGTGCACATGCAGCGACTGTTCTTCTGCACATCAAAACAATTGTGAAATGTTCATTCTCGGATCAAGATAGCTGAAAAGGAGAGTTCTGTAAACAGTGTGACAAACCACAGAGTTTTGCCTGATAGTGCAGATTTATAAACGACATAATTATTTTAGAGCCAAAAAGCAGATTTGTGATCGGCTTACCCAACACTAGCTGGCCTGGAAGTCTTTACTCCAAAGCAGCAGTGTTTTATTGGGGGTCGAGGCAGAAAACGATTGCCTGTCACACTGATACATTTGTTATTGCACAAATTTGCAAACAATACCCCAAGCACTTCATATATAACCATTTTCTGGGATAATTTGATTGCTCAGACGCTTGTCTGGGTCCCCTGTGCCAAAGGTTTTTGCCCCAGTGTGCAATGTACACTATTTCAGCAAAGAAAATAAACCTCATAAAAACTGGGGTCTGTGCCAGCAAGTACCCAGATGGTTCTTTTAAGTACCATGGAAACAACATTATAGGTTTCTGATTGTACATGTTTCATAAAACTGCTAAGGTCACCCCCTGATTCTCTGTATGTGTGTGCACAGAGAAACCCCCCGATGCGAGTATATTTCAAGTATATTTCATCTTCATATGTGTTTGCACATAGAACGGAAGTTTGATGTTTGTCCACATTAAAAATTCATGCAGTTACTTGCATATGGTCAAATCATGTAAGAGGAAAAATATCCAGATGTGAATCATACAGAACAACACTTTCCTAATTCAGGCTGTTTACGTATGTTAGGTGTGTGCTCGGGCTCTTCGTTGTTTCATATCTGTGCAGAAAAAGTTAGCAATATGTCATAAATATCTTGAATTTTCAAGATGAGTCACGATAAGTTAAAACTAAAGGTAATGATAGATGTCATGTTAGTTGGATTTTTTTCATCAGATAACTAAACTACCTTATACAAACATGACGCGTCTACAATAAATAAATGTAATTAATACAAATGTGGGATAGTAATAAAACTCTCAATTAAATAATGTGTTTATAGGCTACGGTCTTTGTCACAAATACATCTCCCATGCTGATGCAGATAAAGTCTTTTTTTTCTCGGTTTTAGTCAAAATAAAGGATAATCTACACGTCCAGTCTATGTTTTTTTTCAATCTGCCATCGCACAGATTTATATGCACAAAGGAGAAGGAAAAAAGTTCACAAATGTTTACATTTTGAAACACAACGCAGTCCTCAGGCCGGTATGATTCTTTTAGTTTTGAGTAGAAATTTCACAAGCTGTTACAGGAGCCTCAAAATTGCTCCAACATGTACTTTATGATATGAAAATATTTGTGAAAAGTAAGAATTACTCGTGGACTCCAATTTTAAGTTTTGTCTTTGTCTTTTTCTATCTATTGATTGGTTTCAAAGCATGAAATAAAAAGCAGCAGTGTAATGTGGTTACAATTATTTCAGCTGCCAATATAATCACCACGATAACACAGATATGTGAATAACACCATGTGTTTGACTGTACTGTAGAACAAAACAACAGATTTAGTAGATTCAGACACAAGCAGAAAGTTATGCAACCATATTCTCACCAGGTGGTGGTGATAATTCACCATTTGATTGTTTGACAACTGCCATTCAACTTAAATAAGGGGAAGAAGAATAAAACGTAAAACAGCTTGTCTGTTTTGGTATTTTTATGTGAATTGTGAATTGTCTGAGAAGGCTTTACACGTAAATTAATATGATATATTATATACTGTATACAACTATAGCACCTTTGTTGTTGTTGGCTACATCTTGCACTACTGTTTCATTTTGTTAGTTAATTTAATTTAATATTTTTATTCTATTCTATTTGTTCTATATATTGTGCATTTTTCTTATTTTCTTCTTCTATTTTTGTATATATTGTTCTTATGTAAAAACTGTTCTTTTCTTATGTAAAAATGCTGCTGTACCGAAAAAATGTCCCCTTGCGGGATTAATAAAGTATTTATCTATCTATCTATCTATCTATCTATCTATCTATCATATTGGCCCTGTATGCACTTTGGTTTGTATGCTTGTGGATGCCACGCACCTGGATGTCCTTCCTGTTTGCTGCAGGTAGCTCTCACTGTTGATTTTGTTATCCTCTGCCTGAACTTTTATTGGAAAACAATATCAAAATAGCAGTTGATTATTCATTTTACACAGTCACTCTCTAATGGAGAAAAGCAGTCATCCTAATAAATTCCACGATGACAGGGCACTCCCAAAATCGACGGCCGCTCCCTCTTTCACCATCCAACCCCCAGCTCTGCTCCTCTGGCATCATTCCCGACCCCTGCCAGTCTCTGGGAAACTCCCAGCGTGCTCTCTGTTCCACCAGGAACCGCAGGAAATGAGTCTCGGAGAGCGCTGAAGTTTAATAAAAAATAAATGAATGGGGTGTCCCAGGGACAGAGTGAATGAAGAGTTGGAAGGAGAGGGAGAGAGAGAAGTCAGAGTCGGTGCCCTGAAGTGGAGGACAGGCAAAGAGAGCAGAAACACGGTATAAAATCTGAACCCATTATTGTGTGTGTTTCTGTACAGTGATGAATCAGGGAAACCAAAACCAGCTGCAACGAGGGGTTGTCGTGAACAAGAATGGCACCGCGGATCAACTAGCGGATCGTTTAAAACCGTCTAACCCTCTCTTACAACGACCAGTGGGCACCGAGCCTATAAACACAGCACAGACACACACTCACATTTGCTTGTGTGTGTGTGTGTGTGTGTGTGTGTGTGTGTGTGTGCGTGTGTGCGTGTGTGCGTGTGTGTGTGTGTGCGTGTGTGTGTGTGTGTGTGTGTGTGCGCGTGTGTGTGTGCGCACAGAGATAGCCACATAGATCCCTTTCTTCCCTCTCCTGACACAATAACTCTCATGCTCTGAATGGAGGGACAAACATTCCAGACATGCCACATGTCGGGGCTGCTGGCGAATCATTAAACTGTGGAAGAGAAACTGCAGGATACCCTCTTTTTCTCCCATGTCTTCTCTAATTACCCTTATACCTTTAATTGATGTTAAACATGAAACAGGTATTAACTTAACGGGAAGGAGGAAAATGGAAATCTGCAGGGCATTTGGACGTAAGTGGATGCACTTTATGCTCCGACGAGGATATGTGATAACTCTATAAATTAGGGAGGGTATTATCTTCCTTCGGCAGCTGACTGCTCCCAGGATTACAGCTTACCTCTGGGCCTCTTAGCCAAAAAGGGAGAGAAAAAAAACTTCCAGGGAAAGACATGACAAGGGAGTGCGGTAGAAAAACACAAGCTAGAATAATAAAGGTTTACTCAACAAATCCAACTCTGAGCTGGTCTCGGAGAGAAAAAAAGGGGCGATTCGGTAATGCTAGTTGTTGGATATCTACTCAGAGCTTGCATGCCCTCAGGGCCCCGGTCCCCCTTTGAAAGCGTGGCCGTCTAAGTGCCTGAAGTGTAACACCAAGCAGTCTATTGAGAGGCAGGTGATGTGCAGAACAAAGGGAGGATTCAGCACCTCAGTGACACAGTGGGAAAGAGATGAGTGATTATTAGCCCCACCGAGGGCCTTGACAGACCATTTAAAGGCAGCTTCCTTTGATTGTGACAGTGTAATTGTTTCACAGATACAATCACGTTGAGCACTTACCTGGGGCAGGGGAAACTGGACTTTCATTAAAGTGCGGGATTGTCTCCAGGCTGCTCTGTAATTGTGCCTGTTGTCTTGTTTTGTGATGTTGTCGAGCTCCGTCCCCCTCCTGCTCTGAGGTAATCCGGAGGTGTCAGTGTGTGTGTGTGTGTGTGTGTGTATGTGTGTGAATGCGTGAGGATTTGACTGGAGGCTATTTAGAATCTGAAACGGCCTCAAATGCCACACATAGTGGGTGAGTCAAAGTAAAAGTGTTTGAGATGCAATAAAACAATTCTGTTTTCAGATTTCACAGATCATCATTAATTGAGGAAACATAATAAAATGGGATTAAACGCTAATAAAGATCCCTCATTTGAAGGGGTTAATTTGACTCGTACGAAACTGACAAGGGAGAATAAATCACACTCAAGGAGTGTAAACAAAGCTAAATAAACGGCGCAGGAGGGTGGGAAGTCTTCTCCCTTAATCCCGGTCTCCTCAAAAAAGCGAACTAGCCCCCGTGTTTGTTTTTGATTCAGCGGGCTGAGATGACACAGTCTGTTGGGTACTCTATTGGCCATGTGGTCTGGGTCCATTGAGCGTGGCTGTGTGTCCAAGGGCCGAGCTGATTAGATAATAAACCACGCAGGATGAAGTGAGAGGACAGCGTAGTCATGAAGGCTAGAGATTCTGTTTTTTGCTTTTTACAGCTGCATCATCCTGTCAGGTTGCTAAAGAGCTAGATGTCTGATAAAAACCAGCACTGCACAAACATTTTTTTTAAAGACCTTCAAAGTGTTGACATCCAGCCTGTGTTGCCAACTACTCATCTATAACTAAATATGTTTTTATCAAGAAGGGAATGAACTACTTTCGGGATTTATCTGCTTCGTAAACACAGGATGTTTACCCGCTTGTTTAAGGAATTACACAAGTCGAGCACCGGGCCGCAGATTGCAGATTTTGCAACTTGATAAGTAAAACATACAAATCCTCGGTGCTTTGATTTGAGAAGATTAGTTCCGGGGTAACGACAGAGCCACAGCACGCTGCCAACCATCATTTGGCAAGAAGAAATACACAAACACACAGCTGAGGGCTCGACACAAGAGCTCCCCCTCGATTGTTTATTCCCCATGTCGAAACGCGGTGTGAAGTATTTGTCATTAAAGAAAAATAATTTAGCGTTATTATTGTTAAAATCAGTCACGCTTCCCCCCAGCGCATGTAACATAATCCCATTCGCCTTCCTCTTGGTTTTGTGTTCACCGCCCAATTTACGTGATGTATTTTTGTTGCCAATGACAAATGTGTGCTAACTAGGAGCTTGTGTGTGTGTGTGTGTGTGTGTGTGTGTGTGTGTGCGTGTGTGTGTGTGTGTACTGTGCAATGGCCACTGACCTCTGTCCTGCATGTTCATGCTCAAAACATCCACAGCTAATTTGAAACCTGTTGATAGGTATGATGCAGATCGAGTGCAATTCTAGGGCAACAGCACAAAAAGTCAATGAGGAGACGCGAGTGGAGGTGAAAAGGAGTAGATTCGATCTGTGTGGCACAAAGTGAAACAAAGACAAGACGGCTCAAGTTGAAAACTTCTCATCTTGAGCAAATCATCTTGCAGCTTTTCTGATTGACTCACTTCATGAATATACTGTCAGAAACAAAAGACCTGTAGGAAAACAAGAGAAACAACTTGAGTAGCTAATGGAATAGTTTTGACACTTTGGGATGTCCACTTTTTCCCCTTTCTTTTGAGAGCTAGATGCGAAGATTGATACCGCTCTCTTGAAACCGGAGTGAGCAACCGGTTAGTTTAGCTTAGCATAAAGCTTGGAAGCAGGGGTAAACAGCTAGCCTGGCCCTGTCTAAATTTTGAAAACATTAAAACACAGCTACGGCATGTCTCCACAGAGAGCGTTTCTGCCGTCTGTCTCACGAGCTGATGGAACAGATATGGTTTTATTTGGATCAGTCTAGCTGGAAACCCATTGTACTTGAGTTATATTCTCATAAGCCCGAGGCTTCAAGTCTATTATTTTTTTCAATTTTAGCACATAACTACAGCGATCGTGTGTTGGGCTCTGACTGCTTCCAGAACATGGGTGGCCTCCTCTCAGTAGTGTGCTTGAACGCATCCTGTGTCGACGCAGACGAGCACTGAAGCTGCGGCTGCTCTGCTAATTTGCTACTCATGCTACACCTCCTGTGTGTATACATCGTGTTTGAGCTACTAACACATTGCATATCATTAGTGAGGGGTTTTGTGTAGACCATAGACACAGCTGCAAAAATATTCGAGTGGTCATGTTAACAGAAGAAAAGAAAAAAACGAGGTCGGTATTGTTTTTTATATTGTCAAAAGCAGCTTTGGATACAAAAGTGCAGTTTCTCCATGCATGAAAAAACAATGCTGACACAGGTATTTTCTATGTTCGAGTTTTATCTTTACTTTCTTTTCTTGCGGTCCATTGCTGTTCCTATAGTAACTGCTGTCTCGGTTCACCTGTAGATCCAGGTGCACACGCAGTCATTTCATGTGAAAAAAGTTGCATATTGTAGCTTTTCTGCTGGTGAAGTGACAGTCGACACCAGTATTGTATCCCTTAGTGGTTTGGCGTGTGTCCATGAGTCCCTGTGCTATGCGCTCTCCTCAAGAGGCTCTTCAAGCCAAATCTCGTTCCAAAAGGCTTGGGGGAGTGGAGCTAACGGGGCCCCCAGGAGCAGCACCGTAATGGGGATCCTGATGGGCCCCGATCTCTGTGGAAAGATCAGTTCCCCTGTTTAATGAGGTTCCGGGCCCTCCACGCCGTCGACTTACCTCTCCCCGCCGTTTCTCACGTCCGCCGGATCAGATTCACTTCCTTCTCACCGTAAATCTGGAGAGCAGGCGCCCTGATCGACGTTAATTACCTGCACTCCTCCTCGAGGAAGTTCACTCACTCGTCAGATGACTGGATGGGCCGCCAAGCTTGTGCGCATGTGTGTGTGCGTGTGTGAAAGAGGAAATTGAGTTACGATAACAGGAGATGAGCAAATTGAATTCTCACACCATACATCCACGCAGTGGGACAGCCCATACCTCCCTCCCCGCCTCCTCGCCAGCCACCCCCACCTACCCCTCTCCCTCCCCGCTGCAGAGTCCCCTGCTCTCTGTTTATAATTGCCTGAGCCCCCAGAATTTAAAATAATAAGATCAGGTTTCCAGGCAGGTAAGTGCATCCAGACTTGTTATCTGTGATATCACCGGTGCTTTAGCCCTCTTCCTCCCGCTCCTTCGTTCTCTCCCTTATCCCCTCTCTCTCTCTCTCTCTCTCTCTCACTCGCTCTCTCCCTCTATCCATCTCTTTCTAGGGTATCCCCTGCTTTTCTAAAACTGTACAGTGAAACACAATACTTTGCATTATATACTTTGTGAAAAGCGGTTTCTGCAGCATCTTGTCATCGTTTGGGTGACCGGCTGCTGTTTGAAGTGCTCTCGGGTTCAGGGCTCGCCGTATAACAGTGACGGCTCGGCTGCACAACAGCGTATTATTTACCCAGATGGGGTTAATTGCTGAATAAAAGAATGGTTCTTTTCAGTTGACCATTGTAAAGCTTCGCCCACCCCTCTACGACCAAGCCTTCCTCCACACTCACACACTCTCTCTCTCACGCACACACACACACACACACACACACAAACTGCCCGTCCGCAGAAATATGAGCGCGCATACAGACAGCACACACACAGGGACATATACATGACACTTGCACCCACACTAACACATGTGCACAGACATACAAACATTACAAGAATGCAGGCAAGACATCGCACACAATTGCACACATGCATAAGAAATGCACACACACACGCGAACACATCCAATGTAACAATAAAAAATAAAACTCAGACTTCTGCTATCGCAGTGGAGACGCTTGAAGTTATTCTAAAGAAACGACAATGTGTGTGTCTAGTGTGCGTGGTTGAAGTGAAAAGGGGGCTGGTGGTGGAAGGGGGTGGGGTGATAATCCACCGGCTTCCCCCATCAGATCAGCACTAAAGGAGGTGGCATCATTCCACAAAAATGCAAGCCTGTGATCACATACAGTACAGTTACTTATCTAAATGAAACTCACATTGCCTGAGTAATCACATGACATATGATGGCATGCAGTAAGTATGAGAGGAAAAATTCATAACGTGTAAGAGGGAAGAAAGGGGGTGGGGGGGTAATGCACAGAAGGGGGGCGGGGGGGGGGGAGAAAATGAGAGAATGTGAGAAAGAAAGAGGAGGAGAGGTTAAATAGCTCCCACACTTCAGGGCACGATGGCAGGTTGGACAGGGCTTGACAAGTCCCAGAACAGTAGCCTCTCCTGATCCCCATTAGCAGCAGCCTGACAGTATTTCTCCTTTGAAGAACAGAAAGTCAACACTCCATTTGTGGAGATAAGGTGCAGGTGAAGGAGTGAGCATGGGGCCAGAAAAATGGTTTGGGTGATACTCGCTGAGAAAAAAAAAAAAAAAAAAGGTTAAATCATTTGAACCGCTGCGCCGTTTCATTGAAACAATGTGTATGTTACTGCGGCTCCTTCCGTCTTTCTGCTCAAACTCCTTCTCCGAGCCTTTAACTGCTTCGCGCTTTACGCTGATGACCCATTTCTGTAAACACTTGGACGGACGTACAGATGCAGTGACGTCACACACCTGAACAAAGCTTGGGAGTGGAGGCCATCAGGGTTCCCACTCTCCGTCTCAGTGACCTGCATGTCTCTTAAAAAAGGTCCACGCTCTCCAACCCCCTTTCAGAGACCCCGGTGTCCCATCTTAGCCCTGCTCTTCAAACAGGCCTGCATTGATTAACTCAGGGGGGGGTGGGTGGCTTTCTCTGCCATCCACCTATTAATTATATGGCCTTCATTAACACTGGGCTGATGAATGGCCTCTGCTGGAAAGGAGAGTTAAGAGGAGGTGTTAACACAGCACCTGCCTGCACTCATGTGGCCACTTATTAACCAACAATGACCTTCCACATCATAAACCCACTGGCCGGCTATTTGCTGTCTAATAAACGGAGCCCCTCTCCATCGCCTCCCCCCACCCCTTTCCCCACTCGGTCCCCTTTACTTGAGCCCCTCGGAGTTTATTGTTCTGGAGAAAGAAAAAAAAATAGATGCCCGTAAACTTCGGACACCTGGAATCAACTAAAATACAGATCCATGGGACCAAAGAGGAGTTAAGGAGCGTAGGTGGTTAATGGATTGATGAAGAGCCTCTCCACAAGCCCTCTGAAAATACGGCAGAAGCAGCCTTAGGTAAGCATCAAAGCTTTTCTCTCTTGACACTGTAGCTAATGGTAGCAGCTAGGCAGCACTCCAGTACTAATCTATCATAATAGCAGGTGAATATGCACTGTGGCTGCACTGGAGAGATATAGACCCCAGAAGATATAACATTGCTGCTCTTATCTATCAGTTAAAGTAATCGCTGTTTGTAATTCCTGGTATCTTCTACATAAATGTTTGCCAGGGATTTATTCAGGCATGACAGGACCGTGATAGAAGGAGCCACAATGCTCGCCCCATATTCTCCACCTGGTGGGCCATGGCAATATATAATGGCCGACAGCAAGCAAGCATGACAAGACAAGTTGGTACTCCCACTTAATTCCTATCTGCTCACATGCTGTAAAGCGTTTTGCTAAATATTACTACATCACTAATCCCAGTATGCTTCGTGTCTTCCACACTTTGCGGGGACGACTTGTTCTGTATCTCCCCGGGACTTTTGATGGATGATAGTTTGGTCGCTCCTTGTTCAGTGAGAGTGTGCGAACCCTGCAGCTTTATTCCAGCTATCTTAATTAAACTGGTTTTAATTTAACTTTGCGCACACAAGATGAAATTTAAGTAATGCATTCTTGCAGTGGTCTTATTTAGGCCAAAAAAAAAACATCAGGTTAATGTAGTCTTTACAATTGCCATGGCACAGTTTGTCATTGTCACCTTCATGTAAAAGTAATGTGGACGCCGATTCAAACAAGAGACGTCAATTTGCGTTCAAATTTGAGATCAAATTCACGTAACGAGGTGCACGTCTTGCTGAACAAGTGGAATCATATATTTGCAAGTTCATAATGTTGAGCTGAGGAATGAATGAAAACACAGTGAAGCAAAAGAAATGATGACCCGGGATCGTTGCAGGGATATATTTCTGTCAGTGTCAGAGTGAGTAGTTTCGGCCATTTGCTCAGTGGTTAGAGTGCTCTATGGAGGCTGTGCCGATGGAGACCTCTCAACAGCGGGCCATAGTTTGGTAGATCTCAGACAGACATAATGGTCGGAGGCCGAGCCACCGCTCAGTCCCTGCGCAGACCAGGGGGAGAAATGGGAGAGAGAGGCCTGGTAATGGGCCCTAATGTGAGGACGTATTTATTTCATCCACTGGCCCAAGTAATTGGCTGTCTTTCAGTGTGGCTGGGGTTAAAACGCCGAGTGATGGATGGCAGTTTTGACAGAGGTTAGCTGGCTTCCGCTTTCACTGCTATTCTTCTCTCTGAGAGATGGATCCTGTCACTGGCTTCGGTGGAGGGATCCACTTTGAACCCCTTCATCGCGGACCAAAACCTCAAGGCCAATTTTAGCAAAAGTACGAACTGAACATTAAATAAAACACACATTAAGGAAAACAATAGCGCTATTAGCAAAGAGCAGAACCCACATATTTACCCTGGACTGGAACATAATTCTCCCAGTTTAGGTTATAATGTCACATTGAAATTCCTTCATGGGTTACCAAAGTCACTTTGGGAGTATGGAATGAATGGGCACGTCAAACCTTATAGCAACTAATCTTAATGAATGTAATGATGAGAGATAAATTTAGAGGGTAAAGCCCAAACTGAACCAATTATAAAAGCCACTGCTATGCTGGCATGAGAATATTTTCCTGTCTATTAGTATAAATGTATTGTACAATAAACTCAACTAATTCCCTAGTCAATGGATAGGAGGGGGGAAACGGTGGTCTGGGGGTTCTGCTCAAGTTTCAGTTGTTTATAGCATCAACATTGAGATCTCATCTGCTCATTTCAGTCAAAAGTAGATCAGCGTTGACCGCAAAGCGGAATCGTTTTGGATTTGGTTGGGATACCATCTGACAAAATGTTTGTAATTGAACATTTCATCCGTTCTGAGCTTTGCCAAACCCATGACGAGCTCAATGTGCGGATTCAATCCCTAAAAAACGGAGCCAACAGAGTTACATTTGAGATTGAGGCAAGTTTCCTTTGGCTTGAGGACAAAACTGTACAAGTGATTCTGAGAGCCATAAAAAAAACAAAAAAAAACATCCTTGAGGTTCCTGAAAAATAAGCGAGGAATATGCAAGAAAAACAAGAAAAATTAATGTGGGACTCATTTTATGAAAAGCAGGTATCCCCGACCCACACCACTATCTTTTGGCTCAGTGTCTTTGGTGGATCCAACCATTCTCCTGGAGGGTGAAGGTTCTCCTGCAGGTTAAATAACAATGACAAGTTCTTACACAGCTGCCAGGCCACCTAACCCTTCCAGCTAAAAGAAACGCGTTTAATGCATTCCATAAATCTAATCAAACAAGCCCCACTCTCTCTCATTACGCCTTCTGATTCAGCGGAGCTCCCTCATGCCACGCACGGCACGCCGTGCCAGGACAGCTGAAACATCAGGACCTGAAATCCAAAAACAATGTAGGAGGACTTTTTTTTTTTAAGCCAGACGTGGACACAGTGCATGTTATGCTTTTTTGCCCAGAGGAGACTTGAAGAATTATGTTCCCTGTTATCCTTCAGTTGATCCCTTGATTATAGTCATACAGGTTATGCTGAAATTCTTAAGCAAGCTGGGAAAGGGGCTTTGAGCATGCAAAACATACTGCTTTATGGGAATGAATCAACCATGTGACAGCTTTTAAATTCCTCAGAGTCTCCCAAACAAATGTTACTCCTGATGGTCGGAGAGGAAGTCTTCGCCGCATCCAAAAGTAAATCAAATGCATATTTATGTCTCTATTTTGTGTGTCTCGCACTCTTTTTTTCCCCCCTCCCCGTCCTTCTGTGAAGCACAGCCGGGACGGAGAACTTTCCCTGCTTCAGCGGACTAGGCCGTAGGGATATTAGTCGAGACAGGCAATAGTGTTGATTACTCATTGGCCATTAGATTGCTTTCACGGCAGTGGCTAAGCCTCCTGCATCATGAGATCGCTTGGCTGAGTGCAAGATTAGAGAGCGTGCTTTGGTCAAATCCCCCTGCTAGCCCCCACCCACTGACCCGCCACCCCTTCAGCCCTCCCAGCCACCCTTCCCTTCCCTTTCCCCACCTCAAAAAAAAAAAAAAAGAAAGCAAAACCTTCATCTGGCTCCCCTCAGGTCAGCCAGGCAGTGCAGCGGCAAGACAGGTTGACTAGCTGTGCAGTCCTTATTACCTCATTTCCTGTGACCACAGCTTTACCTCCTTTTCTTTTTCTAGTGCAGGAACATGTTTTATGATGGTAATACATAGTTAATGGTCCCTATGACTTAATTGTTTTTAGGGTCAATTTGTAGTGACAAATTCAACTGAACCCAATTGCTTTGTTGGCTCCTTGGAACGTGTTTGGCAAGCGAGGAGCGAGCGGGTTCTGTTTATGATTTTAGGCGAGTCCTGTCACACACACCATCACACAACTCCCCATATGCACAAAACACATGGATAAACACGCTGCCACACATACTTGTACTTATAACACCCATGTGGACAGAAGGAAGGATGGTTACATAAAAGTCCTGTGACCTATTTCAACCTGAGTTTTATGCCTATGTTTCTAATGTTGGCTTCTTAAGCTCTGACAAGTTTCAGGAAAAAACAACAAAAGATTTCCTGCTTCACACAGAACGAGAGAGAAAGAAATCACACTTCACGTCCAAAAGTTGTCACCGCTTGGCAAAGTGAACCCAAAACTTACTATGAGGCTTTATAGCTTCGGGCCTCCTCTTCAGAATAAGCTTGGACTTAAAAAGGTGGTGAAGCAAAGGCAGAGAGAGGCATAGCAGTGCAGCTTAAAGCTCATTACCCTCTCTCCCCGGCACCTTGCTGAGTTGAAAAGGCTCGGCTGCCTCTCGTAGACACATCCACCGGCTCCTAATCAGGTCAACAGCGGAATTAACCAATCTTTTAAATTTGGTCACTGATGCTTGCAGGTTGTAAAAATACTTGCTTTTGAGTGTCATTGTGGTTTACCGTGATATAGTTCTTGTCTGTCATTTAGAACAAAGAGGAATAGTTTGAGAGAGTTAAAAGACGAGGCTGAACTTCAGGGAAGACGAGGCCACATAAAGGCTCACGTTATGAATCTGATAGAGAGCTCTGCTGTGGTGGAAAGTAACTAAACACATTTACTCAAGTGTGGATAAGCACAATTTTAAGGCACCGCTATTTTACTTGAGTTTTTTTCATTTGAGACTACATTACACTTCAACTACATTACACTTTGGAGGAAAGTATTGCACGTTTTACCCACCACAGTCATTTGATAACTGAATGTAGTCACTCTGCAAGCTATGATTCTACATCAAAACATTTGATTATCATATATATATGTGTATATATGATACAAATATGATGCATTTTTACAAATTATTTTCCAAACATATGTTGAAAATAGCACCTTAACCAGCTACGGCATTAAAATGCATCAGTACAAGCCCAATAATATACGAAACAAGAGAAATTCTCCATAATGAGTAGTTGTCAAAAGTAACATCTGATGTCAATACATTGACATATTTTCATACCATCACTGGATCAAATGACTGCATGTAATGTAGTGGTGGTGGAAGAAGTACTTTTTTACTTAAGTAAAAGCAGAAACACCACAGTGTAAAAAACACTGCACAAGTAAAAGTCCTGCAATCAAAATGTTAAAAGCACAAACGTATTAGCGTCAGAATGTATTTGAAGTAGCAGCAAGACCCAGATATTTCCCTCGGGAGTTGTTGGAGACCAAAATGGCGTTATGTAAAATACATTTAAAAGCACTTTATGAATGCTAACTGTGATCAGTGTTGGCTAGTTGCACAGGCAACCGTTTGCTAACATGTTCACACATAAAAAACATTTTTAGGTGATAATATTTCAATCTTGTGTTTACAGCCTTTTCGCTGCCCCCAAGTGGTAGAAAAAAATAAATTATTGTAGCTTTAAATATCAGTTTTAATGCTTTTATATGTAATTTATATGTAATGGAGTATGTTGACATTGGGGTACTGCTATTTTTACTTCAGTAAATTGTCTTTTTCCAGCCATGCAGCTCTAATATCACAACATAACAGTATGTTACATGATACCAGAAAAATAAGGTGCAGCCTTTCTCCACTTGTGTTGGGATTAGATTACATTACATATGTAGCACATTCAAGGATAACATAATCCCAAAAATGTTGAGCATTTGTGCATGACAGATAGCTAGTACCTACTGTATTGTGTGGGACACACACACACACACACACACACACACACACACAGGTGCAGCTGGCGTGCACAAGCCAGCCTCCCTGACACAGACAGTCATACAGCACATTGTCCTTCTGAGAGGTACATCAATCTCTCTCATGCAGCACGGCGCTAAAGTCAGGCCATAAAGCTGCTAAAACACAGAGTGGCATGTGTGTTTTTCCCCAAAGGAATTTTTACTGAGCTTACCTTCTGAAAGACCACATCCCTGCCTTCAGTTTCTTTTACTTACCACCTCTTTAACACAACCCCCCCCCACCACCACCACCACACACACACACACACACACACACACACACACACACACACACACACACCAACAGACACAAGTCACCTGTCAGAACGTAATGTGCTGAGTACCGCTGGAGGTTTTTATCAAGTCTTGTTGCAATGTGACAAAAATACCACCAGAAAATATTGAGGTTTAAATATGAGGTCACAGAGCTCTGACAGTTTCCACATAAAAGGTTATGGATCTCTCTTGGGGGACAGATGTAAATCTGCGCCACAGCCCCCCCCCACACACACACACACACACACACACACACACACACACACACACAAACCCTAACCCTCGGTGCCGTTTCACCCATGCGGCCTCAGGGAGTCAAGGGGGAGAGATCATGGAGGAGGTTGGGAGGGTGGGAGGTGAGGTGGGGGGTGTTGTAGCAGTGGCAGAGACCTGGGGTGAGCGCTGCTCAACTGTGGGAATGTGTGATATGCTCGCTGACATCTCTGTGTGGATTACAGTTCAGGAGCCATCACTCCCACTCGGCCCGGCTCTACATCACCGTACAGCAGCACCTACGAGGGAGCAGGTCTGGTCTGGCTTTGCCTGGTCCGGGTCTTTACCACCGGAGGAGGAGAGGGTGAAGCGAGTAAGAAGGAACACGGACCGGCAGCTCAGTCCAGAAAGATGAGGTGGTAGAGAAGGTATATGAGGGGCTGCAAAGAGAGGGGTCTGAAGGAGATTTATGAACCCTTCACGGAGGCCCAGTAGGTCAAAAATAAAAGTTGTGAATACATAAATGATGTATTTGCTATTTAAACCTATTTAAAAGTTGTTTTTGATTCTGTGATCAGAAAATAGTGTAAACTTTAAATCAAATACTATAAATGAACCACAGTTCATCTGCTTTGCATAAAGTGCAGCTCAATAAATATGTGTCCTCCTATATATACATATAACATATTGCATTGGTGCTCTTTTGTCATGTGGTGCTGAGGGGGAGTTCTGGTAAAATAACTCAATACTGTTACTTTTAATTTGTTTTTCTCTTTATTCAACCCAGCTTCTCCTCCTCTGTACAACAAAATGTCGCTTATATACTTTTCGACTCAAAAGTCAAATTTCAAAATGAAATTGTACATTCCTTATTCCCATTTTGTACATCTCTATAAAGGAACCTTAAAATGTATGTATTGCCACCACCCCATATAAAAGGGCAGATTAACTGGTTTGGCACTGGAAAACTTGAAAGGGGGATGTTGAAGAAGCAGGTCGCTAAGCAGGAGTTGTGCCACAGGGAACACAAGTCAAAGGAACACCAAACAAAAGAGCACTGCCCAGACCTCTCGCCTCTCTCCTTAGTCCAGTGAATGGGGTTTTACCTCCTCAGCCTCACCTAACTGGAACCTACCACTGCCCAGCTAAGTATAGGGTGAGCTAAACAGAGCAAGCATCCAAATCACACAGAATAATTAACATAAAATGAATAGAAGATCTCTAAGTTACTGCTGATACGTCAATCTATCTATGGACACCAATCCATACCAACGAGCACAAGAAATATTATAGAATGTCCTTTAATGCAGAACTATCTCACCTATCTTCCTACAGCTTAACAGTGGCCAACCTCTCCCTGCTAAGAAGACTGAATGAGGCAAAGCTGTTTGCACTTTCCTTAATTGAGCTGCTCAGCAGCTGATCTACCCCAACATCCGAGGCACAGCAACAACATGTAAATCCTATGAACCCATAAACAAACAAACCAATCCATCTTAAGGGATAATATATCACATAAACTGAAACGTTGGACTGTGATTAATTACTAAGCCGAAAAAAGCCCCACGGTTATTGTTGGGGAACAGGGAGATGAACAGGGAGTATAAAGGGAGAAGGCAACTTTTCACAATGCATGATGCGCGAGACCACACACGCAATTAGCATTTAGCATGCTAACATTTGCTAATAATTACGAACGGTTGACCTGATGAAAAAGTTAGGCAATTCGTCCTGAAGGGAAACACGAATTGCGACGCTTAAAAAAAATGGCGAGGAGCCACGCTGCCAGCTAGGCTAAAAAACATCCTGCAAGCAAACTGTTGAGCTGCGATGATTATTCTCCAGGCTGAAGTGTTTGATGAGCTGTGCCAGACGCTGTATTGCATATGTACATTCTCTGAGGGGACAAACGGGACATCACGAGTGAGAACGAAGCCCTCGTGTGTGAAGCACAGCCATTATATGACGTGCGATTCATCATCCACTAACTCCACTCAGTTTGAAGCCATTAATGAAAGGCAGTCTGGACTCTGACACCGTGACTCACCTCCATCGTCGTCTGCTTTTTTTAAGGGGCATAAGCGCACGGGGATAGATGGGTAAAACAAGTCGGAAAAGGAGATCATGTGCGGGGCATTTATTTCTTGCAACAAAAAAAACAGGGCGAAAGAGAGATAAAAAGCTTTTGCTCTCGTCCCTGAGAATAGCCTTCACCCAGTGAGCTCATTCCTCGAATTCCAGTCAGAAGCAGGGGCGAGACTCACCAGTGGCTCATTTGGCATGATTGACATTATTTGCTACCATTAGCCACTAGTATGCAGTTGCCCTCTGACCCTCTGGCAACCATGTTGTTTGAAACAACTTTGAGCAGTACGATTTAATCTGCATGGGAAAAAAAGCTTGTGGAACCCGCCTGTCCCGGGCCACTTAGATCAATCAACAATTAGAGGTGAGATAATGGTGGCCGTATCTCCGGGGTCAATGATCGTACACTCTCCTCCCGGACCGGCCTGGCTTAGCCAGGAGTCCCTCCCCTCTTCCGTCGCCACTGCCATAATAGTGGTGAAGGTTGGAGACGCAGGCGTAGTGTGTTTCTTTAACCACGGCGCTTTGATGTTAAGAAAAGCAGAAACGCTCTCCTTTTTTGTCCGAGCGACAGACAGACGTTTGAGCCAGGAAGAAGTTCCTTCCTTTGCCTCATCAGGCTGACGTAAGTGTGAATCCAGCAGCGCAGCATGGCGGCGAGGCAGAGCCGGCTTCAAATATGAGCTATGCACAGGAGCACTTTGATTGACAACTTGATCTACGCGATGAAAGCTTGTTTACCATCTACTGTGCGTGGTCTGTGGTTGCGCTGAGACATTTATGCCCAATAAAATTAGTTACAGTAAGTTATAATACAGTCAAATGAAGGATACCCCAGTGACTGTGACGGATTTACTGTGCCAAACAGTCAGAGTTCAATTTCAGAAAATACTTTCTTTTTTTTCAAAACTTGTGGTATTTTGTAAGAGGAATAAAATGCACGATATTGGGTTTTGACGAACTGTGCAGCATTTCTTCCAACAATAATTCCCTGTTTTGAGTGACCCCTCTATGTCCTGCCTCCCTGCTGTCACGAAATGCCGTTACAGAAACATGGTCACAGTACAGCCAGTGTATGTTCATGTTAAAAGGGTGTAGAAATGAAGAACACCTGAGGTATATTAAGTTTGCAACAGGCTGAACTGTGACCCTCCCGTATTGAGCAGCTGGTGTGAAACAAGGGTTAACAACATCTACACCCCCCCCCACCCCCCAAAAAAAAAAAAACATCTTCACCCCCCTTCCAAAAATGTGGAGGTGGTGAGGAGCTGCGGCCTACATGAGGCGAGGAAAGGGGAACTAAGAGAGGGGGCTAAGAGGACCAGGGGAGGTGCCTGTTTAAAAGCTAACAATAGCTGTGACAATGAAATCTGTTTCAATGTGATTCGAGGCGATTTCATTTCTCAGAATAGCCAAGTGTTTTAACTCGGGGAGAAACCGTCCAGGTGAATGCTTCTGAGGAGACTTTCTCTGACATGTGATATCGATTTGCTCTTGTCTGTCAGTAAAGTGAGTCATTGTTTAACTTCCTCTCCAACACCCAAAGCCGTCTCTCCACGGGATGAGGAATGTTTGGATGTTGAAGGATGAGAGTTCTACTGTTGGTAATAATCCTCCTCGCTGTGTTGGGCTGCACAAACACATATATGATATCCGTGATGACAGCTCCGAGCCACACTGAAAGTAAACATATGATGCGATTGTTTGAGTCAGAAATTCTAACTATTTACTCTTTTTTTTTAATGTCTGGAGTGGTGGGATGTAACATGGTACATTTACGCAAGTACTGGGCTTCTACTGTATTTGAGTATTAATACAGTAGAAGCATATTAAACTGCTTAATATTCCAACTCTAGTACATTTGAGTACTTTGTACTCCACTATGTACGCACTTCATAGCTTAAGTTATGAATGATGGTTAATGTTTTAAATAATAGTATATATGAAGTAGTTAAATGTTTGATCCACTTTGACCAACTACAACAGTAGAATATCCCATACACATTAATGATCCAACAATATGATATATATTATGACACGCACTGGAACCATTCAATACAATACATCTGCCTTTTTTGCTTTACTGTAAGTACAATTTTGAATGTAGGACTTTTATATAAACTTCTGTTTACCGGAATTTCCGAATGCAGAACTTTTACCTGTAATGTACATTGTGATTACTTGAGTGAAGGATCTGAGTACTTCTTTCACGACTGAAGTACAGTATTTCACATGCAAAGCGGTCAAAAGCTGCAGTGTGTCCACATATTGCCAACAACGTCTTTACCTACTGTACACAGCCAGGGAGCATCTGATCTCCCGCACAAACAGATATGTTAACATTAAACAAGGTAATGGTTAACGTAACCGTAGTGTCCCACTGAGCCAATCAGTAACAAGTCTTTGTGACATGTGCGAACATATTGTCTTGGGGCACTTTTAGAAATGATCAAAATACATTGCTAACGTGAGATACATCAATCCGTTTTTTTGTTAAAATGCGATCAGCAGCATGTGAGAGATCACACGTGACGGACAAATGCACACACTAACGACGAGAGACAGACGGTTCTTACCTTGATTTAATCAAACAACACCCGCTTCAATGAGTAACTACTTTCCATTCACACTCCACCACAAGAAGAGCCTGAGGCTGTTGTTTATGTCATGCTCAACATCCTTCCTTCGGGAATCGACACATTTTCCTGGGCAGTTTAAGCACTGCAATTTAGGATGCGTCTTTATGCACCATGGACTTACGGTAGCCTGATAATTGTTTAAATGTGTTTTTTCTCCAGAGAGCCCTTTGCCTTCTGGTGTGTGTGTGTGTGTGTGTGTGTGTGTGTGTGTGTGTGTGTGTGTGTGTGTGTGTGTGTGTGTGTGTGTGTGTTTCTGTGTACTATAAGGAGGTTAATAAAACAGCATTTCCTTACTTCAGGGAACATTCCCTGTCGAGGGAAGTGTTAATAAGTGCACTTAAAACCTGTAGAGCCTTTCCTGAAGGATACCAGGCAATAGCTCAGCATTCGGCCGACCTTGCACAACAGTGTAACCCTTTGTATATCCTTTTTGTTTGATGCTAAAAAAAAGTCTCTGTCATACGGAAAATGTAAGTAAGGCATCATCCTGACACAGAACCGTTACAGGTCTTCCAGCTGACATGAGGACTTGTATACAGTAGTGGGTAGTTGCTGTGAACACACGTGTCCTGCTTCAGACCTGTTTGTCTCCTCTCTCTGCGGTGCCAGATGCTGCACTGATGTGTTCTTCCATATGGAACCACTCGGCTAAGCAAACAGAGAGGAGGCTGGATCACCACAGTGGGAAGAGAACCGTCCCTCTGAGTAATAACATTGAAAAGTAGGCTAACCATACGTCAACTATCCCACATTTACAGCAGTCTCTGTCCCTCAAACCCTCCCTCTCTGCTCCTTACCTTCCATAATCCATAACAGGTTCATAACAAGTGCACTTAGACTAGCATTGGACTGCTGTGGGATTGTGACAGGAGTTGTGAATTCTTGCGGCTATTTTGTACCAATATTGAAAAATCAATGTTTGAAATGTTATACATTTGTTATAACATTTTTACCAGATAATTCATTATTGTCTGGCTCAGCCTTAGAACTGAAAATGAAAGATGAATGAAATTACTGAAATATAATCAGATTGACACATTTAGTATTAACCAGTATACTATGTGCCCATATAACACATAATGAATGTATTAAAATAAATTGCAGAAATGGACAACACCATCATGCACCATCTCCACTTATGCTGTAGGCAAGACAAGTTTATTAGTATATATTTGTTTATTTGATAGCACCAACAATTTGGGTAAAAGGCGAGAGAAAGCGACTAGCTAGCTGATCTGCAAGAATAATATATGCTCTTAACAAATGTCCCTCACAATTTAGTGGAAATCCAGGCTTGATGTTGCTGGTGCAACAGGCTGCAGTTTGTGAAGGTTAGGAGCACGGTCTGCAGCTCTGCTAGTGTGGCTACACTCAGGAATACCTAAATGCTAACATCATCATGCTGCGGATTCATCCACCATGAATCTCTGAACCAATTTTTTGTTTTTATTGCAAGATATTATACTGGATAAGTGAAAACATTAACCTGTTGGTGACAATAGGAGAAAAGTCAGGGAATGACCAAAGTCATCCTCTGGGAACCATGAAATCAAGACCATGGCAATCTAATCACTGTCCTCGACCCAAAAACATTGACATCCCATGAAGCTCCAAGCTTAGAGTGTTTGTAGCGATACAACAACGTCACGGTGGTTCTACGTTAACCTTTACGGGAAGATGGTCATTATATCAGTTTGCAGGTTGCTCGACTGTTTCTTTTATCAACAGGATGATGTTGAAGGGAGGTTGGTTTTACTGGTCTCATATTTGTTCAGTGTGAGTTTTTACAGGGTTGCATAAGCCTAAAGGTCATGGACTTTCTCTCAACTCATGCTCAAAGACGAGCATGTAATTATTCAACTGATGTTAAAGCCTAAAAATGCGCAGAATGAGAGCTTTTATGTCTTCACATGATGACAGCTACACACACACACACACACGCACAGACACACACACACACACACACCTACACACACACTGGCTGTATCATAGTGTCTGAAATGTCTACCTTACAAATGATGATACAGTAAAACAAACTCAATTCCCCGTGGCAGCAACTCTTTGATCAGAGGATTGGCTTCTTTCAGCCCCTGGTGACACATATTTATGTGTGTGTGTGTGTGTGTGTGTGTGTGTGTGTGTGTGTCTCAGTCTGCTGCCTTGGCGTCCCCTGGGGTGAAATTGAGTCGGCTTCATATCAAGACATACACACCACTGCTCTCCAAGCCAATGGTCCCCCTATCCGCCTATATTACAAAATATGATTTATAGCCCCTAAATACAGCAATGAGGTGCTTTAATAAGACAGGGAGCTTATAAAGAGGGACGTGTGATTAAGAGCAGATCCCTGATCCTCTTGGGTCAATGAGGAGCATATAATATGGTATGGGGGGCAGGGGGTGGGGTGACGGCACAGATGTATAGCGCTCTGGAAGGTAAGGCCATGAGATCTTATGGGCTGTCGGACACAATCCAGCCAGCACCCTGGCGCTCTGAGCTCTGCAATAATCCTCCTCTATGGGAGAAGATATTACAAAATAGAAAAGGAATTCTCATTTTGTAATGTCTGCTATACAATTAGACTGGTGGTATTTATCTCCTGGTGTAATGAACGGAGACGTAGAATAATGTGCAGGGTCAAGGATTTCTACTAGACCACTGAGGAATAACTAAAGCCTCTCCTTACGGCCCCTCCTGACGGAGCTCTTTACAAACTGAGGTTGTTTTTCTCCTAAACAATTACAAACGCACCGTGTGATATGATCCAGGCAACACTTGCACTAATTGTGGCATTTTAGTCAAAGGGTGGGGTCTCTGGGATCCTCTGTGAGGCTAGAAGCACACACACACACACACGCACACACGCACACACGCACACACACACACACATATATGTGCCTATCCCTCCCTCTGCTCTTTACCTACAGGGAACAGGGTCGAGCTCTGGCTTCAGTCACAGAGCTCGACCAAAACTAAGGACAGTGTCCACCCTGTGCTGCCTGTGTTGTATGTGGACAAACAAAAGCAAAACGATCTGAGTGCCTCATCTGGGCCAGTAATGCCCAAGGTAAGAAATAGGTTCTAGACAGCCGACATCTTCAGAAATGTTGGCAACAGAAGTCGAGTTTTGCCCCAGCCATATAGGCGAGTTAGCTTTAAACATTAAATTAAAACAGTACCAGCATCAAAATGTCTGTTTCAGAGACTCCAATGTGTCAGTTTAATAAGTGACCATGTTAACTGGTGTCTTTTTGGTGACCATAGTGGTGGCTTGTACGTATAAGGTTACCATAGATAATAAACACAGATTAATCTGTATTCAAGAGTGATTTATAAGTACACCTACATGTTCTGTTGGTGTTTTTAACGGAGAGTCACTAGTTAACACGGTCACTCGTTAAACTGAAACATGCGTCTATGGCTGCAAGCTAATAAATGTGTTGACTACCACTGGACTGATCAAAAATGCTTGTGTTTGTAATGCCCATGCTTTGGTTGCAAGCAGGTTAAAAGTCTGTGTGGAGAGCAAAAGAGGCAGAACGCATTGGCCTAAATGTAATCTCAGAATCCATCAGCTATCGTCTGATGAAAACTTTTTATTAGCTCGGCAAATTGGCTAATTGTCAAAAAGTCTGGTCGGATCCATAATACAGATATCAATCAAGTAATCAAGACAATCAGAAAAACTATATAAGAAATAGCAAATATTTGGTCAGCATTCAAGTGTCCAGGTGTTTTTACATAAGGTTCTGTGGGTCACTCACTTGTAATGCTTGGTGATATAGATGCATGGACATACTGACGTTCATGTGCCATTAAGGGCAAACAGTCCGTCCATTAGAAATGGGTAAACAGTATCTCTAGTTGTTGACACTCTCTTTTTTATTCATCCTTTTGGCATTTGTTTCTTCAGTGGTTATTTAGTAAATTACTAAACTACTAGTAGTGAAAAAAATGTATTAATTTAAAGCTTTAATTATGTGAAAAAAGTGATTACCAGGGGGCAAACATCTTAAATGCTTTTATTCCACTGCTCTTTTACCCTGGATGCTCCGTCCTAGTTCAGCCATGGCTCAGACTTTCCCTGCAGCTCAGCTGTGGAGCTGGGGAAGCCATTAGCATCCGAGAGACTTTAACAGAGACGTCCCTGCAGCTCAGAGGTCTGCTGAAGTCCAGGCTCTGATTTGGAGTCGACTGAGGCGTGTGGCAAGCAGGCAAGGTCTCATCGTCACCACCACTCACTCTCTCACTCTCGCTCTGTGTGGTCCAAAGTGTTGACCATCTGGGAGAGATGGAGGAGGAGGACAGGGTCCCAATCCAACTAACTCTGTCAGCGAGGCAACACATTTTCCCGCCGTCTGTCTGAAAGACAGAAAAAGGAAGAGAGAGTGGTGAGAGACAGAGAGAAAGAGGGAGCCTGTCCTCTCTCCGACTAGTGTCTGCTCACTGCTAACCTCCCCAGGTCCTGCATTGCCTCATCCTATATGAGCTCAAAATGGGCTGGGACCCATGTGTCAGGGGTCGCACTGTGGGGACTAGGCTTGGCCTGAAAGCCTGGGAAACGTGTAGATATTTGGCCATATACATTGTAGCTGCCAAGAGCAAATACTGCATGCATGCATGCTCGTGCACAAACACGGAAATAGACATACGCTACATTTAAAACACATGGCTAAGCAAGTGGGTGTAAAACTATGAAAATAGGGAGGGAGGGACCTGCTGTAGGTAAACAGGTCGGGAGCATCGTGGTTGTGCAGAGGGAATGATCCCCCTGCAGGATCCCATACCCTTGTTGTCCTTCCACCACACACACCTCACAAATCATAGCAGAACTCACCAAAGTCCACATTCCTCAAGATTCAACTTCATGAGAAACATATGGCTGACGTGAATCACATTATTCCTGATTAAGTGAGTATTGGAGGAAAGCATCCATAATAAACATTTTGGGTATTCAACATTAATTCATTATATTGCTACAGTGCATTGTAGAGTAAAAATATGGGCCTGCCACAGGTAACGTATTCAGACAGGTTTTTACGTTTCCTGGCATTGGAACAATCAATCTTCCAAAGATGGTGAGAGATAAATGCAAACATTACACTTACAGGGGATTCGTGTTTCAGCTGATACTTTCCAAAGTTACAGCATCAAAGAGTGGGAGAAAGAGAACTTGTGTCACTTGCAACAAAGATATTTTTTCCAAAAATACAAATGAAACAATTTACAAACCAGAGGAGACATAGTTACAGGGTCAGAACCGAACAGTGGGCAAGAGGATGAGAAACCACTAAAAAAGAGAGGGCTCTGTAGGTTCACTACAATGTACATGTTCAACCAAAAATAGCACTACTAGTCAAGAGGGTAAATATGGAAAATTAAGTATAAAAACAGTTTTACATTTATGAGTTTTTAACTACAAAGAGAGCTAAGGGTGAGGCTAAAAATTTGTGATTTCATTTTTTTTTTATTAACTTAGTAGCAGTACTGCTTTGGTTTGATTTAAAATGTAGAATAAAAGCAAAATCAGGTAATACATCTGAGTGGATGATGACTGCCTGTTTTAAAGGCACCGCACTGACAGCGCAGATTTGACAAAAAACAAATACTGACATGAGCACATTTAAATTTCTAGTTTAGAAATGGCATGCAAAGCAGATTTAAATTTGTTGCACCTGATGGTGTAATATTTTAATAGAGGACAGACTCTCGTCAGAGTTCAATCTTAGGTCATGTCCTTTTCACAAACTATACCAGTAACCCAGGACTGTTCAACATTAATCGTTGAACACTCCACTTGTATGCAGATGACACTATAATATTTACAAATGCGGATACACATTGAATTTAAATACACTGCCGTTTTGACTGTATATAAACATTGCATATCAATCTGAAACGCAGTACATAGCAATGTACCCTTGATTTGACAATGCACTAAAAATTATATTTTTAATGTCAAACAGTGTAAAATAATAGTTTGTTCTTCAGAGACAGTATGTACGCTCAATATGTTCCATTCCCTCCTATTTGTCCTGCAGTTCGACTAAATACTGCCATTGCCGGCTGTTTGTCTCCCTCTTATAGTGTTTTCTGTTGTTAACCCGTTCCTTGTGTTTTTAGTTTGGTCCCCTGTTTTTTTCAGTCTACATGTGTGCGTTTGTCTGAGCGTGGCACTTCCTCTCACTCCTGCCACCAATACACCTGCACACCTGTGAACTATCCACTCATCAAGCTCCTGCAGTATATACAGTACACCCCGGCTCTCAACTCCAGTCTCCGTCAGGTAATTCAGTTTGCCAGCGTGGCATGAACACCACGACCAGTTTCTGGTTTCAGTCAGTTAAATCCTTCTGTTTGCCTGAACTCTGTATAATCTTGTATTTTCCATTATCCGCCTGCCTCACAGAGCGCCTCACCAGTCTGCTTCCCAGCCGTCAGCTCAGCTCTCTCTTCCTGCCCCTCTCCCCTGCGATCCCCCTGCATCAACTCTCACCACACATTTCTTTAATAAAGCTGCTTGTGAATTATTACAAACCTTCGGTCCGAGTTCTGCTTTTGGGACGAAAATACACTCCGTACAAGAAAATAAACACTTTTGTTTGATAAGCAATTAATTAAAGAGCTGCTACTGTACAGTATTTGTCGAAAAACATGACAAAGCCCTTCGAAATTTAAATACACACAGAATGTATCGCAAACGCCTGTCTGTGATATACCAACCCGTTCTCTCTCCCAACTCGTCAAAAAAGGCAGCTTGGTCAGTGGACCTAACTTAGTGTAACACACATACAAAGGCTACATTACGTATATCTTAAATGAGTCAACGCTGGCATTTGGTTTCGCATTGGAACACACTGGTCTGTTGGGTTAAAGTCCTGTGTTTTTGGACCCAACAAATACTTCCTTGCAGTGTTTACCTGAGTTAAAAGGTGAGTACTTATGCTTTGACTTGTCATAAATTAATCACAGAGATTAAATAGTGTCAGAGATGAGGTCTGTTTGGCCTGCGGCGACGTCGCTGAAGGCTTGAGGAGTCATTACGCGAGGAAGAGAGTGACGTGTAAGTGATGGCATGGCATTTGATCATTGAGCGCACTCTACCCTTCAATTCACACCGTCCCACCGTCAGCTCAGAACACAGATGAAAGGAACAAGACAGTGACAACACGGCAGAGAGAGGAAAAAAGATGTATAGAAAGAAAACACAGACAGGGAAAAAAAAAAAGAAAAACTCCTGCAGCAAACATTGGCGGAGGATAATTAGAGGGCAGGATCTTGTCATGCCATGCGATTACTCAATTCCTGTGATATCCCTGAGAAGCTCCAGGCAGCCCGCTCTATAATCTAAAGCTCAGCCAGAGGACACTGTAGAGGAAGAAGACAGCATAGGAGACAGACGGATGCAGCTAGAGTTCACAGTGTCACCAGTAAATCATGACTATAAGAGGATTTCATGGGGTGTTTTTCCTCATATTTTGACCCACGAGTTCATAGTTACACCTCAATCACCACACAAAATAGGTGTTCAGCATTATATTAAGCCAATATTTAACAGAATGATACGAACTAAAAACGTGTTCAGTGCATGACTCATATTGCCCAGGGGGAGTATGGGAGTATGAAACTTTATTAAGAGCCCTGTAAACCCGGGGCACCCTTTGATTATTAATTACCCAAAAAGAAGCCATCTATTACTGAAACCACGTCATCCTGCTGTTGGCGGAGAAGCCAGCCAGTGATTCAGAATGGCGAAGCACAGGAAACTACTCTGGCAAATTACACAGAGGGCAGGAGGAGTGTGAAGCATGTATAGAGGAAAACATTGTCCAGCCTGCAGTAATACAGACTGGGTGAAGTGGGGACATTGGATAATATTCATTGCAAAAGATCAAGTCCTAGAATGATCAAAAACCACAACTATATGATGAATAGTAAACTGTCACTGTCGTCCTGTCACTTCAAATGCTACCACCGCAACCCTCAGTTGATATATTCATATTTAATATGTTGCTGATATATTTTTTCTAAGTGTGTAATAAATACTGGTGTGCCCAACAAGCCCACTTTCTCATTTTCTTAATCAAGAACAGTATTTCATCAGTTATGATGACGTTATTCACTATAGTATTGCTGAGACCTTGGAATACAGGTTGCAACATGTCAATAATGATAAGTGGTCACATAATTCCTCCCGCATTACGGTCGCAGTTGTAATCAGTATTAAACACGTAGTTAACGTAAATAGAAACAAAAAACACAACAAAACGACTTTGTTAGGTTTGTTTTTGTATATATTTGACAAATAAAAGGAAAGTAAAGGAAATGCCAGCTAAACGATCTGTTGAGACCTGCCGTATTTTTGTATGAGAACAAATAACTAATACCTCTGTTAGTTCAACAGTGACAGCCGCTTTTAGAAATCTGTTGGTTTGATCCAGAACTTTTCGACCTCAGTCGATTAATTAGCACTTTCCCTGAGTAGCTGCATCCGCTCCGTCTGCCTGGAGATTTATGCCTGAAAGAGGGAAAGACAGCGAGGGAAAGCGCTCTCTGATTTCAGACTCTTTTTTTTCTGTTTCCTTTCCGCTTCCTCCTCTCAGACCCAATCCCACCTCCTCTACCCTCCTACTGCCGCCCATAACAGCGCTGATCTATGAAAACATACAAACATGACACTGAGCCTATGATAAACACCAGGTCTGTATTTGGGGAGTAGAGGAAATCAACTCCAGTTCAGGATGTGACCACTACCTCTGCCCAGATCAATCATACTCCAACAGACCTGCATGTGGGGGGCAACCATATCAGTACAGGGGGGGGGGGGTTGGGAGGTGTACACACACACACGCATATAGACACACACATACAAACAAAAGCTCTGGAAGTCTCTGTGCAGTGCAATGCACACATGGGCACAGCACACACAAAGTTAACAAGTCTCCCAGGCAGGCAGGTAAAGAATGAGCCCGTTGCAACTGGATTCCAGGGCAGCGGTGCTGGGTTTACACTTTCAACTCCCCCTTCCTTATCTCCCAGATTAGCTCGATAAGAGAATTATGAAGCCAGACGGACATCTAAAGCTTCCTGGGGGGTCAACGGTGTGATGAGAGACAGCCCGCGAGGGGAGACCGCCGCCTCTGAAACGCTTAACCCTCCCACAACATACATGCACACACACATGTGCACTTATATGCACAGACCCCCACCCAAGGGCTCAACTTATTCATTGCGCCATCATCCCTTCTCCCCTGTATCAGAAAGAGAAGGAGCGGGAAACAAAGGAGAAGGAGGGAAGTAAAGGAAGGGGGTGAGTACAGATAGCCTTGCTTCTGTGACTTCCTTCCTGTGCATTCCAGGTTTTGTGACCCTCTTTCAAGGACAAAGAGTTGAAACTCACTTCCCTCCTTCTTCTCAAAATTCAGGGAAAAAATGAGAGTTTCTCCCCAAGTTGCAGGAAGTAAAGAACGATAAATTACGGAGGTCAGGAAGTCACCTGGTCACAGGAGCGACTCAGCACTGTGCAGGTACGAACATCTGGGTATGGAATGTCCATGAAATGTTTGCAACAGTGGGAGTGAAATATTCTCACGTGTTTTTAGAATTGACATTTATATATGATTTGCAGTAAGACCTGAATACAGTCGGTTAAACTGTAAACAATGAAAACCATAAATAGTTGAACTGTCAGTTAGTGTGTAAGAAGTGATGGCAGGTGACATTTTTAATTAAGTGGGAAAAGGAAATAAATGTAAAGTGTTCATTGTGATGGCAACCTATCATGTCAAAGTTTATAGTTGATAATTATACCAAATTGAGCCTATAAAAGATCAGCAATATAAAGGATTTGGAAAGTAGGGTAAGTATGGGATTTATACTTAAGGGCCTAAAACATGCTAAACAGCAAACAAGATTAGTGTAGAATTACAACAGAGCATCTACTGTATTGAAGAAAAAACTGTTCACCTCTGCAAGATGCTTTACAGCAGTGGTTCCCCAAACCTTTTGCCTTATGACCCATTAAAATGAGGCAACATCACATGTTGCATTGTGTCAATGAGCTGTGAGAAGTTCCAAAGAAGAAACACATTTTTCTGCCCAGACTTTTTTAATGTGAATAACTTTTAGAGGCCTGAAGCGGTAAAATTGTCCAGGTTTCACAAGAAATATGCAATGTTTAAATAAATGTCAGAAAAAATGAACTATTGTGTAACTATGTGTACAACGAATGTATGACACAATTTCTGAGGATGGCAGGGATGTGTCTGCATCACTTCAGGATGATTTTCTTACTAAAGTCTCTATAAACAGCGTCCTCTCACTGTCCAGCCACCGTAGTCCAGATGAGAGAGGATCCGAGTTGATGAAAAAAAGGTTCATACATGCATCAGAGTCACCTCCAGTTATTATCGTGCACTCAAAGCAAATAGCTTGACGAGCAGCAGTGCGTGTTTTGTAGACTTTGTCTCCCTGGGTTTTGTCTCCATGGCGACATACAGGCTGGTGAAGGTTGTTGGGAGCTGAATGCAGCCTGAAAGCAATACGAGACCTGAGACACTACTCAGGGCTGAACAGCTTTTACTTCTGGTTGGTATTCTTATTTACGGTAAACATTCTGCTAAAAAGACGGTAAAATGTAACATCGGGCAAAGACAAAATCATAAAGCACATTGCTGTTTGTAGTAAAGATACAAATGATATAATTATGTTATAACAAGTATTAGATCTACAAAGGAAACAAAAAAAGATTTAGGATGGCATAGCATTTTTTTTATATATTACTACCATAATAATAATAAAAGCGCAATAGACCATTTTATTCTAATGTATTTGCTAGATTATTTGAATGTATATAAATGGAGATAATAAATAGCATGTAGAATATATGTACCCATATGTTTGGTGTTTTTCCTTACCACCCAGCACTAAAACGTCTCCTGCAGGGTTTGCTGTTGGCAGAAGGGGATCTGTGCCCTCACCGGTCGCACGTCGTCCCTTGGGTGAACACCTGCATGATGCCAGGACCTAAGAGTCTTAAAGAGGCTTTAAAGGAACAACAAGCAATACCCCAACCGCGCCCCAAACCTCTCCACGTTTCCCCCGCATCTAAAAAAAAAAACGGCAAGTCTCGGCGTCCATCCATCCCATGATTCATCCTCCAGCTCTGTCATCTGTGACTGGTGACGCACCCTGCTGCCCGGGGCATAATGAAACCTCTTGCAGAGATTGCAGCTGCGCCGACACTTTTGCCATCTGATATCTGCTATCATCTTCACCTATGAACCGCGCAAAAGTGCCCTCGTGGACCCCTTAACGCAGACCTCGTTCACACGTGTGCCCTCACCCATGGCTCAGGCCAGCCAACCTCTCATGCCATGCTAATTTAATCCAAAAACACTTCCTATAGCAGCCTGTTAATGTCAGAGTAGATTTCCTCCGCGTTCTCCGTAACCCAGAAAAGAGCACCACCCTGCCACTTTGCCAGGAACCTTCCTCGGTTTAGTGTTTCCCAACAAACGGCAAATATGCTTCAAAACCAATAAACCTACCCCTGATATTTATTAGGCTGTTATTCAAGTATTCCCTGCCTACTCGGCCAAATGGAGACACACACGCATGCAAGTGCATGCACACACTTATACACACACACACACACACACACACACTCACCCACACACACATGCAGGCGGTCACACACCTTTCGTCAGCTGCAGACGTATTAGTAATTCTAATGAGGAGCAGAAGATTAAAGCGTTGCGTTGTCTTGGGTGTTACAGTACACGTCTAGCTTTACCATGAGGACCAGAGGTCAAGAAGAGGAACACGGAGGGAGGAAATTGAGAACATTTCTTGATTAAAGGCCTCTGGAACATCTAACCTTTGACAGACTCTTCGGTGCTCTGACTGCATATGCTGGTCTTTTTTTGTGTGTGTGTGTGTGTGTGTTATAGGACCTGGTAAAGAAAAGAGGGTAAAGGATTATATTCTGGGACTCACATCGCTTGCCCAGACATCTGTGGACAAACTGGTAAAATCAGCAGCCAGCTTGGCAGCAGCAGTCATTGTTTGGCTCATGTGACTGTGTAGAATGACATCGGCATGTAAAGACTGCTCTGATTTTGTATGGAAATAACAGGCACACCCTGAACATTACATTTCCTCCTTCGTTTCGATTTTAATGCAGAATTTTTTATTTATTTTTTTTGGTCGTGGCTAAGTGTTTTAAAAAAAAAATGATAATAATATATATATATTCTGAGCAGTATGTGATGCACTTACAGCAAACACATATTGAAAAGGTAAAACACTAAGTCTAGATTTTAACATTGCTTTTAAGCTGAGCAGGATCTTGAAAACAAACCTTTCCCATGTTGAAAACAACTTTATGGGGTGCATCTCCACCTTTTCCTCTCATTCATTCAAGCCACTGTTTCCTCATGTCCCCTGACCTTACAACTCCCTCACCCCCACCCTGCAGTTTGCTTATCAATCCTCCCTCAGCTCCATCATCAATCTCTCAGGGAAAATCTCCTTGTTTCTGCCAGTTGTTTCCTCGACTGCCAGCGTATTTGCTAAGACCCTGCAAAAGCTCCCCCTTTCCTGCCGGGTGAGTCGGAGGCTAATAAAACTGTCTTGGTCAGTCATAAGACACCCAGAGAGAGAGAGAGAGAGAGAGAGAGAGAGAGAGAGAGAGAGAGGGGTTTGTGGGGGGTAGCAGGGTCAGGGCTCAGAACAGGCTCAGTCGGACCTTACTGGCTCAGCCGAGGGGAGGTTCTCGCTTTTTAGACCTCCAAACCTTGAGGATGATAAATGGCATTTAAAGGAGACAGTAAAACACAACTATTGCATAAAGTCATCAGTTAAAGTTAATTACAAAATATATGGGGGTTTGATTGAATGGGTCTCCAGGGAGTGATCAGGGAGAGAAGCTGCAGGCGAGCCGTAGACAGTCGCCCGATGAGCGGCAGTGACTCACACACATTCCCTTGAAGTGGAACCTGGTCTGTGTAAAGGACTTCAGTGAGCCGGGATGATTCATCCCGGGCCGCCATAAAAGCAAAAAAACATGAGCGAATGTTGGTCACCACCATGCCGATCCTTGATGAGGAACCTGGAAACATCCAGGTAATCCATTTAAAGTCTTGTTGTTTTATATTTAAAGTTTCACCGGTAAGATGTTTATGTGACTTCCAAGAGCAGAGTCCTACACTTATTTGTAAGAATGAGTGTGAGAATGACTGTACCTGCTTCATCATCACCACCCCGATCAAGAGGAAACTGAGGTGCAGTAACATTACACTTTACAGACATAATACATTTTATCAGGTTTCAGTTTGCTCTTGCTGCCTTTTATGCCTCTTTAGCATCTACAGAGTCAAGGTGGCAGGCTTCTCTTGCCTCTGACAGGCCTGAGGTTTTCAGGTGTGTTCGCGTTGAGCGCATAATTGACATACACCGCTCCAGTTGGATGGTTATTTTCTCACGTTGCGACTCTATCGGCTGTATCGGCGCATGACAAATTATTCAATTTTGAGAGTGATGGGTTTCTATGCATCCTTTTTCTCATTCAGTTCCCCCGAGCTTGAAGTTATATCACAGCAACATAGTTGGTTGCATTCAATGATGGAATCTAAACAAACTCAATTCCTTGTTGCCAATGTAGGTTGTCATTTCCCAGACAAGAGCCTTTACAAGAACAATGAAATCGGACAATTCTGCAAAACCCCAGATTACAATCAGTAAAATCGTTTTTACATCCAATCCCGAAAGCCCGACATGCCACATGCCTGTCCTTACCCCGAGCTCTCGCCACATGAAGTAAATTATGAACTACTGAATGTTGGCATTGGACATACTGTAAATAGGGAGGTGTGGAATTGTCCAATATGGACATCTTTCCTAGGGATAGCGCACCACACTCTTGCACTTCAGACGACTTTTGAGTTTTCATCCTGTTGCATCTCAGTGTTTGAGTTTATATATGCTAACGTGGCTTTAGGGGCATAAATGTAGTTAATGATCTCGTGCAGCTTTCAAAGTTTATTGACAATCTGGATTTACACAATTTGAATGTAAAATGTGTTTTGACTTATTGCAGGTGACCAAAAGCATTGTTTCCTTGTAATGCACACAAGGCCAATATCATTATATTATTATAATTAAAGTTATTCTGGATGCAATATGTACCAATTTATTGCACTCAACCACAAGCATGTTTGATAAGCACATGCCAGGGGGAACAAGAGATTATTTATTGAAAGTCATATAACATATACATATAGAAAACATGGTAACAGTGCTATAGAGGTTAGTATGCATGCTTTATGTAAGTGGTCAGGTCTGTGTTTGTGTGTAGGTGTGTGTGTGTTTAGGGGGATCTGTTACGTTTCAGACAGAGGGCTTTGTTACTGCTTCTGAGTGTCAGGGTGCAGCCGTGCATGCAATCAGTCTATGTTGCTTTATAATTTTTTCAATCATTTTTGGGCCTCCTATACCTCAGCGCCAAATCACCAACACAATCACACATTCCCAAACACGCACACACACATAGATGCAAAAAAAAAAACACAGACAAAAAACGTTTGTACACCATTCCAACTAAAAGGATTTAAGCCAGTTCCTCAATGGACCAGCAGATGCCATGTGTTTCTCATGGTCCTTTTTCATGAGATCTTCATGTTTTACTTGAGAGTAAAAGTGACAGAAAGTCTATTCTCTGGGTGTCATGTTATAAAGTACAAATCACAGTGAGGGAAAATGATAAAGGTGGGGAAGTTGGGGGGGCAGGGCTGCTTGTGGTGGTGGTGGTGGTGGTGGTGGTGGTGGTAGTGGTGGTGGTGGTAGTGGTGGTAGTGGTGATGATGGTGGTGTATATATCTTCATGGGCTTTGCAGGGAAGGAAACTCTTATGCTGAGGAACAAGAAGCACATGTAGCGAGCAAGCTACCAGGAAATTGGTATAGTCTTGTATGATTTTATAGGGATCTTGGGCATGCCCTTCACATTAATTAGGATGTGGAGTGCTGAGGTATTTTTTACAGGAAACTAAGTATGGAACCCCTGCTGTCTGCCTCGGGGCTCCTGAGTCTAAAAACCTAGAGGACTCTGTAACCAAAGTAAAGCAGGATAATGCAGGTCATATGCACACAAACACGATGACACATACCAACAAGCACAAACACACATACACAGAAACCTACTGTACGTACGCAGGAGGAAAACTTTATTTGTTGAGGAAAATATGTTTTAGTGCAGGTAAATCATTTGTTTTTGTAATTGTACAACTTTGTTTGGATTTTTACTTGGGATTAATGTTGTTAAGGAAAGTTTGCTAATCGCCACTACTCCGCAGTGGCCAGAAATACCTTAATTTCTGTTTACTCAGTGTGTACTCTTTTATTTATTTTATTGACATTGTGGGGACTACGTTTGCATAGCTACATTATGAGGACTCAACTCCTATTTGGGGACAAAAACATGATCGACACAAGCTGAATGTGCATTCTAAAGCTGAAACACTTACCTCAGATCTGCATTCCCCTTCTTTTCCCCGTCTCCTCTTTTAGCCCAGCGTGTGTGTAAGTGTGTGAGTGCTGACTGCCTATTTGCAAACTCCTCTCGTCTGCCCACCCAGGTAGTTCTTCAAAAGTACACCGTGGTAACTTCATCCTCTGTCTACTTAAATATGGCACTGCTGAAATGCCTGCGTTCATTCGCCAACCTAAACGAAGACCAAAGAGAATTCAAAAACATGTCCTCAAATTGTATTTAACACCCCAACCTATGTGGATATGTATTTCTGGATGCAGACTGCAAAACAATATTTTTTCTCTGAAATCTAATCCTTTAATAACTTATAATACTAAAGATTGTTATGAAATCAAACCCAATTTTTTGCACTATTTATGGTCAACATGTTTTGCAATAGTCATTCAATATAGTTGGATTCTGTAATGAATTCTAACTAGCTCTCTATTAAGTAGTTTCCATTGATATAGGCGGAGTCCGCCTCTCCCGCACTGCATGAATTTAACTACTTGCGCACAAGGGATTCCTAGGAAATGATGCAATGGGAAGCATGAAATTAGATTGTCACTGCAATTATTATTGACCAACTCGGTTATCTAAACAACAGGAATGTGTTTGGCTGCATAGGAAATACATATGCTTGCTCTGCTGTTTTATTTATAACAAAATAGCTGCTCATCGAGTGTTTTCTGTTGTGTTAAACCACACTTGCTGTTACCACCATTAACCACAGAGGTCACCAGATCAATCAGGACTGAAATCTTAAGGATTATAGCTTCATGGTCACATTACAAAAACAAGTGAAAAAGTCTCCTAGCACACTGAAATTATTCAAAGTGATCTCACAGAAATATGTGAAAGGAGCACAACCTCTTAACAACACATTGCGTGGAGGTGGCCTGAATGTGTTAAAGTTACGTGCCACCACCACGGACACAACTCATCATTAAGTTCAGGCAACAAAACTACTTGGTCGGGTTTGGGAAAGAAAAGATGATTTGGGTTAGAAGACTGTTTGTTACTAAACTTCTTATGTAGTAAGTTAAAATAACTCAATGGTGATTTTTGGTTTCACACAGGACACAAACATCTGACTCCTGGGTGAGAGTCCCGTGTTTGACCCACCTGTCCACCCCAACTTCCTCCATACATGGACTTTGATCAAGACAAATTTCTGTTGAACCTGGGAATTTGTGCATCCACCACGACAAAGGATCCTATTTGACTTTCCATTGGCTGTTTCTGTGATGCCAGTATGTAACTTTAACACATTATGTTCTACCACAACCGAAGGTGCTATTCATCGTCGTGGTCATTTCTTGTATTTATGTAAGATCACACTGACAGTATTTCAACTTCAACTGAAAATAATTTGAAAATAATTGTTTACAGTATATTCTAAAATGATGTTTCAGTTTTGTTGAATTTATTGCAGTGACCTGTGTAACATTGTCCTTTTATGCTTCAAGAAATGTAAATGGACCTTTTTGTTTTAAGGTATTGGACACAGCTTAAAATAGTCTACCTACATTGTCGTGTAAAATAAAAAATAAGGATTTTGAGGCTCAATTTAGATGAACATTTCTAAATAAGATATTATATAAGGTATTTAGTAGTATATATGCATATAATTCATACTTTGCATTGTCGACAAAAATACATTGTAGCAGTGGTTCCCACCTTGATGATTCATCTAATGTTAATCTAATGTTAAACAAAATAGATATATTTATGACACACAAAGTAATGCTTATTCAGACTTTCTTCTAATCTTTGCCTTTTTCTGATAAAATACTGGATGATTTTACTTCTTTGAGGCCTTAAAAAGTATTGGAATACAAGAAAGAAAATCCCATTTTGGTTGAAACGGTCACAACCACGTGCAACAAATGACAAGGTAACAAATAGTAAATGCTTTGTCGGAAGGCAGCACGAACAAAAAATGTGAGGAATCACTGCTCTGTCAGATTCAGAAAAAGAAGAGAATATCCCACTCTTAATCCTCTAAATACTTTGCTATTGCTGTTATTCCTGGCCATTTGCACTCCCACACAGACAAACCAGAGGTTAGACCTGCAGTTGCAGGGGAGTGTGTAGCACAGTGTCAGGACAAGCTGTGTCTAAACGTCTCGATGTATGTTTACACAATCTAATGCACAAGTTCAAAGGTGAAGGGGAAAAGGCCTTTTAATGTTTCCGGGTTTATTTATTCAGCCTAGTGTCTGGCTAAGAACTAACTCCCTCCCACCCTCACATCAGGCCCTCCTACAAGGGTTCCCACCTCAAATGACATTGCGAAGCTTGCGATATGATTGGTGAGGAGCACAATGTGGTCTGTGTGAGCGAGAGAGAGAGAAAAAAAAAAGAAAAGAAAGGCGCTGTAACTTCTATCCACATGTTTTCCGAGGCAAGTTAAGTACACACAGTAGTATATAAGGGCGATAAATCAGCAACAGTCCCGCTCATTTCTGCAGAGGGACGAGGGAGGTGGGGGGTGGGGGGATATGTTATCGATTTCAAATAGCTCATGTAATGTTCTTTACAAGCACAGGGCCCTTGCTTTAATGATAAGTTGTTTCATTTTGAGAGGAGAAGTGAAATCTGAATTATGTGTGGAAACTTGTGCATCTGTAATGTGTAAAAAAAAAAAAAAAAACAGAATCTATGTTACTCTCATTTTGAGCAGATGTTCAAACTAGTATTAAATGGGCACACGCACACATATGCACACACTATAAAAAATTGCGTCAGGTAGGCAGCCGCAGAGTGCCAAACTTTAACTGTTGTTCCTGTGAGCAGTCAATCATAAACAGTTGAGCCATTTTATTTGGCCAACTCGCTGTTAGTGGAAAGTGTTGGCACTCCGGCCAGAGGCTCGTAAAATTGACATGTCTGTAAATTCATGCATTTATTGACACAAATTAATAGATGCAATGCCTTCCTCCGCTTATTCACTCTGCACTTTTCTCTACATTCTCAACCAGTCGGACAGTTTTTGGATGAGGTTCCCAAGTCTAAGGGAAGTGCTTTTTCTTTTTCTTCTTCTTTTTTTTTTTTTTTTTTTTTTAAAAGGCAAGTTTCAAAATGTTTTAGTAGAATGTCGTGGCCAGACTAAACAGAAAACAGAAAAGTTTACTGTGCACAGATGCACTCAAGTTCAGTTTGAGTCCAGGAACTCAAGCCAAAGAGTCATGGCTGACTGTATATTATGGCTATCAGGGGGCTCTCTTCTTCAGACAAGGACAAACCATTACATTATGCAGGGGAGAAATATTTTTTTGAGAGGGACAGTTTGATAGTCAGTGCTGGTGCTTTCTGTGTGGAGTCTGCATGTGTTGTCTGTGTGGGTTATCTCCAGGTGATCCACATTGTTTCCTACATTACAGACACATGCAGGTGAACTCAAAACGTCAGTGTTTCAATGGATGTGAAGGAATTTTTGCTCAACGAATCCAATCTTTTGGTGACGCCAATTAGGAAAAAGAAGGTATTGAAAATAGATAGATAACTAAAATAGAAATATACTGTTGCAGCAAACTCCTCCACCTATATCTATTGTATTTTTGACCACTATTTCTGATCTAATTCATTTTAGTTGTTGTGTTTGTGCTCCATATAAACATAACATTTCCTGGTCATTTCCTTTTTCTGCATGTTGGGTTTTAACGATGTCAGAGAAAAAGGAAATCACAATTGACCGAGAAAATAAAATTGCAACCGTATTTTTATAAATACATCAGTGAGGTCTGCGTGACCATAATCAATGAGGAAGAAACTCCAACGTCAACAAAACACAAGGGTTTCAAAAACAGTTATTTTAAAAGTAAGTGTTTCTGTGGGGTATACTCAGCTGTTCATGAACAATCTGGTTTCTGATCCACCGGTGATCCCACCCAGTGACAAGAAGCACTGTGCGTTATGGCTTAAATGTGCCATGAATTATGGGTTAAGGTTTTAGGCTGGAAGACAGTCTTTTGAATGTCCCAGATAGCTGGGCAGTGAAGGCAAGAATGGCTCTCACATGGCTTTCGTTGATGAGTTATGGTTCTTCAGTAATTCTGCTGATTTAAACCAAAGCAAACAGGCTGCAGGCTTGAGAAAAAAAGACTAACTCTGCTTTTTCCAAATTTAATTTTCTCAATTTCACCCTCACTCGTCCCCTCCTCCCCGCGCTAACGAGATGTGCCAGTCACAGGACACCCTGCTGGCAGCAGAGAGCATTGCCTCAGTGGGACAGGTGAGGAGCGGGCTTTCGCCGATCAGCCTGGCTGGAAATCAGGAATGCCCTCCCCCTCCTCCTCCGCCTCCGCCTCCTCCTTCTCCTTCCCTTCCTAATGGCTCATACCAAACTCACCAGGAGACCTGTGACCGCACCATCCCCAGACCATGAGAAGACCGCCACCAACTCCCCCAGAGGTGGAGGATTATGAGCGCAAATGCTTTGCATCTGTGCGCTTTCTATCTGTGCATGCCAGAGTGCTATTTCTACAAATGCTAAATGTAATGGGAGGCAGAGGCATATCCCCAGAGGCTGAAGTTTCATGCAAAGAGTGCCGATGTTTCCGATTTGCAAATGGAAAAAGACAAGATACTCATAGATGTTATTCGTCTTTCATATCACATCTGGCATTTTCATTCATAAACTATTGATTATAGCCTGTGGGGAAGCACTGGCGTAATTTGTATGCAGTCATAGACAAGTGAATGGCACTCTGTCATGAAACTGTATCCATCAATGCGTGCGCTTGTTAAGAGGTTTTTATTAAAAAATGCTGAAAAGATGTTTCACTACTGTTCTGGTATTTTTATTATTTTATTTTTATGAGAACATATTTCTTTCCTCCCTTTCCGTTTTGTTTCTTTGCCTCGGTTTACATTCTCTTTACGGCCTCTTCTCCGGAGTTCAGCTGGAAGTGCTCTGTTTTCTCCACAAGAATTTTATGACTCTCTAACAGAGTGTTGAGACACAAAACACTTGAGCAGCGCTGGAGAAGACGACGAGACGGGACGGGACTGACAAACAGGGACACAAAGCCTTAGAGGAATGAGGAGGAGAGGGATGGAGGCCGACAGGAAGAGAGTGCGAGCGTGCGTGCGTGCGAGCGTGCGAGCGTGCGTGCGTGCGTGCGTGCGTGCGTGCGTGCGTGTGCAGCCAACATATTTCAGCCTGATGACCAGGCATTTGTACTTTATCATTTAAAGTCATTTCCAAATCTCACAGGAAGCGTGTATCTGGCTTCCAGAGGACATGTGGCGTTGAATGTACCTGCTCTGCCCAGTTGTGCTCCAATTTGACGTTGATGAGCTACATCTCACATGTTTTAATGGTTCACAGCAGCCCTGCAGCATCTGTTCAATGTCTGTCTGAGGGTGGATATGCACTTTTAGGGCCAATAAGTGCACAAGTGACAGGGGCGGATGGAATAGTTCGCCCCAGATTAATCGGATTCAGTGCAATAACCCTGCAATCCTAGAAGTCTGAAGAGAAACCCTGGATCTTAATTCAGACTTTTCGGGACCCCTCTGAAGTAGACAAAGGGGTAATTTGCAAAAGCATCTGGATCCGGTGGCGAAGCCGGGCCGAGCAGCGGAGTGCACGTTCCCATCCACAGCCCCTCTCCCACAACCCCCTCCGCCGCAGCCCCCTTTTCCCCTCCAACCACCACCCTCGTCTGTTTATCATAGGATCTCCAACACACAATCAAACATGAAAGGATGAGTGCTCGCGAGAGCCTTTTTAGATTTTGTGGAAATGTGACATCTCTGGAAACATTTAGCCTGTCATAGCTGCTGCTGCTCTTCAAAGAGCGCAGAGAGGAATAGATTAATGTCGCTTCTGTAACAAACCTTCTTCCTGTCTGTCCTTTCCTACTAAACACGCCGGCTCCCTATATCTACTGTAACCATTCACAGAGATTACCGACTGTATAGTAATAAGGCAGCAAATCATTTTAAGATGTGTGCGTGTGTATCGACATTGTACCGGCTGAGATTTCAAACTGATAAGGCATTTGAGCTTATTTCTCATATCACAAAATGTTTCTGCTTCTGTAGAGCATTATGTAATCTAGATTTAAAGTAATCTATATGTCTTTGAGTTACTCAAACTAAATATGAAAGGCATGTGAGCACATTCTGTACACTTGTAAGTCATAAAGGGGGGTAGCCTGCGTATTGTACTGTATGATTCCTGCATCAGCACAGGTCAATGGGAGTTGTACAGAAATGTCTGTGAATGCGTTAATGTATCTCACTCACACCTACTGAACATACAAACTACCCATGTCAGTGTACTGGAGAGACCATTCGACTGCTGTGACAAGGTTTTCATCACCTACAATGTAGCCCATGAAGAAGTGAGGGAAGATGAGACAGACTGGAGAGAAATGATTGCTGACAAATAAACACTAAAGATTTGCGACGAGTAAATTGTTTTATACAAAAGCACAGTGTGGGTGTTTGAGTTGGGTACCCACCACTTTTGTCTTTGGGTTAACGATGTTGATATTATTACTCCTTCACGTGGTTTGAGGGCCGCACAAGGTAACTGATGGAACTTAAATATCTAGACATGCTCTAAGTCAACCAACCAAATGAGATGATTTGAACCAAAGGGTGCGAGAGACAGGCGGAACATTATTTTGCTGACTCCAGCTTTCCCTGGAAGCTTTGGTGGGTCACTTCTTCAGAGTGGAGACGGCATCAGACATTCCCGTGGGCGAATCTCAAATAGCAGCCCATGTTTTTTTGCGTCGGGTGCGTGTAATCCAAAAAGAACAATCCCTGTCATAATGTTTTCACCAAAAATGTTTCTTTAAATGTGATGCGGAGTCTCACTCCCAAGTCGTCAAATACCCGTGGATCCATCTTGACCAGAATCCCTTTCCCACCAACACAACAATTAACAAAGACCAACAAAGTCTCGAGCCTTACCAGCCAACAAACAAAATGTATTATGTCAAATATATAATTATGTTAACTAGCTCTAACTCCCAGGACACTCATACAAGCAGTGCGTTTTGCCCACAACATCTGTATTGTCGGCTGTATTTGACTTTAATTCACATGATGATTGCACACATTTCCTCATCAAATGTACCTAAAATAGGTACATAGTTGTTCTTTTTTTAATTCAGGAGGCTGGTGGTTAGTCAGAGGTCAGATGAAGAGTGGAAAACAGGCAGAAGATCCAAACCGGGAGGCGAAGTGCTTTTGCTAATATAGACAGACTAAAGGAAAGACGAGAGAGGCAGAGCGGGTCAGACAGAGAGAAAGGAATGCTGTTTACTCATTGCACTCATCCATAAGAGGGCTCCATCTCAACAGTCAGTCAGCCGGACGTTGCCTTGAGTTCAGCACCACATCCAGACAACAGCCCCCCTTCTCTCACCCTAAACCCCCCAACCCTAAACCGCCACCACTTTACCAACACAAAAAGATGCAGCACGGCACTTTCCTTTTCACCCTAGCATGCAACTCCCCCCACCCCACCCAACACACACACACACACATACACACACACACACACACACCCCTGGCCTCCCCCTTTCCCACCTTTGTATCAGTTGAAAGGCATATGGTTACTGCCATCCGATTCCCCTCGGCTGAAAGTGCCTTTCACTTTACCGCAGTTCACAAAGGGGTCAGACTACGGCAAACAGAAATATTGTGTGAGAGCTCACTTTTTTGTGTGTGCCTGAGCTGAGAGATGTGAGAGACACAAGAGTAGCAGGGGGAGAGAGAGTCCCTGATAAAGTTACATCTGGTCAAACAAACCTCACTCCATTCCTCATGCCAGAGGGGGAGAATTTACGTTGCAGTGAATAAAGAGCGGTATTCAAGCGAATTGACAGGAGCTAACAGCGGACATGGTCGGCCATGCATCATTCATTTCCTGATGCAGCCCAAAACAGCTGCGGCAGAAGTTTGCCGTTTGGAGCCACAACAGTGGGGTTTTTTTCGACGAGAAAATAAAAATTTATGAGACATGGGGCGACTTGTCCGAGGTGACCGTCACAATGAGAAAGTCAATCATTCTTGGGCAGGTAGGGCTGATAGGAGCGAGGTGTCAGAGACATCACAGTGTCCGGGGTGTGTAACATGATGAGGCAGTGTTTCGGTCACAAGCCCCTGGGTCCTCTGGGCTATCTAGTCTCCCCAGCTCTCTTTGTGCTCCTCGGGTAAATCATTAATAATCAGTGTTCCTCTGCTGACCTTGTTTGTTAAAAGACTTGTACCTGACAACTTTCCACAGTTTGTGCACAAAATGAAAACTATTTCTGACACAGAACTACTCCCATTTCCCTGTGCCATTTGCACGAGTCATAGAATAAGTTGAGCTCTTTGAAGCTTTTGCGATCTCTTCCCCAGCGTCCCTATTGTTAACCTTAATAATTGTAGCCATGAGTTGAGCATACATTTGCAGTCCGCAACCCTGTAATTAGACTGCCTATTCAGGCACCAATTTATGGCCGATATTTTTCTTGGCACAAAAGCTACTGAGCTTAAGACTTGATTTCCAAATGGGAACTCTGGGGAACCACACCAAAACAGCCTCTGGAAAGAAGCCACGCAGCCAAAGAGTCTTCAGCACTTCAAACACTCTACTGCCGGCTAAAAGAGATTAATTCTGAAAAGCTAACTGGTGTTTACTTTGCCCTTTATGATGGTTCCTTTTAGTAGGATAACATTTGGTGAGAAAGTGTCAGACTCGGTTTTACTCGAGGCCAGCCGCTTCCCCCGCAGACCAGGGACTCTTCGAGGAGATCTTCCCCCAGTAACCTCCCTCCAGCCCCGCCCCCTTTGGGTAACAGACTGACGACCGGCCTGGAAGTGTGCCTTGTTCCACGGGGCCATCAAACATTTATTCATCACATAAGCTGCTGCCAACAGCCTCACTCACAGCCGTGGGCACTGCACTGAGCTGAAGTGAGGGCAGGTCAGGCTCACAGTGATGACAATTTGTGTAAAAGATAATGCAGTGAAATTATGTGCATTTCTGGTTTTGGGGTGTGTGTGTGTGTGTGTGTGTGAGTGTGTGTGTGTTTGTGTAATAGGGAATGCGTTGGTGAGGTTTTTTCTTTTTTACCCCTGAATGGAAGACTGCCTTGCACCATAAATCTGTCCCTCATTGGGAAGACAAAACGAAAATGGCCCCGTCATAAAACATCTGTAATGGCTCCATCCACCACCAACACATAATGGGGCAATTACCAAGAAGGGGGCTGGGACAGCATGAAGCCGTTAGCTCTCTTTGGTACACCACACAATGCTTTGGTGTATGTGTTTGTGTCTCATATGCATATGTCTGTGTGTATGCATATGTTGGCGCTTCATTCCAGCTTGGGACCCCAATGTGAAGATATTGAAAGAGGCGCAGAGCGAGTCCCATTGCACTCCCCCTTTTACCGGCTCATTGAACCACTCCGTCCGTTCTGCACACTGACAGACAGGCACAGCTAATCTGAAATTGCATTATTGATGCCTGATCTTTTGCACCGGGCCCTGCGTCTTCCACACCTCGTAATCAAGCATAATTGAGGTTAACTGTACGGCACTGCTGAAACGCTAGACAGGTAAGCCGCAGCCTCTCATGATTAATGTAGTGTGTTAGTGTTCTGGGCTCTGACCTTTTGAGATAGGCCAGGCACCATTTTTAAGTGAAAGCTCTGCCTCTGCCGAGCTGTGGAGTTGTCCATCAAGTCCTCCTGCACCCCGCTGCCCTCCACCCTCCACCCCAACGTCATCGCTCCTTCCAAAGTCAGATCCTTGTCTTGCTGCCTCATTGCCCCCGACCCATGTTTGTTTGCCTACATGTCTCGTTTTACAATGCAGGACCGAAACCTCTTTTTACCACCCAGGTCCCTCTTTAGATTTGGATATGTTTTGTATATTGACGAGAAAAAGGTAATGGGCATTGATTGAGGAGAGAGAATTGTGCCTTTGACTCTTGAGATTCTGGGTTTTTCCTCACTTTTAGAGCCGTAAGAGCTGTCCCAGGCTACTGTGGAGCGGCTTTGCTATTTAATTCCTGTCTTTCCCTTTGACACTGCGAGCCAAAGTATTCACTTTAGTCCTAATTTGTCCTCCCGCGGGCCGAGTGCTCAGGCCAGTGAATGCCATTGTCTGGCCCCTGTTGGTCAACGACCCTCCCTCTCCTCTCCACAAGCCTCTGCGGATGTGAATTGGCAGCGAGGTCATGTCCTCGCCTTGCTCCCAAACACGAGCATTGTCAGAGTTAACTGAGTAAATTTACTTTTGACTGGAGCTCATTCAGACCCTCACACAAACACACAAAAAGATGAACTGCGAGCATACAAAAAGACAGGCTTCCTTTCTGCGGAGATTTGCAGGAGAATCTGAAGGTGTACTTGTTAATCAGGGATGGCGAGGACCCGGGTCACCATCTGTAACATAGACCAGGGGCAGTAAATGGATGAGGAGGGGTGAAAGGGCACCTTCAGACATTCCTTTAGAAAATAAACAGAACAAAATCAGGCTTCTCTGGACAGGTATTCCAAGCAGATCTATCAAGTTGACTCTAGTTGTTGCTGTTTTCCAGGCTTATAAATGCATTTCATGAAAGGTTTTTTTTCTTCCCCAGATACAAGATGCATGTCAAAGTTTCTAATGCAGTGGAAAAAAGCAATATGGCTTCATTCTCACATTTCAAACGCCCAGTTGGGAGTGAGTTTAATGCAATTAGCAGGTTATCTGTGGTGAAGTGGAGGTGTCCGCTCTCTTCCTGTTACCGTATGGTCTGACAGGAGGGAGGGGTGGCTTTCTGTGGGACCGCAGAGGAAGAGATGGGCAGATGCCCCGTTAGAGGAAACACCCTGATCTTTTGTTACACTTTGGCTGCTGTGTTTGGGCTTTATTATCTGTCTCTGCTTAAACAGCAGCTGCCAAGTGCAACCAACCGCTACTCTCTCGAACATCTTTTCAGTTTTGGTTCTCGTTCGACAAGTACTTTCAAAAACACTCTACGAGACACGTCTTTGATTTTTTTCTTAATAAGTTCTAAAAAATTCGGACCGCAGAAGAAAAGAACAGAAAAAAGGCAGTGACCTCTGGCATCAAGGCACAAGCAAGTGTATTTAATGTTTGGGGCCGCCCCTGCCTTTGTGTTGAAGCCAGTGGTTCAATGAAAGGCGGCGGTAGGGGTCACTTCAGGCATCTGCTGCTCTCCTGCACCACTCATCTGTCCATCTGTGTACGCTGCTGCCCTTCTGTCCACTCATACATGAAAACATACAGAAAGAGAGACACTCCTCAATGTTTCGTGTGAATGCACACATACTGTAGACACGCACGCATGTCAGGGTGTTTTTATTCTGCATCTGTTTAGCGCAGAGAAGCACCACCTTGCATTGGCCCGTGTTCTTGGCCGGAGGAAGGTGTCAAGCTTTATTATGGAGGGAACTGCAGTATCTGCAAACCATAACGGTGGGAACTACAAGAAACCAGAGAAGGAGGGACCCCTCTAGAGGCAAAAAAAAATAAAAATTTGTGCGGAGAGAAACAGTCACAGAAAAATAAATAAGTTCTTGCTGGATTATATCAGTAGCAGTTTGAAAGTCAGGCCTTGGCAGCGTCCAAGGCTTCTCTTTTCTCTTCCCCTCTCTGCATTTAAATTGCATCCGTTCAACAAATCAAAGCACAAGATCTAAGTCCTCGCGATAAATTCTCTAATGCTCTTTAATGCGGGTTAAACAAATTTCTGCTTGCTTCGAGGTCCTCGCCAACTGAAAGATCAGAGTGATTTATGCCCTTCCTGTCGCTGATGAGGACATCACTGATAACGGAGCGGTTAAGTATGAGGAACAGTCGTGCCTCCATACGAGCCAAGGCGTTCTTTTACATCTTGGAGAGGCTCCCGGGACCTTCCTCTCGGAGCAACACCTAGTAGATCTTCACTTATGCAGCCTCGCCGATCTCTAAAGAGGAGCCTCAGCGCACAGATGTGGGGTGTCAGGACTATTTGTGTTTCTGATGAAAAGGACCTGTCTCTTTGCCAACTTCGGTCTGCTTAGACTAATATATTAGGGCCGAGTTTCAAATAAACACAACTCTCCGCTTTTGCTCTCTCTGCCTCGGCGTGGAGCAGAGGGACAATAAGGCGGTTGTGATGAAGAACTTTATAGGAACATTTAACTTGAGAGTGAGGGATTGAAGCGGGTAAACAAAGCATTCCTTTCCCTTTCATCACCATTTAACTGTTCCCTTCACATTCGGTCTCACCTCCAGGCCAGTGCCCACCAGACCGGGGAACTTGTCAAATAAATATAAATCAAAAAGGAAAAGGTTTATCCCACAAGGTACATGAAGCTGCTTCGAAATGCAGACTTCATTGTGCAACATTACAGTATATTCTGATGCAGAATCAGTCGCTAAGGCGGTGCACAGTATCTCCCATGGTGCACTTGTGAGCAGCAGGGATAGCGTAGCTCGCAGTAGCACCCCAGCGATGGTGCTCCAGACACATAGCCCAGAGGGCCATTTGGTTATACTCAGGGGAATGGTTGTTGTGTCAGTCATTTGCGGCGACCGCTAAAGAGTGCACTTAGCATCCTCTGTTTCCCCCATAGCAAACATGTGGGGAGTGACATGATACTGTACAAGAGCCTGGACAACATATAACGTTTCAAAGCAATTTCCTAATTGTTTCCAGGCCAAGGTCGATAGACGATATGGAAGCAATCCCTTCTTTCAAAGTTTTTTTTTTTTTCATCCACAGATTGGGAAACATTAAAGTGTTAAGTAAACTTGACCCAGGCAGGCTAATTCATTGGGAAATAGCTGGGGTTCGTACATTCGGTGCCATATCAATGACAGTCAGTCAGTGGATTTCCTTCTTGGATGGTCACCATATGTTTATATGGAGCAATCCCCAGCCAGCCAGTCACTGAATGATGACATTTGTTGTCTATGATGAGAGACTGTTTACAAAGGGGAAGGATATATTGGCTTGAATACCTGAAGGCAAAGGTATATGTGCTCCATATGCGCTTTATACATGTCTTATTGTGGAATTATGGTGTTGATTTTGATAAAACCTTAAGCTTAGAAAGTCTCTATAACTTTGAGGAATGGTCTTAAATTGCAACAAAATCTTTTTTTTTCTTCCTTTTTTTCTTGAAAGGTTATACAGTATGATTTTAAAAACATGTGTTTTTAGGTTTTGTGTGTAATTCAAGCAAATGTAATCATCGAGGAAAAAGAATATCATTTTTTTATTTTATTTGGGCCTGTATAAAGTATTTATAAATCCATTGATAAAAAGACAATTTCTTGGCCTCTTTTTCCCTCATAAAGAAATACGATACTTCTTTTTTTGTGCTTTCTGGGGAAGTCAGACTCTCTTAAAAACACACAACATATGAAATGAATGCCAAAAAGGAGTTGCATGAATCATCAGAAGTACCAGGCTGGTAGACATTGTTTTGAATTTTATTTGTACAGTAATGGTGTGGAATAGTATCCAGTAATATATGTATATAAATGATCTTATATATCATTGTAAAAGCTCTTTACACTCTAACTGAATGCACCTCAAAACTCAGATCCTATATGCAATTATGAGGTAGACATTAATAATGGTATTTTCCACCCTCTGCAAAAAAAAAGACAATATCGAATACACCTTAAATTACTCTTATCAATGTAAGAAATATATGATTATCATGGAACTCTGTACATCACAAATAATAAAATAATTATAGAATAGAAATTATACCGATTTGAGTGCATTTTGTATATTTACAAAGAAATGCCTTTTTTCTCATTTCTTCATTCGTTGCACTTTGCAAAGTTTTTCCACTGTACAAATATTTACAGCTCAAAAAACAAAAAAAAAGTAATGAACAGCAGTGCATTCAAAGCTAATGTGCATTTAAATATCGTCTCGTTTGCGAGTCTTTTTCTTTCTTTCTTATACGTTCGTCATCAGAGAAGACAAACTCTCTCGCGGACCGACCGCGTGTCCTTGGCGCAGTCGGTTGCGGAAGTGCATTTCGTAAAGATGCAGACTTTTGAGCAAAAAGTTCGCCTCAGTAATGTGTGCTTTTTTTTCTTCCTTTTTTCTTTTTTTTTTTTTCTTCTTTTTATTACAAGAGGCCCCCAGTCAGGCACAAGTCTGGTTGTGTGTCCTTTCTGTCCACAAAGGCGCATGACGCCTCTCAACTGGTCTCCAGTAAGGCAAAAAAAAAAATAAAAAAAATCTCTTGAAGGCATTACCACCACCATCTTATCTCCTCAGACCAGTGTGCGTGCGCGTGTGTGTGTGTGTGTGTGTGTGTGTGTGTGTGTGTGTGTGTGTGTGTGTGTGTGTGTGTGTGTGTGTGTGCGCGCGCATGTGTGTGTGTGTGTGTGTGTGTATGTGTGTGTGTGTGTGTGTGTTTGGTAGATTAGACATTCACCCCCTTTATTTGGAAAACAGGCACTAGCTCTGGCCTGTAATGACTCCAGCTGGACGGTGGCAATTACGGCCTGGATGCACATACCCAAAAGAGTCCGGCCTGGCTGGCAGCATCACACGGCAGAGCTGCAACAAAGCGCTGACAGGCAAAAGCCCACTGTCCTCTGGCCTCGGCACGAACAGGTGCACGGTCGGACTCAATGGGCTCCCATCTCGCCTTGTAGAGCCATCCCCTCGTGCCACACGGACACGTCTCACTCCCATGGGGAACAAAGGCCTGTTTGATGAGCGATGACTTGTTGCGTGGATGGGACTGAAGGCGTAACACGTTAAGGCAGAGAGTGTGAATTACTGTGACTGTCAAGAGTCTGAATAAATAGCAGGTATCGCCTTTGTGTGCATCCCTTTTGAATGAAAGACGAGGCGCGTCACGAGTCAAAGACGTTCCGACCTGCGAGGGACCCATCGAGACTCATCTTTGATTTTTCTGTCTTTAAAAGTTGCTGTTGTTGTTGTTGTTTTTTGTTGTTGTTGTTAATGCATAAGGCCCGCTACCTGCACCCGCACTGCTCCACCACCATGTCCTCGTACTGTTTGTACACCACGTTATTGCCCGAGTCTATGTACAGGATGCTGATGGGGCTGAGTTTGGTGGGGACGCAGCAGCTGGGCGGGGTGCTGTTGGGGTCCATGGAGTTCATGAGCGTCTGTATGATGGCGTGGTTGGTCGGCTCGAGGTGCGACCTCAGGGGGAAGTCGCACACCCCCTCGCAGTGGTACGCCTCGTAATCCAGGGGCGCGATGATCCAGTCGTCCCAGCCCAGCTCCTTGAAATTCACATGGAGCGCCTTTTTGCTGCACCTGGATTTGGATTTCTTCCCGTGCCTCTTGCCGTGCCGGTTGCTCAGCGCGGTCCTCCGCCGCCGCCGGGGGCCCTCCCCTTTGACCCCCCTCAGTGACACCCCCTCCTCCTCCGCCGCCGCCGCCGCAGCCGCCGCCGCCGCCTCCTCCTTCTCGCCGGCCGACCTCCGCGACTTGATCTTCTCCTTCATCTCGTTGAACAGGTTCTCCCTCTTCTTGGAGCGCGTGTAGGCCACCAGGATGGCCTTCTCCTGCTGGGACCGGCCGCTCCTGTCCAGCCCCAGCTGCCTCAGGTCCACCTCGGTGTCTGATTTGCGGAGGGTGACGCGGAGCTGGAAGCAGAGCTGGTTCCCCTGCTGGAAGTGTTGATGAGGATGAGGATGGTGGTGGGGGTGGTGGTAATGATGCTGGTTCGCTTTGAACATGTCCCACGCGTCCAAAACCTCCCAGCCGGCCTTGGTGGAGTCCAGCGGGTCCAGAGACCTGGAGTCCAGCAGCCTGTCGGAGCGGCAGGGGTAGAGCTGGATGTCGTAGAGGCCCGTCGTCTGCAGGGAAGTCTGCAAATTTCCGGGGGCTCTCCTAAATATCCTTAATTCCGCCCCGACCAGCTCCTCTTTGTCTGAAAGGGTTGAGACATCAAACAGATACTTTTGTCTTCGCAGAGGAGAGTGCAAAAGATCGTCTGCAAGGATAAAAGAAGAAAATAATTGCAGTCAGATTCACTTAGGGTGTACAGTGTTCAGAGGGGTGGGGGGAGGGAGGGGGGGCGCATTCTCCCACAGAGGCATCTCTCTCTCTCTCTCTCTCTCTCTCTCTCTCTCTCTCTCTCTCTCTCTCTCTCTTTCTCTCTCTCTCTCTCTCTCTCTCTCTCTCTCTCCCCGCCTCTTGTTTTTCAAATGTCCTGAACCTGCCTGAAACAAACTACAGCTGACAAGTCCTCAGTTTGGATAAGAATGAAAAAAAAACACGTTCATTATTGGTAAAAAAAAAAAAAACGGCCTAAATCCATGACTATATTATACTTATAAATCCATTATTTCCCTATAATTTGCTTTGATTTGACTCCCTTCAAACTGAATTATCTTGACAATAAAACATGTTGTAATGCTGAAGGATATGAGGGTTAAGTTGAACACGCTTTACGTTTTCTTAATTTCATTCCATGCACATTTGTTGCACATGAACAGTTTGAGATTGTATTGTGATGCAAAGCACGCGATCTTCTCGTCATAAGCAGGACGTATCCAACCTCGCTTGCTCCAAAAAAATAAATAATAATAATATATATAATATATATATATATATAATATATATATATGTATATATATATACATATATATATATATGTATATATATATATATATATATATATATATATATATATATATATATATATATATATATATATATATACATATATATATATATTTATTTAAAATTTATTTTTTTATCCACCTGTTATTCCAGGGCTGAAATTCGTTTTTGATATTGCAGTGACAATAATCCAATACAATCTGGGTAAAATGCAATGACACGCCACTTTTAATCAAGGCCAGGATGTTTTAATGAAAACGGCTCTGCTTTCATTCCACTCGATGACAGATTGATTATTAATTTCAAGCTCTTTGACAGAGTGGAAGTAAACTTTTCCTTCTTTATGGTCTCAAACGGTCTCGAGCAGCAGTCAGAATATCCCAAATGTGATTAGTATTCTGTTCTTGCAGAGTTGTAAGGCGAAGAAAGAAAGAAAAAAAAAACAAGGGGCCTAGTGATTTGTAGGCCCCTGGGTGCTGCCAGACACAACGGACCAAAGGCGACATACTGTACACTCAACTGAACAATACACAATTAATGCATTATTCCCTGCTGGAGACCCCGGAGGCCTGCAAATATTCCATCAATTAGACTGGAATATAACACTGTGGAACAATGCATGAAAAAAGAACACACTAAATGTCTGCGTTTAAGACGTCCGGGTCTTTTTTTTAGGGGTCTTTTTTACGAAATGCATGTTTGATCAGAATCATTTATGTTTAACATGTGTTATCGTGCACATCAAGCTGCAGCTTATTAAAATATACACACAATTAAAATGTCCTTGGTTTTGCTCCAAAATCAACTACAACAAGTTATTTTCTGTATCATTTTCCGTTTATAACTCTTTTCTTCTCGCGTAAAACGAAAAGAATTCGGCAAATAGGAGTGAACCCATTTTCTTTTCTATTTCTTTAATTTTTTCCTTTTTTTCTCTCGACATTTTCATTGAAATGCAGAGTCCGGGCAGAATTTATCAAGAAAATTGCATGAAATAAAAAATAGAAATCTTAAAATAGGTTTGTTTAGTTATTAGTTGGGATAAGGGAAACCCTTTCTTTTAAATGTCACATTTTCTACTGATTAAAAACACAAGGTTTTAAACCTAAACGCGGAATAAAATCGCCTGTTGAGATGAATGACGTGTGGTCTTTTCTTTCTTGTAAAAATAAAAGCACGTTTCCTCGATTGATCGTCTCCATTTCTATCTGAAATTTAAACAAATAAAAGTTACATGCCTACATCTAAGAACCCCTGTGATACAATTTGTAAAAACTTGCTCTAAAGAGATATTTGAATCTAGTTGTCAGTTTCCCTCCGTGAACCCTGCCGAGTCAAACAGTAAAAGCAGATTGAAACCTTGTGCTCGTTTCAGTGACTTTGCGCGTATGGTCTGCATTAGGACTCTCTTTTTTTTTTTATAAGACCTCAAACAAATCGAATGCAAGTTCACCAAATAATTAACAGTTCTGAATTCCCAACTTCCTCATTAAAGCACTTCCCCTCTTATATTTCATCTCATCCTGCCAACGACAACATTCCCCTTAAAACGCGCCTGCACGGACTGACTGACTGACTGCACACACTGTTGGAATTATTGAGAGATATTCGTGTTGACAGTTAAAAAAATGTAGAGAGTTTTCTTAATTTCATTATTATGTAAAAAGCCAATTTTTTCCATTATGCGTAAGATGCTTGACGGTGGATAATTGGGGGAGAGAGTGCGGTGGACTTTATTGCTCGGTTAGAACGGCATCCTGTGCACTTCAGTTTGACCTTGTTGCTTGTATTTGATCAAATGCAAAACATGTTTTTGTCATCTATGCCTCTGTTTAGAGAGAGAGAGAGAGAGAGGGAGAGAGAGAGAGAGAGAGAGAGAGAGAGAGAGAGAGAGAGAGAGAGAGAGGCCGGGGTGCACCATCTGTGCTTTAATGAGTTACCCCAAGTGCCAAAACTAATTTTCAAATTCGGGTTATTCTTTTCTGATCTTGCCTTTTCTGACCTCCAGGAAACACCCCGCCTGGTTTTATAAGCAAATTTCATTTACCTACAAAAGTGCGAGAGCCAAAGAAGCCGTAGATCAGAGGTGCACTCAGTAAAACCTGTCTCTGCATGGATGAATAATGCGTAAAAGACGTAAAACCTGTTACTTTACGCGTCAAAAGCTGCCCCCGCGTGTATTTCTTTCCCGATGGAGGCGATTGAAATAACGAGAGCTCCCAGCTGAGGTCCATTCTGCAGGTTAATGCAATGCAACACTTGGGGGATGCTGGGAGGAATCCCACAAGAAACCAAAGGCGCTTGAGCTGAAAGAACGAGAAGAAAAATAATTTTCCGTAATTAAAGTGGCGCTCGCAAAGGGAGGTTCCGCAGTAAAGAAAAAAAAAAAGAAGAAGAAGAAGAAAAAAAAAAAAAAACACTTCACAGCGGAGGAAGTGCTCTTTCATTTTTCGCCCCTCGTCGTTTTTTTGGTGATGTGCCCATCGTGGCCGAGCTAGGTCATTATGGAAGAATAGACAGTGTTGGATATGTTATGACATGAACACTCAATTAGATCACCGAGTTCAAATACTCCAATCAGCCGTTCGATGCCAAGCAGCTCTCAGAGGGTCCAGCTCGGGGTCAGAGCCAGTGACACATCACATCAAAATCACAGGAGAAAGTGAGGCGTTTTTCCTATCAGATCAGTTCACACTGCAAGAAATGGCCACATGGACGAGCCTTTTAGCTTCATATTCAGTCTTTAAACTTTTTTTTTTCTCTCTGAAAACGAGCAAGTGGGAGAGAGAGAACATCGCATGCATTAAATGCAGGGTTGTTATTGTTGGTGGGTTTTTTTTTCGCAAAATGTATCAAATATTGTAATCAACTGTTATAAATTACATTTCATTGTCTGGAAAAACAAGTTGATTGGCACTGGAAATGGCTGCAGTTGCTCCTCACCATGTAGGCAGATAACAATGGGATTCAAGCAGCCGACTCTGGACTAAATGAGTCGTAATGTTGGATATTTTTTGCAGCGCACAGTCTCGGAGTGTTCCAGACCAGAGGGAACGCAAACAAAGATAGCTTTTATTTCTCCTGCAAAGATTAACTCGGCTTATGTCCCTTTGTGCGCGCTGGATGTGTTTGTGTTTATCAGATTGTGTTTGTCCTCGCAGGCCAGTCCAATCACTTGGTTACAACATGTTAACTGACCCAAACACCTGCTTCTCACACCGACCCGCTCTGCGTTGGCCCCCAGCTCCCTTTGTCAGCACAAGTTGGTCAAACTGGGCAACATAATGGCAACTGATTGGACTTGTTTAATACGTGACGGGTTTTGGGAGGTTAGCCTCTGTTAGTATTTTCAAAATGTTTTTTTTTTCTCTCTCTCTCAATGTTTGCGTTTGGAGATTAATAAAAACAAATCATACATGAAACAACCACTGAAGTGAAAAAAGGATTCCTCTCTATTCACGTGGAGGGAGCAGTAGTTCCTGCTGCAGTCTGCACTGACAGTGATTTACTGCCTTCATTTAGAGAACGCCTTAATTAGTGTTTTACTGTCGTGTTACCCAGAGGTTAATTTAAGAGTAATATAAGTTAATACTTGGTAAAAAGTTACGTGTTTCGGCAGCTGTGCGGTAAATAGATCCCAATACAATTACAGAACTGATCATGTACAACAGATAATCTTGCAGCTTTCAAACTTTTCTTTTGATAAACACTTATTCGTATGTTTTATTGATGTTTGGTGCGCGTAAAAATGCACTTTCACGTTATATTTGCCTGATCTAAAACGTGCGTAAAAGTTGCCGCGACGAGCTTGTTTTTCTGTACTTTTGTATGCATGACTGTAGTTTTAAGACATGTTTAATGAAGACCTATACAAGAGAATATTAGACCAGTCTTTTGAGGAAAAACTGTGTCATCGAATAACGCAAGAATGAGCTGATGGAGCTGGCAACGGACTGAAACCAACCTGTTCCTCTGTCCACAAAACTTGTTATGGTGTTGGCAGATTTAGAGGAGCGGAAAAAGCTTGCGTTTAGTCCGAGCTTCTCTGCAGCCGAGTATGTCCTGTATATGGAGAGCATGTATTCATGGGGCACAATAGCGTCCTTTAGGTCTTCTTTGTGATGGCCCACGAGAGGGTGCGTAGACGTGAGGATGTCTTTTAGGATCTTGGATGACCTTTGTCCGTCCCGATGAGAGATCCGGGCTCCCCGGTTTCTCCTCGGCGCAGAGGGAGAGATGATAGCAGCAGACTGGAAACACGGTATATTCCCAAGGAAAGTGAGGAGCAGGCCCAGATATAGCGTTACGAGTCGAGATGCGTCCATGGCTGGAAGAGTCGCCGGGAGATGTTAAGAAACTCCCGCTCAGTAAAGTTGGATTCGGGGGGCCACCGGAGTCGGAGATGCGTGCGCGTCAGGGTCGGAGAACTGCTACTTTTGCGCCCTCCGGTCGCACCAGAAGAAGTGCGTTTTGCGCTCTGGACTCCACACAAGAGCGGAGACTGTTGGGCCGAGGGAAACACGCCCACATGGTCGCTCAGTGCAGGGCTTCTCAAACAATTTCATGTCACAGACCTCCAAACAGACGCGCTCTCGAGCCAACGGACCGACACAGACACGAGAGTCCATGTGGGAAAGTTTTTGTTGGTGGTGGTAGCAGCCAATTGCTGAAGTCATCTACACTGTCCAGAGAATCACGGTTCCGTTTATTTTGGATGACACTAATTTAGATTGCGACGTCTATTAGTAAATCAAACAATACAATTAAAACAGTTTTGCTCCTACCTCAAAGAGTTATTTTAGACAAATGGTTTAGACTAGAAGTGCATTCCTTCTGAGCAGCATAGAGACACGTTCGTTACTGCAGGTGTATAACGTTTACAAAGATGCAGCATGTGTATAAAGATGCAGGTCCAAACCATTTTCCGAAACACTCAAACAGAGTTGAAGTGCTCCTTATCACAAAGTCTGAAAACGTCCAAGGACGTGTAAAATCAGATTATATTAGATTTTACGCACAGATAGACTGAAACATAAAGTGATGGTGGTCGTAAAGCAGCGTTTTTTTTTTTTTTTTTTAAAGAAACATGAAGTTTTTTCGACTGGATTTAACACATGTATTATATGAATATTGAATAATATGATTAATACAACAAGGCAGGTGCAATTTCAGTATTGATTTTGTGTTGAGCGGATAGCATTTTAAGAGGAGAGACTTAACGGAAGGGCAGAGGTCTCGTTCATTTTAAATGTAACTCAGGATCACAGCAAACTCTCAACGTTTAACCTAAATGTTGAGTCACTCAAACGCACCAAACATGTTTTAAATAACACTAGCGACATCTAGTGGATATTGTCATTTATTACACCCCGATGTGTACTAGAAGGACAAATGCTGCATTCACGTCCTCTGGGAAAATCTGTCTGTATGGCTCTATGTTTAAACAGTTTCAACTGACCAGTTTTGACAGCGACAGAAACATCAAGGGGGAAAACGTTATCTCCATGTTACTTGAATGCATCATCAAGGTAAAATGCACGTGATTTGTACTTTTGTAACTGTGTCATGGTGCGTTTATTTAACTAGTTCTGTTTCTCTGACTCTTTAAAGTGACTGGACCTCGCCATATGAAACAGCCTAATATTGTACCGCATGCAGTCATTTGTCATTGTACAATGCCACGTGTTCACATTATTATTATTACCGAACAATTGAAAGAAGACACAATGACATGAAAAGTCAACAAAGACCAATGAATCATACAAACAAGTTGAATTGCACCAAGAACAAATAATATTTAGATGGAGGGGGGTCACTTCCTTTAGTCTTAAAAAAAAAAAAACTGTTGTGAGTTGCAGTGATTTAGGTCAAAGTGATGGGGGTCTTTATGTCAATCCATTTAGCTGCGCGAACCTGCAGCCCACTGTGTGACATTATCTCGTTCCAGCAGAGGGCCTCAGTGATAAGAAGACAAACTGCAGCTCACAAGTCACACGCTAACATTTGATCCTGTACCACCCAGTGCCCAGTGCTTCTTCAGAACCCAATCTGACGTACTTGTGATGGCGTGAACGCCTCTGCAAACACAACATGAACGCATGGCCCAAAGGCTGTATTTCAGAGAGATGCATGGCACCACTTGGTCCCTACGAAGGACTACGGGGACTGACAATCTGCCTCTAATATCCCTACACCTCATTCAATTGCGCAGTTGTTAAGGCAAACAGGATGTGTTTACATTGCAGAATCTGTAAGTGGCACTGGCATGTAAAGCGCATGCGCTGATTATAAACGGTTACAAATTGGGAGGGGAGCCGCGAGCGCCTCCCTGATTTCAGCACCACGGAGAGCAAACTCGCGGAGAGGAAGTCAACCCACATTGCCCATCTCTGTGCACATAGACCTCCTGCGTGTGTTCAACATATATGCTCTTTTTACAGCTGGCATCCCATAATGTCACTCAGTCAGCAACATGGAATTGAAAAAATATGAAATTCCACAAATCCATGCAGGAGACGTTCGGATAAATATTCTGAATATTTTATGTGAGGACATGTTCATATAATATTAGAGCGTGTATTTATGAATGAAATGGACTTTTCGATTCATATCAGGTGTGTCATTTACATGTTGATCATATGCCAGATTGCCACACAAACATGTCACTGCATACAGCCTACGTATATACACACCAGCCCGTCTGCAGACGGCTCTATATGATGGAAGGGAGCGAGTGGTTAAGTCATGCCTCTCGCGTTATGTAACACACTCAGGATGGTATAGTCATATCGCGCGTGCACCGTCAGTGGTCTCGCTTCCTGTCCAATCCTGTGTGTCCTCCTAGCTGTCTGCGCACAGCTCACTCCTCCACCCGACATCCAAGCAGTAGATCGGAGGCTGCCACCGCCGTAGCACCACCACCACCAGCAGCAGCAGCAGCAGCAGCAGCGGAACGACCCTGTTGTGCTTCGCCGACTGACGCGCATCCTTCTGCGAGGAAACCACCGTCACACATCCAGGCAAGCATGTCATTTATTTTCATTTTCACGGAAGATCATTTATTCTTTTGGGTTGAAAAATGAATCAAAAATAAAAAAAATGGAATCAAACTATTCACAGGGTGGGAGCGGGCGGGCTGAGGAGAGGAGGGGCTGTTTACAAGTTCAGGAGTCTTTTGTTGAATCACCCACATGTTCCTCACACCACCATCCATGTTTCTGGGTGAAATGAGGACATATGAGGTTTTGAAGTTGGATGTTTACATCACCTTCATTGGTTAGAATCATATAGATCTATCTATATATCTCTATATATAATTTGAGTACCTTTTATTCTCGAGACATCTCCCATAGAGAGAAAGAGAGAGAGAGAAAAAAACAAACATTGCAGCAACTGTGGGGGCGCAAGATGAAACAAAACAAAACCCCCATCGCTGCATACATCATGATATAATACAACACAAGCCATTTGAGGGCAGTGTGAGAGAAGACGCTGTCATAGTCAGAGGATATCAGGACACGGATAGCCTTTATAATGAAAATGGCTTTGAAGTGAGATGCGGGAAACAAAAGGTTTGCATGTTGTAAACACATGGGAGGGTCTTTTTAATGGTTAGAGCAGTGCTTCTATTTCGGTGGGTGATATTATTTTATATATGTTAAATATAGTTTATTGTGAGAATTGTAAGTATTTTTTTTTAAAAGGGTGTAGCACCATAAAGGTCATGTGTGGAACCATTTGGCGCTAAAATACAGAGAATGATGCCAATGATTGGTTTTATCATAACAGTCAGCTGTTTATGTATGGTACAAACCTAATAAACATCGTCTGGACTATCATAATCCATTTTATCAGTGTTGGCATTGGCTTCAATATGCTTTATGCTCCCTGGGATGATCATGAAAGTCAAAGGGATTACTCAGTCTTGATGTCATGCAATGGTGACGCAGTCTGTTTAAGGGCCTGAGGAGCTTAGAACAAGTGTTGCACATGATGTGCTGCACCGAAAAGGATGAACTCCGTCCATTTTCAGAGTACAGTTTCCTGCGTTTGGCCATAGATGCTCAGTTAAGATCCCGCAGTGGGCATCGAATGTCGTCATCACTGAAATTACACAACTTAACAGATGGAGTGACTGGGGTTTATATCGAAATGGAATAAACAGCTTCACATGTGTGAGTTATCAACATTGAAAAGCACATAGAGGGATGGATTAAGGGAATTCATCATTCACGCCCACGCCATGCTGTTTTAAAGGCAGACCATCTGGATACGAGGAAGCTTCAGTGGAGGCTTAGAGACTTGTTTACCAGTCATGTACACATGATCTCAGCATCCCACCGACATGTGATCATCCAAGTCTACCTTTCCCAGTTCATCTGCTCCCTAATCAGGCCACTCTTATGTCTGGTTGAGTTGTTGGAGTGACTGTGTGTCGCATACGCAGGTAGATTGGAGCAGTTCGCCGTGCTCAAGAGAGATGAAAATCCTGTGTTTTGCAACTTAGATAATGCTCAGCCTGTCGCCCAGTGGGTAGCCAATCAACATTGTCTGGAGTCATGCAGAGGATCCGGGGGTATAATCCTACTTTACATGGTTCTGGTTCAGGACAAGTGCAAACACAAGGGAAACATGCAAAAATGTCACCACAGCTCAGATGAAAAACATTCTAATGACACCTGATAGGGTTTCATGTTACAAGCTGACACTGTTGAGTGACAATCAGTATATTATTATAAAAAAATGACCATGAAACGATTCTTTTTTTAATTATTTGGCTCATGGATGCCACAGTCTTATCTCTAAAGCTTTATTTTTTATCTTCTGATGAAGCCTTCTGCATTTCCTTCATACGGGTGCTTGTAGTTGCATGAATTTATAAAAAATCACCTCCTAAAATAGAAAAACGCCACTCTCCTCTTAACCACACCCTGTTTATTGAATTATTTCTGCCACCGATCATTCATTTGCCTCAGATCTAATTTCTTGTCGAGCACTTTACTAGTGTACATAATCATAAATCACAGCCTCATTGCAAGAATTCTTTTAACATCCATGTTGATGGCTTTTCTTTCTTTTTTTAAACCTGTTGTGTTCACTGTTAGTTTCTTTTCTTTCCTGAGCTCACCAACGCAGGCTCAAGGACACAATGTTCATTCAGTCTGAGAAAAACACCACACAGCTGAATGGAGAACACTCCCACGCCACCTCGGCACACTCTGGATATTTTCTCAGTGAAGGACTCAGTCTCAGGATGAGCAGAAGAAGCCTACACTCTTGTGCAGATTTACACATAATTGGTCCCATCTAGCTGGAGTTGTTCGTACAGCGCTTTGCCCTCGGTTGCTAAGACTGTTGCTAGGGCACGGCTGTGGTTGCTCTGCCCTGTTCGGTGCCTATAATCTGAGTCTGCTGTGCCAGTGCGTCAGGCAGCTGTGCAATGCCACAGTATGATGATGCTGTGGATGCCTGAAAATAAAAGTGAAACTGTAGGCAAGGTGGTGTTGGCCTCACAGCACACAAATCTATTTTTGAGCCTGATAAAAAAAAAAAAAGGAGGTTTGACTTTGATTCCCAGGAGTCTCTGCTCTATTTTTGCAATCCTCTTAGAGCCTCTGTGGTTTGAAGAAAGAGGATTTTGCACGAGTCTGGGCTGCTCATACAGGGTACGTGGCTTGTATTCGGTCAAGTGGTGATATCATGCTGTTATTGGTAGGGGGTTGTTTGGGGAATCCAGAGGATCAAGGCAAAATGTAAGAAAAGTATACCATCTGGATGAAGCAAGTGTTCGGGTTCACCGATGCGGCAGCAGCACACAGGCCTTTGGGTCAATTACATCATTCCCAATGAAAAAAAAAAAACAACACATGTATGCTCTTACGCAACTGACCCCCTTAGGCAACGACGCTGAGAGGAAATCAACAGGCGAGAGGACGTGAAGTGATTGTATAAAGTTTATTCAAGCGTGAGAGAAATTCTGCATTATTTAGCTTCAAAGCATCAATAAAATATATTTCTTCCTTGTTTAAATTTGCATTTGCAGAAGGAAAAGTTTTGAGAAGAGTTCATCGCTACTTTTGTCTCTCCTTGTGACCTTTTTTTTCGAAGATATTTTCGTTATATCGCTCCATCGTCTATTATATCTCAATGATAGAAGCACTTTGTAGCTTTTGGCCGGCTGCCCTACAGTTTTGGCCCAGAAGGATGATAAGGAGGGTTAGTGCAGTGCACTTAAATTGGAAACCTTTCATCTGGTATTGTGCTGCATTGGATCATCTGAAACCAAGAGGACTTTGACGAAAAGCAAGTATATAAAAAGGGTAATGCCAATCTTTCGTCTTTGTAACTATATCTGTGTGGACTCTAAACTCAAAATTTGCATTTGTCTTATCTCTTATGCTGTTTTTAGCCACACTATCATGGCTCCATGCTAATCTATAGGTCGGCCCACCATTTTGGTCCAGACTGAAAATCTCAACAACTTGTGCATTGCAATGCAATTTAGCACAGCCGCTCATGGTCCCCAGAGGATGGATCCTCGAGGCTTTTCCTCTCGCACCACTGTGAGGTTGACATTTGTGATTCAGAGTGAAATATCCCGACAACCATTGGATGGATAGCCATGACATTTTGTACGGACATTTATGGTCCCTTGAGGATAAACTTGAATGACTTGACCTATTCATTTTCATCTTGTGCTCCCAGCAGTTCAAAGATTTCACTTTATTCAGTAATACATCTCAACATATACTTGATGGATTGCCTTGAAATTTTGTACAAACATTCATGGTCCACAGATGATTTACCCTCACCCTTGCTCTAGTGCCACCGCAAGGTTGACTTTTTAGTTTTTTGTTGAAATATGTCGGCAACTAACCAAATACGTGTAAAGGTGATGACATTCCA